>OY747720.1:27285909-28485909 GCA_963556495.2 Valencia hispanica
ACTAGGTTTAGTTCTAAAAACTCAATAGTCATTTCACCACAATGTCCACTCAATTTGTTGGGCAGAGACTTAATGTCAGCCCTAAAAATCTCAATTATCCCAGTGGGAGACGGCATGAGAGCTGTGAGAACAGGAAATTATGACATTTACCTAAAAACAACTCATAGAGCACAGGGACTCGGTCTGTACTATTTTTTTACGAGTTGAATCTAAAGAAAACCTTAAAGATACAACAACAATGATGGACACAGCTTTGCAGGTAGTTCCTGAACCCGACAAACAAATCATGCCTACATCACAGTTACATGTGACTATGGCTCTGAGGCCTGAACCTGATCCCAAGTTCCAAGACAATTTTATGCAACTCTCACCTGCTGTAGTGTTCACCTCACACATCATTACTGATGGAAAATCTGTTTCAGCTGCCTCAGTAACACTGTCTACCAGCCTTAAACCATTCTTCGATTTGCCTACAGATCCGCATATATCCCTGACAAAAAGCAGTACATCACGTTGGAAAGATTTGGGATATATGGTGCGAAAAGCAAATAACGCCACAGATTTTACAACTTTGCAAGAAAATAAAGAAGATCGTTGGCAATACAGTGAATCCACAGGTTTATATAGACTGCCCCTTATCATGCCACTCCACTGCACCACTCAAGTTGCACCACTAGAATGACCAGAAGCAGAAACCATTTTATTGACTGAAGAGGAAGAAAAGCAACTCAAAGAAGTCCCTGACACATTATGTTCTAAAAGCCCCACTGATGTGGGCCTACTCTCATCCATTGCTCCCGTTCAAATAACTGCTAAATCCCATTTTACACCCAGAGTGAGAATATATCCCCTCTCTGTGGAAGCAGAGTTAGGAATTCAACCAATAATTCAGGAACTTATAGATCAGAGTGTTTTGAAAGACATGCAAACAAACGCTCCCTCTTCTGAAAAACAATTATGGAAAACAAAAGGTGCAATTCTAAACGAAAATGGACTTTATGAAGTTCGTAATAAACTCATCCTACCCAAATCACTGTTTAAAGCTGCTGTGCTTGTGAGCCATGGGCCTTGCCATGTCTCCACAGGGGGGATGGTATCAATAATACAGCAACACTTTACAACATACAACCTTGAAACATACTTAAAACATTTTTGCAAAACATGCCTAACATGTATCAAACACAACCCACAAGGGAATATGAGACCCAAGCGAGGCCAATTTCCTCAACCAGCCTACCCATTCCACACAATCCACATGGATTTCATTGAACTAACACAGAGCGGCTCATTCAAATATTGCTTAGTAATAATTGACACTTTCTCCAAATGGCTGGAAATAATTCCCACTGCAAAGAATGATGCTATAACAGTGGCAAAAGCACAATGTAAAACTATCATTGCAAACCATGGTATTCCACAAGTAATATATTCAGACAATGGACCACATTTTGTGAATGAGGTTATTCAAAATATGGCAAAACATTTAGACATCCAACTAAAAAATCATTGTGCCTATCACCCCCAAAGTGCAGGTTTAGTAGAAAGACATAATGGGACCATCAAAAGCAGACTCAGGAAATGCATGGCAGAGACTAGAAGACCATGGCCTGAGTGTTTGGACCTAGTAAAACTTTACATGAGAATCACGCCAACAAACCAAGGTTTAACACCTTTTGAAATCATTTATGGCAGACCTTACAGGTTACCTCTAGTTGCGCCTGATTTGCAAAAAGCAGACGAAGAACTCACATTAGCTGATTACATGAGGAAAATTATCCTAGCCAAAGAAGTGCAAAACGCACACAATCTGCCTATCTCTCCTTCTGTTTTGCAGGATCCTGAAAAGCCAATCAAACCTGGAGACTGGGTATTCATCAAGGTGATTAAAAGGAAGAACTGGACGAGTCCCCGCTGGGAAGGACCTTTTGAAGTCCTGCTGACCACGCCCACGGCTGTGAAAATCGGTGAGAGATCCTCGTGGATACACATCTCACACTGCAAATTACAAAGGCAATTAGGGGACTAGACACGGGACAGTGGGGAAGTCTGGGCTACAAAGGACAGAGTGACCAATAGGGCCTCTGGTCTCAAACCCAGCAGAACAGCATCCGTGTCCCCTTAGCAGTCGAACCTCTGTTTTGGAGGGCTAGTCCTCTTATTTGCCTCTAGCCAACATGAAACTAGTTTGGCTCCCCTCCTGTCTGGCAGTTAGCCTGCTTCTATTCCACTGCTTTTTCCTCACTCCTGATGACGCCCAGACATCAAAGGAAAGAAGAGCTAAAATTCTAACCCACCATGCGTTCAAGAACACCTGGTACCAAATAGTTAATTTGAGTGCAAATGCCATTCATTGTAATTTTGATACTTTTCTGCGTTTTTGTTAGTTGTGTTCTCCCATGTATAAAACAAATGATGATAAGATGATAACTAACACAATGGTCCAATACTCTCTTCTTAATCAGAGGTTTGAAGATGAAGACAGAAATGAAGAAGAAGATGGGGTGTAATTAACATGTGTAAAAACCTTTTTATGATTCCATTAATCTAAACTACTGTTCAGGTAGCGATTAATTGGATGATGTCTAGGTGAAGCTCGCATTAATATCTTTTTGAAATTGCTACTTACTTTAGCAATTTCTTTGTTGTATGTCTTATTTTTTTTATTTTATTTTATTTTTTATATGGCAGTTAGCTTAAACTGTTCATAACTTTTATGGACGGGATTTCTAGGCACAGCCAAGGTGTTAACCTCTTAAGCCCCAGGGTCTCTCGAGGGTCTCTCCAAGCTCCTAGCTCGAATAGGACATGCCCATCATTAATTTAGTTTTTTTCTGCAAAAACAAACTCTGTGTAAACAACCTTGGTATCAAAATGAAGCCAATGCTTGTGAGAGTTTATCAGAAGTGTAAAAATTACAGCATATGTTACTGTGGCAAAGTAATTGTAGCTTGAACATAGACAAATTACAAGATTCTTTATTCACGCCTAATTTTTTTCTCATGTTACAGTATATAAACCATTCAAAATATGCTCCAGTAGAATATACAGTGGCTTGCAAAATTATTCGGCCCCCTTGAATTTTTCCGCATTTTGTCACATTACAGCCACAAACATGAATCAATTTTATTGAAATTCCACGTGAAAGACCAATACAAAGTGGTGTACACGTGAGAAGTGGAACGAAAATCGTACATGATTCCAAACATTTTTTACAAATAAATAACTGAAAAGTGGGGTGTGGGTAATTATTCAGCCCCCTGAGTCAATACTTTGTAGAACCACCTTTTGCTGCAATTCCAGCTGCCAGTCTTTTAGGGTATGTCTCTACCAGCTTTGCACATCTAGAGACTGAAATTCTTGCCCATTCTTCTTTGCAGAACAGCTCAGTCAGATTAGATGGACAGCGTTTGTGAACAGCAGTTTTCAGGTCTTGCCACAGATTCTTGATTGGATTTAGATCTGGACTTTGACTGGGCCATTCTAACACATTGATATGTTTTGTTTTAAACCATTCCATTGTTGCCCTGGCTTTACGTTTAAGGTCGTTGTCCTGCTGGAAGGTGAACCTCCGCCCCAGTCTCAAGTCTTTTGCAGACTCCAAGACGTTTTCTTCCAAGATTGCCCTGTATTTGGCTCCATCCATCTTCCCATCAACTCTGACCAGCTTCCCTGTCCCTGCTGAAGAGAAGCACCCCCAGAGCATGATGCTGCCACCACCATATTTGACAGTGGGGATGGTGTGTTCAGAGTGATGTGTAATGTTAGTTTTCTGCCACACATAGCGTTTTGCATGTTGGCCAAAAAGTTCAATTTTGGTCTCATCTGACCAGAGCACCTTCTTCCACATGTTTGCTGTGTCCCCCACATGGCTTGTGGCAAACTGCAAACGGGACTTCTTATGGTTTTCTTTTAACAATGGCTTTCTTCTTGCCACTCTTCCATAAAGGCCAACTTTGTGCAGTGCACGACTAATAGTTGTCCTATGGACAGATTCCCCCACCTGAGCTGTAGATCTCTGCAGCTCGTCCAGAGTCACCATGGGCCTCTTGGCTGCATTTCTGATCAGCACTCTCCTTGTTCGGCCTGTGAGTTTAGGTGGATGGCCTTGTCTTGGTAGGTTTTCAGTTGTGCCATTCTCCTTCCATTTCTGAATGATCGCTTGAACAGTGCTCCATGGGATGTTCAAGGCTTGGGAAATCTTTTTGTAGCCTAGCCTGCTATAAATTTCTCAATAACTTTATCCCTGACCTGTCTGGTGTGTTCTTTGGACTTCATGGTGTTGTTGCTCCCAACATTCTCTTAGACAACCTCTGAGGCCATCACAGGGCAGCTGTATTTGTACTGACATTAGATTACACACAGGTGCACTCTATTTAGTCATTAGCACTCATCAGACAATGTCTATGGGCATCTGACTGCACTCAGACCAAAGGGGGCTGAATAATTACGCACACCCCACTTTTCAGTTATTTATTTGTAAAAAATGTTTGGAATCATGCATAATTTTTGTTCCACTTCTCACGTGTACACCACTTTGTATTGGTCTTTCACGTGGAATTCCAATAAAATTGATTCATGTTTGTGGTTGTAATGTGACAAAATGTGGAAAAGTTCAAGGGGGCCGAATACTTTTGCAAGCCACTGTAAACTGCAGATAATCATAAACCGACATGTGTAGATTACTTGTACCAAGATTCATGTTGATGAAGTGAAGTGGAACAAAGTTACAGAGGCTTTAGTGAAAAAATAGCTAGTTGTTTTGCAGTTTGGCACATTTCGGCACAATTTGGCACAAACAGTGAAAGTTTCAATTTCTCAATTCCTGATCTACTGATTGTATTCAAGTTCAATTATATGCCTGAAAACAAAGTGTTTTTTATATTTTTGGGTAAAATATCCAACATATTTATCACCCTATTTAAATAACACTATAACACAGAGATAGACTTGACTCCAACTGAAGAACATTTATTCAAATTCCAAATACAACAAAATTGTGAAATATACATATGAAATGGATAACAAAACTGTTCACAACCCCCTCCACTTATCAATGCAAATGTTATATGGATGGTAACGTGCTTTGCATGCAGTAACAATATGATCGTAGAGTGGCCTGATTTTGCACAGACTACTGTAATCAGGGGTGTTTTTTGTTTCTTTTCATTGTCCTCATTCACAAAGCTGAGGTGCAATGGCCACAAAATTGCCTCAAACTGGTTTCTCTGCATAGTGTTACGGGATAATTTAAAATTATATGGCCACTCACCCCTCCAGCAGTCAGCTACAACTCCGGTGTATAAAATGATGGATAAGAAAACATATAACTCTGTTACAGTGAGGGGAGTCCAAAGGAACTTTCTGCCAGCCTATTTCCTTTTTGTAGCATTGGTATTGTCTAATTGTCCAAATTACAGATGAACTGAAGAAGAGCTGGAAGAGAGAGAGAGGGGAGACCATGCTGCTGCTTGGTCAAATGTATGGCCCGGTGGCCTCGTGGGCATTAACCTAACAGACTAAGGAGTGCTGTCCTTCTCATGTCTGTGGCACCTTCACCCACTGGAGTGTCAGCAGACCTCTTTGTACAGCCGTTGCCTTAGCTTAGTTGTAGGCCTTGGAGGTATTTAATCTTCATCCTCACTAAAACAAGATAACAGAAAAATAGAGAAATTATAAATATATGCATACACATCTACTACATATAAATGTCTACACACACACATTTTATTTATAAATAAATAAATAATACCTTTCAGGCAGCTGTCTCTCTCTGTATGACGTTCCAGCAGTCTGCTTGAGCATGGTGAAGCTATGATGAGTAAGCTAAGGATGAATGCCGAGGTGACTAAAAGAATATTATGACAGAAAAAGAATTAGAAAAAAATATACAGAAACTACAAATACAACCCACAAATATTTTTACACACATCTCTGTACACATATCTACACAAATATCCACACATAAAATCACAAATCTCTTTCTCTCTCACATATATATATATATATATATATATATATATACACACACACACAGGCACAAAAAGATGTGAACAAAATAGTTACAAAAACTGTCTATATACAAACATCTAAGAACACACACACCCAAAAAAACATCTATATAAAATGGCTGACAGAGCTATTGGCATTAGCTAGTTGGGACATACCTCTCTTCCTCCAGTAAAATCAGGTTTTCCTCTTCTGATGACGAGTCCTCAACACAAACCTCCGATGAACTATCATTCCAAATAATCGCTAGGGCTTCGTCCATGATGATTATCTTCTTTTGAAGCGCCATTTTCCGAACGCAAACAAAACAATCGAAGCTGAATCGTCACCTGCTCATCTGCTCACCTGATCACCTGCGCGTAACTGCGTCACAGGGCTCACCCCCGAGGTAAAAAAAATATCTGTTTTTAGAATTACGCAGACCTGTAACTCCAGTTTCTATTGGCCGATTTGGATGATTGACATATGGTTAGAATCGTAAGATCCTATAGAATCACGCTGACATCAGAACTTTGAAGCAGATTGGACAAAGCAAATGTTTACATGGGGAAAGTTCACAGTGCGCATGTCAGACAAGGTTGAGCTTCCTCGGATCAAATGTAAAAAATAATGGCAAAGGATTACGTTTTTTTCACTTTTTATTTTCTAAATACACAATGGATATTTTTGTTATTCTGGAAATACAGTCATATCATGGTGGATTATTCTTTTCAGCACGGAAAACAAAAGGTAAGAAAAAATGAAGATTTGGCTCTTGTTTTTCAAATGCTGTACGTATTTTTGGGCTTATTTTGCTGCTCATTTGCTGAAATTTGCACGTAGCATGATGAAACTTGCAGCTTTAGAATCTGTGAGATGCTGGCTTTCAGGGAAGGCAAAATTTGCTCGGTTCTGCTCGGCAGGGTGACCGACAGGTTCGGTTGAATGTGTTCATGTAAAAATCGCAAAATAGCACAACTGTTCCTTTAATTGCTTGTTATTTTTTCTGGGTTTTGAGGTTACAGAAAATATTTATATGAGTCTTTAGCTAAGATTCTGAGGTTTATAATGATAGGACATGCTTAGCAATCAGTGACCACAGGTCAACTAAATTCGGACATTTCCCCGCCCTTCCCCCACAGTGACCCGGCGCTGGGTCTGTGGGGCTTAAGAGGTTAGGGGGATACATTTTGGTGGCCTCAGGATCGGGTCTCTGCTTTTTGCAGAAGGCCTGGTTCCTATTGACCTAATCGGAACGTGATCTACGGCTTTCGCTGGAGCGGTTCGCAGTCGAGTGTGAAGCGGCTGGGATGAGAATGAGCACCTCCAAATCCGAGGCCATGGTCTTGACCCAAAAAAGGGTGGGGTGGCTTCAACGGTTCGGGGATGAGGTCCTTGCCCAAGTGGAGGAGTTTAAGTATCTGGGGGTCTTGTTCACGAATGAGGGAAAAATGGAGCGGGAGATCGATAGACGGATTGGTGGGGCATCTGCAGTTATGCGGGCGCTCTACCGGTCTGTCGTCGTGAAGAGAGAGCTGAGCCAAAAGGCGAAGCTCTCGATTTACCGGTCGATCTACGTTCCTACCCTCATCTATGGTCACGAACTCTGGGTGGAGACCGAGGTGACTGAGCTTCTCACACCATCTCTAAGGGAGAGCCCAGACACTCTGCGGAGGAAACTCATTTCAGCCGCTTGTATCCGTGATCTCGTTCTTTCGGTCACCACCCAGAGTACAAAATTGGCCCTTTAAGGAATTTGCTAAGACGTCTGCATATCATGACCGTTTCGGCCGTGAGGAGCAACACTGATCAGAGCCAAAAGGCGGTCACAGCAAGAGCTCGACATTAAAAGGTGCAGAGATGGCTGCTGCATTTCTGTTTGCTGTGTTGTTACAAACTGCTTCCCCAGCAACTCTTCCAATTTTACAAAGCCGGTTGTTTGGCGATGGCTCCTGATATAATTTCCCACTGAGTTGCAACCAATCACCATGAGTTAACAACAGTCCCTGCCCAGTGACTCTACCGGGCCATTTCTGAGTATATACCCAAGACTGGTACTCCGTTGGTTCCTGAAATGACCCAAAAACAGTGCAGTTGGGCCGGCCCGGGGAGTAGAGCATATCGTGAAGGTCCGCTAAAATTACCCTGAAGTTCCAACAGTGGAAACGCACCTCTTCACTTTCATTTCACTTTGTTAATACAAAGGTACTTCGGCGGCACTGATTAGATTCATAATTTTGGACTGAGACATCTTCATTTATCATCACAAGGCCAAACTCATCAGTCTACTAGCAGTGACTGATTCTTCAACGTTACTCTGAAGGACGTCTGCAGACACTCAACAGCAGCATAAATGTAACATTAACTTTAGATAAAGCTATTTTCTCAGGATAGTATAAAACAGAAACTTTAAATCGACTTTGTAGATACGAATCTAGTGAACAATAGAAGTTCAAGGGTCGTTCCAGTTTCTTAAGGCTTGCCTACTTTAGATTGGAGAAACCTAAATCACTGTGTTCTGCCATATCTTGTTTATCATCTGTTTTTTGTGCCTTATTTTAACTTCCACGTCAACCAGCTTCCATTTGAGAAAATAGATTAATACAATTAGTATTTTCTATAATTGTTGGAGAAGTTTCCATCATCTAGTTGCTGATTTGAGGTGAAGGTGAAGAAATCGGAAGAAATCCTTATTTTCAGTTTTCTTTAAAGTTTGGCTTTGAGGTTTGAATTTTGGATCTGACACTTTCTTCTTGGCCTTTCTTTCTCACGCTCCTTGCTGATGTTAAAACAGACTTCACTTTAGACCGTGGAAACCAGCAGATTTCAGCCTGGTTCATCCTGACCAGTTCCCTTAGAAAAAAAGAACAATCATCCAAAAACTGGTTTTGGGAGGAATAAAGCAGGCTATGATTAGGATGTTCAAACAATCCTGACCTCAACCTGAACGGAAATTTGTGGGCTTTGTTTAAATCCGGTTTGTGCCAGGAAAACTATGACTTCAAACAAGCTCCACCATTCTTGATAAGAGTTCAAATAAGAAATTAGAATTTTGCCAGATGCTTCCTAATGGCTTAAAAACCTGTGATTTCTCTCCAACTTGCTAAGAAACATTTAATCAAACATTAGTTTAGGGTGTATGTAAATATTTGAGCCTGACAGAATAAAAAAGAGAGGTTCAAATGCATCACTAAAAGCCAGAAACTAGTTATTAATGCTGAAGAGGAGCTTATGTAAACTTCTGACCATCATTGGATATCTTACACAAACTTTCCCAGTCTATATCGCTACGACTTATACGTACTGAACAGCACATTAATGAGTGAAACAGCATGTGGTGTTGGTGTGGGACTTACTTTCCGTCTTTGAAGTATGTTTTGAGGGTGTCGCTGAAACTTTTTGAGTATGTTGTGTATGGAATTATATTTCAGTCAAAAATCCCGAGCGAAATTCTCAACCCTCACATGCGCGTATTCAACAAGGCGCACACGTAATTGCTCATGCGCACATATTCAACAATACGTGTGTGTAGAATTCATCTCACGAGTATCCAACAAAGCGCGCATGTGGATTTCACCTCACATGCGCTCTACACGAAGCTTTTATACACGCGTGAAGGTAAATCTTAGGAGAGGCTGCACCCTCGAAAGGAAATTCTGCTGGCGCCAGTAAAAAACTTTGACTGTTTTGAGGAGAAACCTAAGGTCGGCACTGACCCTGTGTAATTTGTCTTTTTAAATCGGTAATGCCCACAGGATCAGTAGAGCTATATTTTTGTTCACAGTTTAACAATACAAGAAAATGGCATTTGTCAAACAAAGAAAACATGATTTTGGTGATGCCAGACAGCCAGGAAAATAGCAAGTACATTGGTGTAGCATTCAAGCAGAGAAAAAAGAAAAAGAAAAAATAAATGAAATGAAAAATACATTTTAAAAAGGGCTAGGGGTAAAAAGTTCACAATCCGTTCATTATATCTTTTCAAGCAATTGCAGTGCTTTTCTCCATTAAAGAAAGTGAAGGAGAAGAAGAGTTTCAGTTCTTTCAGGAAGGTATAAAACAGAGGTTTGCATTTGAGAAATTTACATTTATGAATGAAAAACTAACAACAGAATTTAAATTATGACATTCAATATGAGTCAATTTTCTTTTCGTAGGACACTAAAAGCAATGTGATGTTTGGTGAACTCTTATGAAAAAAATCTCTGATTACTGATTTAAAAAGACCAATTACACAGGGTCAGTGCCAACCTTAGGCTCCTCCTCCAAACAGTCAAAAGTTTTTACTCGCTTGAGCAGAATTTCCTTTCGAGGGCGCAGCAGCCTCTCCTAAGATTTACCCTCACGCGTGTATGAAATGGATACTCGTGAGATGAATTCTACAAGCGCGTATTCTTGAATATGCGCGCATAAGCAATTACGTGCGTGCCTTGTTGAATACGTGCAGGTGAGGGTTGAATAGCTCGCTCTGGATTTTTGACTGAAATTTAATTCCATATTTGCGACACACACAGCCATTGGGTCGCGCTAACCCACATTCTAGCTCCAACAGGAGAAGAAGAGGACCAGAGGTTTTATAAGGGCTCCGGGTCCCCGGACCACGCTCTCTTCAGTTTGGGCTTTCAGCCAGACAGTGCTAGGAGGGACCCCATGTTTCCTTCGCTGGCGAGGGAAAGGACGCGAGTTTCTGGGAGGAACTCACTCCAAGGACGACAAGACTGCTGATCAATCAGGTGAATCGCAACCCAGTTTGTTTTGAGAAAAACCCCACTGTTCCGCCCTGAGCCCTGCTTTCTGAACAGACGCTGCCGTGGGAGGGGACCGCTAACAAGCTACTGAATGCCGCAGAGCTGCGTCCAGACTACAGCCATTACATCCACCGCCGACGGAGCCTATGTGAGATGAATGGTGTGCAGAAAAGGTACTGTGTTAGTATCGGAAGGTGGAGCTGATTGCTGCTTAGCCAAGCCAGACAGGACGCCGTCCAAGCTAAGGCTACAACAGCCATCCTCCCACTGCTAACGGACCGCAGCTGTTGTTAGCCTGCCAGCTAACGTTGTGTTGAGTTTCCCCCATCATCCACGGAGCAACTTCGAGAACTTTAACCGTTCAATAACGTCTGTATGGGCAGAGGCGAGATTAGTGTAGTTTAAACAAGATTTAAGTGTTGTTTGTTTCATTGTGATTTGTTACTTTGTGCAAGATTTCATTTATTGTTTGGGTACAAACAGGCCGGTCGGCCTGGAGGTTTAAACAGTGATTTTCGAGGTTCCCGATGGAAAGTCGTTTTATATCCTGCAATCTGAGTTACTCAGTCCGACAGTTTTTCCTTTGTTTGGTGTTTAATAAATGAATCAGTGTGGCTTTAAAGGGGCTATATGCAATTTTCTGAAATTTAAACTTGCGACTGACACCTGTGGCCAAAACCGGAACTGCTCTTCCTTTCTGCTCACTCGAACAGCGCCCGCTCGAACGGCGGTCGCTCTCAATCTTCAATCTTTTTCGGGAACTTGTCAGGCGTTTAACTTTTTTAGTCTTATGTGGAGTTACTATCGGTGTCAAAGGTGTCCTTGGTGTCTTCCGTGTATTTGCACAATTCATTGAACTGCTTGCGAATGCTGACTAGCGGTGGTGGCAGAGTGATCTGAAACATTTAACATGAACGCGCTTGACGTCACATTCGCAGACAGTGCGGGAAAATCCGACCCGACAGAAAATAGAAAAAATTGGATACAGGCTTATAGGTGCACCCACTTTGCAATCTTTTAAGTCATTTTTGAAACCGCCTTCTTGGTAATTCAAAATACTAAATTAGATCGACATAATGGGTACAGCCCTTAACGTCAACATAAAGTCTAAATATTAAATTAGATCAATCACTGCAATGACTGCTCCATAAAATAGAATCAATTATCAAAAGGTTATTGATTTCAAATTCAGCAAATGGTTTAATGAAACATTGCTTCTTCCAAATAATGTTTTTCCTTCTTCAGCAAATGGTTTAATGAAACATTGCTTCTTCCAAATAATGTTGTTCTTCAATTCTGCTTTGCATTGTGAATTGGTGGTTTGAAAACAAACCAGAAGATGCTGATTAGTCTTAAACTAACCACAATTAGTTTAAAACTAACTTGGCTTCATTCCCAAAACTCTTCAATACAAGCCTTGGTCTTTAAGCAAACATATTCATTCTGAACTGTGAATAAATAACAATTCTGTAAATGTTGAGCGTGCTAGGGATGGGCATAATTAATCGACGATCGATTAATTGATCATTACGAATTTCATTGATTACATTTTTTTAACCGATCAATTAACGCATGTTCTGTTGCGTAGTGTGAGTTTTGAAAGAATTCAATTAATTTTGCTATGTGGCAGTAATTAAACACTTTACCACACGAAGCGATGACTGAAAATAAAACCCACAGGCCGACTCAGTTTCTTGCAAGTTTCTGTGTATTTCAAAAGTAGCATTGTCATGAAGAGGTTGCAACAAAGTGTGGCGTGGGACCACTTTGACTAAAAAAACAAACAAACAAAAAAGTCTCGGTTCACTGCCAACACTGCGAAGCTGTGTATAAGTACTTGAACACACTTCCAACCCTGGTTAGAAGCGGAGCATCCTGCTCTTGGTCTCAACCTAGCATCAAGTCGGTGTTAGCATGGAGGAGCCGAGATGCACAACGAGCAGAGAAACTTACTCACCGATTACGTTCTGAGGGAGGCTCCGCCACCCCTGGATTGCACCCCTACAGACTGGTGGAAAATGAATGAAACAAGATTCCAGAGGCTTGCCAAGTTAGCACGGAGGTAATAACAATAATGGCTTGCATTTATATAGTGCTTTTCAAGACTCTCAAAGCGCTTTACAACTCCATTATTCATTCACTCTCACATTCACACACATGTGGAAGCAAGCTATGATTATAGCCACAGCTGCACTGGGGCAGACTGACAGAAGCGAGGCTGCCATATCACGCCATCGGTCCTTCTGGCCAACACCAGTAGGCAAGGTTGATGAAGAAGGTAGGTGAAGAAGGTATGTGTATCACAGCGACATCTGTCCCCTCACAGCAGACGATCTCGGCGCTGCAGGTCAGACGCGAAAGCACCCTGTTGACCATCAGTCTGCTCACCAGGCTGCTTTCGCTTCTGACCCCAGCGCATGTTAACATGCTCATCTTTCTCAACAAAAATCAGTAGACTGGTGCTAAAGTTGTATATAAATTACGGTTTATTTTTGTGTGTGTCTTGTTTCTCTGTTAATGAGCCTTATTCATTGTTAGGTACGCTGAGCTCTTTCATCCTCTTTCTCGACTCTTTTTGCCAAATGTTACACAAAACTATAAGACCTATAGGCCAAAGTATTATTATTTATTTTTTTATTAAGTTTTTGTGTAACATGACCTTTTTTTTTTTACTTTTTTGGAGAAGAAAAAATATATGAGTGTCAGTTGTGTTAATGAGTACTGTCTTTTAGCTGTCGGCTCCGCTGCTTATAACGCATATTTTCTTTGTGGAACTACGGTGAATTAATTCTGTTTATCTTCCACAAGAGGTGTCCCACTTGTAATGAAGATCTCAAAGAGTAAACACGCTATTTTTCTATTCTCACTGCATTTTAATATAGCCCTATGAACACTGAATTTTTAATATAAAAATATTAATGATTAATCAAAAAATCGATCGTTAATTCTCCCGATGATCGATGAAGACAATTTAATCGAATGCCCATCCCTAGAGCGTACATTTATTTTGTGTGAAAAATTAAGTTTCTTCTCTAACAGGGGGAAACGAAAAAAAAACCTGCGTGAGGAGACATGTGATCCTTGGGGTTGTGTTCCGGCTGATAGATGACTTGCATGTGACCCTTAAAAATCTAAGAGTCTAAGAGTTCATACAGAGTGCACAAAGTTGTTTTACGGGGGTCTGGTTCTGCAGTCCATGTGAAAATGGTAAATGGCCTGCATTTGAATTGCGCTTTTTCAGTCAGAGAACCACAAAGCGCTTTACACTACATTCAGTCATTCACCCATTCACGCACACATTCACACACTGATGGCGGGAACTCAAACCAGCAACCCACCGATTATGGGACGAATTCCTACCACCTGAGCCACAGTCATCCCTATACTTAAACACTTAGCAACAGTGATCAATCAAAAAGTGTATAGTAAATCACATGTTGCCTTATGTGAAGAAGCATTGGCCATTATTCTGTGAAAAAATGTTTTAGGGGAGGGGGTTCAACTTGTGTTTCAATAAAAGCTATGCGGAGGTGCAGAAAGACTGCTCAGTTAAGGAGAACTGAGCCCAGCAAAAGACGTCTCGCTGTTAAAATCTATAACTGGTGTCTGTTGTTTATTATTGCTCCTCTTTACAGAAATGAACGAGCACACTGAAAGGTAAAACAAGAGCCCAAGAGAGCCTAGGGGTCAGAAAATTAAATGGGTGTCTGTTCCTTTAAGAGAGGCTTTAAATTAGAGTGAAAAAATACCTTCCAACAACTGTGACATCATTATCAATTTAGTGGTTATTGTTTCAATTTCTGTGCATATTTATCACTTTACTGTTTACTTTTGTATGTTAGTTTTAGTATAGTTATTCTTTTCTTAGTGGTTTAGTTGTGTGTTACTAGTTTGAGTTTCTTGATTAAAACATGTTAACTGAAAATTGAATTCTTTTTGTAATAAACTCTTGTATTTTGGAAAAGCTTTGTTATTTCACCTACATGTGTAGTGAAGAGATATAAATTCTGTAAATGTTGTATGGGGTTTAATTCTGTAGTGCATGTGGAAACACTTAGAAACAGTGAACAATCAAGAAGAATGTAGTACATCACGTGTTGCCTTTTGTGAAGAAGCTTTGACCATTATTCTGTGAACAAGGATCGATGTGGGAGGGTTTCATGCAACTCGTGTTTCAATAAAAACTCTGAGCTGACGCAGAACAGGGCTCAGTTAAGAGAACTGAGCCCAGCAAACAACATCTCGCTGTTAAAATCTATAATTGTTGTTTGTTGTTCTTATTGCTCCTCTTTACAGAAATGAACGAGCATGGTGGAAGGTGAAACAAGAGCCTGAGAGAGCCTAGGGGTCATAAAATTAAATGGGTGTCTGTTCCTTTAAGAGAGGCTTTAAATTAGAGTAAAAAATACCTTCCAATGAAATGGTGACCCAGACGTGATTTCTGGAGGAGCAAAGGAAAACGTTTGGTATAATAGGATTTTGTTGAAATTGTTGTGATCGACAAATACTGGAGATCGAAGGACGGAAGTGACCTGGGTCTGAAGTGATTTGGTAAGCGCTGCCACACGAGGCGCAAAATTGACTAATCTAAAATTATGTTCTGTCTTTAGTTCTCCAGTAAATGTTGATTTCTGTTTCTACTGAGGTAAGTAGACGTCAACCGGGTTGGTAAACTCAGGGTGTGGCCTGCCATAGGTAAGCTGGGATGCTTCTTACTGAGAGCCTGCTTGTTGGACAAGCAGGAAGGTCGAGTGTGGATCAACTCGTGGATTGAGACCCACTGAATGTCTGAAAAAAAAAACAGAGATCAGAGAGCGATTTCAACCCTGGCATTTCTTGTTCCCTCGAGCAGGATCCCAAATCTAACTGGATCTCCGGGAGGAACCGCAGGTGTCATGTTTTAAGGTTAAGGGAGGACCCAAATGCAGCAAAATCCAAAAGATGATTTAATAACAAAACACAAGGAAGGGGAACTTACAAAACTCAGGAGGATCAAAAGGCAGCAAACGGGGAAACAGGAACCAGACGGGCAACAGGGAAGGCAGGAACCAGAGAGGGAAGAATGACGGCAGGGAAGCGAGGGACCGAACAGGAAAGGATGACGACGAACCAGCGAGTTGTGACTGAATGAGAACCGAATTTATACTGAGGAGGAGAGTGAAGAGTGGAACAGAGAAGGAGCAGGACTAATTAAGGGAAGCGGTTGCAGCTGACGGGGAGTGAGCAGGTGGAAGTGATTAGCAGCTGGGATGGAAGGTAGAATGGCTAGGAGACAGAAGACTCTAAAGAAACTAGAAAGGATTCTTAAGAAACTAAGGGAAACGTAAGGACACACTGGAGAACAGAAGGAGGAATTAAATAAAGAGATAAAAGGAAACACAAATGGGAAGGTGAACATAGACAAAGGTGAAAAACATCTACAGAACCCAGGGAGTGCCAGAATACAAAAATATAATTACACTGAAGGAAAACTACTAACTTAAGACACAAACAGGAGGAGCAACACAAGAGGGCACCTTGGGGTAAAAAGGGGAAGAAAACCAAGTGGAAGGAAAAACTTAAACTTGCTACACAAAATCCAAAGACCATGACAGGACCCCCCCCCCCCTTAAGGGCGGATACCAGACGCCCTTAAGAGTCCAAAACAAAAAACCACCCAACCAGGGTGGGTGGAGGGGGCCTCGGAAGGAGGGCGAGAGACCAAAACCAAATAACAAAAAACACAACCAACCAGGGTGGGTGGAGGGGGGCCTCGGAAGGAGGGTAAGAGTCGAAAACAAAACAAAACAGTTGAAGGCAAAAGTCCTGAGGCCTGCGACGAAGGAGCAGGAACCCGGGAGGCCGGCGTCGAGGAACCAAGAGACGAGGAGGCCGGCGTCGAGGAACCAAGAGACGAGGAGGCCGGCGTCGAGGAACCAAGAGACGAGGAGGCCGGCGTCGAGGAACCAAGAGACGAGGAGGCCGGCGTCGAGGAACCAAGAGACGAGGAGGCCGGCGACGAGGAACCAGAAGGCGAGGTGGCCGGCGACGAGGAACCAGAAGGCGAGGTGGCTGGCGACGAGGAACCAGAAGGCGAGGTGGCCGGCGACGAGGAACCAGAAGGCGAGGTGGCCGGCGACGAGGAACCAGAAGGCGAGGTGGCCGGCGACGAGGAACCAAGAGACGAGGTGGCCGGCGACGAGGAACCAGGAGACGAGGTGGCCGGCGACGAGGAACCAGGAGACGGCGTGGAGGCCGGCGGCGACGTGCTGACCCCGAGGCTGTGTCCCTCGGGAATCTCTCAGCGGAGTCTGGAGCCCGAGGCGTGTCCCTCTGGACACCCTCGGCGGAGTCTGGAGCCCGAGGCGTGTCTCCCTGGACACCCTCGGCGGAGTCTGGAGCCCGAGGCGTGTCTCCCTGGACACCCTCGGCGGAGTCTGGAGCCCGAGGCGTGTCTCCCTGGACACCCTCGGCGGAGTCTGGAGCCCGAGGCGTGTCCCTCTGGACACCCTCGGCGGAGTCTGGAGCCCGAGGCGTGTCCCTCTGGACACCCTCGGCGGAGTCTGGAGCCCGAGGCGTGTCCCTCTGGACACCCTCGGCGGAGACAGGAACAGGAGCCAGGGGCGTGTCCTCTGGAACACCCTCTGCGGAGCCAGGAATCAGAGGCGTGTCCTCCCAGACACCCCCGGCGGAAACAGGAACCCGAGGCGTGTCCTTCCAGACACCCCCGGCGGAAACAGGAACCCGAGGAGTGTCCTTCCAGACACCCCCGGCGGAAACAGGAACCCGAGGAGTGTCCTTCCAGACACCCCCGGCGGAATCAGGAGCCCGAGGCGTGTCCCTCTGGACACCCTCGGCGGAGTCTGGAGCCCGAGGCGTGTCTCCCTGGACACCCTCGGCGGAGTCTGGAGCCCGAGGCATGTCTCCCTGGACACCCTTGGCGGAGTCTGGAGCCCGAGGCGTGTCTCCCGGGACACCCTCGGGGGAGTCTGGAGCCCGAGGCGTGTCTCCCGGGACACCCTCGGCGGAGTCTGGAGCCCGAGGCGCTTCTCCCTGGACACCCTCGGCGGAGTCTGGAGCCCGAGGCGTGTCTCCCTGGACACCCTCGGCGGAGTCTGGAGCCCGAGGCGTGTCTCCCTGGACACCCTCGGCGGAGTCTGGAGCCCGAGGCGTGTCTCCCTGGACACCCTCGGCGGAGTCTGGAGCCCGAGGCGTGTCTCCCTGGACACCCTCGGCGGAATCTGGAGCCCGAGGCGTGTCTCCCGGGACACCCTCGGCGGAGTCTGGAGCCCAAGGCGTGTCTCCCGGGACACCCTCGGCGGAGTCTGGAGCCCGAGGCGTGTCCCTCTGGACACCCTCGGCGGAGTCTGGAGCCCGAGGCGTGTCCCTCTGGACACCCTCGGCGGAGTCTGGAGCCCGAGGCGTGTCCCTCTGGACACCCTCGGCGGAGACAGGAACAGGAGCCAGGGGCGTGTCCTCTGGAACACCCTCTGCGGAGCCAGGAATCAGAGGCGTGTCCTCCCAGACACCCCCGGCGGAAACAGGAACCCGAGGCGTGTCCTTCCAGACACCCCCGGCGGAAACAGGAACCCGAGGAGTGTCCTTCCAGACACCCCCGGCGGAATCAGGAGCCAGAGGCGTGTTCCCCGGGAAACCCCCTGTGGAAACAGGAGTCAGAGGCGTGTCCTCCGGAACACCCTCTGTGGAGACAGGAACCGGAAGAGTGTAGCGTCTCTTCCAAATGGTGGCGCCGTATGCCTCAAACAAGGCTTCCATCATCCCAGAGTCATCCTTGAATAACTGAGAAAATAAGGTGAACTCCTCCTCGGTGATTGTATTCAACAAAGGTGGGGAGTCTGGAGCAGGAGCGAAAGACTGTGCTTGAGGCTGGCTGGAAGCCGGGACCGGAGACTGGTCGCGCCGGCTTTGTGCAGGAAGCGGACCCCGGAAGCACGGGTGCAGTCGGGCAGTTTCTACGACCGGCGGCTCGCCATTTCAAGATGCCTGGGGAGGAAGTGGGTCGCCCCGGCTGGGAACAGGGAGCGGACCCCAAAAGCGCCGGTGAGGTTGGGCAGCGTCTGCGATCGACAGCTCCCAGCTCTGAGGTACCGGGACCGGAGCTTGGGCGGTCTGGAGGCTGTGGTGCAGGACCGGCGCCTGGGGAACCAGGAAGTCGCCCCTCGAGCCCCCCTGGAGTAGGATAGGAGATGCTCTGGTACGTCGATGACGGCGGCGGCCTGAGGAACGGGGAGCGGTGGAACAGCTCGTCCCAATCCCGAGAGGACCAGGACAATAGGCCAATCGGGACCCGACATAGGGTGAGTTGGAATAAAGTCCTTGGCTAATACTCCAGTTTATGAGTTCCTGTAAATCCTCCTCTGAGTGTGCGTATTCTGCTGGGTCCATAGTCGGGCTGGTTCGTTCTGTCATGTTTTAAGGTTAAGGGAGGACCCAAATGCAGCAAAATCCAAAAGATGATTTAATAACAAAAACACAAGGAAGGGGAACTTACAAAACTCAGGAGGATCAAAAGGCAGCAAACGGGGAAACAGGAACCAGACGGGCAACAGGGAAGGCAGGAACCAGAGAGGGAAGAATGACGGCAGGGAAGCGAGGGACCGAACAGGAAAGGATGACGACGAACCAGCGAGTTGTGACTGAATGAGAACCGAATTTATACTGAGGAGGAGAGTGAAGAATGGAACAGAGAAGGAGCAGGACTAATTAAGGGAAGCGGTTGCAGCTGACGGGGAGTGAGCAGGTGGAAGTGATTAGCAGCTGGGATGGAAGGTAGAATGGCTAGGAGACAGAAGACTCTAAAGAAACTAGAAAGGATTCTTAAGAAACTAAGGGAAACGTAAGGACACACTGGAGAACAGAAGGAGGAATTAAATAAAGAGATAAAAGGAAACACAAATGGGAAGGTGAACATAGACAAAGGTGAAAAACATCTACAGAACCCAGGGAGTGCCAGAATACAAAAATATAATTACACTGAAGGAAAACTACTAACTTAAGACACAAACAGGAGGAGCAACACAAGAGGGCACCTTGGGGTAAAAAGGGGAAGAAAACCAAGTGGAAGGAAAAACTTAAACTTGCTACACAAAATCCAAAGACCATGACAGCAGGCTGCTGAGAGCCTGTGCACAGCCTGGTCTGGGACCAGCTGGATCAAAGCCCTCCACCTCAGCGTTAGGTCTAAAAAAGGAGGCCAGCAGACCCACGGAGTTCCTCCCGGAGCAACACTTGGTGATGGGGGTCTTCCTCACAGTGAGTACAAAATTTGATGCATGAAAGAATAAAAAAATAACAGAAAAGAGAAATAGCTAGGTCCAGGACCTTTTTTAATGCAAGTTTGGGATTTTGCAAATAAAGATAAAAGATCGGGGATCTTTGCGTGATGATCGGGCATCTCACAATGAAAATCCATGGTAAAACAAAATATGACAGGGGTTGGACTCCAAAGCGCGCAGAGGTCTGGGATCTGAATTAGAAATAATAATAAATAATATTTAATAATAATAATACTAGTAATGAAAAAAACATGATAATAAAATACATAATGATATTAATGTGTGATAAACCGGTTGTGTGACTGTGTGTGTGTGAATGGAGATTTCTTCCTTCTGAAGCAGCAGGACAGGGTGGAAACCTAGCTGGTGTTATCAAAGCTCTGTTGACTGTTGAAGTAGGCTGAGAACAGTCTCATGGTTAGAAAATTGAGTAAATAGCAATACAATAAGATAAATAGAACACATAAAAGAGAAATAAAAGCTGAATTTATTTCATTAACATAGGAATGATAAATATTTAAAAATGAAAACTAAAAACAGCAAAATGTAACTTATCAAAATACGGGGGGAAAATAGCAAAGAAGATTTAAAGGAGATGCAAAATTTTCTGTAAAAGAAAAGACAATACAACATTTCTTTAAAAATAAATAAAAGATTCTGAATTTGAAGGACGATTAATTAAGGAATTGCGCGCACTTCTTGGTAGTTGCGATCTAAAATAAAACTAAAAAGATCAAAAATTGAAGAAAAACCATTGGCCGTCTCAAACAAAGGAATTCCGGTTAAAGAAGCAAAGCGAAAAGGAGAAAAAAAAGGGGGGGGTCGTGACGAGTAAAAAACGACTGATAAAAAAGCAGATGTGTTTTTTAGCACCCGGGAGGATGACAAATGTTTTAAACTTTCTGTTTTCTCCTAAAGTTCCGCAAAAGAAGGTAAAAGAGAAAACTCTTGCTTCCATATTTTTAAAAAATCCTATGAAGAGCAAGGTAAACCGCTTTACCCTGATCTTAATGAATTATCTCAAACAAGCGACCCCCTTTCCCCCTTCCCCTCAAGGAAGACCCGTTCTCATAATAAACAAGACCCCTCCCTCTTTCCCTCAACAAAGGGTCGTTAGTCGTTATCTTAATAAACAAACCAACTGTGGTGGGTTGCGTCAGCAACTGATAAATGCGCTTCCTGAGGGAAAAGACTTGTGTTTGAATTTGTATTACTTTCCTAGCCTTCCTGCACTAAAACCAGATTCATCATGCGTTTCAAAATTGTTAAAGGTTATCCAAACTTGCCAGTAAACGAAAGGAATGCAGAGGGGAAACAACACACCTCCCCTGCTAGGTGAGAATGAAAGGAGGGTGTTTTTTTGAGCTCCGTGCAGTCTTGTTTTTAAAAGGTTGGTATTTCCTAAGTACGGCGGCAACTGTTACTCTATAATAATAATAATAAAAAAGAACTTAGCTAATATTTTCAATGATATTCATGGGATGTCTGGGAGATCTCTCGTATAGTAGAAAAGAAATAGTTTAACAATGAGAAATTATGAGCAGAGTGATTTTATTTTGAAATTCAGGCGGATGTCTACAGGTACTGTGAGGTAGCGACAGCTGGGTGGCTACGTGGATTTAGTCTTTGTAACAAGCGGCTTCAGTTCTAACTGAAGTTGTAACTTGATAAAGATAAAATAATTATATTATTGCTAACAGAAGATCCAAATTCAACCTTGCATGTTTTTGGCCAACAATGGGGAAAAGGGGTATGGTGACCTTTAGTGGCGAACTAATTAGAGTATTTATTACAGACCATTCAATTCTCAAACTGATTAGAATGTGGACATAGAACTGTGTCAGACCTGAAAAAAAGCTTCTCATATAAAAGTAAGAAACAGCTTTGAGCAAACAAGAGCTGTACTGAAGAAGATGGTCTCACTGTCTGACCCAAGGCGAAATGTGTTTTGGTAAAAATCCTATACAGATGGGCGTAAATTTTGAGATATAGCCATGTCTTTTCTAAACAGGGGGATATGATAAAAGTCACATTCAATTTTTGTTTGGCCTGTCTAATGTGTGCAAAACATAGACTACAAAGATAAATAAGACCACAAAGAGGTAATTTCAAACTACAAATTATTTTTCTGAAGTAATATGCATGGATTTTATAGAACTGAATCAATGCGAAGAGAAGTTCTGTTTTGTAAGAAAAGATAATTTCTCCAAATGGATTGAAATGTTACCAGTAAAGCATTCTGATACGCTAACTGTTGCAGAAAGTTTGTTTAGAGAAATAATGCCTAGATTTGGGATCCACAAATAATCTATAGTGCTAACAGAACACATTGTGTGAATGAAATAATGGATAAAATAGGACAAAGATTATAGATTATTTTTAAGAGACAATGGGATTCTAAAAGCAGACTAAGTAAAGTCATGGATGAGACTAAACAGAATTAGATTTACTGTTTGGTTATGATTAAGCTATATATCACTATCACACCAAGTAATGGAACAGGGTTGACACAATTTGAGACAATCTATGGGGGACCTTACACCCTCCTACAGTTTGGTATATTAATATAAGAGGAACAATTACAAACTGATTTAGGATTTTATGACAAAGATGTTGCAAATTGAAAAAAGCAATAGAAGAAACAGGACACGATTGGATATTGTCTTGATTTAGTAAATTATACATGCATATACCACAAAATTTGAATATGGCCTCATTATATTTGAAATAATCTATGGGCGTAAATATAGAATTCCTTAGTTTGGTATACTCTCTTCTGAAAAACAATGTGATTAAGATCTGGTGGTTTTCATGATCAAAATGCTGAAAAGTAAATAAGTTATAAATGCAACCTAATCATATGCCAGATGATCCTATATTCCTACAGGAAGAAGTGAGCTGAAAGTAGGAGACTGGATCCTGATTAAAGCTGTAAACAGAAAACTGGTCATCACCCAGGTGAGAGGGGCCTTTCCAGGTATTTTTTCACCACTCCAACGGCTGTAGAGACTGAGTTGGAAACACTTAACCCATTCTAAAAAGCAGAGACCATTACTAGATATACAGAAAGCAGTCTAAGAAAAGTGGTGTTTCAGACTGATTACAAAGGGAGGTGAAGACATTAGGTTTCACTTGTCTCAACTTCAGTGACGAGAACCAGGAGATCCACTTTTCTATAGAGACTGCTTGAAGGGAGAGATAGTAACTATGGAGGTTTTCCTGCTATCTAGTACTTTTATTTTTACAGCTTTTTGGTGGTGTTATTCAATAGGAACATTAGGACTCACAGAAAAACGACATATAGGACATGACAATACTGATTTATTGTCTTGGTTCACTCAGAGAAGGACACACAGAAACCCATTTGAAACTAGCGTATTGTACGAATATGCAAGATATCTAGCACATAAATGAAGCATTATGAACTGTTTTGTTTGTTCTCAAATGCCATACTCTGTAGGACATTTACCCATATATGTAGAAGCTTTCACTAATCTTAATGATCTGTTTCCAGATGTTACACTCCTCTCCAGGATTTAGACAAATTCTGAGAGTGAAGTACATGAGCGAATGGGAAGTTATATGGGTAAAAATTTATTTACTTCCATGACAAAAGTAAGGGTCAATGGGAGACTGGGACAACATGGGATTAATCTAAATAGTTAAAGCAGGACCAGTACACTTAAGACCTGACCAAAGATTTATTTGTTTTGAAAATGATAAAAATCTGACCACACTTTCATACCAATCTGGGTACATGGGAAAAATATACCATCCGTATGTGCGCCATACTTTGAGACCGTAAATGTGACGGGAACTTTTCTATGGACGACCTTCTGATTCTCTGCGGATCTTGGCTCTGACACATCACCCTCAAAATTGTAAGGGTAGATGTGCTTTTATTGGAACTTAAAGAGCATTCTTTCCTTGTATCTGCAGTGGAGATCCGACACGACACAGCAGAATTTGGAGGCGTGATATTTCAGCCCCTCATGATCCCATATGGGGCTCCGATATACCCCCTGAACACAAATTATGGAGTGATGGAAATAAGGTTGTATTATCTCTTTTCCCATGGTCCGGGGTGGGTAAGGTCATGTTATGATTGGACACATTAAATTATAGATTGTTAATTTTTCCCTGGCAGGTCTAAAAGGCATAGCAGCTGAGATGCAAGAATTGAGACTAACGTCTCTATAAATATACATGGAGAATAATCTGTAATACAGGTATTTATTGAACTATAACATCTCTCCGTAACAGACTGCAAATCTAGTCACACCTGATTAAAAGGAAACTTTTATAATTGGATATTTCTGAAACAGATTGGTTGGTACATGGAGTTCTGTTTCAGAAAAAAGGGGGAGATCCTTACGTAAGGCACAAGGGGAACTTAGATTTAAACTATTTTTGGCCTTTCAATTAGTCGCTTCGAAGAATTTCAGATAAAAAAAGAAAAAAACAACATTTGTTGAGAAAACAGCATTTGTTTAGGGTTCAACAGACCTTTGGGTTAAATTGGTTAAAATTATAGTTTTATTTTATAAAGTATTAGGCTTCATCAGCTCAGAAAATGAATGTAAATTGACGGTGATGTGGTAAAATCTTATAAAACTATAGGTTTTATGAACTTAGGCTGTTAGCAGTGTCAATGAATAAAATTAGACTGTGGTCCTTCTGTGGATTGTTGAACTTTAAGCAGCAAAGCATTTTCTCTTCGAGCGGTCTCAAGCTCACCATACCATTTGCACAATCCAAACACCAGATGTTTCCTGTTTTTTCACCCTGTTTTGGCACCTTTGTGCAGTTGGTTGTTTTAGCACATGTTAGGTAAAAAATTACCCTAGAACGTAAAGAACAGAAATGAGTAAAGACACAACTTCTATGTTTTACTTGCGAATATAGATTTCATAAGGGGGGTGAAAGACATTTGAACAAGCTGAGTGTCTTCTCCCAAACATGCTCAAATCCTTGTCCCACCGAGTTCACTCTCCCCCAAAGCTTTTATTCCAAAACAGGGGTTTACAACAGGTCATAAACCCCACCCACATTAGGCCTGTGGGTGTTGAAACGGAATAACAAAGTACATCTAAATTAGGCCTTCCAGACAACCCTCTCAATCAACTCTTAGAGAGGATTTATCACCCATATGAGGAATTATACAGTAACATACACAGTATTACACTTATCAATGATAATACAAATTTTCTAACATTTCCCTCCTGTTTATCATTGATAAATCTCACTTCTCACATCCAATGCCATATCTCCAAGTGGATTTCTATGACATCTTCACATAGGATTGTTTATCAATTTCACTCAGAGCGGTCATCTACTCTAAATTTTCATCATCATTGTTATAGTTAAGTAACAGAGCCTGGTATTTGTCACTCATCATTACATTCTCTACCACTGAGCTCATCATTTTCTTAATACACGGTAAGACACACATAGAAAACAAGCAAAACAATAACAGAATCATCAAAATCGGTGTACATATTTTCAACAACATTAAAGTATTCCAATATACATTGTTGATTCTATGTCCTAGATATACAACTCCATATGAGGGAAAAGCAGTCATTAGCACACCTTTAGCATTAGATATTAAAGGTGGAGATTTAGTTATACCATTATCTCTTTTTCTGCGGTGGTTTACATGCATTCTTTCGGTCAGATTTTGTCTGGGGATCACAAAGGAAGCTGGTGTCAGTCTGACCAAATGATAGGTGCCACACCACTTAGCAGGAAGGTCTTTGAACCACACACACAGACGTGAGAAAGAGGTGAAGGTTCCCCCTCGCTCAATGGCTTCGAGTGGTTGAAAGTGTTCCAGATGGCTCCAGGGGCCTTTTTGTCAAACCCATGCTTCTCAGCATCCTTGTACACTGAAGTTGAGTTCAAATATTCCATTTCCGAAGTGTTATCACACTGTGATCTTCCCAGATAAAGATCTCTTTTAAACCATCCGCCTATATGGTTGTATTTAGCTAAAATACAAAGGGTAGCAGCTTCTGGATATCTAGCTGTTATACCTCTTAGATTAGTGTGATTAGTATTATAACCCCACTTAGTTGGATTCCTCCAATTAGACAAGTTAAATGAGAGAAGTTTCTAGGCAATTCAGTACAGTTTTCCAAAGTTTTTTAATCAATGCTATTTTTAGCTTTCTGCGTCCCATAATTTTTACTTGAAAACCATGCCATTACACATAACAATCAGACATATTCAAAGCCATTGCAGTTACATTTGCATGTTGGTACCATGCATTTTCATGATAACCGTCAAAGTTTATTTAATATCTTTTCTTTCGATACAGTTTCTGTTGAAGGCCTAACAGCATGATGCATGTTAGGGATACCAGGCAGCTTAGAAAGGTCCAACGTCGATTCATCTTTCTATCTTCTCAAGGGGGAGAGGTTACTAGCACTTCACCCCTTTAGTTCAGCTAACACTGTTCTTTTCCTGTACTTGTTCCACGTCCACAGATGTGTGTGTGTGTAAGTGGGTTGGAATAATTGTTGAGGTAAATGATGAATGTCCAAAATGTTCTTATCAAATGCTACGTGAAGGAATTTGTGTGTTTATTCAGGTCGGGTCAGTCTGACAAGATAAATTATAAACTTGGCTAGCAGAACATGTTCTCTCAGAATGCGTTGATAAGCTAACAGGAAAAATCTGCATTAATATGACGCACAAACTAGGTATAGAAATCTGTGTGTTAATAAGAGAAAAAAGGAGTCTAGTCTGGGGCTTACCGGAGAGTCTTGCTGGGGTTTTTGAAGGCAACAGAACTGTATGTCAACAATGCTCTGTCCTGCTCTGAGAAGGTATGTAAACTAATGAACCGGCAGAGGCTGTATTCCAGAACTGAAGTTGTGTTGGCTTTGGTTGTTTGTTTAACTGGACTCAATAACTTTCCATGTTAACCTGGTCCAACATTCAAAATAACCAACATTTGTGGCGAGCCAAGCCAGGCTGACGGGTCTCTCGGACGGCATTGACATTCTTACTCTGACGGGAAGGCCGGCCAAATCTACCATTTTAAGGTAAAGAAAATAATCTGAATATTAACACCTAAACTTAGACTACACCAAACCCCTGGGACTAGTGTCAATAAGCCTGGGAGCTTCCCCCCACTGATTATTACAGATATTTGATATTTGAGGGAACCGGGCAGTAAATCTACCCCTACTGTCTCCCAGAACTCGCACGGCACCCCTGAGTTTAGGATTTCAGTGATCATCAGCAGCAGGAAACATAAACCGTTAACCACACGCTCTCATATTAAACAAAATCTCAAATTGATAACCTGTCAGAAGGTTCAGCTGCCCATCATCACAATACTTAAGTTAGCTTTATTAAACATTAGATCTCTATCCGGGAAGTCTTTTCTCATCAATTACTTCATCACTGAGCATAATTTACACGCCCTTTTTTTATCAGAAACTTGGCTAGATGAAAATAACAAAACAACTGCATTGATAGAATCTACTCCTCCAAATTACAATTTCTTAAGCGAGAGCAGAAAACAGACGAGGTGGAGGTGTAGCCACCATTTTTCACAACTCAATGAACTTTAAAAAGGTAACCCTGGGCACGTTTGATTATTTTGAATACCTAGCCACCCAGATAAATGAGCCTAACATAACTTTATTTCTAAGTTTATATAAACCACCAAAACTTAACTCTAACTTCTTTAATGATTTCAATGACCTTCTTTCTGTAATATGTATCGACTTTGACGAACTAATCATTATGGGGGATTTTAACATCCATACCGACAACCCCCAAGATAGAAAAGCAAAAACATTAGATGATACTCTCCACAACTTCGGCCTGACCCAGCATTTCAAACAACCAACACACAATAAAGGACACACTCTGGACTTAATTATCAGCAAAGGTTTAAATATTTTCAACATCTCTGTAATTAATATTGCATTATCTGACCATTTCTGTATTTTCTTTGAAATTACCATCTCTGCTAAATTACCCAGCCACAGTAAGAGCACTATAAAAAAGCGTTTTCTAGGGGACAGTTCAGTAGAAACCTTTAAACGTATTTACCCTTCCACCACATCCCCCTCATCTCCCAACTCAAACTCAGTAAATAAGCTGGTAGATAATTTCCTTGCGAAAATCTCAGAGATCATGGATTCCATTGCTCCAACTAAAGTGAAAGTAGTCTCGGGTAGAAAGAAGTCTCCGTGGACAAGTAATCCACTGGTACGTAGTGAAAAAAGAGAGTGTCGACGAGTCGAGAGAAAATGGCGGAAAACTCGACTCCAGGTTCACTGTGAGATCTACAAAGAGAGACTGAATAGATATGAGCTAACTATAAAAGATGCTAGGGAATCGTTCTTTTCTGAAATCATCAGAAGAAACATTAATAATGCACGGACTCTATTTGCAACACCGGAAAGACTAACTAATCCTTTAGTGACAGTGATCCTTTACTAAACTCTACCAGGGCCTGCAATGAATTCGCCAGCTTTTTCACTCAAAAGATTCTAACAATTAGACAGTCAATCTATACCTCAATATTGAACCCACAACCAGTGCCATCCCCAATCAACAACAATGTAGAGAAAATGTCTGAATTCCACGAATTAAACCAGAACAGCCTTGAAAAAATCATTATCCAATTAAGCTCCTCCTCCTGCTGTCTTGATATCCTACCCACAGCTTTTCTAAAGAAAGTTCTTCCTGTTATTGGGTCTGATCTTGTTCAAATAGTGAACTCATCCCTGCTATCAGGTGTCTTCCCTCAGGCTTTAAAAACAGCAGTTATTAAACCACTGCTAAAGAAGTAAAATCTGGACAACACATTAATGCAGAACTACAGGCTGAAGAGATAGAAATTCTGTTAATGTTGTATGAGGGTTTAATTTTGTAGTGCATGTGGCAACACTTAGAAACAGTGAACAATCAAGAGGAATGTGGTACATCCTGTGTGCCTTGTGTGAAGAAGCTGTGACCATTCTATGAACAAAGATCTATGTGGGAAGAGTTTCTTTTTAACTTGTTTCAATAAAAACCTTAAGATGAGATAAAGCTGTGCTCAGTTATTAGAACTGAGTCCAGTGAACGACGTCTCACTGTTAAAATATATAATTGTTGTTTGTTGTTCTTATTGCTCCTTTTTACAGAAATGAACGAGCACACGGGAAGGTGAAATGAGAGCTCAGAGAGCCCAGGGTCATAAATTAAATGTGTGTCTGTTCCTTTAAGATAGGCTTTAAATTAGAGTTAAAATACCTCAACAAGGCCAATCTCTAATCTTCCATTCATCAGTAAGATTGTTGAAAAAGCGGTGTTTCAGTGGTTAAATAGCTTCCTAACAATGACAAACCGTTTTTATTTTTTTCAGTCTGGTTTCCGTGCTCACCACAGCACCGAGACTGCCCTCGTCAAAGTATTCAATGACATACGCATAAATACAGACTGTGGTAGAACCGCAGTGCTGGTACTGTTGGACCTCAGTGCAGCATTTGACACTGTTGATCATGATATTTTATTGGAACGACTGGAGAGCTGGGTAGGACTCTCTGGTACACTACTTGGCTGGTTCGACTCTTACCTAAAGAACAGGGAGTTCTATGTTTCAATAGGAAACTTTTCATCAGAACGAACAGAAATCACATGTGGGGTGCCCCAGGGCTCCATCCTGGGGCCCCTCTTATTTAATATCTACATGCTCCCACTAGGCAAGATTATAGCAACCAATAATATTAGCTACCATAACTATGCGGATGACACTCAGCTCTACATTACAATGTCACCAGGTGACTCTGAACCCATTCAAACCCTAAATCAATGCATTGACCAAATAAATGGATGGATGTGCCATAACTTTCTCCAGCTGAATAGAAACAAAACTGAAGTGATTATTTTTGGACCCAAGGAGGAACGATCAAGAGTCAGCACACAGCTTCAATTAATACAGCTAGAAACTACTGATCAGGCCCGAAACTTAGGTGTAGGAATGGACTCAGACCTGAACCTCCAGGGTCACATAAAGGCAATAACAAGGTCAGCCTTCTATCACCTGAAGAACATTTCTAGGATTAAACGACTGTTGTTGCAACACGACCTAGAAAAACTCACCCATGCGTTTATCTTTAGTCGGATTGATTACTGCAACAGCATCTTCACAGGTCGGCCTAAAAAGTAAATCAGACAGCTGCAGCTGATCCAGAACGCTGCCGCTCGCGTCCTCACTAGAACCAGGAAAGTAGAGCACATCACCCCAGTTCTAAAGTCCTTACACTGGCTCCCTGTAGCTCAGAGAATATTCTTCAAAATACTCCTACTAGTTTATAAATCATTACATGGCTTAGCACCAAAATATGTTAAAGACCTGTTGTCACAGTATCAACCACCAAGACCACTCAGGTCCTCCAACTCTAGCCTACTAAACATCCCTAGACTCAGAACTAAACATGGAGAAGCAGCTTTCAGTTTCCATGCTCCCCTTTATCTGGAACAGACTTCCTGACGAGTGTAGAGGTGCAGAAACTCTGAACTGCTTTTAATTCGAGACTAAAAACCAATCTGTTTAGAATTGCCTTCAAGTTAATTCTTGATGTCATATGTATTAAATGATGCTCTCTTGCTTTTTTGATCTTTCTCTTGCTTTGTTGTGTATCATGTGTAATGTGTGTTTCTTTTACTTTTGATTTCCAATGTTATATTCCATGTGTTTTTTTTAAATCACCAAATCATGTAAAGCACCTTGAATTACCCTGCTGTACAAATAAAATTGCCTTGCCTTGCCTGATATTGTCGTCAGATGCAGGTCCCCAGTTTAAAAACCGGAGATCTGGAGGACACGTCTTTTTGCTGAAGATGGAACCTGGCAGCATGCCAGAATGTCTTAGTTCCCCAGTACAGTTGCTGGATGACAGTACTGGGCTTTAAAGAGAAGGCTAGAGGAATTTGAAAACCTGGAAATATGTTCCAGAAGAAGCGCTGACTTTTAAGTCACTGAGAATCTTGAAGAGTGCACTCACTAATCTATAAAAATCTAAAAGTGGATTTGAGTGTATAATGCCTCTTTTTACTCGGTTGTAGCAGTTGTTTCTTGCAATGTGACAAATGTATCGACGTTGTTATGAACACAAAGTCTCAAACCTGCACTGGTGAACACAAAGTCCCAAACCTGCACAGGTGATCACATTTCCTTGTGGATTGTGACAAATACAGGTTACGCATGCACTACATAAAAAACTTTTGTACTTTTTTTTTGTACTTTTTTTTAAACCATTCCTTTGTTTGAGTCAGCCAATGCTTTTTCTTCTTTTTTGCTTCTGTTACGTTTTCAGCATGAGTAGCAAAATTCATGAATTCATCCAAATCACACCTTGGATTAACGCAATGTTTTTTGATCCAGTCACGTATGGATGGGGTGAATCCTTCCAGAAGAGCATTCTTCAGCTGCTGCTGGAAGGCTCCTCCTGCTTGACCATCATCAGTTATCCCACTATTATCTTGGGACACTTCTGTCCATGTTCTGTAAACTAACATGGTTCTATTTGTGTCCCCATTTTGGGCAGCAGGGTTACATGCAGGGCTGGCCACTTCCACCACTGGAAATGTACCACAACACTCCTGACTGCAGGAAATCATCCCCACTTCAGGAGGGCTCAGCAGTCCCCCTACTCTGTTACTCCAGTCCCCCACTTCTGCTATAGACCGAGTGTTCGTTGCTGGAGGGGAAGTTGAAGCTTGAAATGAAACCAAACTTGGATAAATACTGGGTGGCGTGGATACGGAGGTGGACCAACACCCTGAGGGGATATGTCGGTTGTGGAGCGGTTGTTGCAGCAATCTGACCGTTATCTTCTGGATTGCGCTATCATGCATGTTTCCACTGTTTCATTTTTCTTTCCATTTTGTCTGCGGATAAGCTTCTTCTTGCCACTTTAACGCAGCAGACAATTGCTTTTCTGTTTTGTTTCCTGTTTTATGTTTTTTTTTAAATCTTAATTAGGTGCACTAAACTAATGCAAGGTTTTACTTCTAATTTGCCTTCAAAATCGTATTTCTTTTTCCATTTACCTAGGTATTTTGTTCTTCCTTCATATTTTTCAGCCATGTATTTAGGATCTCCTTCTAATTTGTATTTTACATTACTGTTCCACAATATTCAAGTTATGTGTGGGTTAATCTGGAGCGAATGTGAAATACCGAAAGCCAACCTGAGAGACAAACTTCTAGGCCAGACCTATTGTCTAATCCAGTTTCTCAATTGGGGTCCTATCCCAGTTGACTTCTCGTTTTAGACTCTCCAAATCACTTCCACCTAAATTTCGAATGAAGAGGGTTTTACTTAATTTAACAGCCTTTTGTTATCACCGTCAGGTTTTCAGCTTCTGGGTCGTTTCAGTTAATCTCTTCCAGTCACACAATCACATATACACACCAAATAAATCCCACTATAACTTTGATTTAATCTTGTCCTGGACTTCGGACCAGGTTTTTTAGAGTTACTTAAACTTTACCTAAACTTCTGGCTAGGTGTTTTAGTTACTTAATCTTTACCTAAACTTCTGGCTAGGTTTTTTAGTTACTTGATCTTTACCTAAGCTTCTGGCTAGGTTTTTTAGTAACTTAATCCTTTCCTGAACTTCAGGCCAGGTTTTATTTAGAGTAACTTAATCTTTACCTAAACTTCTGGCTAGGTTTTTTAGTTTCTTAATCTTGTCCTGGACTTCGGACCAGGTTTTTTAGAGTTACTTAAACTTTACCTAAACTTCTGGCTAGGTGTTTTAGTTACTTAATCTTTACCTGAACTTCTGGCTAGGTTTTTAGTTGCTTGATCTTTACCTAAACTTCTGGCTAGGTTTTTTAGTAACTTAATCCTTTCCTGAACTTCAGACCAGGTTTTATTTAGAGTAACTTAATCTTTACCTAAACTTCTGGCTAGGTCTTTTAGTTACTCACTGTAATTTAAAGCCTATCTTAAAGGAACAGACACATTTAATTTATGACCCTGGGCTCTCTCTGAGCTCTCATTTCACCTTCCCGCGTGCTCGTTCATTTCTGTAAAAAGGAGCAATAAGAACAACAAACAACAATTCTATATTTTAACAGCGAGATGTCGTTCGCTGGACTCAGTTCTAGTAACTGAGCACAGCTTTATCTCATCTTAAGGTTTTTATTGAAACAAGTTAAAACTCCTCCCACATAGATCTTCGTTCACAGAATGGTCACAGCTTCTTCACACAAGGCACACAGGATGCACCACATTACTCTTGATTGTTCACTGTTTCTAAGTGTTGCCACATACACTACAAAATTAAACACTCATACAACATTAACAGAATTTCTATCTCTTCATCTCCCTCTTTTGATTTCTAAAAATAAGAGATCACCATATATAAGAAAAAATGTCAGGCATCACACTTATAGAATCATATCAATTTTGAGTGCATCTTCTCTGGAACTTTTCGGATCAGCAGTCAAGTCATCTTGTTCTGGCCGGGAATTGTGGTCGTCTGGCTCGCTCTTCTATGACCTAAGGTGAGAGGTTGCCAGCACATCACCTATATGCAGCTAAAGTGTATCTTTTCAGTAGCCTTGAGTTTGAAAACTCTAAGGACTGCACGCAGACTAGAGGATTGTTCTGCCCCATTTGGCAGGGGTCTCAGCTTCTTTTCCTTCAAACCCTGCTGCCCCAGCTGGGCAGGTCTGTGCTCCAAGCCGCCCTGCCACCTGATGGTGCAGGTGTGCTGAAGTTGGAAACCTCTCAGCAGAGGGTTCAAGTAGGTTGTGTGGTCTGCTCCTTGCTGTTCTTCTCCCGATCTGGCTTGCTGCTCCTGGATGTCCTCTCAGGTTCGTCCTGACTCCTCAGTGGGAGTGCATTGGCTCCAGCCTTTTTCTTTAGTATGATTACCTGAGAGATTGTGGTCTGGTTGGCTGCTGGTCTCTCACCTGGTCGACAAAGCCTAAAAGAAGAGCTCGCAACTAATTTGCTTTTTCCTGTTTGCTTTATCCATAATTGTATCTGTTTTGAGATTCATTTCTTATGTATTTGTCCTCTTTTTTTTAAATCAAATCCCTCACTCACCTCATAGTCTTAAGTAGTGCTGCCCTGATTGGCCGCACTAACACAAAATCAAATTATCATCCTGACTGCTTACAAACTAGGTCTATCTGTAGAAAAAGCTAATACTTTTGCTGTATGTAAATCACAAAAATCATCATTGACGCAAAGTGCACTCTAAAAACCCTGTATGTGTGAGCAACACTGGAACAACCTAGACCATAAAGAATATTTCTTCAAAATATATAGTAGAGGTTATAATGTAAATAAAAACTTCCAAACAAAGACTAAATGCATAAACATGCCACAAGGTAAGATGAATGGGTTGTGTGCTAAAACAACCAACCGCACAAAGGTGCCAAAACAGGATGGAAATCAGGAAACATCTGGTCTTTTTGGATTGTGGAAATGGCATCATGAGCATGACAGACCGCTCAAAAGAAAAATGCTTTGCTGCTTTAAATCTCAACCCGCAGAAAAGGATCAGTCTAATTTTATTCATTTACACTGCCAACAGCCTAAGTTCATTAAACCTATAGTCTTATAAGATTTTACCACATCACCGACTATTGTTATTCATTTTTCTGAGCTGATGAAGCCCAATACTTATAAAGTATAAAGAAAACTATAATTTCAACCTATTTAACAACAAAAAAACTATTAAGCCCTAAACAAATGCTGTTTTTTATTTATTTTTTCATTTATCTGAAATGCTTTTAAAGCAACAAATTGAAAGGCTTTGTTTTGTAAAAAATAATTGAAATTTAAGTTCCCCTAGTGCCCAAGGATCTCCTCCCTTTTTCTGAAACAGAACTGTTTCAGAAACATCCAATTATTTAAGTCTCCTGTTAATCAGGTGTGACTAGATCTGCAGCTTGTTACGGAAAGATGTTATAGTTCAATAAACACCTGTATTGTAGATTAATCTCCATGTATATTTATAGTTGTTAAGCTCAATTCCTAGATCTCAGCTGCTATACCTTTTAGAACTGCCAGGGAAGAATTAACAAAACCACTGAATCTATAATTTAATGTGTCCAATCATAACATGACCTTACCCACCTCGGTCCATGGGAAAAAAGATAATAGAACCTTATTTCAATCACTCCATAATTTGTTTTCAGGGGGCATATCGGAGCCCAGATGGGACCATGAGGGGCTGAAATATCACGCCTCCTCCTTCTGCTGTGTCGGATCTCCTCTGCAAATACAAGAAAGAATGCTCTTTAAGTCTCAACAGAAGCACATCCACCGTTCTCATTTTGAGGGTAATTGTGTCAGAGCCAAAATCCGCAGAAAATCAGCAGGTCGTCCATAGAAAAGTTCCCATCACATTCACGGTATGGAGCACATACTGTATATTTTTCCCATGTACCCAGATTGGTATGAAAGTGTGGTCAGATTTTTATCATTTTCAAAACAAATAAATCTTTGGTCAGGTCTTAAGTGTACTGGTCCAGCTTTAACTATTTAGATTAATACCATGTCGTCCCAGTCTCCAATTTACCCTTACTTTTGTCATGGAAGTATACACATATTATTACCCATATAACTTCCTGTTCGTTCATTTACTTCACGCTCATAATTTGTTCAAATCCTGGAAAGGAGTGTAACATCTGGAAACAGATCATTAAGATTAGTAAAAGGTTCTACATATCTGGGTAAATGTCCTACAGAATATGGCATCTGAGAACAAACAAAACAGTTAATGTTTTATTTATTTGCTAGATATCTTGCATATTGTCACCATACACTAGTTTCAAATGGGTTTCTGTGTGTCCTTCTCTGAGTGAACCAAGAAAATAAATCAGTATTCTCATGTGCTATATGTCATTTTTCTGTGAGTCCTAACGTTCCTATTGAAATAACACCACCAAAAAGTTGTAAAAATAAAAGTACTAGATAGCAGAAAAACTTTCATAGTTACTATCTCTCCCTTCAAACAGTCTCTATAGAAAAGTGGCTCTCCTGGTTCTCTTCACTGAGGTTGAGACAAGTAGAACCTAATGTATCTACCTCCCTTTGGAATCAGTCTTTAACCCCACTTTTCTTAGACTGCTTTCCCTATATCTAGTAATGGTCTCTGCTTTTATAATGGATTAAGTGTATCCAACTCAGTCTCTACAGCCATTGGTGTGGTCAAAAATACCTGGAATGGCCCCTTCCACCTGGGTGATGACCAATTTTCTGTTTACAGCTTTTAATCAGTATCCAGTCACCTACTTTCAGCTCACTTTTTCCTGTAGGAATATAGGATCATCTGGCATATGATTAGTTTGCATGTATAACTCATGTACTTATCAGTATTTTGATCATGAAAACCCACCAGATCTTAATCAAATTGTTCTTTAGAAGAGAGTAAACCAATCTAAGGAATTATATATCTCACCCATAGATTATTTCAAATATAATGAGGCCAATATTCAAATTTGGTATTATATGCATTTATAATTTACCAAATCAAGACAACATCCAATTTTGTCCCGTTTCTTCCATTGCTTTTTTTTTTCAATTTGCAACATTTTATCATAAAATCATAAATCAGCTTGTAATTGTTCCTCTTATTTTAATATATCAAACTGTAGGAAGGATAAGGTCTCATCAAATTCGTTCAATTACTTGGTGTTATATTCATATATAACTTTATCATAACCAAACAGTATCTCCAATTCTGTTTAGTCTTATCCATGGCCTTTCTTAATCTGCTTTTAGAATCCAAATGTCTCTTAAAAATGATCTATAATCTTTGTCCTATTTTATCAATTATTTCATTCACAAAATGTGTTCCGTTACCGCTATAGATCATATGTGTATATCAAATCTAGAGATTATTTCTCTAAACAACATTTCTGCAACAGTTAGTGTATCTAAATGTTTCACCGTTAACATTACAAATCCATTAGGATAAATTATCTTTCCTTACTAAATAGGGAAGGCAAGGCAATTTTATTTGTATATCACACTTTCAACAGCAGGGTAATTCAAGGTGCTTTACATGATTTGGTGATTTAAAAGAAACACATAAAAGAAACACACATTACACATGATACACAATAAAGCAAGAGAAAAAAAAAGCAAGAGAGCATGAACACATTTCATACATATAACATCAAGCATTTACTCAAAGGCAATTCTAAACAGATGGGTTTTTAGTCTCGATTTAAAGCAGTTCAGAGTTTCAGCAGCTCTACACTCGTCAGGAAGTCTGTTCCAGATAAGGGGAGCATAGAAACTGAAAGCTGCTTCTAGAGCTTCTTCAATACAGCCTTTGTTTGCTCAAAGCTGTTTCTTAATTTTATATGAGAAGCTTTTCTTTTTTTCCATGTCTGACACACTTCTTGTACATGAACTAATCAGTTTGAGAATTGAATTGTCCGTAAGAAATGATTTAATTAGTTCGCCACTAGAGGCCGCCATACCCCTGTTCCCCATTGTTGGCCAAATGCCAAAAACATGCAAAGTTCAATTTGGATCTTCTGTTAGCAATAATATGATTATTTTATCTTCATCTGATTACAAACTTCAGTTAAAACTTTAATTTTTCTCCTTCCTAGTAGAACAATTCTTTGATAGCTGTCCCGTTTCAAGAGTTTTATGAAATCAAAAATTTGGATTATTAATTTATCCCCTACAGAGAAAATGCCCAACTTCAAGTGAAATAGGAAATCTCTTCATAACAAATTAGAAAATAATCTCTAGATAATATGATTAACACAACAGATTTTTCCTGTAGCAAAATCTATTATTTTTATTTCATTTTTCTAACAACTCAATCTCATTTTTAGTGGAAAACAAAATTCCTAATTTTTTTTTCTCGCCCCATCTGGCTTCACTAACTTCCTACCATTTTGTCAATGAGATAATCAGCAACTGATATTTCCATAACAAAACATCACATCTCTATTCCTTGCTCTCTGCTTATCTGCTCTTTCATAAAGATTCTACAAATTAGCTTATTATTATGATTATATGTGGAAGAGTCTGTTGCTAGATGTCAAAAACATGGTACCATTCTCAACTCAGATTGGGCGAGGGCTGGCAATCTCTCCCAATCTCAGGTGTAGGTCCAGACATCTTTCTTTCTTAATCAGACCCTTAATTTTGTCCCATTATCAACAACTCCATTGAGTGTAAATATTGAAGTGCGCTTATACTCAGTGTGCTACGGTAACTAAAGTTGAATTTTGGAGTGCGTTACTACATTCTGTACTACGGTAATCCCGTAATGAACATTTCTTCTCTTTTTTTCAGTCTCTAACCCCACGCATTACAAGATTGTTTCCTTTCAACATGTATCTTATCTGTCATTAAAATGTTAGAAGCAAACATCTGAACCTGCCACTTGTTACAAAGAATAAATTCACGTAGCCACCCAGCTGCTACCCCACAGGACCTGTAGACATCCGCCTAAATTTCAAAATAAAATCCCTCTGCTCATAATCCGTCATTGTTAAACCATTTCTTTTATACTATATGAGAGATCTCACAGACATCCCATGAATATCATTAAAAATATTAGCTACGTTTTTTTAATTATTATTATAGAGTAAAAGTTGCCGCTGCACTTAAGAAATCCCAACCTTTTGTATACAGAGCTGCACGCAGCTCATAAAACATCCCCCTCCTTATCAGATAGCGGGGGGTGCGTTCCTTCCCTTCTGCCTTCCGGCAGTTGGATAACCTTTAACAATTTTGAAACGCATGATCAATCTGGTTTCAAACAAGTCTTTCTCAGGAAGTCCATTTTACCTGTTTCTGTCGCAACCCATCACAGTTGGTTTGTTTATTAAGAGACCAACTAATGACCCATTGTTGAGGGACAGAGGGGGGGTCTTGTTTATTATCAGAACAGCCCTACCTTGAGGGGAAGGGGGAAGGTGGTCGCTTGTTTAAGATAATTCATTTAGATCACAGTAAAGTTTACCTTACTCTTCATAGGATTTTTTTAAATATGAAAGTGAGTTTTCTCTTTTATTTTATTTTTCTTTCGGCGGAACTTTAGGAGAAAACAAAGTTTAAAACATTTTTTATCCTCCCGAGTGCTAAGAAACACATCAGCTTCATGCATTAACCCCTCCTTTTTCCTTTCTTTACTCCTTCCTGAGGAATTCCTTTATTTGAGACGCCAAATTTCTAATTCTTCAATTTTGATCTTTTTAATTTTATTTTTAATCGCAAGAAGTACGCGAAATTACTCAGTCAATCGTCCTTCAAATTCATAATCTTTATTTATTTTAAAGAAATGTTGTATTGTCTTTTCTCTTACATAAATTTAGCATCTCCTTTAAATCTTCTTTGCTATTTTTTCCCCATATTTCGATAAGTTACATTTTACTGTTTTTATTTTTTATTTTTCATTTTTAAATATTTATCATTCTCGTGTTAATGAAGTAAATTCAGCTTTTATTTCTCTTTGATCTGATCTATTTATATTATCGCAGTGTTATTTACTCAAATTTCTAACCATGAGACTGCTTTCAGCCTACAGCTGTTTCACCATAGAAATCTCCATTCACACACACACACACACACACACACACACACACAGTCACACAACCGGTTTATCACACATTAATATCATTATGTATTTATTATCATGCTTTTTCATTACTAGTATTATTATTTAGATATTATTTATCATCAGGCCTATTTTCTAATTGAGATCCCAGACCTCTGCGCGCTTTCGGAGTCCAACTCCTTTAACATGGATATTCATTGTGAGATCCCGGATCATCACGCAAAGATCCCCGATCTTTATTTGCAAAAACACAAACTTGCATTAAAGAGGTCCCGGACCTAGTTATTCTTCTCTCTTATTTTTTATTCTTTCATGCATCAAATTTTTTACTCACTGGCTGTTGTCCCTGTGAAGGAAGACCCCATCCAACTGTTGCTCCGGGAGGAACTCCGCGATGTTCCGGCCTCCACGTTGAGCTGGAGGTCTCCAGGATCCAGCTGGTCCTAGACCAGGCCACGCACGGGCTCAGCAGCCTGTGGCTCCTCCCGGAGAGCCAGTCAGATTTGGGATCCTGCTCAAAGGAACAAGAAATGCCAGGGTTAAAATCGTTCTCTGATCTCTGAGTTTTCTTTTTTTTTAAATTCCGTGGTTTCTCGATCCACGAGCTGATCCCACTCGGCCTTCTTGGTGTCCAACACGTAAGCTTTCAGTAAGAAGCGTCCTAGCTTACCTTAGGGCCGGCCACACGCTGAGTTTACCGACCCGGTCGGCGTCTATTTAACTCAGCAGAAACAGAAATCAACATTTACCGGAGAACTACAGACAAAACATACTTTTAGATTAGTCAATTTTGCGCCTCGTGTGTCAGCGCTTACCAAATAACTTCAGACCTGGGTCACTTCCGTCCTCCGATCTCCAGTATCTGCTGATCACAACAATTTCCAAACTCACGTTTTCCTTTGCTCCTCCAGAAATCACGTCGGGGTCACCATTTTGTTGAGAAGGTGTTTTCACTCTAATTTAAAGCCAATCTTAAAGGAACAGACACATTTAATTTATGACCCTGGGCACTCTCTGAGCTCTCATTTTACCTTCCCGCGTGCTCGTTCATTTCTGTTAAAAGGAGCAATAGGAACAACAAACAACAATTATATATTTTAACAGCGAGACGTAGTTCGCTGGCCTCAGTTCTAGTAACTGAGCACAGCTTTATCTCATCTTAAGGTTTTTATTGAAACAAGTTAAAACTCCTCCCACATAGATCTTCGTTCACAGAATGGTCACAGCTTATTCGCACAAGGCACACAGGATGTATCATATTCCTCTTGATTGTTCACTGTTTCTTAGTGTTGCCACATACACTACAAAATTAAACCCTCATACAACATTAACAGAATTTCTATCTCTTCACAGCTCTTACAGAACTCAGCAGCACGTGTCCTGACGAAGACCAGGAAGTGGGAGCACATCACTCCGATTTTAGAATCACTGCATTGGTTCCCTGTATGTTTCAGGATCGATTTTAAAATACTTTTAATGGTTTTTAAGTGTCTTAATGGTCTTGGGCCTTCTTATGTATCAGAACTGCTTTTACCATACGAACCCTTGCGGTCTCTGCGCTCCTCTGGCAGCCATCTACTTGTCATCCCTAAAGTCAGGACACACACCCACGGTGAGGCGTCTTTTCATTATTATGGCCCTCGCCTCTGGAACGGGTTGCCAGAGGATCTCAGGGCCGCAGAGAACGTTCATGTTTTCAAGAACAGGCTCAAGACCCACCTCTTTAGCCTAGCTTTAAACTGATTACTTTTATTATTCATTATATTATTTATCCGTTATGACCAATTCAATCAGTTTTTATTTTTACATTTTTTAAATTTTTAAATGTTAGAGAGACTCACCTTTCGAGCTTAGTTTTTAACTGATTATTTTTATTACTCACTTATTCATTTTATATTTATTTTATCTTTATGTTCTATTCTATCAGAATTTTATCGTCGCATATCTTAACCTTATTTTACCCTTTTCCAGTGTTTCCTCTGTGGGAGCCCTCAGCCCCGGGAGCGGTGGTCGGCTGTGGGGGCCTGGGTGCTCTCCGGGTGTGCCTGGGTAGATGTCGGGGCCTCCGCCCTCCCTTCCCTGGGCGCCCTGTGGCGATGCCTCAGCTGCTGCTGTGGTTTTGCTGCTGTTGGGGCAGATGGCTCCCCTGATGGTGTTTCCTTACTTAGCTTGTCTGGCTCATCTGAACTCAGCCCAGGTCGTTTTATTTCATTTATTCATTTTTTTTCCTTCTTATGTCCTTACACGTGTGTTTGAGTGTGTGTGTGTGTATGTCAGAAGATGAGTGTAACGCGGGGGTATTAATGTCAAAATGCTTTTATATTACTGGGGATGGGAGGGAATCTGGGCATGTGGGGTCATTTTAATTTGTAAAGCACTTTGAGTTGCATTTATTGTATGAATTGTGCTATATAAATAAAGTTTGATTTGATTTGACCTGACCTGACTCATTGGTTGGAAGTGCCTTGATTTGAAAGAGTCTAAGGTTGTTTTTTGTTTTTTTTACTTTGTGCGCCCAGAAACCCTCTTTATGCTACAGTTCTCCGACAATGAGCTTTGAAGAGGTTTTTCCTTCCTCTCACTATCAATCTCGCTGTGTGCCATAACAAAAATACTGTAAACGTGGGTCCTCTTCGAGTCTAGCGGCCAACGGCTAAACGCACTGGGTCACTGTCTCATGTCACAACCAAGAGAAACAGAAAGTGATGGATTAATAATAAAAGTTCCTGGAATTTCTGATCAACTTATGAAGGTCAAATCTTCATTTATAAATGCTACAATTACATGTATTATAAAGGATTTATTTATTTATTTCTGAACTATGAAACGGCAATAAACTGAATTTATTAAAATAATTCTAGATATCTCTACCTGGGGTACCAATAAGTGTGACCAGCACTGTGAGCATACACCTGATAACTGGCGGCAGAGGCCACAAGAAGCTGCATCATCAACAAATCCAAAGAGGCTGTTTGGATCATTATACAGCAGAATCTCGTTTTCTTCGCCGCTCACCTTCCACATCATCCGCAGCCATGCGCAGCAGGGATTCGGTGAAGTTAATTTGCACGTTCTTCTTCTCCAAGATCTTCATTATGATGTCCTTTGTCAGACCAGGGTTCTCTCGCTCAGCCTGGCAAAAACAACACAAAAAAACACGTACGATAAGGTGAAACATGACTACTATTTGAAAAAAACATGCTGCCAGTGGTGGTTTATGTGCCATTCTGTGTGTTCAAGGAGGGCCTGTGTGTTGGACGCTTAGATGCAGATTTCACACAAGAATGCATGCTCTTATGGTGAAGGGGTGTGGTTCAGGAAGAGCGTGTGATTTAAAGGGAAGAAGATATCTGGAGGGAAAAAGAGAGGACTTGGCATCAGTTGATACCTTCCCCTTGGCGGTCCTGGCCCTCCGCCCCTGGCTAACATGCTGGCCACAGGTGATGAGTACCAGCGTTTGCTGGCTGAGTTTCCCGCCCTTACGGTCCCCACTTCTTTTATACTATATGAGAGATCTCACAGACATCCCATGAATATCATTAAAAATATTAGCTACGTTTCTTTAATTATTATTATAGAGTAAAAGTTGCCGCTGCACTTAAGAAATCCCAACCTTTTGTATACAGAGCTGCACGCAGCTCATAAAACATCCCCCTCCTTATCAGATAGCGGGGGGTGCGTTCCTTCGCTTCTGCCTTCCGGCAGTTGGATAACCTTTAACAATTTTGAAACGCATGATCAATCTGGTTTCAAACAAGTCTTTCTCAGGAAGTCCATTTTACCTGTTTCTGTCGCAACCCATCACAGTTGGTTTGTTTATTAAGAGAACAACTAATGACCTATTGTTGAGGGACAGAGGGGGGGTCTTGTTTATTATCAGAACAGCCCTACCTTGAGGGGAAGGGGGAAGGTGGTCGCTTGTTTAAGGTAATTCATTTAGATCACAGTAAAGTTTACCTTACTCTTCATAGGATTTTTTTAAATATGGAAGTGAGTTTTCTCTTTTATTTTATTTTTCATTCAGCGGAACTTTAGGAGAAAACAAAGTTTAAAACATTTTTTATCCTCCCGAGTGCTAAGAAACACATCAGCTTCACGCATTAACCCCTCCTTTTTCCCTTCTTTACTTTACCCTGAGGAATTCCTTTATTTGAGACCCCAAATGTCTAATTCTTCAATTTTGATCTTTTTAATTTTATTTTATATCACAAGAAGTGCACGAAATTACTCAGTCAATCGTCCTTCAAATTCATAATCTTTATTATTTTAAAGAAATGTTGTATTGTCTTTTCTCTTAACAGCTGCTGAAAAAGTGGGAACCGTAAGGGTGGGAAACTCAGACAGCAAACGCTGGCACTCATCACCTGTGGCCAGCATGTTAGCCATGGGCGGAGAGCCAGAACCGCCAAGGGGAAAGTATCAACTGATACCAAGTCCTCTCTTTTTCCCTCCAGATTTCTTCTTCCCTTTAAATCACACGCTCTTCCTGAACCACACCCCTTCACCATAAATAATAATAATTAAACTAAGACCTAAAATTAAACAGTAAAAGTGATAAATATGCAAATAAGTAGAAACAATAACCAGTAAATTGATAATGATGTCACAGTCCAGAATGAATATTCTTTACACTCAAGGGTTACTTGTGGAGTTCCACAGGGTTCTGTGCTTGGACCAATTCTTTTCACCATATATATGCTTCCAATTGATAGAATCATTAGACAGCATGGGATAAATTTCCACAGCTATGCCGGTGATACACAACTATTTTTATCCATGAATCCTGATGGACCCAGTCAGTTAGATAGATTACAGGCATGTCTGGAAGAGCTAAAAACATGGATGACTCTAAACTTTTTGCTCTTAAATTCTGACAAGACAGAAGTTGCTGTCTTTGGACCAGAAGTTCTAAAAAAGAAACTGCTTAGTCAATCACTTCATCTGGATGGCATTAAATTGGCCCCCAGTAATAACGCAAAGAATCTCGGCGTTATTTTTGACCAAGACTTGACATTTAAATCCCATATTAAACAGGTTTCTAGGATTTCTTTCTTTCATCTCCGGAATATTGCTAAAATTAGAAAAATCCTGTCCAGGAGTGATGCTGAGAAACTAGTCCATGCATTTGTTACCTCAAGGCTGGACTACTGTAATTCTTTACTATCAGGTAGTCCACAAAATGCCATTAAAAGCCTTCAGTTGATCCAAAATGCGGCAGCAAGAGTTCTGATGAATATTAAAAAGAGAGATCACATTTCTCCGGTTTTACTTTCCCTTCATTGGCTCCCTGATAAATCCAGAATAGAATATAAGATCCTCCTTCTTACATACAAAGCCCTTGATAATCAAGCTCCATCATACATCAGAGATCTGATTGTTTCATATGTTCCTAACAGAGCACTTCGCTCTCAGACTGCAGGTTTACTTGTAGTTCCTAGGATTTCTGAAAGTAGAATGGGAGGCAGATCTTTTAGTTTTCAGGCTCCTCTCCTGTGGAACCAGCTCCCAGTTTTAGTCCATGAGGCAGACACTCTGTTTACTTTTAAGGCCAGGCTTAAAACTTTCATTTTTGATAAAGCTTATAGTTAGAGTGGCTAAGGTCATGCTGAGCTATCTCTGTAGTTATGCTGAGACTGCTGGAGGACAGACTTACCAATTTTCTTCACTCTGCTACTTCCTTTTCTACTACCACTCTCCAGTTGTATTACAGTACATTCTGTTATTTCGACTGTTATGTTGGAGTTTTCCATTTATATTAATGTGCTTTTTAAATGTTTTTTATCTAACCAGTTCAACGTAGCGAGACATGAAGTTGTTTTTAAGCATTGGGTGTGTTTAATGGTCAAACTGTTTCAGGAAATGTGATAAGGAAGTAGCGACTCATCTTACTTAGTCTGCCTCGCTCCTGATTGGTTGAACTCATGTATCTTGATCTCCTTCTCATGCAGCCGTTGTAATAAAAAGAACTGCGAGGAACTGGTTCTTCAGAACTTGGGACGATACACGGTCAGTTTGTTCTGTTCTCTGATTAACCCAGTTCTCCTCTGCAGAGCCAAAAATACTCCATCTCTCCGTCTCCTGTGTGCGATTATTTTTAGGTAACCTGAATTTACCTAACATCTTGGTGCCGTGACTCGACGTACGGAGCTCAGCGCTGGCGGTCGCCGCAGAAGGGCCGCTTCTGGAACCACCCTGACATGTCCAGGTCGCTGAATTGCCTCACTGGCCGGCTGCGTAGCTTCTCCGGAGACCACCAACGTTTGCTCCCATGTGATCGATTCGGTTTGAATCACTTGTACAGGGGGGAGATTGTGAGTACGTTTTCCTTCACACTTTACATCAAAAACATATTTGAGTCAAGAAAGGGAAGTTCTGTCGTTTGGTTCTAAAATACGTCTTAGAACCTCTGATGAAATCAGGTGTTGATCCTTAAATAATTAATGCGTTAATCATTTGTTGAAAAAAGTTTGTAACGGTTGTAAGGTTTGCGATCCCAACCACCATCCAGGGATATAAAGAACGCCAGAGATTGGGTGTAAAAACACAAACGGCAGAACAAAACAAATGATCGCACCCTAGGTGGCTCAAGGAAGCTAGGCACGAACATAATCTTTATGGATGCCAGTCCAACCTGAAACCTGACGGTTTGACGGGCAGTCCAAGAGACGTTCTGTGCGGATTTATAGGACCTAGGAACATTTCTAGGTTAAAAGTCCTGGCATGACTCGAAGTACTTACACAAATAGACTTAAAACAGAAAATTTAAAAATCTTTACGATCCAATTTTGCGCTTCAAAATGGAATAAAATTATCCCAAAACAAGGTATCGATGCCTGAACTCACATAAAGAAATAAAATTGATTTCTTGGTATGCGCGTTTTCCCTAGGTCTAATAATAATCATAATCATATTTGTTGTCGAAATTGTTCGCATTTTGCCTCCAGATTTCATTAAACCCGTGAATATTACCAACTAAAATAAAAAACCCTAGTCTTGGTTGCAACCATGGGGAATGATCTGTCCTCAGACAAACTTGAGGGAGATCTCAAGTACATGTACAATCGAAACCCTGACTTTCTTAAGTTCATGAGGAAATAACACTGCAATAAGATAAATAGATAAGATCAAGGAGAAATAAAAGCTTCATTAACATGGGAATGATAAATATTTAAAAATAAAAACAGTAAAATATAACTTCAAAATATGCGGAAAAAATAGCAAAGAAGATTTAAAGGAGATGCAAGATTTAAAGGAGATGCAAAATGTATCTCCCTGGGCTGCCACCTTATCGTGGTGGAGGGGTTTGAGTGTCCCAATGATCCTAGGAGCTATGTTGTCGGGGGCTTTTGCTCCTGGTAGGGTCACCCATGGCAATTTGGTTCTAGGTGAGGGATCAGACAAAGTGCAGCCCAAAAGACCCCTATGATGAAAACGACAGATGGACTCAGTGTTTCCTCGCCCGGACGCGGGTCACCGGGGCCCCCCTCTGGAGCCAGGCCTGGAGGTGGGGCACGTTGGCGAGCGCCTGGTGGCCGGGCCTTTACCCATGGGGCCCGGTCGGGCTTAGCCCGAAGAGGTAACATGGGCCCCCCTTCCCATGAGCTCACCACCTGTGGGAGGGGCCATAGGGGTCGGGTGCTGTGCAGGATGGGCGGCGGCCAAAGGCGGGGACCTTGGCGGTCCGATCCTCGGCTGCAGAAGCTGGCTCTCGGGACGTGGAACGTCACCTCTCTGGTGGGGAAAGAGCCGTAGCTGGTGAGCGAGGTTGAGAGGTTCCGACTGGACATCGTCGGACTCACCTCGGCGCACGGCTCTGGCTCTGGAACCCGTCTCCTCGAGAGGGTTTGGACTCTCTTCCACTCTGGGGTTGCCCCCGCTGAGAGGCGCCGAGCTGGGGTGGGCATACTTGTTGCCCCCCATCTCGGCGCCTGTACGTTGGGGTTTACCCCGGTGAACGAGAGGGTAGCCTCCCTCCGCCTTCGGGTGGGGGGGACGGGTCCTGACTGTTGTTTGTGCTTACGCGCCAAACAGCAGATTAGATTACCCACCCTTCTTGGAGTCTTTGGAGGGGGTGCTGGAGAGTGCTCCTCCTGGGGACTCCCTTTTTCTGCTGGGGGACTTCAACGCTCACGTGGGCAATGACAGTGAGACCTGGAGGGGTGTGGTTGGGCGGAATGGCCCCCCCGATCTAAACCCGAGTGGTGTCTTGTTATTGGACTTCTGTGCTCATCATGGATTGTCCATAACAAACACCATGTTCAAGCATAAAGGTGTCCATATGTGCACTTGGCACCAGGACACCTTAGGCCGCAGCTCAATGATCGACTTGGTTGTCGTCTCATCTGATCTGCGGCCGCATGTTTTGGACACTCGGGTGAAGAGAGGGGCAGAGCTGTCCACTGACCACTACCTGGTGGTGAGTCGGCTCCGATGGTGGGGGAGGACGCCGGACAGACCTGGAAGGCCCAAACGTGTTGTGAGGGTCTGCTGGGAACGTCTGGCAGAGTCTCCTGTCAGAAGGAGCTTTAACTCACACCTCCGGCAGAACTTTGAACACGTCCCGGGGGAGGCGGGGGACATCGAGTCCGAGTGGACCATGTTCCGCGCCTCCATTGCCGAGGCGGCTGACCGAAGCTGTGGCCGCAAGGTGGTTGGTGCCTGTCGCGGCGGCAACCCCGGAACCCGCTGGTGGACACCGGCGGTAAGGAATGCTGTCAGGCTGAAGAAGGAGTCCTACCGGGTCTTTTTGGCTTGTGGGACCCCTGAAGCAGCTGATAGGTACCGACAGGCCAAGCGGGATGTGGCTCGGATGGTTGCTGAGGCAAAAACTCGGGCGTGGGAGGAGTTTGGAGAGACCATGGAAAACGACTTCCGTACGCCTTCGAAGCGATTCTGGTCCACCATCCGGCGTCTCAGGGGGGGAAAGCGGTCTGCCACCAACACTGTTTACAGTGGGGATGGTGTGCTGCTGACCTCGACACGGGACGTTTTGGGTCGGTGGATGGAATACTTCGAAGACCTCCTCAATCCCACCAGCACGCCTTCCAATCTGGAAGCAGGGTTTGGGGACTTGGGGTCAGGCTCTCCAATCTCTGGTGCTGAGGTCACCGAGGTCGTTAAAAAGCTCCTCGGTGGCAGGGCTCCGGGGGTGGATGAGATTCGACCGGAGTTCCTCAAGGCTCTGGATGTTGTGGGGCTGTGTTGGTTAACGCGGCTCTGCAATATTGCGTGGACATCGGGGGCAGTTCCCTTGGATTGGCAGACCGGGGTGGTGGTCCCCCTGTTTAAAAAGGGGGACCACAGGGTGTGTTCCAACTACAGGGGGATCACACTTCTGAGCCTCCCTGGTAAGGTCTATTCAGGGGTTCTGGAGAGGAGGGTCCGACGGATAGTCGAACCTCGGATCCAGGAGGAACAATGCGGTTTTCGTCCTGGCCGTGGAACACTGGACCAGCTCTACACCCTCAGCAGGGTCCTGGAGGGTGCGTGGGAGTTCGCCCAACCGGTCTACATGTGTTTTGTGGACTTGGAGAAGGCGTTCGACCGTGTCCCTCGGGGGGCCCTGTGGGGGGTGCTCCGGGAGTATGGGGTACCGGGCCCCTTGATACGGGCTGTTAGGTCCCTGTACAACCGGTGCCAGAGTTTGGTTCGCATTGCCGGCAGTAAGTCGGGCTTGTTTCCAGTGAGAGTTGGACTCCGCCAAGGTTGCCCTTTGTCACCGATCCTGTTCCTAACTTTTATGGACAGGATCTCTAGGCGCAGCCAAGGCGTTGAGGGGATCCGTTTTGGTGGCCTCAGGATCGGGTCTCTGCTTTTTGCAGATGATGTGGTCCTGTTGGCTTCATCGGAGCGTGATCTACTGCTTTCGCTGGAGCTGTTCGCAGCCGAGTGTGAAGCGGCTGGGATGAGAATCAGCACCTCCAAATCCGAGGCCATGGTCTTGAGCCGGAAAAGGGTGGGGTGCCTCCTCCGGGTCGGGGATGGGGTCCTTCCCCAAGTGGAGGAGTTTAAGTATCTGGGGGTCTTGTTCACGAATGAGGGAAAAATGGAGCGGGAGATCGATAGACGGATTGGTGGGGCATCTGCAGTTATGCGGGCGCTCTACCGGTCTGTCGTGGTGAAGAGAGAGCTGAGCCAAAAGGGGAAGCTCTCGATTTACCGGTCGATCTACGTTCCTACCCTCATCTATGGTCACGAACTCTGGGTGGTGACCGAAAGAACGAGATCACGGATACAAGCGGCTGAAATGAGTTTCCTCCGCAGAGTGTCTGGGCTCTCCCTTAGAGATAGGGTGAGAAGCTCAGTCATCCGGAGGGGGCTCAGAGTAGAGCCGCTGCTTCTCCAGATCGAGAGGAGTCAGTTGAGGTGGCTCGGGCATCTGGTCAGGATGCCTCCTGGACGCCTCCCTGGTGAGGTGTTTCAGGCACGTCTCACCGGGAGGAGGCCCAGGGGAAGGCCCAGGACACGCTGGAGGGACTATGTTTCTCGGCTGGCCTGGGAGCGCCTTGGGGTTCCTCCCGAGGAGCTGGAACAAGTGGCTGGGGAGAGGGAAGTCTGGGTCTCTTTGCTTAGGCTGCTGCCCCCACGACCCGACCCCGGATAAGCCGAAGAAAATGGATGGATGGATGGATGGATGCAAAATGTATGTAAGAGAAAAGACAATACAACATTTCTTTAAAAATAAATAAAGATTATGAATTTGAATGACGATTGACTGAGCACTTCTTGGTAGTTGCGATATAAAATAAAACTAAAAGATCAAAATTGAAGAATAGACATTTGGCGTCTCAAACAAAATAATTCCTCTTGAAGGAGCGAAGAAGAGAAAAAGGAGGGGTTCATGTGTGAAGCTGATGTGTTTTTTAGCACCCGGGAGGATGAAAAATGTTTTAAACTTTGTTTTCTCCTAAAGTTCCGCCGAAAGAAAAATAAAATAAAAGAGAAAACTCACTTCCATATTTTAAAAAATCCTATGAAGAGTAAGGTAAACTTTACTGTGATCTAAATGAATTATTTTAAACAAGCGACCCCCCTCCCTTCTATCCCTCAACAATGAGTCGTTAGTTGTTCTCTTAATAAACAAACCAACTGTGATGGGGTGCGACAGAAACCGGTAAAATGGACTTCCTGAGAAAGACTTGTTTGAAACCAGATTGATCATGTGTTTCAAAATTGTTAAAGGTTATCCAACTGCCGGAAGGCAGAAGCGAAGGAACGCACCCCCCGCTAGCTGATAAGGAGGGGGATGTTTTATGAGCTGCGTGCAGCTCTGTATACAAAACGTTGGGATTTCTTAAGTGCAGCGGCAACTGTTACTCTATAATAATCATAATAATAATAAAAAACTTAGCTAATATTTTTAATGATGTTAGGTAAAATAATAATGTTGTATTATTATTTTCTTAGGGTGTCTTTCTAATGTACTTTTTAAATGTCATTTTGGTTTCAGTCACATGCTCATTTGCATGACATCCTGTTCTTTTAATATGTTAATGAAGTGTGACTAAATAAAGAGAGACTGCAGAGGGGGTGCTCTTCGAGACCAGAGACCAGAGACTATGACACTGGGAGGCTGAGAACAGACAGACACGGTTGGCTCATTCCTTATAGTATTTTCCTGGTCTCCCTCTGCAGAACTGATTATCCACATCTACCTCTGCAGAGCTTATTGACTTCATATACTCTCCGACCTTTGTGTTTGATTCATTGTAGGTCAACCATTTTTTTTTACCTAACATCTTGGTGCCGTGACTCGACGTACGGAGCACTCCCGCTGGTGGTCTCCGTCGAAGGGCTGTTCTTGACGTCCAGATCGCTGAATTGCTGCACTGGCCGGCTGCATAACTTCCACGAGGACCCCCTGCGCGTGCTCCCGTGCGATCGATTCGGTTTGAATCACTCGCTTAGGGGGGAGATTGTGAGTACGTCTTTTTTGTGCACCTTCACATTTAAAAAAAAAAACAATTCTAAGATAGTCAGGGTATATTCTGCTGTTTGGGCCAAAAGGACGCTTTAGCCTCTCTGATAAAATATCAGGTGTTGATCCTTAAGTGATTAATGCGTTAATTACTACAGCAAAAGGGTGTAACGGTACAGGTTTGCGAGCCTGTCCACCTCGAAAAAAGGGTGTAACGGACCAGGTTTGCGAACCGGTCCACCTTGCTGGGAAACGGTTGTAACGGGTTAGGTTTGCGAGCCAATCCACCTCGCTGGGAAATAAAGCACGCCAGTGTATGGGAGTAAAAACACAAACAGCAGAATCAAAACGATATACCGCACCCCAGGTGGGTAGAGTAAGATAGGCACAGGACATAATCTTTATGTATGCCAGTCCAACCTGAAACCTAACGGCGTTAACGTACGGTTTGACGTGCACTACAAGAGACGTTCTGTGCGGAATTATAGGTTACACAACACATCCTTAGATTAAGAAAGCCATAAAACGGCTCAATCTAGTTGCACAAAAGAGACACTTAGAGTAAAAACTATACGATCCAGTTTTAGCAGACTTTGATTACAATTAAAAATCTCAAATAAATGACCAAAAAATTATTTTAATTAATTAAAGAATAAATGACTAACTTTAACTCGACAGACTAATTTAATAGTTCTTGCTTTTTCATTCACATTAATCTTAATATTAATAATTGCCGTTATCCTCCTAGAACTATTTGGTATTCTAACACTAGACTTTACCAGACCAATTAATAGAACCCAATAAGGGTTATATAAAAACAACGCAAAGATGGGAAACGATGTTTCCACCGACAAATTAGAGGGAGATTCAAAGTATATGCATAAAAAGGACCCCGAAAATCTTCAGTTTCTGACAAAATGGCGCAAAAAGTATAAAGTAGACGGGAAACTTAAAGGAAATCAATGGAAAGAACTGGTATGTGTTCTCGAAGCAAAAACACTTATCGCTAAAGGTAAAAAGAAAAAACTTAAACAGACACAGTTAAAAATAGCACGTGTGTGGGCTGATGAAACAGAGAAAAGGAAGCAAAATATAAAAAACAGGAAAAAAAACAAAGGCTCTAAAGATGAGGCTTTTCTTATGAAAAAGCTCGGTGACGAACTCACACTGTGTCCTCCTCCTTATGCACCTCTACCTACAGCCCAGACAGACCCCCCTGGGGCTGTTGGAGGAGTACCTTATGCACCTCTACCTACAGCCCAGACAGACCCCCCTGGGGCTGTTGGAGGAGTACCTTATGCACCTCTACCTACAGCCCAGACAGACCCCCCTGGGGCTGTTGGAGGAGTACCTTATGCACCAACACCCCCATGAGACCAGCTTTAGGGGAAGGTCTATATCCTCCTGTTCCAAGAGATCAATTTGCAATTGAAGAAAAAACAGATGGTACCACAATAAAACAAAGACTTAGATTTACAAAGAAGTCAGGTCCAAATCAATCTGAGGATAAGTCTTATGAGAGTGAGCCAGAGGACTCAATAGATGTTAACCCTATGATTCAAGTACCATCTGCCGATGGCACTCCGAGATATGTTTTTAGACCATGGTCACTTAAAGACGTTAAAGAGGTTGTAGAACAAATCACCAGCCATAAGGAGGATCCAGAAAAATGGACAGAGGATATGGTTGATGTGGTCAAATCCTACCGGTTAAACGGTCATGAATTAGGACAGGCTATGGCTGCATCGTTGGGAAAAGACTGGCACCATGTAGGAGGAAATTACACAGGAAGAGATGCTGCCGGAGTTGTGTTACAATTTATGGAAAACAAAAGGTGCCATTCTTAACGAAAATGGACTTTATGAAGTTCGTAATAAACCCATCCTACCCAAATCACTGTTTGAAGCTGCTGCGCTTGTGAGCCATGGGCCTTGCCATGTCTCCACAGGGGGGATGGTATCAATGATACAGCAACACTTTACAACATACAACCTTGAAACATACTTAAAACATTTTTGCAAGACATGCCTAACATGTATCAAACACAACCCACAAGGGAATATGAGACCCAAGCGAGGCCAATTTCCTCAACCAGCCTACCCATTCCACACAATCCACATGGATTTCATTGAACTAACACAGAGCGGCTCATACAAATATTGCTTAGTAATAATTGACGCTTTCTCCAAATGGCCGGAAATAATTCCCACTGCAAAGAATGATGCTCTAACAGTGGCAAAAGCACTATGTAAAACTATCATTGCAAACCATGGTATTCCACAAGTAATATATTCAGATAATGGACCACATTTTGTGAATGAGGTTATTCAAAATATCGCAAGACATTTAGACATCCAAATAAAATATCATTGTGCCTATCACCCCCAAAGTGCAGGTTTAGTAGAAAGACATAATGGGACCATCAAAAGCAGACTCAGGAAATGCATGGCAGAGAATAGAAGACCATGGCCTGAGTGTTTGGACCTAGTAAAACTTTACATGAGAATCACGCCAACAAACCAAGGTTTAACACCTTTTGAAATCATATATGGCAGACCTTACAGGTTACCTCTAGTTGCGCCTGATTTGCAAAAAGCAGACGAAGAACTCACATTAGCTGATTACATGAGGAAAATTATCCTAGCCAAAGAAGTGCAAAACGCACACAATCTGCCTATCTCTCCTTCTGTTTTGCAGGATCCTGAAAAGCCAATCAAACCTGGAGACTGGGTATTCATCAAAGTGATTAAAAAGAACTGGACGAGTCCCCACTGGGAAGGACCTTTTGAAGTCCTGCTGACCACGCCCACGGCTGTGAAAATCGCTGAGAGACCCTCGTGGATACTGTTGTATTCTACTTTTTTTGAGGCTATTTTTATTATGCAGTACATATGTTTTAATTATATCTTTTTTAAGCTTTAGAAGTAATAGGCCTGTTTATATTATTCAGGGTAGTAAAACATGACTCTGTTACCAGTATTTTATAGGGTTGAAGGTTTTAAGTAAACAAACTCTTGAGTAAAGATATGAACTGAAAGCAGGGAGGATCAGCTATAACTCTAAGTCATGTTATAACACAGTTCATGGTAAGGTCAAGAGACCTGGAGAAAATAAATGGCCTGTCAAGATGTAGAAGGAGGAGAGAGGAGTCACGTGATATGTTCTTTGTTCTTCTTGAAATAAATATGATACAGCCTTGTAAGAGAACGAGTCAGTCAGATCTTGTCTGACTCCCATCTGCAGGTGCGTCTCTTCTAAACCAGGAATATGATTGTGTGTGTTTTTTTGTTACTCTTTGTCTCTCAGTCCTGGGTCTTATTTTGAAACAGATTCCGCTGGGGTTTTGGAGTTCGGCGCCCCCGCCTCTCTGAGCAGGAAGTGAGTTGCAGAGCACATTGTGAGAAAAAGCCGACAATATGGTGGAGGATGCGGGCATTTGTCTTTGGTTTTGAGTTTTCTCAGGGCTGGGAGAGATTGAGTGTGAGTAATGAGTGTGGAATAACTGATTGATACATGTGTTTGTGGCAATTGTAGTGATTTTGTGTTTTTTCTTTGAGTTCAACAGAGAATCGGAGAGCGACTGGATTGATCCTTGCTAATCAACACCCGGGTGGTTTTGTATCAATCTGAAAAAGCGCTAACACCAAATTAATAGGTATTGATCGATTTAAACGTTCTCCATTTAATGTTGACGTGTTGTTTTTTCGGTTGAGGGTCGACCAAAGTACGGACCAGGGGGCTTGAGAGTTGGCCGCTCACTTCCGATAGGACGCTGTCGGAAAATCTCCCGGGCTGACAAGCGGAAGAGACAGCAGTAGAGCCTATGTGTTCTCTGCTGCCTAAACGGATTACCTTGGAGAGGCCGGCGTATCTTCCAAACGCACGATTGAGCCACGTGAATTGGATTGTGTTTAAAGGTCCGGCTTTAGGTGGCTCCGGTAGAGGTTAGTGTTTGATGAGATTGTGAAAATTGTTGTTCTTTCTTTCTCTCTGATGTTTGTGTGTGTGATTGGGGAAGTCGCGGTGACGGAAGGAAGCTACCATTTAGCTTCTTGAACTCCGGCCGCATATAAACTTCTCATTTAGGGGAACTAACCGACTGAATCTAAAACCATAATTCCTCTGCGAATCTTAAACGCCTAGACAATGCCCGCGCTTCTTGTACAGACAATAAGCGTAGAAGCTTGACATTGTAGAGGAATAAGGGAATATCATTTTCAGTCAGCTAAAGTACCACCATAAGTTAGCTTACGGCTAACGCACAGTTTGGATGAGTTTCGCCTGGAAATAAAGGCGTTCAACCTTGTGCAACTACGTAAACACGTCTAAAGCATTGTTGAACACATATATATAGGACTGTTATTATGAATAACTGGTAGTAAACTCTATAGAATATATATAAAATAACTTTTTATGATAACGGAGCGGTCACGTTTGGCTTCCGGTTGAGCTAGGTTGCTCATGATGACAGCTAATCTTTGGTAGCTTAGCTTCCGAACTGTATTTATTTGGCTCGGTTAAACAGTCATTCGAGTATTGATGGCGAAGTGTGGTTTTGTTGGAGGCATTTTGTTCTTGGTTGGTTTACTTATGAGTACGGTTTGTTAGGTTTAGCATCGTAGTGCAGAATTAGCCATCTGTGCACCGGCGTATTCATTCCGCGGTGTGACACGGAAGTTTTATTGGGCCGGACTTTGATCTGTCAGTCCGGCGGAGTTTTTTTTTTTTTGAGCAAACTGTTGACGATTTTGTGTTGCAAAGCGAGTTTTAAACGTATTTCTTTCGGTATATGTTTTAATGATAAATAAAAATTGCCTTATATTGGGAGAATTCTATTTTTTCGTGTGTTTCACCAAAGTGTGCATCCCGAGTTTTGGCGCAGGCCGGACTCTATTAGGAATTCTTTGATTTTTAGATGAAACGGCAATAATCTCCGTATATAAATAAATTAATGATAAGATAAACAGTGCGTTATAAACCTTTTTAGCTTTCCTTCGTTTCGGCTTTGCCTAAAACATTATTAAGGTTAATGTTGCATGAATAAATAATATATAAACTCCTGCAATATAAAAAGAAATAAATAGATTAAATAAAAACGGTGCCTGCCTTTACTGTTAACTGCATTAATATTGGGATAAATTTGGGCCTACGAATTGATAGTTTATCAATTAAAATAAATAATTTATAGAGTTAATACAAATAACCTATTTTTTTAAATTTTAATCCATTTGGGATTTTTGTTACGAATATTCAATGGCAGCCGGATATAAATTACTTCCTGCTCCACAGGGACGAAACTGACGTACTTTAGATGCCCAATTGTTAATATACATTTCTAAATTATATTCTGTTTTAGTTGATAAGCCCGGTAAAAAATAAAAAAAATAAAAACCAGTTCCAGGGCCTTATGACGGCCAGGTGGGCTCGTCATGGTGCCCGAGGGGATTATAAGAGAAGTCTCTCACAGAATGTGTTCTGGGGAGGAAAAGCGACACCTACTAAATTTAGTTAGCAACAAATTAGAAGACACCGATAAATTGTTTTTGGCGTATAATGCTAAATTGATGGATGAGATGGAGCAGCACGAACACAGGTTAACTGGGGTTCATCTACAGATGGAGGGAATGCTGCAGAATCAGCAAAGATTAGCATCTGTGGTAAGGGGTCAAGCTGCAAACCTTTCAAGAGGTCCCAGCCCCAGTCAACGTGATGAATGTTAGCGTTCTACAGGTCAAAAATATGCAGACGTTGGGAGACAAGGGGAGTGAAGGACCATTTAAGAATACCAGATCTCAGGTGTCACTGGGGGCAAGTGGAGGCCCTGATTTAATGCTTCCTTTAGTGAGAGCATCAGATGGTTCAGTGATTTACAAACCCTGGAAGATGGCTGACATATCTGCCATCATTCTGCAACTCCCTGCTTTGACTGGTGGAGGAAACTGTTGGATAAATAAATTAAATCAGTTGACTTCAGGGCAAACCCTAGCGGTGGGAGATTGGAAAGCTATTATGGGTAGAATGTTGACATTGACAGATTATACTGAGATGATGCTCCAGTGTCAGCTAGCATGTGTAATTGATGAAGTCCCATTCACACATCATGCATATGAGCTCGCCGAGTGGGTCAGAAGAAAATATCCTACTCCGCCTGCGTCTAAAATTTTGAAATTTCCCTGGTCAACTGATGTTACTCCTGCAGAACATATAGCAAAATGTAAAGATAAATGGGTTGCAGTTACTGGAGAACACCCTCGAGATCCGGGAAATAATCGGATTTGGTTTAGAGAAGCAGTTTTAGCAGGCATGCCAGAGTCTGTTGCTACATTAATGAAACGGAATCCTGATTCACACATTTATGATCAGCCTACATGGGAAAGACACGTAACATATTATTTACAAGACGTGCAAGATTCTGCGTTAAAGGACGCTGAGGAGAATAAGAAAATGGAGACTGCTTTGTTAAAACTACAGTTAAAAGAGGCTCAGAATAAATTGACTGACTTGTATCAGTCTAAGAAAGTGAAACAGATGGTGGCTGAAGCAGCACCTACTGTTGGATCAGGGACAGTGCTGCCTTCTTTTCCTGTGATGTGTGCTGGAGCTGCGCCGAATCCGTCATTTACTGCTCCTTATAGGACATGGCAGCCTCGTGGCAGGTCACGTGGCGGGGCCAGGTTTGGGGATTTTAGAGGCATGGGGAGAGGGCAGCCGGGTGCTAACGGTTGTCACAGGTGTAGCTCCAATGAACACTAGGTGAGGGAGTGCCCACACCCACAAGGGGGCGCTATACCTCCCGGTCAGCCACCTCTACATATGGCTCCAATGACTCTCCCTATAACTCAACCATTGCCTGTTTCAGTGGGTGATCAAAGACTATCACATCTTTTTGTCATTGCTCAAACCACGCCTGTCAATTTGTTAGGCAGAGATCTGCTTATCAAACTTGGTGCTACTATTCTATGTATCCCTGATGGACTTATGGTGACTTTTCCGAATGGACGTACGCATTGCTGTGACACCATGAGTGGTCAATTTTTGCTGAAGGATGACACTTCACAAGTGGCTGATATTTTCTGGGTCAGATTGACTACGATGTCTGCACATGAATCTTCTGCGGCTGACTTTCTGAGATGCTGGAAGCCTTGGCTGCTTGAACTCCAGCCTTTTGTTCTACCGCCTGATCCTTTCCATGTGACCTTCCTTTATGAGAGGGGCGATCCTACTTTATATCAGGAACAATTTGAAACAGAACTTGAAGGCCAAAGTTGGTCTGTGGCTTCGGGTCCATGCTTGGTGGGGAGGAAGGGTATTGCACTGTTTGCTCATCTCACTTCAAAACAGCATAAATGGTATATGATGGAAGCTGAAGCGCTTCCACACATATCGCTTTTGTTGCATCCGAAACATCAAGCTAAAGATTTGTGGGGAATGGTTAAAAGGGGAGTTGAATTAAAGGATTGGGTTCACACCCACCTTCAGTCTCTTTTTCTCCTTCTACTCAGATGTACAAAATAGACACGCAGCTCTCTGATACTACCATTCTGGAACATTTGCAGCTTTCTAGAAATCATGGCAGAGAAAAAACAGATCATCCTGATGCAGTGGAGGCCTTAAAGGTCGTGCCTGACTCTTTGCTATCCTCAATGCTGTCATGTCTGGGACTGACAAATTTTTCCAGACATTATGTGCCTAATTACACAAACCTTACCACACCACTCAGGGCTCTTGTAAATGCTCATGGTATGAAAAATCTGCATGCTAAATTAGAATGGGACATACCAGCTGAGGAGGCATTTATCAAGTTGAAACAGGCTCTAGCACAAGCAGCTGATTTAGCCACTCCTGACTATACATGTCCATTTTTTCTTAACACATTAGAAACAGATGGGGTGGTTAATGGGATTTTGTTTCAGAAAAAATGTGGTCAGAGATACATTCTTATGTATCTTAGCATAAAGCTGCAAGCTATTGAAATGAGACAGCCACCTTGCACGAGACATGCAGCAGGAATTGCACACCTAGTGGAGAAAACTTCACACATTGTTAGGGGTTATCCACTTAATATTTTGACATTTCATGGAGTTATGGCATTGGTTAATTCTGAGACGTTTACTCTTTCTACTTTGCGTCAGCAGCGGATTAGCAGAGTTTTGGAGGCACAAACATTATTTTTACGCATGAAGGAATAAACATGGCTGACCAAATTACCGCCTCTGGGGAGCAGCATGACTGTGTCAGGCTGAATTCTGTTGCTCAAAAAATACGTCCTGACTTACGGTCTGATCCTTTACCTACAGGTTTTGTGCTCTATACAGATGGTTGTTGTTTTTAGAGATGGACAGGGCCAGTTTAAATCAGGTTTTGCAGTTGTTGAGCAGAATGGAGATTCACTACATACTGTCGTGTCAGGGAATCTGGACGGCAAGCAGAGCGCACAGCGTGCTGAGATAAGGGCTCTTATTGAAGCATGCAAATGGGGAAGAGATAAAGAGTTACGATTTACACTGATTCGAACTACGGGTTTTCTGTTATACATTATGAATTACCACAGTGGAGGAGAGCAGGTTTTGTTACTGCTACTGGGGTCACAGCAAGGCTGACACTGTTGACGCGTGGGGAAATAGGGCGTCATCGAGAGGTCTAATTCAACTTTAAATTTACAGCTGGCAGAGAACCTCAGGTTTCACCGCACCCTGACCCGGACCCTCGCAGTGATCATCAGCATCTGAAGGGCCTGGTCTCCTTTTTCCTTCCGACCCCTCTCCTGTCCCTCATGCTGCAGCAGCTCTCTGCTGACTTGGGAGAATCTCTTTGCAGCGGGTGGTGTCGGTTCTGACTAGGCGGTGTCGACTGCCGAAGCCAGGAGGCGGGGCCTGACCCACCCAGAAGATTGGTTGAAGTTGCTGTAATCATCCAGTGTAATCTATATGTGCAACAAAATTGGGCGAGATAAGCAATTTGGACTTGCTTTTCTCGAAGAGGGATTGTACCGAAGAGAAAAGATCGCAAGAAATCAAACACATTTCACAGCAGGTTTTGACCACCTCACAATCGGTGGGGGAAGCTATTGGAGGCGGGGCCTGTCTGTGCATTTGTGTTTATTGGGGGAAATGTTCAGTTAATGAAGTAACTGTCATTTCAGTGAGGGCGATCTGCAGAAAAGACAGTAACTTTGGGAAAATAAAGACTCCACTGTACTGAATCTTTTCTTCACTCTGGTAGCCACCTGCTGCCAGAGAAATAAACAAGAGCGAAGACTAGAGAACAAAATAATAAAGACTGAACACTTACTAATCATTTTTCTTGTATTTTACAGGTTGTCTAACCGATTTTTATTTACAGGTGCAGATTGCTAGACACTGCCTAAGAGGGTGTCAAATAATTTTTAAGTAGTCTATTTGTAAGATTTTCTTCTTTATATTCAGTATTTACGGTTTTATAAAACTTTTTTAGTAATAAGATAAAATATTTTAAGGAGTGTTTAAAGTATAATCAGGTTGACTGACTACTAATTTTTGTTTTACTTATTCTTTTTTCATTATGATGTGGTTTTTGTAGGATGTTTTTGGGGTTGGTGACAATTGCTAGAGTTTGCTTTTACTAAAAGAATATTGAGAATTAGGTTAAAACATAAAAAAACAATAATAATAAATTTAAAAAAAATATTGCTTAAAGGTAAAGATAAAGAAAAAAAAACAGAGACTCTTCTCATTTTGAATGATCAGGTTAGAAAGAGGGACAATTTGTTAAATAATATGTTTGGTAAAGGGAAGACTCTGGCAATGTCTATAATGGTTTCTTTAGCAGTATTTGTGTCAACTGTGGTGTTATGTGGATGTTGTTGTATTCCTTGTATACGTTCTTTGCTCACAAAATGTATTGAAAAAGCTGTTGGTGATAAATGTGCAAGGTCAATATCTGTTGCTTCCTCACATGGAGCCTGAAGGGGAAGTACAGAGGAGTGATCAATCTATTTGAAAAATAGATTGAAAGAGGGATTTGTTGTATTCTACTTTTTTTGAGGCTATTTTTATTATGCAGTACATATGTTTTAATTATATCTTTTTTAAGCTTTAGAAGTAATAGGCCTGTTTATATTATTCAGGGTAGTAAAACATGACTCTGTTACCAGTATTTTATAGGGTTGAAGGTTTTAAGTAAACAAACTCTTGAGTAAAGATATGAACTGAAAGCAGGGAGGATCAGCTATAACTCTAAGTCATGTTATAACACAGTTCATGGTAAGGTCAAGAGACCTGGAGAAAATAAATGGCCTGTCAAGATGTAGAAGGAGGAGAGAGGAGTCACGTGATATGTTCTTTGTTCTTCTTGAAATAAATATGATACAGCCTTGTAAGAGAACGAGTCAGTCAGATCTTGTCTGACTCCCATCTGCAGGTGCGTCTCTTCCAAACCAGAAATATGATTGTGTGTGTTTTTTTGTTACTCTTTGTCTCTCAGTCCTGGGTCTTATTTTGAAACAGATTCCGCTGGGGTTTTGGAGTTCGGCGCCCCCGCCTCTCTGAGCAGGAAGTGAGTTGCAGAGCACATTGTGAGAAAAAGCCGACAATACACATCTCACACTGCAAATTGCAAAGGCAATTAGGGGACTAGACACGGGACAGTGGGGAAGTCTGGGCTACAAAGGACAGAGTGACCAATAGGGCCTCTGGTCTCAAACCCAGCAGAACAGCATCCCTGTCCCCTTAGTGGTCAAACCTCTGTTTTGGAGGGCTAGTCCTCTTATTTGCCTCTAGCCAACATGAAACTAGTTTGGCTCCCCTCCTGTCTGGCAGTTTGCCTGCCTCTATTCCACTGCTTTTTCCTCACACCTGATGACGCCCAGACATCAAAGGAAAGAAGAGCTAAAATTCTCACCCACCATGCGTTCAAGAACACCTGGTACTAAATAGTTAATTTGACTGCAAAACGTTTAGGTTTCAATACCAGCTGTTATGTCTGTTCATGGATCCCACACCATTCTGAAGAAGTCTCATCGATGACTGCTGTCCCAACCACCTTTAATAATCCCAATTTGGCATGGGAACGCCTAACGGATACATCTGGAAGTGTGGTCACACTTTCTACCTCTACCTACCTAAGGATTGGTGTGGCAAATGTAGTTAGGCTCGACTGCAACCCTCCTCATACATCATAACAGAAAACGGAGCACCTTCTAAACCTACAGAGCTGAATAAACGGGAATTCAACCCTCCACAAGTGTTCAACCCGTTCTCTGACAATGGTGGACGAAAACCTCTCTACAGTGATGCAAAAGGAATATTCCACACCATGTTCCCACCTGTTGGAGTTGCAAGTCTGACAAAACGGATGAACGAGGTTTGGTGGACTTTGGAAAACATCACAGACATCCTTGCTGAAATGTCCAACCTGCTGGCCAACGATCCTGAAAAACTGGCGATGAAGACCATGCTTATGCAACATCGGGTAGCTCTGGACACTCTTTTTGCTTCTGAAGGTGGACTTTGTACTGTAATTGGTGACCGGGTGCAGGGATTAACTTACTTTTTAGAATCACAGGAAAGCAGTAATGGACAATGGGATCTCATGGCCTGGCTGACAACTGGCAGGTGGTATCAGGTTCTTTTAAAAATAGCTATGCCATTCATTGTAATTTTGATACTTTTCTGCATTTTTGTTAGTTGTGTTCTTCCATGTATAAAACAAATGATGAATAAGATGATAACTAACACATTGGTCCAATACTCTCTTCTTAATCAGAGGCTTGAAGATGAAGATAGAAATAAAGAAGAAGATGAAGTGTAATTAACATGTGTAAAAACCTTTTATGATTCCATTAATCTAAACTACTGTTCAGGTAACGATTAATTGGATGATGTCTAGGTGAAGCTCGCATAAATACCTTTTTGAAATTGCTACTTACTTTTGCAATTTCTTTGTTATATGTCTTATTACCTTTTTTGAATTTGGGATGCTACTTATTTTGCAACCTTTTGTTGTCTGGTTTTTATGATTCTTATATTTTTATATTATTAGAGTTGTTACCTATTTTACAACTTTTTGTTGTTCGTGATCACATTTAAAAAACACATTTCAGGGGGGAAATGTTAGGGAAAATAATAATGGTGTATTATTATTTTCTTAGGGTGTTTTTATCACATAGTTCTAATGTACTTTTTAAATGTCATTTTGGTTTCAGTCACATGCTCTTGTGCATAACATCCTGTTCTTTTAATATGTTAATGAAGTGTGACTAAATAAAGAGAGCCTGCAGAGGTGAAACCCTTTGAGACCAGTGATGAGATCAGTGGGAGACGAGTGACAGGAGCTGATAACAGACAGACGGTTGGCTCATTCCTTACCGTATTTTGCTGGTCTCCCTCTGCAGAACTGATTGAACCACATCTACCTCTGCAGAGCTTATTGTCTAAATTATCTCCGACTTTTGTGTGTGACTCGTTTTTAGGTAAACCACAACAATTACCTAACAGTGATTACATTTAAAAACCACATTTCAGGGGGGAAATGTTAGGTAAAATAATAATGTTGTATTATTATTTTCTTACGGTGTCTTTCTAATGTACTTTTTAAATGTCATTTTGGTTTCAGTCACATGCTCATTTGCATGACATCCTGTTCTTTTAATATGTTAATGAAGTGTGACTAAATAAAGAGAGACTGCAGAGGGGGTGCTCTTCGAGAGCAGAGACCAGAGACTATGACACTGGGAGGCTGAGAACAGACAGACACGGTTGGCTCATTCCTTATAGTATTTTCCTGGTCTCCCTCTGCAGAACTGATTATCCACATCTACCTCTGCAGAGCTTATTGACTCCATATTCTCTCCGACCTTTGTGTGTGATTCTTTGTAGGTCAACCACTTTTTAACCTAACAAATGATATTCATGGGATGTCTGTGAGATCTCTCATATAGTAGAAAAGAAATGGTTTAACAATGACAGATTATGAGCAGAGTGATTTTATTTTGAAATACAGGCGGATGTCTACAGGTCCTGTGGGGAAGCGACAGCTGGGTGGCTACGTGGATTTATTCTTTATAACAAGCGGCAGCTTCAGATGCTTGCTTCTAACAGTTTAATGACAGATGGATACATTTTGAAAGGAAACAATCTTGTAATGCGCTGGGTTAGAGACTGAAAAAAAGAGAAGAAATGTTCGTTACGGGATTGCCGTATTAAAGGATGTAGTAACGCACTCCAAAATTCAACTTTAGTTACCATAGCACACTGAGTATAAGCGCACTTCAATATTTACACTCAATGGAGTTGTTGCTAATGGGACAAAATTAAGGGTCTGATTAAGAAGGAAAGATGTCTGGACCTACACCTGAGTCTGGGAGAGGTTGCCGGCCCTCGCCCCGGTCTGAGTTGAGAATGGTACCACGTTTTGGACATCAAACAACAGATTCTTCCACATATAATTATAATAATAAGCTAATTTGTAGAATCTATATAAAAAAAGCAATGAATAAGGATTAAAGATGTGATGTTTCATTATAGAAATATCGGTTGTTGATTGTCTTATTGACAAAATTATAGGAAGAAATTAATTATGAATTTGGAGAAATTACGACTGAGTTGTTAGAAAAATAAAATAATAATCATATGTTTTGCTACAGAAACACCTGTTGTGTTAATCATACTTTCTCGAGACTATTTTCTAATTTTTAGGAACAGATTTCCTACTTCACTTCAAGTTAGACATCTTCTCTGTAGGGGATAAATTAACAATCCAAATTTTAGATGTTCATAACATTCTTGAAACGGGAAAACTACCAAAGAATTCTTCTACTTGGAAAAATAAAAATAAAGTTTTAAATGAAGTTTGTAATCAAATGAAGATTAAAAAATCATAACAGTAGATCCAAATTGAACTTTACATGTTTTCTTGGCATTTGGCCAACAATGGGGGAACAAGGGTATGGTGATCTTTAGTGACGAACTAATTCAAGCATTAAAGCATTTCTTATCAATAATTAAATCCTCAAACTGTTTACTAAATGGACAAGAAATGTGTCACACAGAGGAAAAAGAAAAGTTTCTCACATAAAATTGAGAAATAACTTTGAACAAACAAAAGCTGTACTGAAGAAGCTCTATTTGAACTGAAACATTTAGATATACTATGTTGCATAATTATTGTTTAGAGAAATACTGCCTAGCACATGCAGCACACACACACTCTGTTTCCTGTGGAAACAAACTGATGAAATTGTAAAGTCCGTTGCACAAGGCAGTTTCGGTTCCTCTGATCTTTATCTACAACACACCGAAGAACAGGAACTCATTGATCCCACTGTGTTACAAGACATGCAGAACCAAGCACCTGCTGCTGAGAAACAGCTTTGGAAAACAAAGGGGCCTCACTTGATGAAAACGGACTTATGTCTGTCTGTGGAAAACCGATCCTACCTAAATCATTATTTAAACCAGCTGCAATTCTGAGCCATGGGCCATGCCATGCCTCCACAGGGGGGATGGTATCAATAATACAGAGATAATACAGAGAAACCTATTAAAATTTTTTTTTGTAAATCCTGCATTGTATGCATCAAATACAACCCCCAGGGGAACATGAGACCTAAACGAGGACAGTTTCTACAGCCAGCTTACCCCTTCCAAACAATCCATATGGATTTCCTTGAACTAACGCAAAGTGGCCCTTACAAGTACTGCCTGGTTGTAATAGATGCTTTTTCAAAATGGGTAGAAATTATACCTACAGCCAAAAATGATGCACTCACAGTAGCAAAAGCTCTCTGTAAAAACATAATAGCTAACCCCGGAGTCCCTCAGACTATTTTTTCAGATAATGGCCCACATTTTGTCAATGAAGTAATACAACACATGATTGAACATCTAGGTATTACTCTAAAATACCACTGTGCCTACCACCCACAGAGTGCTGGTTTAGTGGAAAGAAACAATGGCACAATAAAACGTAGGCTCAGGAAATGCATGGACGAAACAAAGAGACGTTGGCCTGAGTGCCTGGATTTGGTAAAAATATATATGAGAATAACCCTAGCAAACAAAGGGTTATCACCGTTTGAAATAATTTAAAGTAGACCTTACCGACTCCCTATTTGCGCGCCAGACTTGAACAAAGCAGATGAAGAACTCACATTAGCTGACTACATGAAAAGGATCATATAGTCTAAAGAAATACAATGTGCACACGACCTGCCTGCTTTTCCTTCTGTCTTACAGGAAAACCAGCAACTCATCAGACCTGGTGACTGGGTTTTTATCAAAGTAATCAAAAGAAAGAACTGGACCAGTCCACGGTGGGAAGGCCCTTATCAAGTTCTACTGACCACTCCCACAGCTATAAAAATCGCTGAGTGACCATCTTGGATCCATCTGTCTCACTGCAAACTACAGAGAATATTGGGAGACTAGACACGGGGCAGTGGGGAAGTCTGGGCTTCAAAGGACAAGGAAACCAATAGGGCCCTCAGTCTCAAACCCAGCAGCAAAAATATCCCTGCCTCCTAGCGATTACCCACCAGTTTGGGGCTAGCCTCCTAATAACCTGTAAACCTGTCAGAAATGGCATCCCTACACCCAATATGGATCCTCAGCGCCACCTGGTGTCTACTGATAATCCTCACAGTCTTTCACGTAACACCAAACCTCACCAAAGTGTCCAGAAGAGCTAAGGTTGACCCCCATTGACCGCTGGAAAACAAATAGTATTGCATGGCCCCATGCCATGTGGGGTTGGCAATACCCCTTTGGGAAACTCTCCCTGCGAAGAGGTAATGCCTCTTTCCAATTGGAACAGCACAAATGCAAACACGGCAACGACTCGCCACTGGCTTCTGACTTCATAAGGCGGCGATACTGGTGGTATCGTGACCCTGAATCTCACTACCTTGTCCCAAAGAGTTGGAGGTTTCAAACCCAAACGCACCACGCACTTATTGGAAGTGCCCCAACAATGGGGCATGGGCACCCCTGAAGGTTACATATGGAAGTGTGGAATGACCTTCTACCTATACCTGCCAAAGGGTTGGTGTGGTACATGCACCCTGGCTCGACTGCAACCATCTTCTTACATCATCTCTGCTGACGGTGTAAATCAAAAGAACCGAGAGCTGAAGAAAAGAGACTTCAAGCCTGCACAAAGTTTCGACCCCTTCACAGATAACGGTGGAAGGACCCCTCTCTTCGGGGACGTGAAAGGCATTTTCAACACCATCTTTCCGAAGGTTGGAGTAGCAGATCTCATGCAAAGGATGAATGAAGTTTGGTGGACCCTGGAGAATATAACTGATATACTGAATGACGTAACTTCCCTCCTCGCCAACGACCCTGAGAAAAAAGCCATGCGTTCCATGCTGATGCAACATCGACTCGCCCTGGACACCCTGTTTGCAGCAGAAGGAGGTCTCTGTGCCATGATTGGCCCAGACCACTGCTGCACATTCATTCCCGACATTTCAGGTAATTGGACTGAAATCCATGGACGAGTTGTGGACATATCTTCATTCCTGAAATCAAAGGAAAACAGTCAACCTTGGAACTTTATGTCATGGCTCACCTCTGGCCCCTGGTGGCACCTTCTGATGAAGATCCTGACCCTGCTTCTTGTTATTTTGTTCCTTTTCTGTATTTTTACTAGCTGTATTATCCCCTGTTTGAAGAACATGATGACTAAGATATTTGTAAATACCATGGTCCAATATACACTTTTAATACAAAAGGGAGATCGTGATAATTACGAAGAAGACACTGCTTAACTATGACTATTTTGGACCTGATCTTAAATTGACCGTTTTAGATGAAAATGCTGTTTAACATCTTTGGGCTACTACTTACTTTTGTAACCTTTTGTTGTATGTCCCCTGACCAGCTCTGACGTAAAAGCTCAGAAGCTGTTTATCCGTTTAATTACCCTTTATTACTTTTCTTACTCATTTAAAAACCTCATTCTGTGTCTCTGCTCTGTCTTCTCAAACCCCCAGACGGTTGTGGCAGATGGTCGCTCCTACTGAGCCTGGTTCTGTTGGCGGTTTCTTCCTGTTAAAGGGGAGTTTTTCCTCTCCACCGTCGCTACATGCTTGCTCAGTATGAGGGATTGCTGAAGGATTGCTGTGGTTGGCAAATCTGCATCAACGGGGCCCAACCTCACGCCAATGACTGACGCGATTTGCTGGGATTCCTTAAATAGGAAAATTTTTAACTGATTGTAATGTTTGTCTAAATGTATTGAAATTACTTCTTGTTAAGTGCCTTGAGATGGCATCTGTTGTGAATCGGCGCTATATAAATTAACTGAATTAAAACTGAACGGAATAGGTTTGCTTAAAGAGCAAGGCTTGTATTGAAGAGTTTTGGGAATTAAGCTAAATTAGTTTTAATCTATTTGTGGTCAGTTTAAGAGTAATCAGCACCTTCTGGTTTGTTTTCTAACCACTAATTCACAATGCAAAGCAAAAGTGAAGAAAAACATTCTTTGGAAGAAGTAATGTTTCATTAAAAAAAATGCTCAATTAGAAATCAATAACCTTTAGAGAATTGATTCTGTTTTATGGATCGGTCACCGCAGTGATTGATGTAATTTATTATTTAGACTTTATGTTGACCTTAACAACTGCTCACGGGGGCACCAATTATGTTGATCTAATGTAGTATTTCGACTTACCAAGAAGGCGGTTTCAAAAGTGACTTAAAGGATCATAACCTAGTATTATCTTGGATACCCACGCTCTATGATAGTCTTTCAGGCCCTTCTAAAAAAAAAAAGTTGAAAAAAATAAACCCAGAGCTCCTCTGGCACTTATTTCTGAAGGCATTATTGTCTCGCGAGATCTGATGCGATACTTTGGCTGTCGTGGACGGGCATTGTAATAATGCAAATGAGGGGCGCGTTGATTGGTGGCAGGAAGGAGGGGGGTTGACACCGCAGGTAACGCTTAACCCATATCTACTACTCCCGCTAGCATACAATAGCCACATTAGCAGTTAGCTGCTGTTTGTTACACACAGCATAGCAATAAAAACACAGCCTTACCGTTTCAATTGCAGGCAAGCCTCTGATTGTTGGAATGGCCCCTTTTTCCAAATGGAGCTTCGATGCCAACTTCACCTGATATTGTCCCAAATTCGTAAAGGATTCCGGCATTAAAAAAAAAGAAAAAATATTTCCATGTGGATTCTGGCAGTCAACAACAGAGCAACTCACGTGTGCACTACGTTTCTGGTAGAAATGGTTTTAGCTTATTTAGCTGATTAAAATAAAAGGCTGACACGAGTATGTCTTCTTCATGCATCATTGCGTGAAGAAACTTTCTGCATCTTTCACGGTGGAGTTCGTACTTCGAATCGGTGATGTGTCGGTCGCGAACGAACCGGCTCTAAGAGCTAACTCTTTGAAGTGAACGATGGGAGCCGGCTCGTCATTGGGAGCCGTTTAAAAAAAGAAAAATTCATTCCCCCCTGCTTGTTTCGGTACACATCGTTCTGCATTAATTTTGGTAATAAATACACTTTAAGCAACAGAAAATCTGAGGAGCCGAAAGAGCCAGCTCTTTATGGTGAGTCAAGCCAAAAGAACTGGCTCTCCAAAAAGAGCTGGAATTTCCATCATTAGAATTCAGTAATGGCGGCGCTCGACTGAATATGAGGGAGAGGAGCGAGGGGGAGAAGGGAGAGAGGGAGGGCGGGCTTCCCACAGCATAGGTGGGTCTGCGATGTCTATATATGGTATAACCTGCGCTCTGGTTCATTTACTAAACACCAAACAAAGGAAAACAGTCTTATTGAGTAACTCAGGTTGCAGGATATAAAACGACTTTCCATCGGAAAACTCGAAAATCACTGTTCAAACCTCCAGGCCAACCGGCTAGTTTGTACCCAAACAATAAATAAAATCTTACACAAGGTAACGAATCACAGTGAAAACAAACAACCCTTAAATCTCATTTATCCTCAACTAATCTTGCCTCTGCCCAGACAGACCTTATTGAACGGTTAAGGTTCTCCAGGTTGCTCCGTTGATTATTGGGAAAGCTAAAACAACATTAACCGGCAGGCTAACAATAGCTGCGGTTGGTATGCAGTGGGAGGCCTTATGGCTGTTGGAGCGGAGGTAGCCTTTAGCTGGGACGTCTTCCTCTCCGGCTTGGCTAAACAGCGATCAGCTCCACACAGTACCTTTTTCTGCAGCTTTCCAGCACAGCATTCATCCCACATAGGCTTTGTCGCGGTGGGTGTAATGACTTCAGTCCGGACGCGGCTCTGTGGCATGCAGTAGCTTGTTAGCTGTCCCTTCCTCTCGACAGCATCTGTAAATCAGAAAGCTTCTGCAGGGCTTAGGGCAGAACAGTGAGGTTTATCTCATCTGTGGTTTGCGATTCACCTGATCCATCAGCAGTCTTCATTGGAGTGAGTTTCTCTTAGAAACTTGCGTACTTTCCCCTTTCCAGCAAAGGAAGGATTTCCTGGGGTCTCTGCTGGCACTGTCTGGCCGAAAGCCAAAGCGGAAGAGAGCGTGCTCCAGTGACCCGAGCCCTTATAAAAGCTCTGGTCCTCTTCTTCTCCTGTTGGAGCTAGAATGTGGGTTAGCGTCACCCAATGGCTGTGTGTGTCCCAACAACTCCTTTCGCCCTTTTTGAGTTTTTGCAGATGCCTTTTGGTCTCAAGTGCGCAGTGCAGACATTTTAGGGCCTCATGGACTCCGTTTTGCGTGGTATGCCATTTTTGTTCATTTATCTTGACGACATACGTGTTGCCGGTCCTGTTGCAGAGCATAAAATGTACCTCCGCCAGCTCTTCCAGCGTCTCAGTGAGCACGGTTTAATTGTGAACCTGGCTAAATGCCAGTTCTTTCTGCCACCCATTGAGCTTTTGGGACATCTGGTTTCGCCGCGAGTTGAGTCAGTTTCTGCTTTTTACGCACCCCCTGTTGTTGAAGCCCCTGCAGGAGTTTTTGGGGATGGTGAACTTTTACAACCGTTTCATTCCCCAGGCTGCTCACCTTATGGACCCCCTGTATGAAGCTCTTCGAGGTAAGAAGGGCAACCAGGGGATAGTGTGGACCCCTGAGAGGGTGCAGGCCTTTAAGAATGCCAACGCTGCCCTTGCCAATGCTGCACTTTTGGCACACCCATCTTATGAAGCTCCTGTTGCCCTTACCACAGATCCTTCCGATTATGCAGTCGGTACAGTGTATGAACAGTGGGTTGATGGTGCCTGGGAACCCCTCGCCTTCCTCAGCAGGAAACGTAGGGATGCTGAGAGGGAAGTACAGTACATTTGACAGGGAGCTCCTCACCCTTTTTCTTGCGCGTCATTTTTGTTTCCTGTTGGAGGGTCGCAATTTTACAGCTTTTGTTGACCACAAGCCTCTCACTTTTGCTATGGTGAAGAACCATGGTCTGCACGGCAGCAGCAGCAACTTCCTGCAATTTCTGATTTTACCACCGACATTCAGCATGTTGCTGGAAAGTGTAATCTGCTGGCTGACTGTCTTTCCAGGGCGCAGGTTAGTTCCATGCACTTGGGCGTGGACTACTCAGCGATGGCTACCGACCAACTCACAGATGCAGAGGTTCAGCTTTTAGAACAGCAGCGTCTGGGTTGCGGTTGGATGATGTTCAGTTTCAGGACAATGGTGTAACCCTCCTTTGTGATGTCTCAGTGGGCAGGCCTCAGCCATTGGTTCCTACCTGCTGGCGACGTCAGGTTTATGACGCAATTCCTTCTCTTTCGCACCCAGGAGTTAAAGCTTTGGTTAAGCTGGCGGGGGGCCAGTTTGTGTGGGCCGGGCTTCGGAAGAATGTGAGAACATGGGCTACTTCATGTGTTGTGTGTCAGCGTGCCAAAGTGCAACGACACACCAAAGCCCCTCTGGAGCAGTTTCCTATACATCAGAGAAGGTTTGAATATGTTCATGTGGACCTGGTGGGTCCACTGCCCCCGTCCCGAGGTTTCACCCATCTCCTGACTATGGTGGACAGGACTACCCAGTGGCCTGAAGCTCTTTCCTTGTCTTCGACCACCTCGGCTGAGGTTGCTTGCGCATTCATCTCCTCCTGGGTATCTCGGTTTGGTGTTCCACTTGACCTGACCTCTGAGTTATGGACGGCAGTGGCAGAGAACCTGGAGGTCAGACTCCACCGTACTGCCGCATACCACCCGCAATACAATGGCCTTTGTGAGAGGTTCCACCGTACAATGAAAGCTGCCTTGCGGTCCTCGCTGGTGGACAACTGCTGGGTAGACCGCCTGCCTTGGGTCCTGTTGGGCCAGTGTTTGGCTCCTAAGGAGGATTTGCAGTTTTCTTCAGCTGAGTTGGTCCTTGGTCAGCCTTTGAGGGTGCCAGGGGAGTTTCTTACTGGTGCAGCTGGTTCGGTTGTCGATGCAGTGGGCAGGTTGCTTTTTCTCTGGGATGCAAGGTTTTTCACCCCAGTAGCAGTACATCATTGCCTTCCACAGTCGAATGTGCCTAAGGACCTGATGTCTGCCAAGTACGTTTTTATCCGCCGTGACACGCATCGTTCTCCATTTCAACCGCCTTATGATGGCCCATTTCATGGTCTAAAGAGGGGCCTAAAGATTTTTTGGTTGAGTTCGGAGGCAGCCAGGAGCGTGTTTCAGTGAATCGCCTTAAAACGGCTCACGTGGTCCCTGATGGTCCTGTTGAGTTGGCCACGCCCGGCAGTCCTTCGCTCATGCCCTCCCCCCAACTGCTGTTTCTTCACCCGTGAGTGGGCAGTCTCATAGTAGTCAGAGGCACACTACTACATCTCTCTCACCACCTGTGGCTGCAAAGCACAACAGTAGAGGCTGACTGGTTAAACCCCCCAAGCGATACTGCTAGACTTTCATATTTGTCTTTTGCACTGTTGGTGTTAAGTTGCATGTTGTGGTACTAATGTTTATGTGCCATTCTGTGTGTTCAAGGAGGGCCTGTGTGGTGGACGCTTAGATGCAGATTTCACACAAGAAGGCATGCTCTTATGGTGAAGGGGTATGGTTCAGAAAGTGTGTGTGATTTAAAGGGAAGGACAAATCTAGAGGGAAAAAGAGAGGAATTGGGATATTTTTCTGTTGTTGGAATTTAGCCATTAAACAAGCTGAGACTGCAAATACCATTTCTCATCTCTTTCCTGTTAACTTTCACAATGTCATCAGACAGACAGATATAAAGATATAAAGTTGGCCTATGCAAATTCTGGTATTTTACCCCTGTATTTTTCTATGTCTGGGTCTTCCAGGGTAATGTATACAGGAAGTATGTTAGAACGGGGTCAAATACTTCTAGTGGGAATACATAGTGTTTACTGTATCTTCTTGACCTCAAATGGTACAACAATCAGCAGATAGAAAATAACTGAACACTGAAGCTTGAGTAAAAACAAGAGGTCTCACTTAAACATAAACTATAGGTGTGTGTTTCTCTGGTGCTTTTTTGATAAAAACAATCCTGTTTTTCATCCAGTGAATTTACTCCTGGTGGGTAGATTTGGTAGATTAAATTTGAATCAAGTAAGAGTAGTGATGCTTTATAATAATGTTACTGAAGTACAAGTAAAAAGTAAGGTGCAGTAAAAATATTGTTTCCAAAAAGTTACTCAAATAAATGTAACTGATTAAATGTAACTATTTACTACCCACCTCTGGATGCAGCTGAGGGAAACACAATTGTAACAAAGCACCTGCCCGTTTTACACAGTAAGTTGTTCACACGTAAAGGGAAACACTTCTAACAGTTGTTTCTATGAAGCTGTAATAATAATAATAAATTTTATTTATAACTGCCTTTCAGGACACCTCAGGTCACTTTACAATAAAAAACTGTCACAAAGAAACAATAAATAGAAACAAACAATTAAAATAAGTGCAATTACAGAGAGTATGCTGTCCTAAACAGGTGAGCTTTAGTCTGGATTTGAAGAGGGGAAGAGAGTCGATGTTATGGATGTCTGATGGTAGAAAGTTTCAGAGTTTGGGAGCAGAGCAGCTTAAAGCTCTGCTTCTCATAGTGCTGAGGCGGAAGGAGGGCATAATGAGATGGGTGGAGGAGGAAGACCTGAGGGAGCGGGAAGAATAAGCAATGTGGAGAAGATCCTACAGGTACGGTGGAGTAAGATTGTGGATGTCCTTGAATGTATACAGGAGAAGTTTGAAGATTATGCTGAATTTGAGCAAAAGCCAGTGCAGTTGATGAAGGACGGGGGTGATATGTTAAAAGGAGGGAGTTCTTATGATTCAGGCAGCTGAGATCTGGACATTTTGAGATTTTTGAGGGAGACCAAAGTGAAGAAAATTGCAATAATCAATGTGGAAGGTAACAATGCTGTGAACCAGAATGGATGCAGTATGAGGGGAGCGGGAGGGACAAAGGCGATTTATGTTGTATAGATGGAAATATGCAGACCGGGTAAGATTATTGATATGCGTTGGAAAAAGATAATGAGCTATCAAAGGATACATCCAGACTCTTAATCTGAGGGGAGGGGAACATTAAGGAGTTCTGGATTGTGAGAGAGAATTGGTAAACCTTTAAAAGTGTGGATTTAGTCCAAATGAGAAGAATTTCAGTTTTGTCATCATTTAATTTGAGAAAGTTTGAGGTGAACCAGGATTTTTCTTCAGATAAGCAGTTAGTAAGGGATGGAGGTGGGAGGGTGGAGATATGTTTACAAGACAGGTAGAGCTGGGTGTCATCCACAAAACAGTGGAAATGGATTGTAACTCTCTTCAGGACATCACAGACACAGGTTAATTCTTTAAAAAGGGCGTTTATTCATGAGCATGTTCTCCTGAGGCTTCCGCTGTGCATAACTTGTAACACACTTCACAACGTCATAAGAACTTGAAATAAAATACACCAAATACGAAATATTTTACCAAAAATGAATTAAGAGTACAATCAGACTAACATTAAGCTGTGATAAACAAAGATGAAACAACGTAAAACATATACCTCGTTGGCTGGTTGTCATGAAAAGAGGTTAAGTCCTTCAAGATAACTATGGTTCAGTTCTTTAGTATTTAAGTTCATTCAGCTTCACTTTTTCAGGCAATAAAAGAGCACTGCATATCTCTGTCTTCATAGTCTCAGTGATTTCTGCCGCCGATGCGGGATCTCGCAAGATTTACAATTCACGCGTGACTTCAGCACAAACTTCACCTGAGAGTTCAGTAATGAGCATTTTATGGCCATTAAACAGATAATCTTATATAATATTGTACCAAATGAAATCTAAATGCATTTTAACTTAACAAAATATGAAATACAATTATTTATGTATTTATTCACATACATTTTTTAATTAAGTAATTCACTGTAAATACTTAAACGACAACAATTACACTCCCACCAAATCACACATTAACTAAAATGGGGGATTTTTTTGTGTGTGACGTGTTGCGATAAATGTGAAACCATAAATCAGGGTTGTCTGTACTTTAATTGCATTACATAACTGAAGTTGACTCAATCAATGTCACTATTTTGTGAACAGGCCTTTCAAAGTAAACTTCTCTGGTAAAGGGTTTCCCATTAATAACTGTTATCTCACTGAGTTGTAGCTTAAGCTATCGCACCATCCAATCAGTACTGGGATAAACTTCTACCACCTTTGCAAGCTTCCACTCATTCCTTGGTACATTATCATGTTTCAAAATGACAATGTCTCCTACTTGTGAGTTCCGTGACGGTCATTGCCATTTCTGGCGATGTTGCAGATTTAGTAGATACTCTCGTTTCCATCGTTGCTAGAATTAATTGGCAAGATACTGTGCCCTTTTCCATCTCTTTCGCAGATACAAGTCTTTTTTACAGAACTGGCCTGGTGGAGGAAGAAGGATGGATGACTTCATAGTAAGTATGTGGTTTGGAGTGAGTGGTTCTGGGCCAGGAGGATCATTAAGATGCCCAACACTTAGTGGTCGACTGTTAATTATGAGTCCGAGTTTTCACTGCAATTCTCATGAAGCGCGTCCAGACACAAGTGGTTTCCTTTAACTGGTGAATTTACAGTCGTGGACAAAAGTTTTGAGAATTACATATATATTGGAAATTGGAAAAGTTGCTGCTTAAGTTTTTATAATAGCAATTTGCATATACTCCAGAATGTTATGAACAGTGATCAGATGAATTGCACAGTCCTTCTTTGCCATGAAAATTCCACTGCATTTCATTGCTGTCATTAAAGGACCTGCTGAGATCATTTCAGTAATTGTCTTGTTAACTCAGGTGAGAATGTTGACGAGCACAAGGCTGGAGATCATTATGTCAGGCTGATTGGGTTAGAATGGCAGACTTGACATGTTAAAAGGAGGGTGATGCTTAAAATCATTGTTCTTCCATTGTTAACCATGGAAAGAAACACGTGCAGCCATCATTGTGTTGCATAAAAATGGCTTCACAGGCAAGGATATTGTGGCTGCTAAAATTGCACCTAGATCAACAATTTATAGGATTATCAAGAACTTCAAGGAAAGAGGTTAAACTCTTGTTAAGAAGGCTTCAGGGCGTCCAAGAAAGTCCAGCAAACGCCAGGATCGTCTCCTAAAGAGGATTCAGCTGCGGGATCAGAGTGCCACCAGTGCAGAGCTTGCTCAGGAATGGCAGCAGGCAGGTGTGAGCGCATCTGCATGCACAGTGAGGCAAAGACTTTTGTAAGATGGCCTGGTGTCAAGAAGAGCAGCAAAGAAGCCACTTCTCTCCAAAAAACATCAGGGACAGATTGATCTTCTGCAGAAAGTATGGTGAATGGACTGCTGAGGACTGGGGCAAAGTCATATTCTCCGATGAAGCCTCTTTCCGATTGTTTGGGGCATCTGGAAAAAGATTGGTCCGGAGAAGAAAAGGTGAGCGCTACCATCAGTCCTGTGTCATGCCAACAGTAAAGCATCCTGAGACCATTCATGTGTGGGGTTGCTTCTCATCCGAGGGAGTGGGCTCACTTACAATTTTGCCCAAAAACACAGCCATGAATAAAGAATGGTACCAAAACACCCTCCAAAAGCAACTTCTTCCAACAATCCAACAACAGTTTGGTGAAGAACAATGCATTTTCCAGCACGATGGAGCACGATAAGGCAAAAGTGTGAACTAAGTGGCTCCGGGACCAAAACGTTGAAATTTTGGGTCCATGGACTGGAAACTCCCCAGATCTTAATCCCATTGAGAACTTGTGGTCAGTCCACAAGAGGCGGGTGGACAAACAAAAACCCACTAATTCTGACAAACTCCAAGAAGTGATTATGAAAGAATGGGTTGCCATCAGTCAGGATTTGGCCAGAAGTTGATTGAGAACATGCCCAGTCGAATTGCAGAGGTCCTGAAAAAGAAGGGCCAACACTGCAAAAACCGACTCTGCATAAATGTCATGTAATTGTCAATAAAAGCCTTTGAAACGTATAAAGTGCTTGTAATTATATTTCATTACATCACAGAAACAACCGAAACAAAGATCTAAAAGTAGTTTTGCAGCAAACTTTTTGAAAACTAATATTTTTGTCATTGTCAAAACTTTTGGCCACAACTGTAAAGCTACATTGTGTATTTTTTTTTTGTTAATTCTTAGCAAAAATCCCTTTGTTCTTTCAAAAATATGTGCTCATTCATGTGTAATTACTTCCACCTACTAATGAAAGTATTCTCGTAAGTGTAGAATCTGCTATTCAGAATACATACGCACGAGTCGGGCAAATGGATGAATTCATGTTGAGCCTCCATCTTTGAAATACATTCGCCAACGAGGGACATTCCTGGAAATTCTAGCTCCGTCTTTCGCGCTTTTGCTACACTCAGTTGCACCGTAACGAATGCCAGAGTACAGTCAATGCTCGTGACGTGGCAGACGTCTGACTATATAACTAAATGCAATGTAGTTTCTTAAAGTAACCTCATCACTGGAAGGAACACTGGACGAAGTCATAGTACTGAAAGCCATGTTAACCTTGGCATGAAACGGCCACCGTAGGAGTTAAAACGCGCTCGGAATGGGGGGGTGGGAAGTGGGGCTAGAACATAATATGGGAGAAGATGGGAGAAGTTCTTACACAATGTAGCTTTAATAAAATTCAATCTGTGAAAACTAAAGAAAATACATGGACATAATAAGAATTAGCTTTTAAGAAAATAAAGATGAATCTTAATTTTAAACACTTACACACTTATTTGAAAACAAAATACAGTCATAAATATACCCTGTTGGCGGTGTACTACCAAAGGGAATTAGACTTGTTTCTTCCTTTTATCTTCTTCTGGCTCTTTTCTTGATAGAAGTCAATGCTAAAATGATGCTTATCTTGCAACAATGCTTGTATCCAGCTTCTTCTGGTTGCATTCACAGCTGCTTAACTAGATTGCCATCTAGAGGTGGCGTGTAAAACTGCACGCAATAAAACAAAACGTACAAGCCACATAAAAGAAATCTAAAATAAAATGTGGCAGTTACATAATATGATAGTTCAGTTCAAATGTTTTTAACACTTTTGTCACCCCCTTACTACAGTCTGAGCCGTTTTAGAATAATATGTGACCATCAATTTGCCAGAATCACACTAGTCACAGCTTATGATGGCCATCAAAAACAGCGACCTTAATGTGAAAACCTGTGAATAATGTGATAGTTCAGTTCAAATGTTTTTAACACTTTTGTCACTTCCTTACTACAATCTGAGCTGCTTTAGAATAATATGTGACCATCAATTAGCCAGAACCACACTAGTCACAGCTTATGATGGCCATCAGAAATGGTGACCTTATTGTAAAAACGTGTAAATAATATGATAGTTCAGTTCAAATGTTTTCAACACTTTTGTCACCTCCTTACTACAATCTGAGTCATTTTAGAATATGTGACCATCAATTAGTCAGAACCACACTAGTCACAGCTTATGATGGCCATCAGAAACAGTGACCTTACTGTAAAAACCTGTAAATAATATGTTAGTTCAGTTCAAATGTTTTTAACACTTTTGTCACCTCCTTACTACAATCTGAGTCGTTTTAGAATAATATGCGACCATCAATTAGCCAGAACCACACTAGTCACAGCTTATGATGGCCATCAGAAACAGTGACCTTACTGTAAAAACCTGTAAATAATATGTTAGTTCAGTTCAAATGTTTTTAACACTTTTGTCACCTCCTTACTACAATCTGAGTTGTTTTAGAATAATATGTGACCATCAATTAGCCAGAACCACACTAGTTACAGCTTATGATGGCCATCAGAAACGGTGACCTCACTGTAAACACCTGTAAATAATGAGTCCTTCAACTTCTTCAGAAAATTAGCAATATAAATCCACCACTAACTAAAAAGTTATTAAATGTATTGCTTTTTAAACTATTGTTAAACTTGAAACAAAAACTTAGTCAAAACCTTTATCATTCAAAACCTTTATCCTGGACAGTGTAATTGGGAAGTCAAGCTTATTCATGTTGTCAATGGTTGACAAGTAGGTCACACTGCGGACTGGACCCCAGTTGCAGAAAATGAAGGCATTTAGAGAAGAAATTGCCCATAAAAGGATAAGACTTAAATCTTTATTAACACTAGAACGGCCATGGAAGTCATTTTGACTGTTTTCAATTTGTATGTTTAATTACTTTATGGAAAAAAAAAACATAAAGCCTTGTTTCATGACTTTTCCTAAAACTCGGTAAACTTTCATAAAAAATAGATTTCATATTTAGTGTTCAAAGGATAGATGAAATACAGTCATTTCTACCCATTTCGGCCATGGGTAGTCATTTTGACTGTTGTATTTAAACCTCATTTAATTACCTTGCAAGTTTACTACTGAAAAAATATTAAAGTTAATTAGCTAAACAATGTTTTAAAAACCAAAATAAGGCAAAAATGAATTTTTTTAATTTGATAGGCAAAGTTTAATTATGCAAGCTTTTACCTGAATCGAAAATCAGCCTCGAACTATTAGTGTAACATACATGTAAGATATCATAGATATAAAGGATGTCGGAGAAGAGCATTTTTTTTCAATCAACTCATTTGAAAAATTTTACAAAAACACATTACTATAAATTGACAACAATATTAGTTTCCTTTATCACAGAAAAAAAATAGAAACGCTTTTTATTATCAAAATATATGTAGCCTGAAGGGTAATGGTGAAAGTATGTAAGTATGAAATAGAAGCAACAGAACAAGCTGGATGTCAAAACTCAGTAAAAAAAATGTATAGGTCATGAATGCTGCAGGTGTCGGAAGTTTTATTTTTAGTGCAGCTTCACGCGTCGCACCTGGCACTGACTCCTTTTTTGGACATTGGAGACTGAATGGCCTAGAACACCACCTTGTTCCACCTGCGTTGATGGCCGTCTCTCCTCCATAAACTCAGCTAAAAGCTCCTCTCCGAGCTGCTGCAGGAATTTACATCGTGGGATCTGGGTGCCAACGCACTTCTGGAACGGCACATGGGCATGTATTCCTGCAAGGTCAAGAATATTACAAAAAAACAGTGACGGCCATCTCTGTGTACCACCCTTTGTGGAATACTTCTAGCCATCTGATCCAGGATATGCAGGCCATGTATTGTTTCGTTGTAGTATTGCACAGACTCAGGCTTTGTCTTCGGACCGTCAATTATGCCCACAGCCGTGTGCACTGTGCTAAGTACACAGACATCTTTGCGGGGTTTTCCCTGATAAATGGTATGATTCTTAAAATCAATTTCTGGACATTGTTTCCTTGAAAAAGGACCTCTGGTGCTGAAAGGCGGAGGTGCGACGTGAGAAGCTGCGCTAAAAATAAAACTTCCGACACCTGCAGCAGATGCTGCAAAGCTGTGTGCGGGAGTTGCGCCAGGTGAAGAGTTGATTTGCGCTTCCTTTGCGCTGTAAATAATTTTATTAGCCTCATTGTAAATAGTGTAAATAGTTAAAATAATATAGATATTCTTGCATTTATAGCTCCTTTTACTGAGTTTTGACATCCAGCTTGTTCTGTTGCTTCTAATACATGCTTGCCATTATCCTTTAGTACATGTATTTTGATCATATAAAAATCGTTTCTATTTTGTTTCTGTAATAAAGGAAACTAATATTGTTGTAAATTTATAGAAATGTGTTTTTGTAAAATTTTTTCAAATGAGCTGATTGAAAGAAATGCTCTTCTATGTATGTTACACTAGGCTAATAGTTTGAGGCTCATGTTCGATTCAGGTAAAAGCTTGCATAATTAAACTTAGTCTATTCAATTAAAAATTTTCATTTTTCCCTTATTGTGGTTTTTAAAACATTGTTTAGCTAATTATTTTTGTAATATCTCAGTAGTAAACTTGCAAGGTAGGCATTTGACTCATTAGGCGTAGAAGATTTGATATAGAAGCATAATCAATGTATGTCAGGACGTTCTTAGATGTAACAGAGAGTTGCCATGCCAACCCAGGCTGTAAGAGTCTGAATCAGCAGGTTTGACCTGACCTAAATTCATACAGTGTCACCTAATCAGATTGGTCACCATACCATAAAGAAGAGACACATAGTAACTATCAGTATGTGAATTACACAGAACAGAACATTACAATTCTTCCACTACACCCAGTCAGTGGTGTCACAGTCACTCTCAGAACTCCTTTCTGCTTCTTTCTCCCCGCAGTAGTGGGAGACCACACTGAGATCATCTGGTTCAGATATGAAATTATTCATATTCGTTTAGTCTAATGACAATCATAAGCTAGTATAAGTATCGATAATTAAAAAATTAAAAGACACACTATTCATTGGTGATTTTGGTCGTTACACAATTTTTACATTGTGTTGTTGAAATAACCAGAGATCCAGTACTGGCAATATGGCTTGACAAAAAATAAATAAATAAAAATAAAAGCCCCACTGAAGCTGACTGTCCAAGCATTGAAATGTATCTAGCTCGGTTACCAAGTGCAAGTTGTCAAAGAGAAAGAGCTGCGGGTGTGGCTGGGGGTTCCTGGCTGGCTGCTGGGGTACTCAGTCAGGCGAGACCGTCAAAGGAAGCAGGGTGAGACACCTGGATGTAGGCAGTTAGAAGCTGGGCAAATCTTTTACAAACACCAGCTTAAACAGACTCTGGGCAGATCCTACTCGGAAAGGCTCAACAGGCTGAGAGGATCCTGATTTGTTATACAGACACCTGGTTTGGTCTGCCTTGCCAAGAGGTGAGGCATGGCTCATGACAACAAGTAGTGTCGTGACCCGTGTCAGGATGTTTATCACTCTATGCACCTGACACCTATTGCTAAAAGAATTGTTCTTAAATCTTGATAAGACACTATGCTATGTTACAATTGGTTTCAACTGTGAAGTACTTTTTTTAAAGACCATGGCATAAAGTAAGGCATATTAAAACCTTCCAAGGCCTTTTTTGTACACTTATTAATATAAATATTAACACTTTTGTTAATATTGGTGCTATCTTTAAGAATATAAAGCATAACAAATATATCATTTTATCATTAATTTTTCAGGTTTGGAAACATATTACACACTGATAGATTTAAGAAATGTTTAGCGTTTTCAAAAACTATGTATAACTGAATGTGTAAACTAATATGTAAGGCAATCAGTCCCAAAAAGGTCAAAATAAGACATACTTTCATGACAAAGACACCGCATGATGAGGAATCTTTCTGCAGACTATATGGAACTGTGCTGGCTTTCCATCTGGATATTTTTGGAGTCTTCTGTCTCATGAATGATGTTTGAAGAAGAAAGAAATGATCAGTTCTTTCAGAAAATGTAATTAAATATGTTGGCCTTCACATTAAGTAAAACAATTGTTACCTGGTTGACTCCAAACATTGCTTGATTTTAGAGACAGCATTTCCTGCTGGGTCCAAAATGAGGCTCCCTTTTTCTTGGGGAAAGATTGCCTGTAAAAACAGGAAAAGAAATACAGTGACAGTTCACAGTAGAGTATGGGATGAGGTTTAGGGGTGTGTGTTTAGTTAAGCATTGCAGGTTGTGCATTGTCACAGTATCCTTCTGATTTATTATCCTTTAATATGCCTGTAATTAAAAAAAGAGGAAACTTACAGAAAATATCCAGTGGCTTGGCTCATGAACTACCCCCAGAACCACATCAAACTGTGCAGGGTCACACTTAAAGAAAAAAAAGGGTTCCAGTTTATTAGCTTGCCTTTATCAGCAAAGTAAAATGTAAAATGACAAATATTTGACATTGTTGATTTATTAACCAAAGACTATTCTTACTTTCAGTCGTGTTTTTTTTTTCTTTTTCCATATGTCTGTCATGGCATATTAATCAATAAAGAGTGCCTTCTTTCGCCCTTTGATGCTATTTGTCTTAACAGATGTATAAAGGTAGGCATTTATAATCTGTAGGCAAGTACAATAATTGTTATAAGTTAACTATACTAACTTCAAGGTATTTCATAGTGGAAAATCGGTGAAGAAAATTATCAAACCTACCTCACTCTCCAGTTCCATACGGGACTTGTCCTGATAATGTCCCAGTTAAACAGCTTGTATTGTCCAATTCTTGACAAAGGGACATGGACAGCTTTGCCTTTCCAAGCCTCTTTAATATCTAACAAAATAAAAAAAGTAGTTATTAGACAGTGGTACATCCAATATGTGTAATGGAAAGTAAAAGGCGTCATTAAAATTAACTAGTAAACATTTGCAATATTTTCCTTATGACTAATCATTATATTTCTCATTAAGATTACCAACCACCACCAGTCATGTCCTTCATTTATATTGATATGTTTCAAAAATGTTCAATAATACTACAGTAAGTACAGTAATCAAGACTAAATTGATTGGAATGTGCCTGTTGTGGTTGGAGTTGGAAAACTCTTCAAATTTCTCAAAATTGAAGAGAATATCCTTTTACATGGTGAATTATCCTCTATATTAACAGCAATTTTACTTTGTAATATTTCCAATCCTTATCTACTTGAACAGATTTAATTGAATATTACCATTTACTAATGTAATTATTTGCAAAGACAAAATAATATATTTTGATTTACTCATTCACATTAGATGTCTTTTAGTGCCTTACATTTTTCTGCATTGAAATGGATAACAGAAGGGCGGGTAGAAGTTGTGGCTGGAGAAGTTTGGGCTGTGGTTGGTGGTGTTTGTGGCAGCAGAAGGTGGTGCTGTGGCAGCAGAAGGTGGTGCTGTGGCAGGTGAAGGCGGTGCTGTGGCAGGTGAAGGCAGTGCTGTTGTTGTTGTGGCAGCAGAAGGTGGTGCTGTGATTGGCAGTGTTGTGGCTGGTGTTGCTGTGGCACCAGAAGGTGGTGCTGTGGCAGGAGAAGGCGGTTCTGTGGTTGGTTGTGCTGTGGTTGGAAGTGCTGCGGCAGGAGAAGGTGACACTGAGGCTGGTGGTGCTGTGGTGGCAGACGTTTGTGATGTAGTTGTTGTGGTGTTGGTAGATGTGGCTGGTTTTGACGTAATAGAAGAAGAGGAGTGCATATGTATTGATATGGTTAGAGATCTGAAAATCTTCCCTGGGAGTCTCCTCCTGGTACCTCTTAAGGTGATCAATGTTGATCTTGTTGATCGTTTTCCCTTGGCTGTCAACAACATTAAAAGGGGCGCTGGGAAAGCCTGGCTGCTTCCGCGGTCTTCCAAATCCTGTTTGGATTGGTTGTACTGTAACTTAATTTCCCCACGGGGATTATTAAAGTATCTCTTATTCTTATTAACATCAATGCTTTTCCCATCAACCTTGGTTATGGTGACGGACCCAGGAAGTCAGGGTCCATCTTTCCTCCTTTTCGTTGCTGACTTCTTATATTTTTCCTCCAAACCATATCCCCCACCGGGAAAGTTAGAGGCTGTGCCTGTGATAGAAGTCTTGCCCTAGTTCCTTGCTGAACTTTTTTCTGATTTCCTTGAATAGCATTCAAAATCTCTTCCTGCAGCTGAATGTCAATGGCCACCTCTTCCTCCAACAAAAATTCCTCAAATGATCCGTCGCTCTTTAAAAATGAAAAATATCAGGATCTCTTACAACAGTACAACATACAACAAATAGTTTTTTCTTGAAATTATCCCAACAGTAAAAAACAATATGTCGGACGTAAAGTAGAATTAAATTTTAAGTCAAGGTAACCTGAAAGTTCTCTGCCACCTCAGATGGATCAAATGCTTCTCGCCAAAACATCAGGTAGTAAGGAGAGAAGCTGCTTCTTAGTGCGCAAACCAAACATCACAGCATCTAGGTCTAGGTACAGGTCCCAGTCACTGCCTTTATCCTGCACCAGTTTTGCCAGAGCCCTAAACAGTGATTTACATTATCAGGAATGTTGCTGAACATAGATTTTGGCTAGCATTTAACATACACTCTTAAAGAATTATAGAGCTTAATCTATATTAACCTTTGAATGGTGCCGTTGAGCCGTTCCACTAAACCGTTGGTCTGCGGATGATATGGGGCACAAAGACTCCTGTTGATCCCCAGGATTTGGCATACTCGAGTGTTGATCTGTAGGATAATACAATAAGTGTTAGTTGTTCTATTTGCTAGCATTCACATGTCTGCTAAATTATTAGAAAAGTATTATAAAAAACTATGCAATACAATTTATCAAGCTGGCAATACATACATTGTTCACAAACTCCTTCCCTTGGTCGTTTAGGATGCTTTGTGGAATCTCAAACTGGTAGACGAATTTCATAATACTTTCTGTGACCTCTGCAGCTGTTTTTGATGCAATCGGATAGGCCTGTGGCCATCTTGTGCAGTAATCGATGAGAACACAGATGTATTGGTTTCCCTGGTTTGTTGTCACAAGCATACCAATCAAATCCATACCAACAAGCTCGGATGAAAGAAAGAAAGAAAGAAAGAAAGAAAGAAAGAAAGAAAGAAAGAAAGAAAGAAAGAAAGAAAGAAAGAAAGAAAGAAAGAAAGAAAGAAAGAAAGAAAGAAAGAAAGAAAGAAAGAAAGAAAGAGAGAATTTTTTTTGTGAGGAAACAAACTAATATTAATAGAAAATGTTTGTATAGAGTGTGTTTAAATATGGTGAATATAACTTTTAATGACAGAGGCTTATATGATTAAGTCAAAAAATTAAATTTTCACCCGTTTTGCTGACACACTGCATTCTGATACCCATTGGAAGATAATAGATTTTTAAGCCAAACATCATCTCTATGAATGGTAATTCTAAGAATGTACTTTAAATGTTAGAGAGGGTGTGCTCAGTAAAATATGTTAATCATCCATGTGAGCATATAAACTAATACATGTTGTTAAGCTTGGTCATAAATTTCCACTTATTCTTGTAGGCCGCATATGTTTTTTAATAAGTAACAGTTAGCCATAGTAATGCTGTGCAATGCTATGTTTAAAGTGCCCTATAAATAAACTGGTAAAAAAACCAAAACATTAAGAAACATTTTCCTGTTTTGGTGCAATGGCAAATAAATATGTTGAACTTTGATTTTAAAAAATTGTATAAAAAGAAGAAACAACATACCCACTTGTTGATGTCGTTTGACATCGATAGCCAATAGATCCTTTACAAAATGGTATCTCTGGTTTTTATTTGCCGCAGTGCACACCCATTTCACTTGCGTGAAAGTCCCTAAAAATTGAGTCTGCCTCCGATGCCCCCCACACGACTTTGACTTTAAGCCCTACTTCTGAACCCCTGTGTCGGATGTAATATAGCTGGTCATCTAAGAACAAATACAATGTTTATTGAAAAACTGTTTAGCTGTTAAATAGATACTAGTACTTGTAAATGTAAATATTTTTTGCTTAATTACATGTCATGTAGGCTATAGCTTACCTTCCACGCAAAAGTTCCCCGCTCGCCTCCTTATTGTGTACCACTGGTATTTATCACAGTTGTCAGGAAATTTGCCACTCAATATGAAGTTAACCAAGTCCTCATATCTTTTTAGCTCCATGACTAATTTTATTTGCTTTACAAAGGAGTCTGCGTCATGCTCTTCAAATGTAATTGACACTACAGTAATTGACCTGAAACGACTATCATGGTCCAGCCCCTTTTCTTACCTGTGAGCTGTTGTGATACCTCTGATTGGTTAATGTCCCATTTCCATTGGTCTATGCTTGAGATGTTATAACTATGAAACACAGTTGTACTGAACTGTATATTATTTATTTTCTAAAACAGCTCAGATTGTATTAAGGAGGTGACAGAAGCCTTAAAAACAGTATCGAACCCCTCCCTCTTCCATTAAAACACTTGAGATCAATTAAGTGTTTACCAATTTATTAAATGGCTGCAGTGGTTTTACACATTCAGACTACAGCACATAGACACGATGGTTCGTCAGATACCGTTCATCTTTAAATACAAAACAGAAACATTACATTTTCCCAGTCATTGCGATGATAAGAGAAGCCATAAAGCTTATATACAATCTCCGATGAATCAGTGCTTACGCAGTTTACGTAAATGATCTGCTTCTTGCTCATCTTCGAGAGGTCCATGCAGAGAAACGCACACTGCACCCCTTATGGTCACAGATTCTGTGGGTCACAGATTTTGGTGTAACACCAGCATGCCGTGGCGGATATCAATCGCAGAACCATCACCTATACAGTCCTTAAATCAAAGTTCATAGCTACCGAACATTTGGTCCTTCGAGCCGGATCCGGTGTCTTCCTTGGACCTAAGGATGCAACCAGACACTGCAGTCATTGACTCAACACGCTCCCCAAACGTGCTGTCTGGCCTCCTACCTACCTTAAGGCCTATGATATGAGCTATACCAGAACCCAGGCTATTACTCCTGCTGCACAGCTAATTATTTCTGCAGCCCAGCCTATTATCAAGGAGACTGCACAGAGTCCCACAGCCACACGGCCACTACTCACCTGTATCATCACATGGTGGCAGCCCTAATAGCCAAATCAGGTGGGAGTATACATTAGATCAGTGGACTGCCTCCATGCTTGAAGAAATGATCCCAGAGCTACTCCTCAACCAGTATAGCAACCTGCCGGAGGCTCTAGTGAATTAACAAAATTACCTTAAGGAGAGTGGGGTAAAGTGGGACATTTTTTACATTTGCTCCCCTTCAAGCGAGATAAAATGATATATCAGTTAAATTTACAAATTTCCCATTAATTCAGAATGTTTCCTTGCAATGGTAATTATCAGAATGTATTCAGGATGAAGGGCAGTGAAAATATGATGGTTTTTTTAAAAAGTGGACTTGTGTCTCACTTAACCCCAGCTTAGGGGTAAAGTGAGACAGATCAGATAAATCAATGGGGTGAAGTGAACCAGCTAAGGGTAAACTGATCCACTTACTTTTTCCACTCTGAAACTACCATAGCAACATATGTTGTAACAGTTAGAACCCTGACAGCTAGCCTGACAGCCTCACATTCAAGAAAAAATGTCAGACTAGTAACAGAATCATGGTGATTGGTCAATTAAGCAATTTTTTTTTCTAAACACTTGAAAGTAATTTGAAACAAAATCTAAAACAAGATAATGTAATTCAAAATGCTTTATTAACATTCAAACGAGAGCTAGAAATCACCTTGCTGCAACTCAGCTCCTACACTACAAAATATCCCTTATTTATGTATATAAAAGTCTTAAAATAAAAATACCAGGAGCCTTTGTACTGAACAATTGAACACAGCCCACGTAGACACTTAAAAAAAAATTCTGCAAATAGAACACAGTCTGGGGATCAGAACACAGGACCCTCAGAGCCAGCTAGAACAGTCTGGGACTCAACAGGACCACTGTAGATCCAGATAGAGAGATGGCGACGTGCTAGGAAGCTGCAAAACCAATTTTCACCTAGAGTAGACAATTCATTATTATAAGATTTAGCTTCGTGCCAAGATCAGTTGGCCGTAAATAACCTACAGAATCATGTGATCTGGACATTGTGTCTTTGTCCAATTGTCAGAGATAGGGACATTGTTTCTTTCTGCATATTCAAATGCCAGTTGACGGGACTTAACTGGAGGAAGGCCATGGAACTGTTCAGCTATTTGTTTCAAATGTTTGGCAAGCTCCTCCTCCATCTCATCTGTAAATATTCTCTATGCCTCAGCTACTGCGCCCCATACTACTGATTTTACTTCCCCTTTCTCTTTTTTCTTAATGAATCTGAGAAGGCTTGACTTCTCAATAGCTGCTCTGATAGACTTCTTCCCTTCCTTGAACTCAGCGGCCGCCCTCCATCTCGTCGAGGGTTTTTTTGCCCAAAGTTGTCTTCCTTTTGTATTGCCTTGGCATGATGGCTTTTCTACAATGTTTATGACATTTAAAATAAAAATTTAACATTACATATTAATTAATATGTAATTAATATTACAATACTCCTGTAATATTACATTAAAATAAGAACTGGGAGGAGCTTGGAAACAAAATGGTCACATGGGCACAAATGTGTTCTGTTGCTTAGATACAGGTGGTGTCTCACATTACCCAGTGTCTCATATAACCCCGTTCTCCCTACTCCTCAGTTACCACAATTGGATCCGAGTCAACCTCCTAATACACCTCTAAGTCGGTATTATGGGAACTACCCTCCTCCAGTTCCTTCCTTCAGAAAATTGACGCTACCAAAGACTATCAGAAATTGCAAAGTCTGAATACCACAAACCAGCCCACCTGCATAAGGGAAGCTAGTACATTTTTTAATCTTTAAAAAAAAAACACGTCTCTGTTTTTATCTCTGGCCCCACCCCCACTGTCGGCAGAGGAATTGGCCGTTTTAGCACTCCTGAATACCTGGTTCTCCTCTGCCACCGTCATTCACAATATTGGTTTTATAGACAATTTTGCACCTGTTTGGACCAGATGGGCTCCATCTTAATTGACAGGGCACTCACACGCTGGCATTGAGCCTGGCATGCCCCCCCCCCCCCCGTCTATCCCAGCTGCCCCTGCCCTCTCTGTTCCCTCCGCTACATCCTGATGTGCAAATGATCCCTGCTCCTACGAACTCACCCCTGATTTTAACAATAACTCACATACTGGACTTGGACCTTGTTCTACATCATACATACCTTTTATTATCAGCAGAGAGCGGACAAGAAATCATAAACCGAACAAAAGCAACCCCAATGATCTCAAAAAGTTGCCAAAAGCCCCACTTTCAGTAAATCATACAGTCACTTCATCTGCAGTCAATATTAATATAGCACTTTTTAATGTTCACTCTCTGCTGAGCAAAGCTTTCATAATAAATTGTGATTTTAGACCATAATCTTCATTGCTTATTTTTAACAGAAACTTGGCTCAGTGCAGATGCCCTTGTTGTTCTTACAGAGGCCTCCGCACCAAATTTTAACTTCACTTATTCAACGAGGAGTAGCAAAAGGGAGGCAGAACTGCTTTGATAAGTTCATCAACATTTTCTGCCAAACCCGTTTTATTTGATAACTATTTTACTTTTGTATATAATGCAACGGTTTTAGCACTCCTGTGACAATAAAATCTGGGATTTTGTCAATGATTTTAACAGTAGGCTTCAGTCCGCTCTTGACCTGCCTGCTCCACTTAAAGTTCCAAATTTACACTCTAAAGCTTTACCACCGTGCAGAAATGAAAACTGTGAAGAGGAATTGTAGGGTGGCAGAGAGAAAATTGAGAAAAAGTAAAACCCCGATAAACCATCAAATATACACAGAACTTCTCAAATTATACAATAAGGCAGTAAGAAATTCAAGAAATGCATACTTTTCTAAAATCATCTCAGAACATAAAAATAATTCCAAAGTCCTTTTGTCCACCATTGACAAACTTTTTAACAGTGTTACTACTGCATTTCCTAAAAAACCCTCAAACACACTTTGTGAGGAATATGCAGACCACTTCAGGGAAGGTAGACACCACCAGATCTAATATTTTGTCTTCTCAAAGTAACATGGTTGTAGACAAATCTGAGTGTGTGTCTCTACCAGAGGAAACGCTGGACAGTTTTGTCCTGGTGGAGGCTGGGACTCTTGATAATGTTTTCTCCTCAGTGAGGTCCACCACATGTGTTTTGGACCTGATTCGCACTTCCTTTTTAAAGCAATTTTATGAAACTTTTAGGGATGAGATTTTAACCATGATGAATTGCTCCCTTCAGACGGGGGTCTTTCCTGCCGCCTTTAAAGGGGCGGTAGTGAGGCCCCTGTTGAAGAAGAGCAATTTAGATTTTAATGATTTTAACAATTTCAGACCGGTATCTAACTTACCGTTTTTAAGCAACATTTGCTCTGGATAACCTGCTTCCCCAAAATAGCACAGAGCTCTTTAAGTTCCAAGTGTTAATGGATCATTTAAAGCTAGAAGACACTCGTCTCATAGCCGATGCCTATCTTAATTCTTCAACGCCTTATAGAGACACTATAGCAGCTCTGTCAGAAAAGTTTGGCCAGCCCCACCAACTGGCACTGAGAAAAAACTACAAATGTTATGGACTCCCCAGACATTATGCGTGGAGATTCGGAGGCCTTTGAAAAATTTGCACTTCAGATTCGAGCACTGGTGGGTATACTGAAGACCCTGGGCCGAGAAGGACAGAGCTCAGATGTGGGTCTCATGTGTCACGCCTTCTCAGTAAACTACCCGCTGAGATGAGATCTGAGTTTAGAAGACACATGTGCTGCCACTCAGGGGCTATTTACATGACAACGTTTTTCAGCAAAACTGAGGTTTTTCTCTCCGATTCGACCTCTCGTTTACACAACAACAGGAAAACGGGATGGGGGCAAAAATGCAGCTTTTGGAAATCGGCTTCCAGAGTGGAGAGTTCTGAAAACACTGGGTGATTCGTAGTCATGTAAACGCAAGCCGGAGACTTTTGAAAACGATGACGTCACTGCCAGCCACCTGCCGCCATGTTGGACTTGCGCACTCCTCCTTTTTACAGAAAAAACAACAATGGCGGATCCAGGTATACTTTTACTGCTGATGCAGCTTCTGAAGGTATTTATTGTCTCTAAGCAAAACTTAGAGATCATCGGGCTTCTATGCAATCGCCAACGGAAATGCATACAGTACGTGCGTCAAATAATCAATACGCTTTTATTTAAGCGGAGCAGAACTACAAGAAGACCGCAATTGTTATCATGAAATGTTTATTTTCCGGGTTGTGAGGGGGAAACCTTGGAACACTGCATGCACGGGGCACACTGCCATCTAAAGGCCAGGCATATGTACTACATCGTTTTCCACTGTCGTGTTAACGTAGTGCGTTTTCACCCACATATTCAAACAAAAAACTGCAACGTTGTCGTGTAAACAGCCCCTCATATGCAGCATATAACCTCATTGAGTTCTCAGATTGGCTGCAGTTAGAAACTTGGTGTCAAGCAAGTGATGGATTAAAGATGCATTACGCACCCTGAGAGAAACCCAACTCAAAGTCCGAGCGTCGCCAAGTGAAATTGCAACTAGCAATTCACCTCCCAGTAAGAAAAAAAAATAATACACCTAAGGTTTATTGTCCCTACTGTGATACTGAGGATCACTACTTAAGACAGTGTGCCACCTTCAAGTGCTTTGACAAGGTTCAGATTATTGACTGGATTAAGACAAATAAACGCTGTTGGCGATGTGGCAGAGTACACCAACCTGCACAATGCAACTTAAAGAAGCCCTGCAGCAGAAGCCAAGGTAAACATCAGCTCACACTACATGAAGTCAACAGTAAATAAGTGAAGGAATAAACCTGCCTAGTGAGCTCTGCTTCTGAAAGACTATACTTGGACAAGGCTCCAGATCCAACTTGTGTCCTTCTAAAGAATATGAGAGTTCTCCTCCGACATGGTGATACTATACGGCAAGATATTCAAATGCTGCATTGGGGCATCTGTATCCTTTGAAATCTCCCCCATGCTTCATCCACAGAAGTCGTATAAGATTTCAAATGCCTTCACAGCCCAGCGCCTAGGCCTAGCTGAACACTCTTATCCCATTTCCACTCTAAAGAAGTATAAACATCTGTTCATGCTGCCTGTCCAATCCTTCAGCCATGTCTCACCATTGCTAATAATTGGTGCTGACCACCCCATCTTCTGTGCCCTATAGAGGAAGTACTCCTTGGCCCACCAGGGGGCACTATTCGTACGTGACTTGGATGGACACTACAAGGGCCAGCAAGACGGCTAGAGACACAGCTCCTTCCTCAACAGTGCCAATTTACATCTCTCAGCCCTGAAGCCAAGGAGTTAAAGATGAATGTGAGAATGTTATGGCAAGTTGACATCCTCCCATTTAGGAATGAGAAAGAGGTAACCAGATGAGTATGGAGAGACGCTTAGCCAGAGATACTGATAAAGCTGCAGCCTACAGTACTGAAATGGAGAAGCTCGAGACCTCCGGGGTAGTGGCCAAACTCAGACCTGATGTTCAGCATGGGAACAGTGACAGCTGGTTCATACCTCATCATATGGTCCACCACAACTGGAAAAACAGAATAGTTTTCAACTGCTCATTCTGTTACAAAGGACTGAACCTATATGAATCGTTGTTACCTGGACCTACCCTTAGCCCATCTTTAGTAGGAGTGCTTTTGCGCTTCAGGGAGCACACAGTGGCCATCAGCAGAGAAATCAAAGGGATGTTTCATCGGGTGTGCCTGTTACCTGAAGACAAACCCTTACTGAGGTTCCTCTTGGGCAGCACCAGAGACAAACTCCCTGACATTTATGAGAGGCAAGTTCTCCGGTTCAAGGCCACCTGTAGTCCCTGTTGCGCTTGCTTTGCCCTCCAGCAGTATGTATTAGGGAGAGCTTTTTCTGCTGGTTCTATTATGCTATGGCCGCCAGGGGGCATTGGTAAGAATGGCTCAAGATTGTGCCCTGCAAAGGAAAGCGTTATCCTCCCTGCCTTTATACTGTTTCTAGGGGCTTACCACAACTTCCTGGCCTTCCTTTGTTTTTACTTGTCTGGTGCCCTCCAGTTGCTGCCCTTTCTCCAAATACAGGGCACATTTGTAGGATTATTAAAGTTATATTGTTTAATAGATCAGAAAATAATTAAATGTTCTACTCGTATCACACATTCTTACTTTTCCTGTGCTGGTTCAACTTGATAAAGAGCTTTGAGTTTTATAATAAGTGCAGTAATTAAAATAGCTTAGACCCACAAATTCTCAACCCACAGTAGTATGGAATATATACTGCTACACCAGTATGGTCTGATTCTGGGTTTTTATGTAATCTATAAATAATAACATTTTGTCAGAAAATTGGGCATTAAAATATGTTTGTACAATAATCCTTTTTAAATAAAGTTTTTTGTTATTCCTGGTCAATTTATGCAATAGTAAATCTACAAATTGTAATTAGGATCCAAAGTGGATGTATTTGAATATTTTTCCACACTCTTACTTCTGTAGTTCTTTCAAACAAGAAATAAAAAAATCCAATGAAAGCCTTTTTTTATCTCAAGTTTTATCGACTGAGAATGACACGCTGGGAATACAGCACTGAGCTGGCCCGCTTGAGAGAATGCAACACTGTAGGCTTCATAACATTGTTAAAAGTAGCAGATATCTGTCAATAAACAAATTATTTTGTTTAGCTTCAGCTTAACACACCTGTGACAATAAAGATAAAATATGATAAAGAGATAAACTTTTTCCTCATTTTATGGGCTCCCTCTGTTCTATTTTCAACAAAATTTAGAAGGAAATAATGTGCAAATTACTGCATGTGCCTCCATTGAGAGTGATAATGGCTGAGATGAAGTCGCTAAAGCAGAGACTGCAAAATAAATCTGTGGGGACATCTCCTGGTGAAGAGCAAAACTTCTACTCAGTATATTATTATTTAAAGAGGGTAGAGGCCCAAACTTGCAGGACAACTGGAAGTACACCTAAAATTGACGTTTTTGTAAAGTAATAAATTTATAGTAGAAAACTGCAGGTACATAGTTAATAGGCAAAGTATTTCAGTTCACACCACAACATATCAGTTAGATTTAAGTCCAGACTTTGACTAAACCAAACCCTTCTTTTTTCTAAGTGATTCAGAGGTGGACCTACTGCTGCTGTGCTTTAGATCATTGTCCTGCAGCATAACTCAAGAGCTTAACATCATAAGTTAATAGTGCGAAAATCTCTTTCTGGGTTTTCTTCAAGAGAACATTAATGGCTCTTACAATTTCTGGCCAGCCATCTAAGTTCTGAAGCAGCTGTGCTACTTTTTTGGCAGATGTAAGAGGTCTCCTACATCCTCCCAAAAACCCACATAATGTTTTCCCAGAAGTCTTGGGGATCATCAAGATTTTTCATTGAAAATGTGGGACAGGCATTTGGGGTCTATTGGTCAGTCATAGTTTTCACCATACAACTCCCCCAATGATGCAAATTTGATCCATTCTCTTCATTATACAATAATTTTGTTAGACTGGCCACTCCTGGGAAGATTCACTACTGTTCCACATTTTCTCTTTTTGTTGATAAAGACACTCACTGTGGTTTACTAGACTACTCAGACACCAATAACTGAACTGTTCAGTATAAGTAGCTTTTTAGTCGAAAAACATTTTACCTGGCATAACTTCCTTTTTTGTGTGGCAATCAATCATGTCCTAATTTAGTTTAATTTTGGATGCTATTGTAATAAATGGATCTTTAATGTAAACTTTTTCATAAATACGATTTGTCCAATTGGGATTCTAAGTGTTTAAACGTAGGTCATAACATCCAAATAAATACAAATTTAATGTAAAGCACATCCGCCCAGTTCTAAAGTCCTTACTCTGGCTCCCTGTAGCTCAGAGAATAGACTACTTTTACTAGTTTGTAAAACATTGTATGGCTTAGCACCAAAGTATGTTGAAGATCTGTTGTCACTATACCAACCCCCAAGACCACTCAGGTCCTCTATTTGCACCAAGAACATATTTGGTTCTAAGTCATGGAGAAGCAGGTTTCAGTTTCTATGGTACTCTTATCTGGAACAAACGTCAAGAAAACTGCAAAGCTGCTGAAACAATGAGTTCCTTTAAATCAAAGCTAAAAACCCATTGGTTCATTGATTAATAATAGCTGGAATGTCATAACTATAGTATGTTTTAATGTTCTTTATGTTTCTAAAGTTGTGTTTTCTGTTTTTATTTTATTGCTACTTTTATTTGATCCCTTATTCATGTAAGGCACCTTGAATTGCCTTGTTGCTGAAAGTGTGCTATACAAATAAATTTCCCTTGCCTTGTCTAATGTAGAAAGAAATATTATCTCAACTGTACTGTGTTTGCATCATACTCCCAGAAATGTTATCTGGATTAAATCTGACTCCCTCCAAAAGGGAGATAAGCCTGAGAAAATCTTTGATAAAGAAGTTAACAGTTCACATACTGCTGTATCTAAGACATACTGGTATTATTGGATAGTTGAGTGGAAGGAAAAATTGTGGTAGAAAAACATGCACAAACAGCTGGCATAACCAAAGCAAGAATTTGGCTGGGATGAGCGTTTCAAGAGCCATGTATACAGACCTGTCCAAGACATGGTCTAGAACTGCTGCATTCCTTGTGTTAAGCCACTCCAGATCCAGAGACAATGTCAGAAGCCTTTTCCCTGAGTAAAGGAGACAACCCGAATCCATCCATCTTAGTCACATCCATCCATTTTCTGTACCTATCCATTCTATACAGGGTTGCGGGGGGGGGGCTGCCTATCTCCAGCAGTCATGGTACAAGAGGCGGGGTACAGAGGCAGGGGACTGGACAGGTCGCCAGTCCATTACAGGGCAACACAGAGGCATACAGGACAAACAACCATGCACGCACACACTCATACCGAAGGGGAATTTGGAGAGACCAGTTCTAAAATTCATGTTTTTGGACTGTGGGAGGAAGCCAGAGTACCCGGGGAGAACCCACACATGCACAGGGAGAACATACAAACTCCATGCAGAAAGACCCAAGGCTGGGATTTTAACCCAGGACCTTCTTGCTATATGCTAAAATATTATCAAAATGAATTTCAAGAATATTCAACTAAATTGTGAGTTGTAGTATGATCAATGGAAGATGGTTTATATATCCTGTGAATTTGGTGGCACTACAGCATGTAAAAGTGTAGTTATTGCAAATTTGTTTTTGAATGCTCAAATATCACCTAAATTAATTTTGAGCCTATTTTACCAAAGTATGAGTTGTAGTACGAACAAGGAGAGATAGTATATGCATATACTATCTCTACTTACTCTCCATATACTACATAGCACACGTGTGCTATGAGTTTCATGGCACTACAACATGTATTTTGTTATTGCACATTCTATTAGTTTTTTGAATTATAAAAAAAATTCCTAAAATTACTTACAAAACATTTAAACAACTATGTGTTGTAGTAAGATCAATGGAAAAGGGTTGAATATTTCTTTGTCGTATTTTTTCGGTGTTGCAATTTGTAGACAGTCCCTGCGCATTCACGCACCAGCAGGCTCTGCATAGAGGCCAATGCAAGTCTCCCTGCACTTATGATCCCTCTCCAGCTGCACCTCCACCATCATTGCAACCTAACACGGAAATGTGACACAATGTGAACAATCCTACTTTTATGGACAAATTTGATGTCATCACAAATCCTCACAGGCAATAAGTGATATACGGTAATCTTAATCCCACAATTAAGATGCATAACAGTGGGTGGAATAATCCAACTGGCCAGTGAAATCTATACGAATATCTTGCAAGAAATAAAGGTTCGTCCTATAATGGAAAAGTCATGCTGAGACCAACAATTCAGATGAGTTTTACTTTTCTTCTAGGTTCCAGATATGAAGGTTAAAGAGTCCATGTATTTATGCGTATGCCTAGATATATGACAGCGGTTTAAATGGGGTAGTAATTAAATAGGTAGTAATTCGCATTAATTGAGACAGCCATATAAACAGTTGCTTCACGCATAGATTTAATCGGGTAGATCCCTCGACCAGTTAATCTGACTCGGATTAGTTAATATATAGCCAAGGGCGTCAGTTTGTTTTTAAAATTCCTGGGGACAATAACCATACACTTGAGTGTGGTTTGAAGATTGCTGGGGACAATTACTATTAATTATTTATATAGAATAAGTATTCGTCCGTTTCGCGTTTCATTATAGGCTATATGCACTGCAGTGTATAAAAAGGAGTTGAAAATTGTATCTTTATTCAAACAATAAAAGTTTAAAGATTATGTAAGATTATGTGTTTTGTTTTTCAAAAGGCACTGAAAACCATTATTATGCTGTTTGCTTCCAATAATCATTAAAATCCACATTGTAGCACAAAGAATAATGTTGCCTATATAAGCTACTCGCCCCAGAAGAATATGCGCAACAATAAAACACATTTCCTTTTCAACCCTTTGCCATTCTGTGCGGAGAAACCTCAACTTTAATCTACAGTCTAGAGTCCTGCAAAGGGGCGGTACCTGTGGGTTACCTGCATAAAGTTGGTTCACAGGTGGAAAAATACATAAATTAAATTTCAGGGGTCCATTTGGAAGTTTATTTGATGCTGGCGGGTTGCGGGTGAGAAAGTATTATTGTTTTAATAGTTAACTTTAGACTCCCAAAGAGGATCATGTTGATATATTGTGTTTGTGGAAAGAGCATGAGAGAATATTTCTCAATGTTGCACTGATGGTGAAATATTATTGCTATCTAGGCATCCATCGCTGCCAGAGAGACTTTTCTCCTGCTGGATTTGCGATTCAGGAACAGAGAACACCGTTAAAGCCAGGGACTGTGGACAATATTTTGTTTCTGCACAGTGATCTCTGCATCAAATAAATTTCTCCTGTGCAACATTCCAACGCAAATGATTCATTCTACTATACTTTACATTAAATCAGGGATCTCGTTATTTTCCGTCTTTGACTGTTTTTTTTACTTTGATCAAAAAAATCTGAAACATATCCAATATTACTTATTTTTTCCTTCATTTGAGTTAATACTCAGTCCATTATATTACAATGAATTATGTCCCTTTTATTTCTTTGAAATATTGCACAGCTGAAATATATTTGTTGCAAAGATTGCTGTGCAGAAAGAAAATATTGTCCACAGTCCCTGACTTTACCTGTGTTCTCTGTTCCTGAATCGCAAATTCAGAAGTCTCTCTCTGGCAGCGCAGGATGCCTAGATAGCAAGAATATTTCGCTGTCAGCACAAAGTTTGAGGAATATTTTCTGGCATGCTCTCTCAACAAGATTCTCTTTGATAGTCTTAAACAAACAAAAAAATGACATGAATATTTTTTCACCCAGTAAAGAAACTTCTGCCAGACCATGAAATGTAATTGATGTATTTTTCCAAAGGGTACTTGCAATATTGCACGACTCTGCTCTGAATGTGTTTGCATACGGACTAGTATTTTAAAACCTTGACACATCTACTGCAAAGAATGCTGCAACATCATGCGCAGAAAGAAACCATGACTGTATAAGAAAGTGGAATGGAGTAATTGAAATAATAGTCAGTTCAGTTAGGCTACTGATTAAGTGGAAATTGTGCTGGGAGCACAAGTGGATGTTATATCAGCTCTGCCTGGTAGGAAATTCCACATCAGGTTTATAAAAGTGCTGGGGAAAAAAAGGATACATATGTAGCAAATGATGCATGGATTGTTGAAGCCTGTCCAAATTATGTTTTTATATTTATTAAGTTCCGTTTGAAATACTGAGAACTCAATGGTATCTTCAGTATTTATAACAGGACCTGTTGGGAACAAACTAATTAGTTATAGTTATTCGCTAGTTGTTTCAAAGAGTAACTGAGTTAGTAACTGAATTACTCTTATTATAATAAAATTAACTAGTTACCAGGGAAAATAACTTTTTGCAGTTTTGTAACAAAGCAATTGTAACAAAGACATAGATTTTTTTTGACTAGTTTAGTTGAAATTAGAAGAGACAGGTAGTAGCCTATACGTAGCCTATATAGGCTATCACTTTCTACATTGCCCATCAACAGACAGCAAGAGGTTTATCCTACACTTAAAGTATTATCTTTGTAACAAAAGGAAACACTTAAACAATATAAGGTTACATACTACTAGTACTCAGTAGTCCAGGGGTCTCGTTAACCAAATATTTTAAGTATTTGACCAGTTTTATTTTAAACGGACTGAAAAATCTGACGGTCATTTTGAAAGATTGCGCAGACATCTTTAACTTGCGCACGGAGTACTGGTAACTGAATCAATAATAATGATAAAAAAGATTACCATGTGAGCATTATCTCAGACCTGGAAACTGTTAATGTATCTTGTTACCCGCAAGCTGACTGCGTGCTGAAAAGTAACATAGACCACACCTGTGACTGCACCACACACAGACTGGCAGTGACAGATCGCTGCACCCTAATTACTGATGCAAAAAGAGCGCATGCAGAACTGGATCAACCTTTAGACCTAGATGTATTAAAACCCTTTCAGAGCCATGGTTAGATTAGTCTTCTCAAATACGTCTTCACCATTGCAGAATACCCATGTCCTCTCTCTACAAAATATCATTCTTACTTCAGGAGGTGTCCCATCTCCCTTTAAGCATGCAGTAGTGCAAACTTATCCAAATGAGAAATCTGGATGAGTTTTTCTTACAGTTTTTCCAATTTTAGACCAATTTATGAGCTGTTTTGCAGCAGAAATACATCTTGTAAACAATAAGACAGCCTCCTTCAGTCACATTAGCCTATTAGATGACGGCAGAATGGGGTGATTGCCTGCCATATTCCTTTTCTCTTTGCGAAGACTTCGTGTTTTTGTATTATTTTAACATTTAAAATAAAGCCTAATTTAAGTTTGTCTGTTTCAACAACAAAAGAAGAATTTTTTTTCTTTTCATATTTCTTCTTTAAAACAAACACCAAACAACCACGTAATGTTTTTCCACTTTAGCAGTACCAGAGACGGTCTCTAGATGTCGCCAGAACCTTTACTCTCTGGACCACCACATTCAGTCACTGAAGCCATTTTCCTAGTCCCCCATCTCGACATACTTTATTCCTTTAATTGCTTAGATTACAGGCCCGATTCCTTCTATAAACGTTAATGATCAAAGCTAGCTATTTTTCATTAGTACCTTAAATCTTTCTGTTTAGCCAAATATTGCCTACTTTGAACGGCAATTGCCATTTATTATGCGTTTGGGGTAGGCCTAATTAAACATATATTCAACATGTCTGAATACATCGCTACGACGGGATCTTGAAAACAGAGGCTATGCAAACATAAATGCAGTACGGGACATTAAAGGATGTGTGGTCCAATAGTGCTCCAGAGGGTGGTTGCATATAGGTTGTTGGGTCTTCCTCTTCATAGACAGTTCGGGGAACAGACGAGTGGGATGACCCAGACTTACTCGCTCAAGCCTGACATGTGTGGTTTAACCAGTTTCAAAAGCTCAAAGTAACCGAGTAATCTAAATTCCCTAGGAGCTTTCCCCCCCCCCTTCTTTGCTGACCTCGCAGAAACGCGCAGAGATCTGGACAACAGCTTTTAAGGAGGTCGATTCAGGCTGAACAGCCCCATCAGGGCGCACATGCTCTCATCTCTTCTGCAGGGCTACAGGTTATGACGTAACCTATAATATCTCGGCGTATCATCAGTGGCTGGTGGGAGTGGCGGTGGGAGTGGCAGTGGGAGTGGGGGACTGTAAATGTCAAGGTCCTAAGTCTACCAACAGGTGTTAGGTCGATATGAGTTCCGCCACCACCTTCTTGGCGACTTGTGGTCTTCCACTCCTAGGGGAAGAGGACGGACTACTTCCTCCAGGTTCATGTAAGTTTGATAAAGCCTTTTCCTTAAAAAATTATGTGCGATCTCAGACAAATTAGAGTGATTTTGTTGTTGTTGGTGATGGTGGCGGCGTTTAATTTTATTTTATCTTTTTATTATGTTGCTAAAATGACGACAGATCAGTCATGTCAAAGTTGTTAATTTTATTAAGCTTTCCAGTAAATAAATGAATAAAAAAATAAGCATAGTCTTGTGTTTTATATTTATTTTTTACACAGTTTCGTTTTTGTTTTAATCAGCGAGAACCGAAGTATGAGTGTTGACTGATATGAGCCACCAATAGTGTTTTTCTTCACACCGTGTTCATTTTTATATTTTAATCCTTGATGTTAAAGGATGGAAGCTCGCTCTGCTGGACACGAAAACGTAGGCTTCCTGAAAAGATGAATGTAGAATTATTATTATTCAAGTAAATCCCGTTCTAATGTAAAATATGACACATAATGGACTCATAAAAGCTATTTCTAGTTTTTGAACGCTAACGTCTGTTGTGTTTCGTCTAAAATATGTGCTACAGCAGATGTATTATTAAGGTAGACCTATGAGGAAATATTTCCTCTCTTCTAAAATGAAACAATCAAGGGGGGGGTTGACCTCAATAATACTATATAATTTTTGTAAGCTGTTATTTCCCAAATTGCATTTCCAAATAAATAAACATACATTAATGCCTACATTGGTTAATTGAACAGATGACAAAATATTATGTACTCAAACAAATAAAGAGAATTGAAAATGTATAATATTGAATGATATTAATAACAACAATTACAATATCTTGATATGAATTAATACATCTTGAAATATTAATAAAAAAAAAATATTCATAGCGCCATTTTCCTGCACCTGCGTTAAGACATTCCCATGACGTCGAAAAAAGTCACATAGTCTGCAGTTCAAATGTTAAACTGCACATTGACGTCCAAATAGGGTAATAGCTAGACGTCCAAATAGTGGACCTTATATGCACGTCATTTAGTAGTCCAGAATTGGTCTTGGATCAACGGACGTGATAGACATGATCTGCACATCCATAGGACCTCTAATGTTTAGTGGGTAGGTCTTTCATTCTTCACAACATACACAACTCTTGTAAATTTGGAGACATGTTTCTTTCCAATGTTGAAGGAGGGGGGGACAAGACTATGTTTATTTGTATTAATTTATTTACTGGAAGCTTAATAAAGTAACAACTTTGACATGACTACCTGTCGTCATTTTAGCAACAAATCGATCAGAAGTGCTGTGAAGACTTTTGGATTGGATCGGCCCCTCTGGCAGCAGTTCGCGCTCCCAACACAGGGGAACAGAATATTTGAGACCTCGCCAAAACAGGAGACTTGACAGCTATGATCGGAAAACAAAACTCTCCTTCAAATGATCAAAGTCTAGCCATGCCATCCAGTGGATGTAAAAAGTGGATAAAAGTCTTGTTCTTTGTGCTTGAACATTAATCCAAAATTAATCATTTCAGGACTTTTTGCTACCTAAAATGTGACCAATAATCTGTAATTGTTTGAAAAACAAATTGAAAATCTTTTAGCTCAGCAAAAAAATATGTACACCAAAAAATAGATTATATCTACATCACATATTGACAATACCTGTCTAATTCTAAACAAAAGTTTATTTCTTTGTGCTTCTCTATGTAGAATAGGTGCTAAGCAAGCACTAGAACTAGCTTGGTGGCAAGCTGCCTAGATGAAGAGCAGAGAGCACTTTATATTTATCTAATCATTTATATTTTCTGATGAGCGCCAAGTCTTTGAGATTGGAACGCCTCTTTGTCATCACCCTAATCTTTAGCTCCCTCCAAAGGTTTTCTATCAGACTGAAGTCTGGACTCCCATGGGCCACTCAAAAACCTTAATGTCAAGTTATTTTTGCTGTCTTCTGCCCAAACCTGAAAAAAGCTTAACCTGCCAGAACGCATGTGACAACTCTTTGTCTTTCTTCTAATCTTTAGCTATATTGAAGATGAATTCAGGTGGACACCTTCAAACAACAAAGAATACTTGCATTTACTTTTGACAAATTAACATACTTAAAAGTGTAGATGACTAAATTATTTTTCATTGCTAATCAGTTGAAATAAATCTAATTTGAACAAAAACATGAACAAAACGTAAAACAAAATCTATTTACTAATGTATCAACATTTAAAGCAAGGTAGATTTTTTTTAAATAACGTTTTTTAATTAAAGGGGCTATATGCAGTTTTTTTCAATTTAAACTCGCGACTGACACCTGTGGCCAATAAACGGAACTGCTCTTCCTTTCTGCTCGCTCTCACAGCGTGCGCTCCTACGCCGGTCGCTCTCAATCTTCAGTCTTTTCCGGCCACTTATCAGGAGTTTAACTTTTTTATTCTTATGTGGAGTTACAGTTGGTGTCAAAGTTGTCCTTGATCTCTTCTGTGTATTCGCACAATCCATTGAACTGCTTGCGAGTGCTGACTAGCGGTGGTGGCAGAGTGATCTGAAACATTTAACATGAACGAGCTTGACGTCACATCCGCAGACAGCGCGGGAAAATCTAACCCGCTAGAAAATAGAAAAAATTGGGTACAGGCTTATAGGTGGACCCACTGTGAGCTGACAAGGTGTCAGTATGCTCATCAGGAGATGTTTGAGTCATAAGTGGTCAAATAAAATGCTATTGTTACGTTTATTTTGGGGGAAAAGTTGCATAGAAATTGATTATTTTCAGACATTTAAAATTCTGTACTTTTGCTACTATCATCCATCATTTAACATCCAACAATCAATCTTTTACCAGGGACATTTTCCAGATTGATCAGGGAGACCCATTGATCTGTGTGTATCTGAGGCTGTGGCTTAGAGAACCACAGTGCTTTTTTAGGCCTATTTAAAAGCTTCCTCTCTTCCTCAGACAGTGTCTCGGAATATAGGGGTCCCATAGAAAGAAACACATGTCTTTGCTCGTTTTTGTGTTTTCTTCCAGGCTTTTCTATTCATTTTGCTTTGCATTTAAACCCAAAACTTAATAGTACTTCCAGTCAGATGAAAGCTGTTGGAAAAAGATTAAAATAATACGTTAAACCTCCATCACCAAGGTGTATGAATCATTTTGTGCTTTACTGTATGGATAAATTACTTTAAAGAACATGTTACCCCTGTTTCCCTGCCCTACATGCCAGTTATGATAATAGTAGCTTACATACGAGAGCAGGTGTTTTTGGTCCAAAAGTGGCTGTTGCTGGTTTATGGTATGAGATAAGTGAACAGTAAAAAAAACTAGCTAAATGGAGATTTGCATGATGTGAATTGTGTTTTAGATCAGTGTTTGTAAGGCAGATTCTGGGTATGCAATAGCATGGCGATACTCAGGAAGTAAGTTACTTTAATTTCTCGTGCCAAGATCCGCAGAGCACTTTCTGCTGGCTCCAATCAGGCTACCACTTAGTGCTGTGTCAGATAGTTTGAGACATCTCTAGTGTTGTTCAGGCTTGCCTTCATCAATTAATGAGTGGTTCACATCAAATTATTCTGGATTAACAACATCTTTTTTGCTTTTTCCCCCCTCATATATGTCAAAACTTTTACAAAATATTGAGCGAGATGGTCTAAAAGCTGAATTTGGCTTGTAAAGATTTCCCCTCAATGTAAAAACTGAATATATTTTTGGTCAGGGCTAAAAGATTAAAAGTCCTGACAAAAGAAATAGAAATTCTCACTAATGAAAAGTATGTTAAAATATTTTAACCAGTTTGACAAAATTCTGGTTTGAAAAAAAAACTAAATAAAATGCCAGATATAAGGGAAAAACTGTTGGATATTCACCTCAAAGATTTTCACATTGTCATAAGCATCAAGGCCCATAAAAGAAATTGTTTTTGAAGGTTGCTGAAGCGCACCAGGGAAACTGGGTAATGAGCGGGATGGATGGGACCAAGATGTGTTGTGAAACTGGCCTCTCGGAACGTTTCATCTCCAACAATGTTGATCATTACGCGTATGTCAGAAAAATGAAAGTGTAGAAAATACATAATATATTGTGTTTCAGTAAAACTGCTAAAATATATAACTTTGACAAAGTTGTATGTTTCATAAAAATTTGCAATCCCCTCATGCAGTGCTCTTCCAATTGCAGCTTTACATTATCAATATTTTTGCGTGACCCTTAAAATGTGAAAACATTTTTTTTCAATGTGAACGGAGTTTTGCAAAGTGTATGAAGCTCCAACCAGCTATTTAATTGTATTCAAGTAGCGAGAGGTGATGAAACACCCAGAGCAATCAAAAAGAATACACACTCTTCTCTATTCCACAACATCTGGTTCCAATGAGGTAAAACTCAACAAAATGTAAGTAATAGGAGTCAAGCAAAACCTGCTTACAAAGAATGATTCATATTACCTGTTCTGCTAGATTTTAATTTAAAAATATTTTAAATAACTGCATATATGAGTCTAAGATTAAGCACAACTGTTTCAAGTTTTGGTTCTACTGAAAGCAGAATTTTCTTGTTCGACTTAATTCCCAAAATGGGTAAAAATGGGTAAATTCCTTTGAACTACCCCAAAAAGGCAGTTAAATTGCATTGTACGGTGTACAATGTACATTGTACGGTGTACAATGTACATTGTAATGGTGCTGTTGCATGATAAAACAAAACTTGCAGGTGACATTCTAACAAAAGAACTTCAACTCTAAATTATCTTTAACTCAAATAAATAAACCAAAATCATAACTACATTTGGTACCCAAAATGTTCATACAGATGAGAGTTTTAGCCACTCCCTTTCTAAAAGCAGAAACAATAAAGGAACTGTTCTTACCACATTTCCTTGCAGCGTAGGACACGTTTACATACTTCCAGATTTGGGGCACCGGTATATAAAATACTTCCTAAGAATTTCTGTAACTTGTCCTTTTAAACTTACCTGTGTCTATCAACATTTATTTAGTAATCTCTCTTCCTCCTGGGGAATTTTTTAGCCTGACAAGCTGTCAGTCTTCAAAACAGGAAGAACAAGAGAAGATGTGAGATGTTACAACGTTAGACCACTATAAAGGTAAGGCAAAGCAACTTTATTTGTAAAGCACACTTTCAACAAGGGGATTTAAGGTGCTTTACATCACTAGGGCATAACATAATATAAAAGCGTAACACAACATTCGAGACATAACATATAACACATAAAACATGACATTCCAGCTATTATTAATCACTTACTCAAAGGCAGCTAAAAACAAATGGGTTTTTAGCATTGATCTAAATCACCCATGTGTTTAAAAATATAAAAGCAGAAAGATCATGTTATTACCTAGAAGTAAGGCCCTATAATTTATTAATTGCGGAAACATGAACAGAACGCGGAAATTCAACAAATAGAAAACAATCCACTGTAAAACATAAATTTTCGCAGATTTTGTTAAATGGTGGTTGTGACCAATGTTCCCTCTAAGGGCAAACACACAAATGCCCTGAGTGGTCTCTTTGACCATTGTGAGCAACATCAGATGTGTGCACTGTGGTCATGCCGGCATCGCATCCATCCAGTTTACATAGTTTATTAAAATATTCAGATTACAGCATTTAAAGTTCTGTGAGAATACTTATTAATTAAGTACATTATCCCACTTACAATGAAAATGACAAAGATCTTATTCATGATTTGTGCAGTGTGTTAACACTATTGTAAGTATAAATATCTCATTGTAACTGTGGAGAAACATGAAGTGAAGTAAGACAAGCTAACTATGAACTCAAGTTTTGAAAACACACTTAACATTTTTATTATAAAGGTCTGACTTGTATTATAAGCATGAGCCATTGTGTGAAGCTGTTGCTGTGCACTGAGTAAGAGAGTCCTGTGGTCTGGGAGAAGGTCCTGTAACTCTTTGTCTGCAAAATACACTATATAATCACACGATTATTTGTTTTTCTGCTACTCATTAACTGGTGTCAGTATTTAATGATTAATTTTCATAAATGAACGTTGTAAATAAATGACACTAGATAAGCACAAATATGATTGAGGACTTTAATTTCACTATTTTTTTCGTCTTTCCTTCTCACATATCCAGTGGTTGTACACGTCCAGGTTGATGGCCTCATTTGCTTGCAGCTTTGACTTTATGTGCATCAGCTGATCCAAATGGTCCACTTCAAGACGATTTCTCGATGCTGTTTTGATACGATTCATTAAACTAAAGCCTCTTTCACAGTCTGCGCTGGATGCTTGAAATGTAGCACAAATATCGATTGATTAGCTGCATAAATACGTATGTGAATCCCATCATTGGCTGGAGCAGCCAGCCACTGATCACTCAATGACATTAACATTATTGTCTTGAAGCGAAATTTTTTAACCCAAATGCAGAATCCAACAGCGAGACCAAACACTAAGATTTGTTCACACTGTATAAGCAGGTAAACTCTAACCCTGCTGACTGACAGGAGCAGGAGCAGCACTGCTATGTTCCCATTGTAGGTTAAATGCTCTATTCTGATTCCTTGTTAAAATCTATTTTCCTATTCAAAGTGTTTTTTCTTTTGTGGGGGCTGAAACCATCCATTGATAAAATTACAAACTAAGACTGACAATAATGAGCCAATTTCTGAGAGGAATAAAATGAAAACTTCAGATGTTTTCAGAAGATTTTATAATCCCCCTTTTTCGTTAAAGAAAATTCCGCCAAAATACTACAGACTTTCTAAATAAATCAAGCACATTTCACAGCGCACGAACTTGGGGTCAGCCCCTCTGTGCATAGATCAAAGCGCTCCACTCCTATATTAACAGGAAGCTCTGAGTTTGTGTCTGGATTAATTCATTTTTATTTTTTTTACCTTATTCTCATTTGCATACCCTAGTCTATCTTTCATCTTGACCCTGGAAAACACTTCACTTGTAGACCACATTACCTATCTATCGGGTTTGAAAAAAAGATAGAATTGTGCTGTTCAAACTGTCCTAAAAATCAGATCTGGACAAAAGTGTCAGATTGGATACACACTTGCCTCCAGCGTGAACGTCTGTCTGTAAAAGAAGATGCCTAACATTTTAACAAACCGACACATAGCAGGAAGGCCATGACATCTATAGCTTATAGTTACTGTGTTGTGTCAGTGCACCCAAATAAATTAAATAATCTAACCTGAATTGAAAAAACAACAAACAAATAATTCATTCTGTGCTATTTTGCAGTATGAATCAAGGAGCATATGCACCAATTTACAGTTCCAGCGGTGCCCCTGCACCGGTCCAATTAGAAAAACAAACACTCGCCCGAACCCGTTGTCCATGGTTATTTCCATATAAATGCGGCAGAGACCAGCAGATTTTCTGTGCGCGAAGACTCTCAGCAGTGCGCAACTGCGCAGGCGCGCACCTTAGAGGGAACATTGGTTGTGACCCAATTAAATCTTGGTTTTCCCTTACAGTTGAAACAATTAAAGCAAAGTTGGGTTACAAAACATCTCACCATTAGCAAAAAGTTGTAATGTGGAGGAATAAATGGATGACACATGGGAGCTAGATTCGATCACCTTGTTTATTCAACTCCAACTGCCGAAAAGAATAACTGTAAGCCAGAACAGAACACATATGATAATCGTGCCAAAAAGCATATATATTTTCAAATCCGGTGGTCTGGGTGTGAGTGGAGGCCACTGGTGGACCGGAATTGGGCACGCCTGCCCTACACCGAAGGCGTGGTTGAGGGCAACGAGGGGAGGCCGAAGATGAGATGAGCTTTGACGGCTGATAAGTCTCTGGAGGGAGGACAGCAATCCGTCAGCACTATAGAGAGAGGTCACCCCCAACGAGGAGCTTTGGCCGTTACCACCTCATCATCTACCAGAACATGAGCAGGTTTAAGCCTATCAATACTCCTTACTCCAAACAATGATAAACAGGGCCAGGAACGCCAAAAGGGTTCTCTTGAGTCAAAAAATGTTGGGCAGGTGGGGTAAACTGGGGTAAGGGGGCCTCAGGAAAAAACTTGCCTGGAACATGCACATGTTGGCATAGAAACCAGTTCAGCTGGAGAAGCACCAAGGTCCTCTTTAGCCACGGCACTGCCTCACTGATTTTATTCACCCTTTTAATCTTTTAGAAAACATGCATGTCTCTGTTTTTATCTCTGGCCCCACCCCCGCTGTTGGCAGTGGAATTGGCCGCGTTTTATCAGACTCCTATCCCTGAATACTTGGCTCTCCTCTATCACCGGCGTTCACAATATTGGTTTTATAGACAATTTTAACATTTTATGGGGCAGGAAGCACCTGTTTGGACCAGATGGGCTCCATTTTAATAGACAGGGCACTCACACACTAGCATTGAGCCTGGCATGCTCACGCCACAACCCCCCCCTGTCTACCACACCGGCCCCAGCTGCATCTGCCCTCTCTGTTCCCTCCGCTACATCCTGATGTGCAGCTGGTCCCTGCTCCAACGAACTCACCCCTGATTTTAACAGTAACTCGCATACTGGGCTAGGACCTTGTTCTACATCATTCATACCTCAACAGAGAGCGGACTGCAAATCATGAACCGAACAAATGCAACCCCAATAATCTCAAAAAGTTACCAAAAGCCCCACTTCCAGCAAATCTTACAGTCACTCCATCTCCAATCACCATTAATATGGCAATTTTTAATGTTCGCTCTCTGCTGAACAAAACTTTTATAATAAATGATCTGATTTTAGACCATAATCTTTATAGTTTAATTTTAACAGAAACATGGCTGAGTGCAGATGCCCCTGTTGTTCTTGCAGAGGCCTCCCCACCAAATGTTAACTTCACTTATTCTACGAGGAGTAGCAATAGGGGAGGCAGAACTTCTTTTATAAGTTCATCAATACTCTCCGCTAAACCTGTTTTATTTGATAACTATTTTACTTTTGAATATAATGCAACGGTTTTAGCACTCCTCAGATTTTATGTGTCACAGTTTATAAGCCTCCTAAAAAGAGTCCACTTTTATTCAAGAATTCTCAGAGTTTTTATCAATTTTGCACAACTCTTATGAACGAATAATTTTAGCTGGTGATTTTAATCTACATATAGATAACAATTTAGATCCTTTATCAACAGAACTTTTAAATATTTTGAATTATATGGATTTTAGTCAACATGTCACGCAGCCGATTCACAACAGAGGACACACCCTGCACTTGGTCATCACATATGGCCTGTCCATCAGTGTGTCCTCTGTTGTTGTCTTGGCTCTCTCTGACCATTACTGTGTGTTTTTTAACATCACCAGTTTTATCCAGCAGGAGACCTCTGTGAGAGCTGTCAGGAAGCGCCATCTAACCCCTGAAGTGGCTGCAGGTTTTCTTAAAGTCTTTTAAAAGATTCCTCCTATTGTTTTACCTGCCCCCTGTGATTTTATCGTCAGTGATTTTAACAGAAGCCTTCAATCCGCTCTTGACCTGCTGGCTCCATTTAAAGTTGTAAGCACACACTCAAAACCAACAACACCATAGAGAAACGAAGACCATAAAAAATTAAAGAGGAGCTGCAGGGTGGCAGAGAGAAAATCGAGGAAAAAAAATGACAATAAATCATCAAATATACATAGAACATCTTAAATCATACAATAATGCTGTAAGAAATTCCAGAAATGCATACTTTTCCAGAATCATCTCAGAACATAAAAATAATCCCAAAATTTTGTTTTCCACCATAGACAACATTTTTAACCATACTACTAATGCATACTAGAAATCCCCTTCACTCTATGTGAGGAGTTTGCAGACCACTTCAGTGGGAAGGTAGACACCATCAGATGCAATATTTTATCTTCTCAAAGTAACATCGTTTTAGACAAATCTGAGTCTGTGTCTTTACCAGAGGAAAGGCTGGACAGTTTTGTCCTGGTAGAAGCTGAGACTCCTGATAACGTTTTCTCCTCAGTGAGGCCCACCACATGTGCTTTGGACCCGATTCCAACTTCCTTTTTTAAGCAATTTTATGGATCTTTTAGAGATGAGATTTTAACCACGATGAATTGCTCCCTTCGGTCTTTCCTGCTGCCTTTAAAGGTGGGCCCCTGCTGAAAAAGAGCAGTTTAGATTTTAATGACTTTAATAATTTCCGACCGGTATCTAACTTACCGTTTTTAAGCAAAGTTTTAGAAAAGCTAGTTTTGATTCAAGTTAATGATTTTATTAATGCTCATAATGTCCTAAAGACATTTCAGTCTGGTTTTAGGGTGAACCACAGCATAGAGATGGTCCTTCTGAAGATTTTAAATGATTTTAGATTAAACTACGGTGCCCAGAAGGTGACAGAGTTGGTTCTACTGGATCTAAGCGCTGCCTTTGATACAGTAGACCACACTATTCTTTTAACCAGTTTAAAACAGATTGGCCTCTATGGTGCTGTTCACAAATGCTTTACATCCTATCTCACAGACAGGACTTTTATGGTAAGATTAGACCTGCTCCTCTAAGGTACACAAGATCACATGTACAAAAAACAACCCTATATTCTGCATGCGACCCCTTGTGGTTTAAAATGTCAGCTGTAAAAAACAATCGGTCCTTTGGGGGCCTGGCGCATCTACCTTGGGCATTTAAACAGATGATGGCTCAGATATCGAACTAATCTCACTACAAATTAACTAATAATCATTGTTATTCTGAAGACAGTGGGGTTCACTACGCTGCTCATGGTAAAAAAAAGGATAAAAGCCATGTCGCATAGCACAGTGGTTGAGACGGGCGGCCCATGTTCAGAGGGATGCGGCCTTCGGGGGTTTACTTCCACCCCGCGGATATTTGCCAAGTGCTGTACTTTCAAATAAAGGCCACTGTGTGGCCACAAAACCTTAAAAAAAGAAAATGTTGTCTTCACAGATACAGGTTGGTCTTCTTTTCATATACACCTGGGTGGTTTTGGTAATTCGGTGCCATTCTTCCTCTGGTGGCGCTTTGTCACACACAGTGAATGAAGCAGGCAGTTGGCCAGTGCTCATTTTTGTCTCCCTTTATATCGCCAATATACATGTTTGTTTGAACATGTGCAACACATGTTGACATTCTACAGTCTGCCTTATATATTTACCAAATGTATGTGACATATTCAGTCTTTCTGATTGGCCTTAAAGGAGTGGTGGCATGTAAAATCCACTTTTTAAAGCTTTTCATCACATTCTTATGCTTAAAAACATGCCTAAAGTGTTTTTCTTAGGTTAATTTATGTACAGTGGCTTGCAAAAGTATTCGGCCCCCTTGAACTTTTCCACATTTTGTCACATTACAGCCACAAACATGAATCAGTTTTATTGGAATTCCAGGTGAAAGACCAAAACAAAGTGGTGTACACGTGAGAAGTAGAACGAAAATCATACATGATTCCAAACATTTTTTGCAAATAAATAACTGAAAAGTGGGGTGTGCATAATTATTCAGCCCCCTGAGTCAATACTTTGTAGAACCACCTTTTGCTGCAATTACAGCTGCCAGTCTTTTAGGGTATGTCTCTACCAGCTTTGCACATCTAGAGACTGAAATTCTTGCCCATTCTTCTTTGCAAAACGGCTCCAGCTCAGTCAGATTAGATGGACAGCGTTTGTGAACAGCAGCTTTCAGATCTTGCCACAGATTCTCGATTGGATTTAGATCTGGACTTTGACTGGGCCATTCTAACACATGGATATGTTTTGTTTTAAACCATTCCATTGTTGCCCTGGCTTTATGTTTAGGGTCGTTGTCCTGCTGGAAGGTGAACCTCCGCCCCAGTCTCAAGTCTTTTGCAGACTCCAAGAGGTTTTCTTCCTAGATTGCCCTGTATTTGGCTCCATCCATCTTCCCATCAACTCTGACCAGCTTCCCTGTCCCTGCTGAAGAGAAGCACCCCCAGAGCATGATGCTGCCATCACCATATTTGACAGTGGGGATGGTGTGTTCAGAGTGATGTTAGTTTTCCGCCACACATAGCGTTTTGCATTTTGGCCAAAAAGTTCCATTTTGGTCTCATCTGACCAGAGCACCTTCTTTCACATGTTTGCTGTGTCCCCCACATGGCTTGTGGCAAACTGCAAACGGGACTTCTTATGGTTTTCTTTAAACAATGGCTTTCTTCTTGCCACTCTTCCATAAAGGCAAACTTTGTGCAGTGCACCACTAATAGTTGTCCTATGTACAGATTCCCCCACCTGAGCTGTAGATCTCTGCAGCTCATCCAGAGTCACCATGGGCCTCTTGGCTGCATTTCTAATCAGCGCTCTCCTTGTTCGGCCTGTGAGTTTAGGTGGACGGCCTTGTCTTGGTAGGTTTACAGTTGTCCCATACTCTTTCCATTTCTGAATGATCGCTTTAACAGTGCTCCGTGGGTTGTTCAAGGCTTGGGAAATCTTTTTGTAGCCTAAGCCTGCTTTGAATTTCTCAATAACTTTATCCCTGACCTGTCTGGTGTGTTCTTTGGACTTCATGGTGTTGTTGCTCCCAACATTCTCTTAGACAACCTCTGAGGCCGTCACAGGGCAGCTGTATTTGTACTGACATTAGATTACACACACGTGCACTCTATTTAGTCCTTAGCACTCATCAGGCAATGTCTATGGGCAACTGACTGCACTAAGACCAAAGGGGGCTGAATAATTACGCACACCCCACTTTTCAGTTATTTATTTGTAAAAAATGTTTGGAATCATGTATGATTTTCGTTCCACTTCTCACGTGTACACCACTTTGTATTGGTCTTTCACGTGGAATTCCAATAAAATTGATTCATGTTTGTGGCTGTAATGTGACAAAATGTGGAAAAGTTCAAGGGGGCCGAATACTTTTGCAAGCCACTGTATGTTTGAGTAAATATCTATAAGCTATTGCGGCCGCCATGTTGAGCACTGAACGCCAGGGTCCTCCTAGGAACGCCCTAACCTCCCAGCAACGCCCCTAAATTTTGATTACCGCCCACGTCTCTCCACAGCCCTCCCTCCCCCGCTCCCAGAGCACTAAAGCAGAGCGTCGTCAGCTACAATCAGGTAGGAAAGTAGTAGCTCTTGAACGAGCCGCTGAACGAGCTCCAGTTCATCCAATATTTCACTTTTAGGGTCAGAGACGGGATCATATGCATATGCTTGTACCATGTCCTGCGTGGCCATAGTTAGATATGCCTTCCAAAAGTCCGGCGCACCGATGCTACAGTACTGTAATGCTTCGTCCCCATGCGACTGGAGAATGTTGTGATGACGTTGACGGCAGCGTGTTAAAGGGGGCATGCCCGAGACTCTTAAAGAGACATGCAGCTAATTTCAAGACGTTCAGTGCGGACATGCTGTGAGTGCAAAATGTCAAATTGGTAGTTTAAATCATTTGTTGAAGTTACAGATCTATTTCAGGTAAAATTAAGGATGTAGCGGACCTCAGAGTTGCTATTCCTGCATAAGAAGAACGTGTCACCCCCCCTTTAAAGGAACAGGGGGCAGGATTTGTAAATAAAATAAACATCCATGTCCAGTTTTTTGATGCTGTTGGGTGATGAAGCGTTATAAACCAAGAAGAATGAGCCCACCCACGTATCGCTCCATTTTCTTAAACTGGCTGTGTGCTGCAAAATGTGCTGCAGTTCGGGGCCCGAATTTCCCCTGCTGTCCTACGGATGTGACGTCAATTGACACGGCTTGCGCGTTCTCGACAGCTTTAAAAGAGAAAGAAAAATGGTCGCAGACCTCCATTGATTTAATTGTGAGAATGGATTCTTCTCTTCTGCAACTGGGAAACGACCATGGACGACTCACAGCCCACTAAAAAGTGGCACTAAGAAAATGAAGTATGTCACTGTGAAGAGGTATGTTTTTTTGTGAAGCGTTTGCATGCGCTCCTGAGTCGGCTGGCTGCAGTTACTTGCAGCGCCGGCCGCGTCGCTCGTGAGTTTTGTTTCTTCATTCTGCCCCCTGCTCCTTTAAATGTACAGGGTGAGGCAGAAAATACCATGCCTAAATGAAAGGGGGCAGTGTTGAGCCCAGTGGGCAATATGGGAAACAGACGCTCTTCTTCTACAGATTGAAAAGACTGTAAACAGTCGGAAAAATACAAAAAACACAATCAGAATAGAAGCAATCCAGGACATCTTTCCTCATTATCCTCTCCTGTGAATCAGGCAGATTTTTTAAAATGAAGGCAAATTAAGATGATATTTATATGAGAGTGATGGAGATATTTGTGGAGCAGGATAGATGCATGCACTTCATATACAAAAGTACAATTATACACAATTTTTTATTTTATAAGAATAAATAAAAATCGGCCCAAAACATGATAATTTTTTACAGAATATTAAAATATATTTTTTCAAGCTATCACATTATCAAATAGCATGGACATGATTAAACCATAAATAAAAGTTGTTAAAACAACACAAATGTTCCAATTAATCAAAAAACGGGAATAGAAGCTAATAATTTGGGTTTAATAGTTCTGATTCAATAAGAGTCTGTGCCTCACCAATCATGAACCTCACCTCACGTCACTGGATACATGCTGCGTCTATTCCTTCACAGCTTTGCGGAATCTGGGCCAAACAAACTTAGAACTTACCAGTTTCACTGAGAGCCGAACACCTGGACGTGAGAGGGAATGCAAGGTGTCAAAAACAAGGCAGCGCCACAAAAAGGGAACCAGAGGGCATTGACAGCCAGTACAAATGTCAGAGCAAGGGAAGACCACCTTCCTGCACCTGTCTCTCCTCCAAATTAAGGCCGGTAGGCTCAGCCTGCAGCGTGAGGATGTCTGCATCACTGCATTGATCTACAGACATAGCAGAGAAATCAATTGCAGGATAAACTGGAGAGATCAGTGCATGGGACAGACAGTCAGCCACCAAGTTAAAGTTGCCAGCCACATGCTGAATGTTGGTTGTAAATTCAGAGACAGCACCAAGGCGGCAAAGATTAAGGGCTTGTTGTCAAAATAAGCTGTAAATGGGCGGCCCTCGAGGAAAACACGAAATTGGCATGTAGCCAGGTAGAGAGCTAGCAGCTCTCTGTCAAAAACACAGTATTTACGCTTGTTGTCCCACAGCGTAAGGCTGAAAGAGGCAAGCGCTTGCCAAACCTCACAGACCCACTGCTCTAACACCGCCCCTACTGCTATGTCAGAGGCGTCAGTTATCAAAGACATTTGCACTGATGGGGAGGGGTGGGCAAAAAAGGGCAGCATCAGCCAACACAAATTTAACATTATGAGATGCTTGGAGATGGTCTGGGGTCCAGTCCAGACCACATTATCAGCTGGATTTTTTTCTTTTTAAGCGTACCATAAAGCGGCTGCAGAAGTTGTGTTGCCCTGGGGAGGAAACAGTTGTAAAAATTAACCATCCACAGAAACTCATGTAGGGCTTTCAGAGTTTGAGAACGTTTAAAATCGGACACCACCTGTACTTTATCCGAAACAGAACAGCGCCATTGGAAGACATGAGATGGCCAAAAAAGCCTGGAAAACCTAACTGGCATTTTGCAGGGTTGACAATCAGGCCGTGTGCCGCAAAGGCGTTGAAAAACCTGACACAAATGCGACATGTGCTGTTCAGCAGAGCTGCTGTCCACAACTATGTGATCCAAATAGACAAAAACGATGGATAACCCACGCAAGACTGAATCCATCAACCTCTGAAAAGGCCAAGTGGAGTAATTACGACTGTTTTAGGGACGTCCTAAGCGCTCACTGGAACCTGGTGATAACCTTGCACCAAGTTCACTTTTGAAAAGATGGTGGTCCCAGCAAGATGAACAGAAAAGTCCTGGATGTGAGGAATAGGAAAACGATTGTTCTCAGTTACATGGTTAAGGCGTCTGACTTAGGGACCATATGTAATGGTGAAGCCCAAGGACTGTTAGACCCATGCACAATGCCCAAACTCTCCATGTTAACACACTATTCCTGAGCGATAACCCGCTAAGCGGCATCAAGGTGGCTCGCTCATGCGAATACTGGAGGCATTAATCATGGGGATATAATGCTCTACTCAATGCTTAGTGTCAGCATTAGAAAAGTTAGGAACAGTCAGTGAAGGAAACTGATACCCGTTGAAAATCATCCCCAGAAGCTAAAGCATTAATTAGCATGTACTAAGGGCCCAGCTCTTCATGTCAGATAAGGCAGTTAAGAAAATGACAGTGTCAATAAACTGTCTATTAGCAACATCAACAAGGAGGCTGTGCGCACAGAAAAAATCTGCACCTATGATGGTACATGAGATGGCAGCTATGACAAAGTTCTACTGGAAGTCTATCGTGAAAGCAGACAGTCACTAACCTTTCACCAAACATTTTGATGGGGGAGCCATTAGCCACAATTAACAACGAACCGCAGCCTTCCACCAGCCTGTCGGAGCCAGGCTCTTCTGCGAACCTTCTCTGACCCGACTGCGAGTCTTCAGTGAAAAGCAGCCTTTCCCTGTCACCGGTTGCAGCCGCTACCGAGTGTTGGCGATGTCGTTTCCCTGCGGCTTGAAGCTTCATGGCAGGAGGCAACGTAGATGGTTGGAACAGAACGCGGTTCCCCAGAGTCTCCACATTGCAATCCCAGCAACCACTGATGGCTCGAATGGCTCGAATGCCTCTCAGGACGTTGCAGGAGGCTCAGCAGGTGCCACTGGAGATGCGGGAGCCATCGCTTGAAGCTTTGTAGCCAGAAGGATGCGTTTGGCTTCTTCCGCTAGTGAAGGTAGTCCTTCTGCAGCAGCATTTGGGAGTTGGCAAGGACAGCTCACACTAGAGCTGGGAGCTTTCAGGGGAATAGGTAGATGAAAAGGATCGTCCACACCCAGCAGGGATAACAGGCTCTCAATCAGTTCAAGAGCTGTGCCATCACCCAATCCAGAGAGAGAGAGGAAATTCACTGCCAGTTCTGTGGTGGAGAGGGAGTAATGCCGAAGAAGCAGCTGCTTGAGGGCGGCGTACTTTCCATGGGTCAGGGGGGTCCTGGAGAAGGGACATCGTGCACTGGGTGGACAGCAGATCCAGCGAGGCAACCACACAGGGGTATTTTGTCTCATCTGAGGAAATCACATAAACTGAGCTTCAATGTGAAAGAACCATGAAGGAGGATCGTGCAGCCAAAAGTACGGGATTTTTACAGCCACAGAAAAAGAAGCTGGGACCACGGGTGAATGTTCCATGGCAGCAGTTTTCACCTGAGAGGAGCTGGCTTCACCTTCGGACATGTTCAATTCAGGGGTCACCAATGTAGTAAGTGAACAACACATAGAAGCTTAGTTCAATCACCTCATTTACTTAACTGCAAAGGCTGAAGAGAATAATAGTAACCCAGAACCCAACACATACAAAACTTGTGTTAAAAAAAAACATATGAGTGGAGCCCCCTGGTGGTCCGCCACAGTGTACGTGAAGTTCATTTTATCAAGTATACTTCTTCGTACTAAATGTGACATTTATATAACATATAACATAACATTATAACATTTTCAAGTTTATTGAAGTATACTTTAGGGATACTTTAGGTATACTTTAATAAACTAAAATGTGAACTACAAGTACATACCTAGTACACTATTTATATTTATTTTTTTACAGCAAAATTTGGCACAAAGAATTTATAAACTCAACTGAATATTAAAAATATGATGTAAATTTATACGTAGTATATATTAAAGATTGAATATGAAACCCGAACACCATAGCAACATCTAGTGAGTGCAGGTGGTAGTTGCAATAACAGAACGAGGTTTCCAGCAGTTGGGATGCCAGGTTTGCTGCTGATACGTGACGTGACCAGCCGGCACCATGTCCAGTGACGAATCATACAGGGTAAAGACTCATTTCAACTGATAAGTTTGTTTTACAACAGTATTTAACGTTTGCCTTTCTATCCATCATCTATTAGATGCATGTAATTTCTGACAGTCCTACTTTGGCTTGCTATCGTTAGCCTGCTATTTTTCATTCTTTTTACTTAGCTTACTGACGCTAGATTATCTTTGGTTTGCATGTCTTCAAATTAGTTATTTAATTAATAAATACAAACTACAAGCGCTGTTTGTCGGGTGCGCTGGGTTTTATTATGCTGTGTGACCCATGCTTTCTCAGGATCTTATGATCACACAAGCACCCCCTCACCCCAGAGGTACACTTACCCCCCGGTTGCCGGTCGGAGCTACGGTTAAGCTAGCTAGCACCGGTCAGAGATACGGTTAACCGCCCCCCAACACTGCCTCGCTGTGCTGAACAGACTATTTATTCTATAAGGCAACCTGCAATGACGCCCGCTATTGGCTGGTAGATGTAAATATAATGCCAACGTTGTGTCTGTCAAAATTTATATTTTATTTTATTTTAATTCAAATATAATTTTGTAAGGAAATGGTGTACTTTTATTCTGCACCCCTCTAAATGCCCCCTGGAAGTATTACTTGAAAAAAATATAGCTTTTTATTAAATTGTTCCATATTCAACCTTTAAGTGTGTACATTTCACCACCAGCCATTCATTTGCTGAAATTAGGATGGGACTTTCAAAGGATGCAGCCCCTGAATTTGGACACAGTCATTGACAATAACTGTGGCCATCAGCTCCGTATTACGCTTTGCAGACGTTACAAGCTTCTTACCCGTCCGGTGGAAAGTAGGCTTTAAAAGAAAGCCTAATAGATTACATCAGGTCTGATCAACTTGTTACCTTGGCCAGGCGTCCTGATTTATCCGGGACAGTCCCGATTTTGAGCCATTTGTCCTTTGTCCCCTAGGATGTTTACAAACCCATTATGTTGTCCCGATTTCCCCCAAGCCTTTGTACCGAATGTCCCGATTTTTAACCAATGTAACGCCTTAAAGTGCACAGAACAAATTGTCTTTGCACATCAATCACAAAGTTATCATAGTGATGTTAATAAACCAATGAAAAAGCAATTTCTCAGAAAAGTCCCAGTAAACGAATATGCAGTGTTTTGTGCTTTATGCAACTGTGAATTTTCCTTTGCTCACGGTGAGAACACGGACTGGCAGAGCCATGTTAAAACTAGCAAATATAAGCAGTGGCACATAAGAGTCAATAATGTTCGGGGAGAACAGTAATGCTGTTATCGTTTTGTTTCTAAACAAGTCGAGGTCCGTTAAAGTTTTTTTTTTTTTTTTTTTTACTGTTCACAAAAGTGCTACTTTCAATATTGCCCAAACAAATGTGTTTCAAAAATACAGTATTGTTCCGATAAAAATTTTGCACTAAAAAGATTACAAAAAAACTCCTTATTTTGAATATAGATCTTCAAGCATTACTGCTTTTGCACTTTCTACAATAAAAAGCTATTATAAGCCACCAGCGAGAGGATAAGTCAACCTTTAATTTTTGGAAAAATGTAGGTGTCCCCGTTTTTAGTTTTCAAAATCTGGTCACCCTATTGTTACCTCTCCCAAGGAGGTTATATTTTCACCAGTATTTCTGTTTGTTTATTAGTTAGTTAGCAACATAACTCAAAAAGTTGTAGTTGGATGTTTATGACATTTTCAGGTAATGTCTGTAATGGGACCTTGAACAATTGAGCTGCCTTGGTGGAGGTCTGTGCTCTCCGATTTCCTTTCTAGGTTTCCAATAGGTTGGGTGGTTTTTATTCACTTCACAATTTTTTTGTTATTTGGGATCAGTTTGAGCTGGAAAACCCGTTTGCTACATTTTAAACATCCAAAAGGAATTCAAGCCTATTCATCAATATGGTTTTCCATTATGTTACAACTCTGTTTTGATTTTGTTAAGACTTATCCAGTTTACCCAGAAGGAGCCACATTTGGTAGAGCACAGCATACATGTACTATTTTATCCAGAGGTGTAAGACCTTTACGGTGCTCAGCGTCACACACTTTTGAGTTAAATAATCTATCCAATCCTTGTTTCTCCAGTTCCTCTCTCCAAGTATACCCTGACTGATGCAAGCCATTTATTGGACTTTGCCTCCACAGAGGCCCGGTTCATATTCTTAGAAGTTAATTTTAAATACACATCTTTGTTGGTTGTTAGTTTTGAAATTCCTCATGAAATTTAACTAACTTTTGCACCAATATTAATACAAGGTGCACTCAATCTTGACACTCATCACCTTGGGATAAAACTGTTTTTTTTTTTTTCAAATGACTGAAATGCTGATTTAGGTAATTGTACATCTTTATGGGATTTAATTTTGGGATTCCATTTTAAATATGAATTGTGTTGTATTCTGTTTTGCATTGTTTCACAAAAATCCCAAAACAATCCATTAAGGTTTTGATTGTAGCATTGCAAAAAGTTAAAACGTTGAAGTCTTTGCAAGACACCATAAGTCTATCTAACTCTCTAATCACTTTAACACAAGTTGCACTTCCAGAAACAAAGCACTTATTCATCACGTGTGCTTAAAATAAAGCTCACCTCTGTTTGAGTTGTTTCCTATCAATTTTAAAAAATCTTTTCTTTGTTGGAACATCCTATTTACCTTTCAATGGTTCACACAACACATCCTGCCAGAGGTTTTGGTAAGATAGTTAGAAGGTGTATGTAGAACTAACCACAGCTTTAAATATTAACCAGCAAGTACCTGTGGGAATAAACACCTTAAATACTGTGTATCGACAGCTGGTATCAGGTATCACACTTGGTGTTTTGAACCTCTTTGGTAAGTTATTGTTTTTATATATTGTTATTTTACTTTTTTTTAAATCCAATGTGTTAGAAATGAATTTGTCTTGTTGCTCCCAATTTTACTCTTTTAAATTAAGCTGGGCATGGCAAATGGTTTACTAAGTTTTAAGGGATTAGGGAATTCATGTCAAGTGAAGACTTTAAAAGCCATTCCATCTTATGTTTGAATATTTGGTGCCATAATTGAATGTGGAACTATAGGAAATTAGTGGGGGGAAAAAAGTTGAAAACATTTTGGATCAACATAATCCTCAAAAGGCAACTCTTATGAGTTATCCCATAAAATAATTGGCTAAGGAAGAATAACGTAAACGGATGCCTTATGGGATGATTGAAAACAATGTAGTAAATTAAAGTATTATTTAACTCCTGTGTCTTGGGTGAGTTATTATAGGTAGAGATGAGCTCTGAAAAGTTGATTAAAGGCTTAGGAAGCATAACAAACCTAAAGAGGCTCTCAATACAGTCATAAAACATGATAATCAATAAGAAACTGCACAGGGAAAACTAAATTTAACATATAGAGGAAAAAAACACCATGCAAATATACTGATGCAGCTAATTCCCAGAGAGAAAATTATAGACAGTGGACACCTCACAAGGCAATTATGCCGCAGGTGCAAACTTCTGTGGTATTTGCAGGGTTTCAGCTTTCTGCTGAAAGTGTGCAAACAAACTATGTGACAGAGATGTCTGACCATGAACAACCTTGTATTGTCAAAAGAAAATTGTTTGCATGTTGGATCATCGCCTCAACAAGTTATATTTTTCTAGGGGTGAACAATAGTAAAAAAACATTTATTTCTTATCAAACACTTTACGTGTTTGGTTATGTAAAGACTTAAAATGGCAAAGTTGTAAGAGTGGCGTGTGGCATTGTTACTGTAATGTAAATATAGAGATTATAGGGTGCAAATGTATCGGAACTACTTTTGTTGATCTGTAAGTTCTTATGAATGTGACATTTGAGAGATTAGTTCTGACCCTGTTTCAAACTGTTTTTACTGGAACTTTAAATGAAACTTCAGAAATAGATAGAACTCCAAGACACTTGTATGCAGAAACAACTTGTCTCTCCAGTGATACAAAAACACGTGGCTCTACGGGAGACCAGTGTAACTTTGAGAAAAAGATGGACTATTTTTAAGGCACCTTTTTCAGCCTCCCCAAGTTGGTTGGTGAGAAGAGTTCCACAGGAGACAGAAGTTAAGTTTAACAACTTTAATTAGAATTGATCAGCAGTCATCAAACATTGCAGATGCATCCGGAGAAAAAGCACCTAGTCTACCCAAGCAATGTCTGAGGTCTGAACTAGGGGTGCACCGATCCCACTTTTTCAGTCCCGATACCAATGCCTATGCTTTGTGTATCTGTCGATACACGATACCGATCCGATACTATTGTTGAATTAATAATGAACTGTTTACCCTCCACGTTATACCTTGCTTGAAGAGACTAAAGGTACCAGACTTTGCTAACTAAAGATAACTAAGACTTCTTTTTTCCTTTTTGACCCCACTCCTTTTGTTTTGCTGAGGTGCAGGAATTCAGCGTGCTCCTTAACATAGTGTTTCTGGATGTGCTTGATTAAAGTGGTAGTGTTGTACTTTGCAGTAATACCACCTCCCCTCGGAACATTTACTTTGCAGACATTGCAAACAGCCGACAAACTAGTTGGAGTGGCAAGCGTGAAATATCTCCACACAGCCGATCCTGTGGCTCACTCCATGTTGCTTCTAGCATGCGACACACGTGAAGCTGACGCATGACATAGGTTCTGCTGTGGATCTGTTCATTTTTCCAATCCCTGATCCAGCTATTTTGTTAATATTGCGGCCGATATCCGATCCTAATCTCGGATTGGTGCACCCCTAGTCTAAACCTTCTGCAATTGCTAATGTACACATTCACCCCACCCCAGATCATGTAACATGATACAAGTTTCTCATAGCATGGTGGGCCTATTTTTAGCCATAACACATCCTAGAGACACAACTTATTCTTTTCCACTTCTCCCTAACCTGTGTCCCAGTTTCTTTTAACCTTTAACCGATCTTTCAATGTTTATAACAGCCGAACATAACAGTTACACAATCAGTAATACTTAATGATAAAGTAAAAGAATAAGGTGATTTAAAATGTAATTATCACAATTTCCCCCTTTTGATCTCTTAAAAGAGATAACACAAAAGTCTTCCTCAATTCATCATCCTGTATTTCCACTTTCTCCAACCTAAATCAATTTCCATCTTAACTGGAGCTTTACCATATCCCCATGCTATTCTAGAACCTCTAGAATAGGAACTTAAAACATTTTATATCTCAACAGCCAGTTCTCTCTTAGGTTTAAATCAAACAAATGCTAATACTATCAAAAGGAATAATTTCACCACTATCTAAAGATGAGTAGTTTCTGTGAGAGTTGGTCTAATCAATACCACAGCAAAAGAACAGCACACCACAAACCAAAAAAGAATCATAAAACACAGCATTGAATCAGACATTACGCCTTTTTTAAGAATATATGAATGTGAGCAAAAGTAGATTAAGTATGAGTAAAAAATAAATGCAAAGTGTCTCAGTGATCAAAGTATTCCATGAAGCAGTCTTTTTATCTTCTTCCTCGTAGGTTGTCTAGGGTTTCTTCTTCTTCTGGCTGGGTATTGTGATCATCCAGCTGCTCATCTATGACCTAAGGTGAGAGGTTACTAGCACATCACTTGTTGCAGCTAACAGTGTACTCTTTTCATTTTTATCCTAGGGGTAGACTGTCCCCTGAATATCTGTACCACTCAGGTCAGAGGATTATTCTGCCTCTGCTGTGACCTGTGGTTTCTGTTGCTTTTCTTCTTCCTGCTCTCTTTGAATGTCTTCCAGTGTGCGAGAAGACTCCTCTGCAGGAGTGCACTGGCTCCAGTGATACCAGTTTCACCTTTTCCTCTCAGCCTAATAGCATGTGATGTTCTTGAGGTTGACACACTGTCCCAAACGCATGTTTTGAACCAACATTTTTTCCACGTCTTGTAGGTCCAGATTTTTTAAATGTGTCCCATAATCTGATCTGATTTTTCTGGGAACCTGTGCCTCGGTATATAGTGATTTACAAAGCATTTTATCACTGATTTGGTATCTTCTTTCTTTGTGGGCCATGCCTCAGGCCATCGTTCATGTGTAAAAAACTAATTTGGAGCTTCTAGCAATTTGCTGAGCCTCCTCTGTCTCAATGATGTCATAGTGAAAGCCTTTAAGTGCACATAAGCTACTACACTGTGATGTCAAAATTGGTAATGGGTACCCCATAACTAGATGTGCTGTTTTCTGCATGTTGTGTGCATTCATGGTGTCTTTTTCCCATGTTATCTAATAGTACACTTAGGTATGTTAAAATCTGTCTCTGTCCATCCCCCTTTTTCTGAAATAGAACCCCATTTACCATCCCTTCTGTTTCACATCCCAACAAGAAAAGTCCAGTTGCCTTCATTTAAACTCAAGAATATCATGTCCTGGATGACTGAGAATCTACACCAACGATGTTTACAGTAATACTGTAGAGGTTTACATACTGTTAGTTAGTTACTGTTACTATTAGTTATTTTAATAACAATACTGGTTGTGATTTCCCAATTTATCTACCAGCTCAAACAGATCCCAGTTTGTTTTCTGTGATCATGATGGCCTTTGCATTATCCTTGAGACTTTGCAACTTGGTCACTTAGATCTCTATTAGCAAACAAAGCAGTGCAAATCATTCAAATAGAATTGCAATGTAATGTATATAAATTTAATTTGAATGCCTGAAATATTAACTATCGTGTCTAAGCAATGTTTTGCTTTTGCAATATTGCACAAGTTAAAATTGTGTTGTGCTGCTATAGTTAGGGGCAAACTTTATATAACAGATTCAGATTATTGAAAAGGCCAGGATCAGTTATGATGTTTTATTGTTCTTATGTGCCCCTCCTTCTTTAATTCCAGATTCCACCTGAGGTCAAGTAGCCATCTCCTCTGTGGCATGATGATAATATCAGACAGCAGGAAGTTCCTCCTCCTCCTCTTCTTCATCACTATATGTGTAATCATGGTCTTTGTTCACAAGAGTCCTCCCAGCATTAACCCCAGACCTGTGACTCCAGGGTTTTGTCCGTCATCAGTCTCGAAGCAGAGCATCACTCCTCTGAAAAACACCAAACACTTATTGGTCTCTGCCTACGTGGATCAGAGAGTGCAGGGCTTTGACATTCGCCTCATTGGGATGTTTCGGAGAGACTCCATTCAGGAACTCCACTGCTTTTTCTGCTGTGCTGGCCACACAAGTAAAACCACTCCATCGAAAATTTTACAACATGCAGACAATTTCGGGTTTCCATTTGTCACCACAGATGTCATGTGCCAGATTCCTAAACACTGCAATGCCACACATGTCACTCTTTTGACTCAGCCCAGGCCCGAGAATGTAACAGAATATATCTGGCTTCCCATAAGAAACAAGAAAACCAGCGAAGGAGAGGAGAAGAAGATGGACTTCACTGTCTGCATATCCAATCTGTTTGGGGACTACAATAATGTCCTTCAGTTTGCGCAAACCCTAGAGATGTACAAGTGAGTAAAACTACAACTTTACTCAAAAAGTTCAAGCTTAGCAGAAAAGAAAAAAAAAAAATTTTGCAGCAATTTGTTTGCTTTATGAGTTTGAGGCGATTCTCTACTAGTGTTGCAAATAAAGCTGCACCAAATAAGGAAGTGGCTTTTTTCATTTATTTTGGTCAAACAAACTTTAACCATATGTGTGTGAGTGCAATTTCTTTCACCGCATTTACCGATTAACTTCTAAGTTTCTAGCTGATAGACCATGATTTCATGGATTGCACATAGGCCAGATTAAGGCTGGGCAATATTTTCAAAATATCTAATTTTCTATTCATGAAGATTGAATTTTTGGATTATTGAGAAATTTTTTTTTACCTATGCACCTCTTGGGTTTCCATAGTTCAAAGTGATGTCAGCCCGCACAAGGCCTTCCATGTTGTCCTACAAGCATGTCTTACAGCGCGCATTTATATGGTTTGAATTGAGGTCAAATCCAAGAAGTGATCATTGAAATGAAGCAAATTTTGATATATACTCTCTCAATTGTGATTTCTTTTTAAGAATAGAAAGGGAGGAAACTATCTATTCATATAAAAACATCGAATTTTGCATGAAAAAAAATGTCACATACTTCCGGCTCCAACAATTTTGTTTTTGTAGGAAGAAGGGTTCTGGTCCTCCTGCTGAGAAGCCTCTGTGTAGGACTTTTGTTGATACCCTGGCTTGGTGTGTTGCGATGATCCAGCAGGGCCAAGTATGGATCCTGACTGGCTGCAGCAGCTTCCTGGCATTTCACTATGTTGACAGCTGACTCAGCCTTTCCATTGCTATGTGGGTATCCGGGTGATGATGTTCTGTGTTCAAATTCCCACTTTTGGCTGAAGATTCGAAACTCATGTGATGAGTATTGTCGTCCTTTATCATCCATTATGAGTACATCAGGAATCCCCTGATGAGCAAAGTGTGCTTTCAGTTTGTGAATCACTGTAGTACTTTTGGTGTTTGGAAGATAAACAACTTCCCAGAAATTTAAATAATAGTCCACAGTTATCAAATAGTCTTTGCTATGCCATGAAAACAGATTAGTCCCCACCTTGGCCCAAAGTCTGTAGACCATGTCATGTGGCTGCAATGTCTCCTTTTGTTGTTTGGGGTCCACTGACATCAGGTGTTGCATTTGGCAAAAACAGTCTTTTTCTGCTCATTAATTCCTTGTCAGTATACACAATCACATGCTCGTCTCAGAGATCCTTTCACCCCCAGATGTGGCGATTGTATCCAGCAGATTAGGTCGGCTCTTAGTGCATCAGGAATCACTGCTATTTTCCCCCTGGACACTATGCCATCCTAAAAGCTCAGTTTGTCCTGAAAGGCAAAATAGTGTTGAATGCCTTGTGAAAATTCTTTTTTTTTTGTCAGGTCAACGTCTCTTAAACAGTCTAATCACATCCTGTAACTTTGCATCCTGTTTTGTCGCCTCTCTAATTGCTGGCAGTCTTACAGTAGAGATGGCTAAATAGGTCAGCATGTTAACGGTTTCTGTTTCTGTTTTCCCCAGGTTGCTGTCAGGCAAAGCCTAGTTTATACTTCTCCGTCTGCAGAGGTGCGGAGACATGCAGCACCATTAGCCGTCGACGCAAGGGCTCTCTGTCAATCACACAAGGACGCATGGAGTAGAGCCCGATTTTTTTTTAACTATCTGTTGAACGCAACAGATAGCGCATGTCTGTGATTGGTTAGTCCAACATCAGCCCGAGATCATTTCACCAGAACAGTGCTCTATAGTCAATGTAATTAGTAGTCAATGCAGCTTTTGTCCACTAGGTGTTTTATATTGCAAGGCCATTTTATCTAATATGGTATTTTGGCGATTTTGAACACCAGGAGGTGTTGAGAACAACAAAACAGACCGCTGTGTTTGTTTGTTAACATGCATTTTAAGAGTATTCAATGAGCTGCACTTCTAGTAAAAAGCTTTCCAGCTCAATCAAAACTCAATCTCTGTCGGCCATTGTTCCTTGAGTGGATGTGCGTTTACAAGCTGAAGTAAATAAACGGCCAGAGACATCACTGCAATGGTAGGCAGGCCCTCCAGAAAAGGTCTGCACCGCCTGTAGTCCTGGTGGGGAATTGCTTTGCAACAACAGAGAAGTACAAAACCAAAACCCCTCCGTCGTTCGTTCCAAATACTATGGCTAGACACTCTTTTTCGATCTCGGCGCTCTGCTTGCAAATGCTACAGGTTTACCTTTCTGTGTCAGGGCTGCACCTAAACCTGTCTCTGAAGCATCACATTGCACCGTAAGCTCATTGCTTTGGTCATAGTACTTTAACAATGGTGCATTTGTTATATTTACTTTTAAGCCGGTCTAAAGTGGTCTTGTGCACCTCTGTCCATTCCTACACACCGTCTTTATGTGTGAGCTGTCTCAAAACTTCACAGACATCCGAGAGATGGTCACAAAACTTTGAAAGATAGTTTAGCATCCCTAGCAGTCTCTGCACCCCCTTTATATCTTTCGGATTCGTTATCTCATGCACTGCACGCACCTTCTTTGGATCAATGCGCAGGCTGTCAGTAAGTAACCAATGTAAGGTACTGACTCTCCTCATCTTAAATTGATCGATGTGCGTTAAGTTTAATGTCTCTTTGTCTGCACCTCAGTAGAAACATCTTAGGTTTTCATCACAATTCTCCTCCACTTCCTGCTGTGTGTCTCCCTCACCTGTAATCAGTATATCATCAGCAGTGATATACACTCCTGCTAAGCCCTGTAGTGCTTGCATTAGTTTTCTCTGGAATGCTTCGGGAGCTGGACTAATTCAATTCAATTCAATTCAAAAATACTTTATTGATCCCAGAGGGAAATTAAGTGTTTGTATAGCTCATATAATTAATTCTTTAAGGAGTTGTTGTAGATGATGATGGCTGTGGGCAGGAAGGATTTCCTGTAGCGGTCTGTATTGCAGCGAAACTGAAGAAGCCTCCGACTGAAGACGCTCTGTTGTTGTATGACTGTCTCATGAAGAGGATGCTCAGGGTTGTCCATAATTTTTTTGATTTTATGAAGAATCCTTCTTTGCATTATCATCTCCAGATTTTCCACAGTTGTCCCAAGAACAGAATCAGCCTTCTTTATCAGGTTGTTGAGCCTTTTTAAATCCCTGGCTCTGATGCTGCTACCCCAACAGATGACGGCTGAAGAGATTACACTCTCCACAACAGACTTGTAGAAGATCTGGAGCATCTTGCTGCAACCTAAGCTTCCTCAAGAAGTACAGTCTGCTCTGTCCCTTCTTGTAGACGGCTTCACTGTTGCGCCTCCAGTCCAGTCTGTTGTCAAGGTGAACTCCGAGGTATTTATATTCCTCAACCACCTCCACTTCTTCTCCCATGATGGAAACAGTGTTTGACTTATCCCTGTTTCTTCTGGAATCTACAATCATCTCCTTTGATTTGTTCACATTCAAGGTGAGACGATTGTTTCCACACCATGTCACAAAGCGGTCCACCAGCTCTCTGTATTCAGCTTCTTGTCCATCTCTGATACACCCGACAATTGCAGAGTCATCTGAGTATTTCTGCAGATGACAGGTCTCTGATATGTACTGGAAGTCTGAGGTGTACAGAGTGAAAAGGAATGGTGAGAGTACGGTCCCCTGTGGTGCTCCTGTGCTGCTGACCACCTGGTTTGACACACAATTCTTCAGTCTCACAAATTGTGGTCTGTTGGTCAGGTAGTCATTGATCCAGGCGATTGTTGAGGGCTCCACCTGTGTCTTCAGGAGTTTCTGACAAAGCAAATCAGGCTGAATTGTGTTAAATGCACTAGAGAAATCAAAGAACATGATCCTCACAGTGCTGCCTGCTTCGTCCAGATGACAGTGGGTTGGTTGAAGTAGGTGGATGATGGCATCTTCAACTCCAACTCCACAGCGATAAGCAAACTGCAGTGGGTCCTGATACGTTCTTGTTTGCTTACTCAGGGGTGCCAACAGGAGTCTCTCCAGGACCTTCATGATGTGGGATGTCAGGGCAACGGGTCTATAGTCATTGATGACTGATGGGTGAGTTCTTTTGGGTACTGGAACAAGGCAGGATGTCTTCCACAACACTGGAACCTTCTCCTGAGTTAGGCTAAGGTTGAAGATGTGCTGCAGAATCCCACAGAGCTGCTCTGCACAGGCTTTCAGGACTCTGGGGCTGACACCATCTGGACCTGCAGCCTTGTTCCGGTTCAGTTTCTCCAGCTGCCTCTTCACCTGACTTTTGGAGACAGACAAGTGGGAGGGGGAGGCAAAGGGGATAGCAGCATTTCCTGACTTGGTTGAAGTCAAACTTGTGGAATTAGAAGAGTCCATGGCTGAGGTGAAGGATAAAACATCCGAGGTGTAACAGGAAAGCTGTTGATCAGAGGAGAGTGGGATGTCTGTTTGGCTGGGAACAGGAGAGGGGGATGCTGAGCTAGTTCCTGAACTGAACCTGTGGAAGAATATGTTCAGTTCATTGGCTCTGTCCAGACTTCCATCTATCCAATCCTTCCTGTCCTTAAAACCTGTGATCTTTCTCATTCCTGACCAGACATCTCGGATATTGTTCCTCTGTAGTTTGTTCTCCAGCTTCTTCCTGTATGCCTCTTTGCTGTCTCTGATCTTGACCTTAAGTTGCTTCTGCATACTCCTCAATAATTCCTTGTCTCCCTCCCTAAAGGCTCTTTTTTTCTTGTTTAGCAGTTCCTTCAGGTCACTGGTGATCCAGGGTTTGTTATTCGGGAAGCATCTCACTGTTCTGGTGGGGATGATGTTGTCCACACAGAAGTTTATATAGTCAGTCACACACTCAGTCATGGCATTGATGTCCTCTCCATGTGCTTGGCAAAGAGTCATCCAGTCTGTGGTTGCAAAACAACCCTGCAGGGCTTCTTCAGCTTCCTGTGACCATTTTCTCACAGTTCGTTTTGTCACAGGTTGCCTCTGAACAAGGGGTTTATATTCTGAACAGAGAAAAACAAGATTGTGATCTGATTGTCCCAGAGGAGGTCTTTGTTTGGACGTGTATGAATCCTTTACATTTGCATAAAACAAATCCAAGGTCCTGTTTTCTCTTGTAGAGCAGCTGACAAACTGTTGAAATGTTGGAAGTGTAGTAGAGAGCGAGGCATGATTAAAATCACCAGATATTGCCACAAATGCATTGGGGTGCTGTGTCTGTAGCTTAGCAACAATGGAACTGATGACATCACATGCAGTGTCGGCAACGGCTGAAGGTGGAATATAAACAACTGCCAAAATTACACTGGTGAACTCTCTTGGTAAATAATATGGACGAAAACTCACTGCCAAGAGTTCGACATCTGGGCTGCAGAGACAACACTTCATAGTAACATGTCCTGGATGACGCCATCTGTTGTTGACAAGCACTGCTACTCCACCACCTTTCCTTTTTCTGCTCGTCTTCAGATCTCTGTCTGCTCGTACAGTCAGGAAGCCTGGCAGACAGACGTTGGAGTCGGGGATATGATCCAGCAGCCACATCTCAGTAAAACACATAACACTGCATTCACGGTACTCTGGCTGAGTCCTTGTAAGGGCTTGGAGTTCATCCATCTTGTTAGCCAGTGATCTTACGTTGCCCATTATGATCGATGGAAGAGATGACTTGAACTTCCTCTTTCTCTGTCTCCTTTTCACTCCTGCTCTGCATCCACGTCTCCTCCTTATCAACTCATCAGGGATTTTTGGCTTCAGTTGAGGTATTATTTCAGCTTTTGCGATGTTAATCAGCTGCTCCCGGCTGTAAACCACATTGTTGCCATGGTTACGCATCATAACATTGTCAAAAAGGGAAACATTTACAGCAAAAATCCTTCCAGCTTCACAGCACCAAAAACTAGAAAGTATACAGGTAAAAAAAATGCAATCTTAACCATGGATAACGGGTTCGGGCGGGTGTGTGTTTTTCTAATTGGACCGATGCAGGGGCACTGCTGGAACTGTAAATCGATGCATATGCTCAGTGATTCATACTGCAAAATAGCACAGAATGAATTATTTGTTCGTTGTTTTTTTAACTCAGGTTAGATTTTATTTTTTTACATTTTTTTGGTGAGCAGATTTTCTGTGCGCGAAGACTGTCAACAGTATCCATACACAGATCTTGGAGCAAATGGTTAAACTCTCCAAACTGAGAACACCTCTCAAGAATGGGGTGTATCATCAAATGGCGCGAATGCACCAGACGTCAGCATTGTCTAGCTTTATTTAGCAAATAAAGCCAAGCGGTGTGAACGCGGCATGACATCTGTAATTGTCATGATGTCCTCACTTGATTCACTTGTGTCCAAGACTGTGAGCAGTGTCTTTCACAATCCTTGATTTGCATTTAGCTGCAAAGTGGTTCTCTTTTCCACATTTCTTCCATTTTTTCTTTCTCATGCATGTTGCAATTTATTTTTTTCCTCTCTTTGAACTCAATTTCATCGCATGTAGTTCCTCAGTCATTCCACCCTGTAGAGTTTTACTTTTTTCTTTCAACAGCACAGTAGCTCTATTTCTATGTAGGCTACCTATCCATTGTTAAGTTTTCCTCCCAGAACAGTCTCTCTCTCATCACAGAGCTATTTGTACCACAAACAATTGGATCTCTTCTAATCAGTGATTCCTAAATGTCATCAAAATCACATGTGCTGGCTAATACTCTTACATTGGTGACATTAGTGTCATTTTTTGTCATCTTGTCCCGGGCCTCTGACAAAAAGCTTTTACCGCTCTACAGTATCATTTAATGCTGGATTGCAATGGTTGTTAAAAAGGCATTATCATTGAACTCCTGGTCACCATCTCCGATACAACTTATCACTTCTTGTTTCAGACCATCTGTCATTCTCACCTCCCACCCATGTCGGGTTTTGTGCAAGCTTCTGCTAATTCTGTAAGAAAGTTCAGGAGAAAACTGTTATCTGCTCAGCAACAGGGGTCACAACAGGATCGGGGCCGATACAGTAGCAGGAAACGGCTGTGTAACAGTTTACTCAAACTGCATTTTCTCTCATCCTTTATTTAAAGTCTCTTAAAGAATTTTCATAACACATCTCTCTGCTCCCCCTAAAACACATACAGATCCTTTCCAAAAAATTAGAATGTCATGGAAAAGTATTTTTCCATAATTCCATTCAAAACGTTAAACTTCCATAGATTATAGATTCAGGGCCCACAACTTAAACGATTTCAAGTATTTAGTTATTTTTACATAACTTGGGCTTCCAGCTCATAAAACCCACGATAACAAGAATTCAAAAAAATTTGAATACCACCGTTTTCTTCACAGTTTTTGCAGAAAGAAAGTTAGAAATTAGTATCACATCAAACCAATCAAAACATGACACTTTCAAAACAATATGTCAATCTTCAATACTTGGTAGGGAATCCCTTTGCCTTAATCACTGCCTTGATGCGGCCGTGGCATTGAGGCAGTCAGCCTGTGGCATTACCTGAGAAGTATAGAAGCCTAGATTTCCTTGATGCGTGCTGTCAGCTCTTCTTTGTTTTTGGGTCTGGTGCCCTTTATTTTCCTCTTGATAATACCCCATAGATTCTCAATGGGGTTTAGGTCCGGCGAGTTGGCTGGCCAGTCAAGCACTATGATGGCATGGGCATCAAACCAGGTTTTTAAATTTTTTCTTCTGGGGATGTGGGCAGATGCCAGGTCCTGCTGGAAGATTAAATCTGCATCTCCATACAGATCCTGAGCAGAAGGAATGATGAAGTCCTCTAAAACATTCTGGTAGACTGATACGGTGGCCTTGGAATTAAGAAAGCAGAGTTTACCAACACCTGCACCGGATACTGCACCCCAAATCATGACTGACTGAATATTTCACACTGGACTTCAAGCAGCTTGGGTTCTGTTCCTCACCCGTCTTCCTCCAAAACCCTTGGACCTTGATTTCCAAATGAAAGCACATTTTACTTTCATCGGAAAAGAGGATATTGGACCACTGGCCAACAGTCCAGTCGATCTTCTCCTTGGCCCAGTTGAGATGCGTCTGAATGTGGTGGTTTTTGAAGCTGTGACTCCCGCCTCATTCCACTCTTTTTGTATCTCTGCCAGATTAATGAATCTTCTCTGTTTGAAAATCCGCAGAAGCCCACGGTCAGCTCTTCTGCTGGTGCATCTTCTCCTGCCACATTTTGCCCTTCCACTAGACTTTTCATTGATATGCTTGGACACAGCACTCTGTGAACAGCCAGCCTCCTTAGCTATGAACTTTTGTGGCTTACCCATCCTATGGAGGGCATCAATGATGGTCTTCTGGCAATTTGTCAACTCTGCAGTCTTCCCCATGTTGAACATAACTGAGACAATTGAACCAATTTTTTTTTATTTAACCTTTATTTAAACAGGAAAGCCCCAGTGAGATTAAAAACCTCTTTTTCAAGGGAGTTCTGGCCAAGAGGTAGCAAAGGAGTTACAAATTACATACACATCATGAAGAACAGTTACAATGTAAAAAAGGTTGACTCAAGTGCTCTCAGTCTTGACTTAAAGGGGTTCAATGAAATGAGTTCAGTTAATTTCCAGTCTTTTTGCAACATGTTCCATGTAGAAGGAGCAGAGTGAACAAAAGCCCTTTTTCCCAGTTCTGTACACGCAATTGGAACAGCAAACAACAAATGATCGTTTGAACGCAAACCATAAGAGCCAACGCTCCTCTGTGTGATTAAGTTACAGATGTAGGAGGGCAGTAGACCAAGCATGGCCTTATAAATAAAAGTATACCAATGACCCAGCCTCCTGGAGGACAAGGAAGGTTTTCCCACTCGAGAAGACAGTTCACAATGATGGGTCAAGGCCCTCAGAGAAACATGATGTACAGTGTCAATCTTATGGAGACAATTTAGCAGAGGCATTCATTTACAACAGATCTCAATAGTTTAAAATAGATAAAAATGTTGCATTAACAAGGCACTTTTTTGCCTTAAAAGAAAAAACTACATTTATTTCAAAAGAAAACGCCCAATTTGAGTTTACATTTTTTCACTAGATTGTCTACATTGGGCTGGAAAGTCAGGGAATCATCAAGTAAAATACCAAGGTATTTCTAAGTGTAAACCACCGTTATGATATTTCTCTCAAAAGTGGACACTAATGGGATAGTTTGAGGAACCTTCTTAGTGTTTGAAAACAACATTTGTTTGGTCTTTTCAAAGTGAAGCAATTTAATGACACCTAGGGAAACCTGTGCAGGTGCTTTGAGTTTAGTGGATGAGTAGTGTGTGAGAATCAGTTTAAAACATTCAAGCCCTGTAAAATTTGGGCTGATTTCTTCACATTATTATAATTTTTTGAATTCCTGTTTTCATGTGTTTTATGAGCTGGAAGCCCAAACTACGTACAAACAAACTACTAAATACTTGAAATCATTTAAATTGTGGTCCCTGAATCCATAATCTATGGAAATAAATACTTAAGCTGTACTGAAAGTGCTCTGACAGGCAAGATGCTTTCTAGATATCAAAAACCAAATTTTTTTGTTCCAATAGAAAAATGTAATTTGTGTTGGAAGAACTGCAGTTTCCCATTATAACTGTTACACACAATTACATCATGAGGGAGCTGGTCGTAACAGAGAGTACGCTGTAATGAGAGATGTTGGTGAGGGAGAAGAGGTACGGAGTATAATTTGTGTTAAAAATAATATGGCAGCTGTAATAAAAATCACAATGACCGATTGTAAACTCAAATATCATTCGCACCAAATGTGTGTTCTGATGGATAGCTCTGAAAAGCACAAAATTAGTAATCAAATGACGACAGGTCCAAGGCTTTTTTGGCATGCTAGTCAATCTCAGTAAAAACAATTCTACATTGATAATTATAATTAACATCTAAAACCATATCCTCATAATTTTTTTTTTCAAAAACCAAATGTCTTAGACATTGAATACATTTATTTTCGACTAAAAAATGTTGAGTGGGTGCAGGCAGATGTGGTCCTAAAATGGCATCTGTCTGAGCTGCTAACAAAGCATGCCCACATTTAAAAGCATGAATTATAAGAAAAGTTTGACCATAATGTTTGTGTACATTTATGTACCTTATAGCCAGATCAAATTTAGTGTCATCCTCAAATAATAAGATACTAAAGTTTTTTATTGTTTTATTGTCTCTTTGATCACTTCGGCACCTGCTACGTTTGTAGCTAAGGAAAGGACAATCGGAACCTTATGCAACAGAAGATTTAAATCATGTCTCTTCAACATGTGTTCACATTTGCGTTTGTTTCTGATGCAGAATGCTTTGTCAATCCATTGCAGGAAAGAAGCAAAAGTGCAAACTTTTGGAAATAAATTGAGCACTTTGGACTGCTTTAACTGCAGCGTTGAAATGTAATGAAATTGGTTCTAGTATGTTATGTAAATACAGTGGTTTTATTTTGTCTTATTGTCCAAGGTTGCTTGGAGTGAACCGAGTGGTGATCTACAACACCAGCTGTGGCCCAGAACTTGACCGTCTTCTGCAGAGCTACGAGCAGGAGGGTTTTGTGGAAGCAGTTCCCTGGCCAATTGACAAGCACATGAATCCATCACGGGGTTGGCTCTTTTCAAAACATGGTGGCGACATCCACTACTTTGGCCAGCTCACCACACTCAACGAGTGCATTTATAGATCCATGGAGCGTTCCCGCTATGTCCTGTTAAATGATATAGATGAGATCATCATGCCGTACCAACACGACAACCTCAAATCTCTGATGGACACCCTGCAAAAACAGCATCCGAACGTAGGTTGTTTATGAATGCATTATGCATGCATTTCCAAATATGTTTCCTATCTTTTTAAAGAATATTCACATTTTGTAGGTGGGAGTGTTCCTCATTGAGAACCACATCTTTCCAAAACATCACTTTGAACCAAGTGGGAGGTTTCACCTTCCTCAGTGGAGCGGGGTGCCAGGAATTAATATTATGGAGCACGTTTACAGAGAAGACCCCGACCGAAAGATTTACCATCCATACAAGATGCTCATTCAGCCAAAGTAAGCTGAGAAATAAATTCATTTTAATTTTCCAAAATGAAAAAAAATAATGCAATGCATAATTCAAAATTACAGTAAAAGAAGACTGAACCACCGTAAAACATTCTAGTATGTTCCACAGTGGTGCTCAATATTTTTATAACAAGTCCCGCCTTCGAAAGTACGTTTTCCACAAAGTACCAACATGTTTATGTCTTAAAATAATACAACTAAAAAAAAACAAAAGTTAATGATTAAGAGTCAATATACACTTAAAGGAGTCGTAACATGTTACTACCCTGGTTACCCACGCTCTATTATAGTCTTTACGGCCAATACAAAAAGGCGCTTTTTTTACCCTTTTTTTCTAAAGGCAATATTGTCATTATAATAATCCAAATGAGGGGCGCGTTGATTGGTGGCAAGAAGGAGGGGGTTTGACACCGTAGGCTGAACCCGACCTGGCCGCGACCTACGGAATTCAACCTTATATGTACGAACCTGAGCTGGAAAGCAAAGATGTAGAGTCGATGGCAGGATGTCTACAGCAAGAAGTCTCTGAAAGGTAAAGACAATCATTTTGACTGAGCTAAAACGCATGTTGTTAGTTTCTCCCAAATAGGTTTGCCTTTATTTAATGTTAAGGCATCAAATAAAGGCATCATCTCTTTAATGAGATGAAGTCGACTTTTTATCAGCTTAGAGTGGATTTATTGAGTTAAACGTTGGCTATCATGTGGTGTTTTTGCCTTGATTCACGTTGTCGTCGTCAGACAAACCAAAATAGAATTCATTGTTTTGACCGCTGCCTTCGGGTGAACCGTGCAGGAAAAACATAATCAAACACACAAGCAATCTGCTCAACGATTCATTAACCCTCTGACCAATCGCAGACCAGTGCTGCTGATATCCTTATATAATATATCCTGCCGTTTGGACATCAAGATCGGGGAGAAATTAAGATTGCATATATGAGTGGGCGTGCACATGGGCTGGTTGAAGAAGCCAAGGGTAAACAAAGGCTGCACTTTAAAATATCGGCTTCCCTGCCAGTGTAAAATCATTAGGAAACCATAATATACATGTTTTCACGTGGAAAAGTGAAAATTTCACTTGATGACTCCTTTAAGCATAACCACAAACAATCATACAAGACTTATTTCAGAATGGTAAACCCCCAGCAAAACATACTTCGCTTCGCTTGCCAAGGGACGCAAAACTTCATCATAAATACCTGGCAACTCTGACAAATGCAGCTGGCTTTGAAGCTAAAGATACCATATGTAATATGAAATTTTTAAAAAATGGCTTCTGTACTTCCTTAAAGTTATACAAGAAAACAAAACTCTTTCTACTTACATGCTTGACAAAGCTGTTGATGCTGCAGAGCTCATCAAACTGACTCTTACCAATTGCTGGGTCTGCCTCTCACTTATATCTATACAGAACACCTGAGAGGCAGCTCCAGCACTGGCAGATTTAAAGAGGCAGTACCTAATTAAACACATTACATGATTTCTAGGGAAGAAAAAAAAATTGCACAATAAGCTCACGTTGCAAAATCAACCCTTTAAGTTGCATCTTAGGCAAGCACTATTACCTTTTTTGCAGGACATTCAATAATAGAGGGTTTAGAAATGTAGCCTTGTTTCTTATTCCAGCTTCTATCTCCAACTTGAACTTTCACCCTGCGAACTAATCCATTATCTCCCTGAGTAGTCTCAACAATCCTTCTAAGTTTCCACTGACATCTTGGCAAAATTTCTTCTTTCAAGATGACATCATTAACTTTTAGATTGCAACGAGGTTTGTGCCACTTCTGTCTTTTAATGAGGTTCATGAGGTATTCTCTTTTCCACCTACCCCAGAACTGTTCAGCACGATATTGCACTCTACGCCGTGTTTTAGCTGCATATAAATCTTCCCTTACCAATTTTCCAGGCGGTGCTAGTGCAACCTTAGATTTCATAAAAATCAGATGGATGGCAGCGATTGGTTTTGGTGCTTTGATTAATACTTTCAACAGTTAATGGACGACTATTAATAGCCATGGCTTCATAAAACAAAGTTTTAAGTCTCCCTGCACTCTGAGCAATAGTTGCATTCAACATATTACGAATGCTTCTGATCTGACATTCCCAGACTCCTCCTGCATGACTTACAGAGACAGCGTTGAAAATGAACTTGCACTGTTTATCTGCATGAAAGGCTACCCGGGCAAACATGTCACACTGCTTGAGACCTTGTTGAAACTCATTTTTAGCTCCTATAAAATTTGTGCCATGATCACAGTGAAGCTGACAAACTGCTCCTCTCATAATGATGAAGCACCTGAGAGAGTTGATGAAAGCATCTGTAGACCAATTTTCATGCAACTCTATATGAACTGTACTCCTTGTGACCTTGCTTCACAACAAATGAGCTGGAACAATCCAGTATACAAAAAGAGAGCAGAAGCTTCAACAGGTTCTGGGGTAGAGTTCTGACATGCACTGTTCTTCTGTGGGACGTCTGAGCTTTCGACATTGCACACAGTTGTTAATCCACTTAGCAACTGCTTTGCTCGCACCAACCACCTAAAATCAATTCCCTCTGAGTTCCATCAGAGTTTGATTGCATCCTTGATGACAGATGGTTACATAGAAATGAGATATCAGCTTTGTGATGTGGCTTTCCTTAGGAAGAATAATAGGATGCTTCATTTCTTTACTGACTTAGCAAGTCTTCCACTCATTTTTCATTTCTTTCAAGTAACTCGATCTCTTGTGTGAAAGCCTGCTGCTGAACTACACCAATGATCACTTCCTCAGCCTTCTTATGTTCTTCCACCTGCACAACCTTGCCGGTATGAGCCAACTTCACATTCAGTCCTTTTATTCTTGCAACTACTCTGATAAGCATCGTCCAACTTGAAAATCGCTCTAAGCGGGCAACAATATCATCTTGTTTCTTGAGATGTGTGGCAATAGTTTTCACAGATCTAATTTCTGGATCACTAACAAGTAGATCTATTGCAGAGTTTGGAGAAGACAATATTTCAGATTCCCATAGAAATGTGGGTCCTGATAACCAGTTCGTTAAAGGAATGTTTGCTGCACGAAGACGTCTTGAGGCATGATCAGCTGGGTTTTCAGTGGTGCCAGTATAATGCCACTGACATGGATCTGGGACATCTCTTATGAACAGAACACGATTTCCTTCAAACACATGGAATCGGCGAGCTTCGTTATTAATGTAGGCTAGAACAACCTGTGAGTCTGACCAGAAGAACTCATTGTCAATTTGCATTTCTAGTTTGTTTCTTAACATAACGCTCAGTCTCGCTGCAACAACTGTAGCACTAAGTTCCAACCTTGGTACACTCAAAAGTTTGGTTGGAGCAACTCTCGATTTGTTCATGACAAGACAGCAGTGAACTTCACCCTTATCATTTTTGTATCTAATTTAAGAACATCCCCCATATCCGGTATAACTGGTGTCTGAAAAGTGATGCGCTTCTACTCTTACTGCAGTATATCTATACAGAACACCTGAGAGGCAGCTCCAGCACCGGCAGATTTAAAAAGGCAGTACCTAAATTCATTACACTCCCACTACATCATGTTTGCTGATATAAAAGTGAAAAGAGAAATAAAAAAAATATTCCATTGCAACAGCAGAGCAATCAGATAAGATTTTGGTTACAACAAAACACATAAATGTGGTTTGTGAAAACAAGAGCAGACTGAAACTGAACTTGTATACCTGAGGTTCTATATACATTTGTCAAAAGTCCACCTAAAGAGAAAGAAAATTGTTTTAACCGTAGTGTTCACTAACACTAGCTGATCAGTTTGATTCGCTTGCATCTTGTGATGTCATCAACCCAAAGCTGAATTAGCAGGTATTTTCTTTCTATGAACTTTTTTAGAAACGTATTTTTTTAAATCCTGCAGTGGAAATGGTACACACTTTATTATCCATGATTGTGTTTTTATTTAGAGTGCACCTGGAAGGGAGAATACACCTATCTTTAATTTGGTCCTATTTGACTTAAAAAGAAATACTAAAGTTTCTTCTACATACCAATAAAAACAGCCCAATAATACAGTAACAGTAATACTTGTAGGCGACCATAGTTTGAGAACCTTGGTGCTGGGTTCTTCTTGTTGAACTCAGTGATAAGAGTGAATTCATAATTTACAGCAATAAGGTGAAGTCTGGAGGATGGATTGGCATCTTTAAAAACATAACTGTGTCATCCTCCACCTGTTTTTTTCTGTAAATTCCCTTAATAACAATAGAATCATTTTATTTAAGATGTCTTACATTTACTGTGCTGTACACCAAACCAGCAATTCACTCTTGTTTACCTGTGTTACAGGATGGTGGAGGATACGTCTGTACATTCGGTGCTCAAGTTTTTTGGACAGCAGTACAAAGTTCCACTGGACGTTTGTAGGATCGTTCACGTCCGTGTGGCCCTGCGGAAATCCCTAAAGCTGGAGGAGCTCAACGTGGACAAACGGGTGTGGGATTTTCAGGAAAAATTGATTCCCAACGTGGACAAGGTGCTGAAGAAATTAGGGATGCTAAAATAAGAGTTGATGAATGTGAAGGAAAACCAGTCAACAAGGAGCTTGTTTCGCAGATTAAATCTTTTATCATTCACTAAAAGAACTAAACGGGCTTCCTCTGAGGGCATATATGCCCTCAGAGGAAGCCCGTTTGGTTTTTCTTTAGCCTAATTTTTTACTCATTTGAAGCCAGTCAAGTGTAAAATGTGAACAAAGGAAAGCACTTGTTGATTGTGCATGCATTGTGTGCATGTGTCAGTGGTTTATTCCAGCATTTTGCACATGTACAAGTTCTTAAACTAATTACGGTATGCACATGTAACACTGGGCAGTTTGTTATGCATGCCTTTTATTCATGCACATCAGATCGACCTATGTAATACCTTATTCCAGTAGGTGAGTCCTAATTATAGGAAACTGTAATGGTTGATTATGCTTGATTTTTTTATGGTCACAAATGCCTGTTAGGGATTTTTCATGATTTTTGGTTTAGCAACTGGAATCGAGAGTGTATGCTAGGATTTTTTTAATCAAGGTAAAATGTGCAGGGTATGGTAATTAATTTCTAGAAACAGTTCAGACAGGGTTCTTTAAAATTTTCCTACCTCAGGGGATATCTTCATAGCAGATCATGTTCACTTTGTGGGTTCCTAAACCTTTCAATGCTGCCGCTTACTCTTGAACACGTTGTGCTTTGCATGAAACTTGTGGGTTGACGTGTCGAGTAATGTTGTTTTTTGCACAGTTTGTATAGGAGTATGAGCGAGCACTGGTGCTTTTGGGGTAACTGCACTGACTTCGTTTTACCTGATTGTTTTTCTTTTTATGTGTTTAATTTTAGAGAAAATGCACATAAATGTTTATGTGGGGTTAAAGTGTATAAATCATGAGACCCTGGAGGCTAAGGGGGCAAAAATAAGTTAATGGGGCCAAATATTTATGACAACTGAAGTTTAAAATGATTTTTTTCTATTCCTTTAGACATCCGCCTACTCTGTGCTTCTAGCAGATGAATCATTGTAAAATGTTATCAACTAATCTCCAGTTTTGACGTTTTTTTGTCACTCTTGGTCTTGTAGATTTTCTAGTTGCATGTAGCCTAACATATTCTGTCATCCGAGATCTTTTGTACTGTAATGTGGTGCATTCTGGAAATTTCCTGGAGTATTTGTGTTTACCTCTTATTAACAGTAAGGTATTTAAATGGGAGAAAATGTGAAGGTACACAATAAAACTGTATTTTCACATTCAAGATTACTTGTCTTTATTGTTGTTTCTTTAGTTTTTTTTTTTTTGTTTAATCTACGAATCTCTGGTCCCTATCCAGCAATCATCGGGTGAGAGTCGTACATCCTGGACAGGTCGCCAGTCCATCGCAGGGCAAAACAGAGACACAACAGGACAAACAACCATGCACGCACACACTCATACCTAAGGATAATTTAGAAAGACCATTTAACCTAACAGTCAAGTTTTTGGACTGTAGGAGGAAGCCGGAGCATGCGGAGGGAAAACACGCATGCAAACTCCATGCAGAGAGACCCTAGGTTGGGATTCTTTCTGCAAGGCAACAGTGCTACAAACTGCGGCACTGTGCAGTCACTTTATATATAGTTTAAATCAATCGTCCTTTGCATGTTAGGGAGACTGTACAAAGCTACAGGAATACATTAAATGCAGTAAAATATCCAAATTTAACAACTTTACACACTAACTATATAATGACTTGTTCACATCCATTCAGTATCATCTAATCTTAAGCATGCTATTACTGAACTGTTTATAAATAGCGGTTACTTTTAAAGTTGGCACAATTGGCTATTAATATTTAAATATACACTCTATTTAGAATTGTATCAGAGTTCCTAAGGTTTTATTAAATAAAAGAATAAGATTTTCAACCTTAATTAAACTAAGGTTCTTGTTACGACTGTGGTTGTAAGGTGCTTCCATGTGTCATGTGTATTATGCAAATTTGTATGTGCAGGTGTCCGGAACCTGGCAAATCCGGATTGGTGCCCTGAAGAAGATGTGACGTATATATTGATGCTGCTGCAGATCGCTGAAGTCCACTCCTCTGCTCATCCAAACCAGCTACACTTTTGTCTGTGCAGCTCTGTACAACTCTTCAATGTTAAAATAAGGAGATTGTAGGGGTGAACAGCCATTTATTTTGCTACTCTTTCTTCACTTTATCTTTAGTTCAGGGAGGTAAGTGTTTGTCATTTGTTTTTTTTACTATTCCAAAGGCAAGTTTGGTTAACTCTTAGATAGTTCCTTTTGTTTGTTGTTTTATAGGCTTTAGTTTACCCTGAAGTTACACCCATCTCCTCTGTTCTCATTGTTAAATAAGTCCCTTGTAAATGATATTTTAAATGAGTCACTCATGAATTGCAATCTAACGTGTGATTGCTTGAGGTCTGCAGAGGAGGGATCATCTTTATCATGTTATGGTCTGGCCACCCCTAGACGGGTCGTAACATGGATTGGGGGCTCGTTCCGTGCCTTTTCTCACTCTTTTTGGTAAGTCTGGTAGGTACATCTTGTTCTGGTTGGCAGTTTTATTTTGAGTAGTGGGGAATGGATAAAAGATTTCCTACGCGATCATTTTATAAAATCACCTTCTTGGGGAAAATTGGAAAAATGCACAAAAGTGGACTTGCTCATTGTGGCTAACTATATGTCTTACAGTGCTCGAAAAGCAGAATTAATGGAAGCCCTGTGTGAACAACTGGTGGAAAAAAGGTGTGTTACAAATGGCTAGAAAAATGCTTTTGCTGTTTATTTTATACGGAGCACTAAACGTGAAGACTGTATTTCCAGGTTATTTAGAGTTCTGGCAAACCTTGGACTCAAAAACAGTAGTCTCATTCTGTGCACCTACATAGAAGAATGGTCTCAAGTAGAGGCTTTCAAAAAGTAAGAGAAACTTTACAAGAAAGGAATAAAAGATTGAAAAATAATAAATGGGTGGTTATTGTTTTTGGAACAGACCAAAGACATTTTCTAAACCAACAAAATTGAAAACATTTATCTCAAAAAGTTAGGAAACGTTGTCTTTCTTTTATCAAGACAAATGAAAGACGAAAACAAGAGCATTTTAAAGGGCTTCTCTGACAACACAGCAGCAGAAGCATCAACAACAAACACAGAGCAGTTTGTTTTTCTATCCCTGTGCATTTCTTAGCAGAATGATAAAGCGTCACATGTCAATCGGCTATCTGAATAATAAGACAATCTAAAATGGGGCAGGGGCAGAAAAGAGATGAGATCACCACTCTTTTTAACCAATCGTTTTTTTGTTCCACATCATCCTTTGTATGATTGTTGCACTCCCTTTTCTTTTCTACTTTGTTTCAATTAAATACTGCATGTTTAATGTATTGCTGACAGGTAAAAAAAAAAAAAAAACTAAACACAAAATTTTAAAAAAGTTTCTTAAAAAAAGAAAGATGGCCGGAGTACTTTTAACTTGTCTATTTGGCCACTCAGTAAAGAGGAAGCCATTTCTTCAAAAGAAATATTAAACAGCTAGGCTGCAGTTTGCAATTGCAATTGCGAGACAAATACTTTCATTTTTGGAAACATGTCCTGTGGTCTGATGAACTTAAAGTGTAACCGTTTTGCCATAATGACCATCATTACATTTAGAGGAAAAAGGGGCACCCTTGTAAGGCTGGAAACACCGTCCAAACTGTGAGGTAATGGGGGTGACAGCATCATGCTGTGGGACTGTTTTGCTCCAGGAGGAATTGGTGCACTTCATAAAGTAGATGGCATCATGAGGAAAGGACATTATGTGGAAATATTGAAGCAACATCTAAAGACATCAGCCAGGAAAGTAAAGCTTGGGCACAAATGGGTCTTCCAAATGGACAATGACCATAAGCATCCAGCCGCAGTGGTTACAAAGTGGCTTAAGGACAACAACGTCAATGTTTTGGTGTGGCCATCACAAAACCCAAACTCAATTCTGTAGTGAATTTGTGGGCAGATCTGAAAAGGCGGCCAAACCTGACTTAGTTCCACCAGTTCTGTCAGGATGAATGGGCCAGAAGTCCAGCAAACTACTGTGGGAAGCTGGAGGAAGGAAACTCAAGACAAGAGTTCAAAGGCAACTACCAAATACTGAGGAAATGTATGTAAACTTCTGATATTGACACTTTCTTTCTCTGATAATTGTGGCATTTAGCAAAGAGGAATGTTGGTCATTCTAACCGACCTAAAACATAAGTTTGGTTTGATTTAACTTTAGACAGTGAGAATAAGAAAAAGGTGTATCTATCTTCTTATTTGGTGTATGTAAAATTCTGGTTTCAACAGTAAATGTCTTTAGGTGTTCATGGAACACAGTCCTTCAATATTTACTGTGTGTTTACTAAGGAGTGCACATTATAGTGTAATATACAGTGCAATCTGACACGGTTTCAAATGCGGCACTGACTTAGCTGTTGATCCTATAATTGAACTAAAAGCCCCTTTCATATTACCATTAAAAAAAATTTCTAGAGCACTTTACACATGACATAGCAGTCAACCAAAGTGCTGTACAGGGAATAAAATATAAAAGCAGCCACAATCAAAAAGACTTGTCTGATCTCCAGAGGGAGCTCATTCCACATTTTAGGGGAATGTATCCAGGGCAACTTTAATTGGAAAAGAAATCAACTTTTTCTCAACAAACCATCAGTGTTACATTAAAACATTACATTAAAACAATAGTTCCCAAATTTTTCAGTTTCCAGCCAACAAAATAACGGCAGGCATTCAGCTAAGTTTATTATGAAGTCAATTTTTTTTTATAAATGCAGCACAAACAGGCAATATATTACTTGTCTTTTTCTAAGTACTGTTTTTATCTCTTAACACGTATAGCCAAAGTATTCAGTAGGATTATCATTTTCATTGATTTGTTTGATTTCTGAAAAAGTAAGTATGTGGTTAAAATATTATGACCTTATCAGCTAGCTGACTTGCAGTGTGCAGCAACAAATAGGGGAGAGGCAGGACTGCCTTATTTAACCAGATAAATTGTATTTTTGTTGAAACAGTGCATCGCGGTGACATTTGATACTGGTAACTGACCTCCGACTAGACCAGACCCCAACTTTGGAAACCACATTAAAAGGCTCTTGTCTGTCTCATGTTAATCAGCTCCAATGAGCACCCCCCCATCTTTTTTTTTTTTATTTACTTCAAATTAGATGCAACAATGCCTCTTTTAGAACATAGATCTAAAATATTTTTAAACTCTCAAACCTCACCTAAATTGATGATCCTAAAACAGTGGGCTTCAACTTTTTCAAGAGCAACACAATTGATTGTGTCAGATCCAGAGGACTAAATGAAAATATCTCCTACGCAAAAATGTCAGAAACAACAAAGTGCCCCAAATGGCCAACTGTGTCAGGTCCTTTAAGCTAGATTAGTATATCTCAATATTAGTTTCAATTTTAAGAAAACTCCCAAATTCGGTCAGGAAATGTCATCTGATAATAATGTCCATGCCTATTAGGGATGGAATCCAGGACCGCCTATAAATCCCGACAGATATGGCAACTTTACCTTAGAGCAGAGGTGGATTGTTTTTTCACAAAAAAAAAAGAAAAATAGACATCATTTGGAAACTATTTATTTGAACATTTGCAACCAGACATTAGTTAAATACAGAAGTTTAATTTCTCTCTCTACATCCCCTTAAACAGCAGGGACCAGTTCCACTTCATTACACTCAGAGGAGGGAATGTTACAGGACTTTGTAAGGCGCACACAGTGCTGGAAGTAATTTGGCTTTCTGTCTTCTGATAGCGAGAAACAAAATCTGAGTCTGCCTCTCAAAATGTCCAACACTGCTCCCTCTCCTCGCGACTGTTTCCACCCACAGCCAGGTGACAGATTTTTGTCAATCCTGCGCAAACACACCGTGGCAAAATGACACCAAGAGGAGGCGAGAAGAGAAAACCAGTAAAGAAAAGGCTGAGACGCACCCCTAACTGAATGTGGTCTCAGACGTGTAGTCATGACTGAAAAGCTAAAAGTAAAATGATCAACATGAATACATTAGAAAAAATGGCAATTAGTCTTTCATAAACACCTGGCCTCACCACCTCCCAAACAAGAACAGGGTTATAAATTAAAACTGTCCAAATAAAAATCAATTTAAGCAAGACTTGGGCCCATTCCGTTCCATTTCAAGACTGGAAAATCCTCATTGAGAAAACAAATGGCACTTTTCAGTCTTCTGAACTGGAATTTAGAATCTTGACTCCAATGAAATCGACCCCGACCCTTAAAATCAACTCTAATTTACATATATGGGCGAGGCGCTCTTCAAGCTTCCATCGCTTTAGCAGTGTCTCCCCACGGGATGGGGGAGGTGGGGACTCAGTGCTCTCTGCGGGCTAGGCCACGGTTTTGAAGGTCTGCAGTATGAGGTTGGTTTGGTGGATGAGCCGGTTTGCACTGATGAAGACGTTTATTGCCCTGGAAACACAAAAATATTGTTCATGCAAAGTAATTTCAACACATATGGTGGTTTCAAACCAAAGGCCCTGCTAACAAATGTGCTGATGAATTATTAAAGATGTTGTTCGTCCTCTTCTATCTAAAGTGTGAATTTGTATACGTTACAGTTTATGCATGCTTGCTATCTAAATGTTGACTATCTCATTCTTTAATTTTAGAGGTATCTCAAGTGAACCTGTGGATTTTTTTTGTTGCACATGTGAATCTAAATAAATCAGAATTTTATTGAGAATGTATATTATGATTATGTCTTAAGGTTAATGAAATGAAAATTTCAGCTTTTTAGGCATTCATAATATCAGAAAAAAAAAATCACAAACAGAAATGGGGCTTACTGAACAGCATTCCAGATACTCTATAGCAGTGGTCCCCAACCCCCGGGCCGCGGACCGGTACCGGGCCGCGAGCCTCACAGAAAGAATAAATAACCTCCAGTATTTCCATTTTATTTATTATTTGAGGGTGACCGCTGTTTTATTTTGAAAAATAACCGGATATCCCCGTTACATAGCTCAGTCTTGACACGTAGTCCCACAAGGTAGCAAGATGGATAGAAAACAAACGTTTCTTTGGAAAGGGGAAAAGGCCAAAGGCTCTCACTGATTCAGCGTTGTGGTGAGTTAGATTTTTCATGCACTTTGTATTTGTGGTAAATCTTGACTTATTAAAGGCATGTTTACATGTTACCATGGCGACCAGAGAGCGTTAGGTGGCTGAGTGTTACTCGTGTTATTATGTTGTCTGCTCGATATTAGGAGGACGCCGTTAATAAAGCTGCAAATACACATTGGATTTACGTCTATTGTTATACTTTTAAAAATAACCCGTTTTTATACCGTCCGTTATCATTTATCCGCCACACCTTAAAGGCCGGTCCGTGAAAATATTGTCTGATATTAAACCGGTCTGTGGCGAAAAAAAGGATGGGGACCACTGCTCTATAGTACAGTATATACACTTATCCTTTTGGTTGAGGCTTGTTTCGCATTCCTTTTTTAATAAAGGTTTTTTGGGCCTGAGTGGCCTTTATTGACAGTGGACAGAGTTTATGAAGGGGGATAGAGGTGGGGGAAGATATGCGGCAAAGGTCGCCCCGGGACGGGACTCGAACCGGGGACGGCCGCGTCATGGACTGAAGCCTCTGCACATGGGGCGCCTGCTCTAACCCCAGTGCCACGCGACGCCCCTTGTTTTGCATTCCTGCATGTAGGCATTAAGCCTGTGGCTCTGGTGTTCAATCAAATACAGTGATACTGTTATTTTGGCAATGTAGCTAGAAGTCCTCGTTAAATATAAAAGGATCTCCATAAGCTTGTGAGCAGGATGAAGCATGAAATTTCCTAGTAGACTTTGGACACAGAGGATCAAAGAGCTCTTGTGGGTCGAGCTCCTTATGGAGGCAGTCAATGACAACCATCTGGAAAAGATGAAAGAAGCTGCCCTCCTTCTGGTTGTGTAGGCAGTTACATTTCTATATTAAAGGTTATTTGGACTGGACAGAAACAAAGTAAATGTCAACCTATCACAAGATTAACTGTAAACCAGTGTTAGTAATTTGTTAGTTACACCTTTTTATGTTAGGACAAATCGGTAAAAGTTCTCTTTAGGTCTAATATGAAGTCAAAACATTGTTTTGTGTTTTTTCTTTTTTTTCAAACAATATAATTAAGTTAATGGGCTTAGCTATTATATTAACAATTACCTAATAACTTGGGTATTAACTTGTATATCCAACTTAATAACTTAAGTTAAGTATAACTTTGTCAACTCGAGTGCTTTTACAGCTAGGTTACCCAACTTCAATGCCTTTATATAGTATAAAGGACCTTCAAATGTACTGAAGGTTATACTTTTGTAGACACTCAAAATGGTGGGAGTTCTTAGTTATAAATTTATGAATAGTAGGAAAAAAAAGAGAGACTTTTCTGCATTTAATGTTCCAGTCACCAATAAGAGCTGATCAAAGGGTAATTGACCAGTTCCAATCTCTGGCCCAGAGTCCTTTACGGGTCCAATTTTACGAACTCGCACCCGTTAAAATGCTGTTTGAATCCAATCTGGTACCGTGGTTATCTCCCAATCAAATCAGGACCCAACCCGTTGATTTAAAATCCGCAACGCGCCCCAGACCCACACACTGACACAACACAGTGACTATATGTAACTCTTCATTCATTTTTAGAAGAGCTTGCTCTTAACACTTTTTCGTTCTCCATCATTTTGACTGACAGGATCACAAAATTCCCATCATAATCTATTTTTACTTGCAAATTTTAAAAATTTAAATGTCACATTCAATATTTAATTTTCATTCATTTTAATTCATATTAAATTCAAACAAGATGAACAAAGACTCCCCATTGTGCAATCACACATCCAGCAGATGAACTTTAAATATGAACATTTCACCTGCTGTGGCCTGACCGCAGTCACATTTTCCACCTGGTCCATGGACAAAAATTGAGCACCTGCTTGTGCTTAACAAAGGCTGAACTGGCGCTCTGCTGCCCCACTGCAGACTGGAACCACAGCTTGCGCTCCTCCATCAGTGGCCTAGATGCACCCGTCTGTGTCCAGTGCAGCTATGTGCTCCAAAGCCTCCGTAAATCCTCAACGCACTGTCAGCTCCCGGATACTGAGATGCATTGGGAACGGTGTCCAGATCTGAGATAATGCTCTCGTAGGAATGTTTTTAACGATTCAGTATACTAAACTCTATGCTTAAAGTATAAAATTTCCGTGCACCTGCACCAAGTGACCAGGGGTGTGAATTGTAATCTGTCAAAATGACCGATGGCCTTTAGATTTTTACGTCACAGTTTAAAAACTAAAAAATGCCAAAATAACGCGATCCCTGCTTGAATGTAAATTACATCACAATGGATTATATCAGTTTTATTCCACTCTCAGTGCAACGTTGGGAGATATTCTCCCATGCTCTCTTCACCAAAACAAGATATTTTAACAAGATCATCTTTGGAATACTTAAGCTATTTTTGCAGAGGTGCATTGCAGGACTCCGCTCTAGGCATCAATTGGTGCATCTCTAATCATGGGGTTTGTAGTTTAAAAATTGGTGAAAGATTCAATGAGGCATGAATGTTGGCATGAATCAATGCCAACATAAAATCTAAGGGATAAATAAAGGTGTTTTTAAAACCCAAGATGTTTTAGGACCTTGCAACTTCACACAAACATGAAACTGTCCAAGCTTGCTGAACTATAATCTCATCTCTCTCACATCAGATATCCATATTTAAACTCTGCTCAGGCCATTCCACTCAACAGAAAATTAACTTTCACCTTTCTATTTTTGTTACTGCTGTTCCTTCCTTCCATTATGTTTCTGCACATTGACCTGCTGAATTCAGTTCCGGTCTGTGTTAAGTGTGATCATATAACAGGACATCCTGCTCAGCAGTTTAGCACCAGCCGATCAAAGAAAAAACAAAAACGCTTTTCAAATATAGATATCAAATTGTATCATGTAAAAATTTATGTGTATTAAGCTCATGTATATGTGTGTTTATGGTTTTCTCCTGTTGCTTTAAAGGTCTCTTTTCTTGGGGTCCATGGAGAGGTTGTTATTTACCAAGCTTAAAACTGCAACCATCTGAAAAGTGATATCTAAATATTTGGAATGAGATGTGACCCTAGTATGGTTAACAACTTTGGCAGTGGTGTTGAATGGTTATTGCTCCACTGAAGGAAAAGAGGTCCTGCAAAGAATCGGGGACCTGTATCATAGGAAAACTAGTTTATTCATATCTAAATAATTCCAGTTAAACCTAAACTCTACTAGTTGAACTTTAACTAACCACTAAATCTATACAGGTTCTTCTCAAAAAAATAGCATATTGTGATAAAGTTCATTCTTTTCCATAATGTAATGATAAAAATAAAACTTTCATATATTTTAGATTCATTGCACACCAACTGAAATATTTCAGGTCTTTTATTGTTTTAAAACTGATGATTTTGGCATACAGCTCATGAAAACCCAAAATTCCTATCTCAAAAAATTTGCATATTTCATCCGACCAATAAAAGAAAAGTGTTTTTAATACAAAAAAAGTCAACCTTCAAATAATTATGTTCAGTTATGCACTCAATACTTGGTCGGGAATCCTTTGGCAGAAATGACTGCTTCAATGCGGCGTGGCATGGAGGCAATCAGCCTGTGGCACTGCTGAGGTGTTATGGAGGCCCAGGATGCTTCGATAGCGGCCTGAAGCTCATCCAGAGTGTTGGGTCTTGCGTCTCTCAACTTCCTCTTCACAATATCCCACAGATTCTCTATGGGGTTCAGGTCAGGAGAGTTGGCAGGCCAATTGAGCACAGTAATACCATGGTCAGTAAACCATTTACCAGTGGTTTTGGCACTGTCAGCAGGTGGCAGGTCGTGCTGAAAAATGAAATCTTCATCTCCATAAAGCTTTTCAGCAGATGGAAGCATGAAGTGCTCCAAAATCTCCTGATAGCTAGCTGCATTGACCCTGTCCTTGATAAAACACAGTGGACCAACACCAGCAGCTGACATGGCACCCCAGACCATCACTGACTGTGGGTACTTGACACTGGACTTCAGGCATTTTGGCATTTCCTTCTCCCCAGTCTTCTTCCAGACTCTGGCACCTTGATTTCCGAATGACATGCAAAATTTGCCTTCATCCGAAAAAAGTACTTTGGACCACTGAGCAACAGTCCAGTGCTGCTTCTCTGTAGCCCAGGTCAGGCGCTTCTGCCGCTGTCTCTGGTTCAAAAGTGGCTTGACCTGGGGAATGCGGCACCTGTAGCCCATTTCCTGCACACGCCTGTGCACGGTGGCTCTGGATGTTTCTACTCCAGACTCAGTCCACTGCTTCCGCAGGTCCCCCAAGGTCTGGAATCGGTCCTTCTCCACAATCTTCCTCAGGGTCCAGTCACCTCTTCTCGTTGTGCAGCGTTTTCTGCCACACTTTTTCCTTCCCACAGACTTCCCACTGAGGTGCCTTGATACAGCACTCTGGGAACAGCCTATTCGTTCAGAAATTTCTTTCTGTGTCTTACCCTCTTGCTTGAGGGTGTCAATGATGGCCTTCTGGGCAGCAGTCAGGTCGGCAGTCTTACCCATGATTGCGGTTTTGAGTAATGAACCAGGCTGGGAGTTTTTAAAAGCCTCAGGAATCTTTTGCAGGTGTTTAGATTAGTTGATTCAGATGATTAGGTTAATAGCTCGTTTAGAGAACCTTTTCATGATATGCTAATTTTTTTAGATAGGAATTTTGGGTTTTCATGAGCTGTATGCCAAAATCATCAGTTTTAAAACAATAAAAGACCTGAAATATTTCAGTTGGTGTGCAATGAATCTAAAATATATGAAAGTTTAATTTTTATCATTACATTATGGAAAAGAATGAACTTTATCACAATATGCTAATTTTTTGAGAAGGACCTGTAGGAATGAGGAAGCGCACAATGGTTTGACTTAATAAAGCACAACCGTTACTTGGAAGGTCACACACACTTTACAGAATATTAAATATTTCCTCATAGTTAAATTAAGCAGTCAGATTTCACATCTTGGCTAACCTTGTCCTCCATGTAAAGTCATAATGAAGAACAAAAACTTCTTCGTACCAATTCGAAGAATCAAAGAGGCTGTTTCCTGATGGCTAAAAAACCCGTGATCTCCTCCAGCTTGCTAATTAACATTTAATCAAACATTAGTTTAGGGTGTATGTAAATATTTGAGCCTGATATAATAATTTTGACCCTGTTTAAGGCTCGTTTACAGAATTCCTGGTTTTAAAACGGAACTAAAGATGTATAATCTCCAAAAAAAGAGAGGTTCAAATGTATCACTGAAAGCCAGAAACTAAGTTATTAACGTTGAGAAGAAGCTCATGTAAACTTCTGACCATCATTGGATATCTTACAGGAACTTTCCCAGTCTATACTGCTACGACTTATATTTACTGAACAGCACATTAATGAGCTGAAACAGGATGTGGTGTTGGTGTGAGACTCACTTTCCGTCTTTGAAGTATGTTTTGAGGGTGTCGCTGAAACTTTTTGAGTACTTCACAAACTCCTTTTTCTGGTGCTCCAGAGCCTTGGAGGGCAGAACAACATGATGAGACAGAGGGACGACACGCTGAATGATCACAGAACCGTTGTGTGTCCGTTACTCACTCTGCGATTCTGGTACTGATATTTCCTAATGACATTGTTGACTGTATCCAGGAGCTCTTTTATGGCGCTGGCTATGTCTCTGTGGACAAGAGGCGACATCACTGAGAGCGCAAAACATCACGAATCAAACAGTGTCTGAACATCAGAATATTTAACACCTTTTTCAGAGGTGGCTCTTACTAAAAGCTGAACCAGAAATATTACACAGAACAACCTCGAAATGTAAACTTACACTACAAAAAAAACAAAAAAAGCCATAATCCATGACCATATCACTGCTCAAACATTAACTAGACGCAGAACAGGGTGGCTATTCAGTGACATTTTAACAGTTCTGCTCAAGGTTTTAAAGATTAACCCGTTACTCTGTAAGTCAACAACACTAAGTGCAAGATCTTGACATAAGAAGTAGACCTCAAGTTTGGGGATTTCCCTGGCTGTAGCCTAGAATAATGCAGATATGCATGTCCTGCACATTTGAAATATGCTGACAATAATAGCAACATTTCCTTCTGATGAGTCAGGATAAAACCCAGGTTGCTTGCACTCACTTGATAGTTTGTAGAAACCGTACTCTGTCGTTGATCTCATCTGGGATTTTGCTAAGGATCTGTTTCAGAGCTCTGGCCTTCTCGTTTAGGTCCTGGAACTCCTGTCCAGGCCGGCTGATCATGAACTCTGCAGGAAGAGAGGTTAAAAGGCACTCTAAGCAAGGTTCTCGGCCTTTGGATCCTCCACCCTCTTTAACAGTGGGCAGGAGGGATTTTTTTCCTCATGTTGCTCGTCTCACCAAAACCACATGAATTATGCAAGCTTGACTGACGTTTTGACACCGTCTGTGTCTTCAACAGAGTGGGTTTGTTGAGGATGCAGCTTTTTGTGGTCTCTGTCACCAGTTAATCAGGTGTACGCTCACAGTGCTAGTCACGTTTCGACACCGTCTGTGTCTTCATCAGAGTGGGTTTGTTGAGGATTGCAGCTTTTTGTGGTCTGTCACCAGTTAATCAGGTGTACGCTGACAGTGCTAGTCACGTTTCGACACCGTCTGTGTCTTTACTCTGCACAATAAATTGCTAAACCAATCAGTGCGCTGCAGTCCCTCCAATTTCTACATGTTTGATGTCCTTCGGCTGGGCAGCACCTGACTCAGTGGTTGGAAGTGCCTCGATTTGAAAGAGTCCGAGGTTTTATTTTAGTTTGTTTTTTACTTTATGCGCCCAGAAAGCCTCTTCATGCTGCAGTTCTCCGACAATGAGCTTTAAAGAGGTTTTTCCTTCCTCTTACTATCAATCTCGCTGTGTGCCATAACTGAAATACTGTAAACGTGGGTCCTCTTCGAGTCTAGCGGCCAACGGCTAAACGCACTAGGTCTCTGTCTCATGTCACAGAGTAGGGTTATGTATTATAAAGGATTTCTTTTTACATTTCTAAACTAAGAAACTGCAATAAAATGAATTTATTAAAATAATTCTAGATATCTCTACCAGCGGTACCAATAAGTGTGACCAGCACTGTGAGCATACACCTGATAACTGGCGGCAGAGGCCACAAGAAGCTGCATCATCAACAAACCCAAAGAGGCTGTTTGGATCATATCTCTACCAGCGGTACCAATAAGTGTGACCAGCACTGTGAGCATACACCTGATAACTGGCGGCAGAGGCCACAAGAAGCTGCATCATCAACAAACCCAAAGAGGCTGTTTGGATCATTATACAGCAGAATCTCGTTTTCTTCGCAGCTCACCTTCCACATCATCCGCAGCCATGCGCAGCAGGGATTCGGTGAAGTTAATTTGCACGTTCTTCTTCTCCAAGATCTTCATTATGATGTCCTGTGTCAGACCAGGGTTCTCTCGCTCCGCCTGGCAAAAAAAAAAAAAAACGGAAAAAAAAAACACACGTAGGATAAGGTGAAACATGACTGAGAGAAAAACATGCTGCCAGGCATTAGCTGTGAGTAGAATGCACAGAAGCCCCCTCTATATAATTCAAACACCATTACATCAGTCAGTAAGTTGCGGCAGAGGCGCTGATCAGAAAAGCAGATGAACAAACAACCAGTGAAAGTTACAGTGAAACAGCTGTAGGGTTCTCCTATCTCCATTGGGTTTATTTAAAGAGAAAAACATATTTTGGATTAATAAAGCAATCAATGACACAGGGGTTCTGTTCATGCACGGAAGTCAATGTGTACTCATGCTTTGGCATAAGCATGAGTACACAGATGGCTTATGTTAAAAGATTAAGGCATCTGTCAGTGTGGGGAAAATGCAGGTAAATGCAGGTCCTTATTCATAAGGAAATAGTGGAAATGTATTAAATTAAAAGTATTGTGGAACATAGGTCGAAGGTAAACTATAATAATAAAGACAAATTCAACATGTTTTCAAATGATCAATTGATCTGCATTTAAGCAGTTACCATGACCCCTAGTGGTACACAGAAATATAACATGCAAATAAAGCTAAAGCTGAACAAGGAGCTGATGGGTTAAAACTGATGTATTTTTAATAGCACATCACTGGACTAATTTAGGTCAACAGTTATCCCTTTTTAACCAGCAAACTAGCGCTTTTGCATTCCATAAAAGGAAACCACCTCTTTGTGTCAAACTGGATTATTTCCATGAATCGCTACGCAAAGTCATTAAGCAGTCGGTCTTGAAAATGGAAGTCACAGATGAGACAATGATGAACTTGGTATTGGATAAAAGCACCAGATGAAACATTACAGTGATGATCAAAAATATAGATATATTTCTACTGAGCCTGAATGTCTTTCCTTTTTGTTTTTTATTTGATGGTTTATTTGTTTGTTTTTTACCTGCTCTTTATCCACAGCGGAATGATCAGACAGCAAACGACTTAAATTAATTATCTTGAGATTTTTTTTATTTTATTTTTTACACAAATAGGAGAGCTGTGTTTTACCTTTTATTTTTGCTGACGGTTTCGGCATCCACTGTCACCTTTCTCAGAGCGTCCACAGCTGTTATTGTAGCTTCTTCCATTGTTTATCTACAATACCAACCACAATAACAGCTGTAATAATAGCTGTGGACGCTCTGAGGAAAGCGACAGTGGACACTGAAACCGTCAGCAAAAATAAAAGGTAAAGAACAGCTCTCCTATTTGTGTAAAAAATATGAATCTCTAAGATAATAGAAAACAACACAAAATGAACATAAACTTCAATTAATTTTCAAAATAGGAACTGGGCACAAATGTTTTAATTCATTGTGGATTCCAGATAGTTAAAATTACACAGTATAATCATTAACTCCCTGTTGCTTGCAGAGTTTTAGAGTCCACACACTTTGTGTTGCCATCAACAAACTTCTGGTAAAATTCTGGCTGGATATCTGACCACTCTTATCAAATGAAAAGAGTTGAAATCGTCTGGCTTTCTGTAACAGATTCGTCTCTTAGGCGTATCCCACAACTTATTAGTATAGTTATGGTCAGAGCTTTCCAAAAGCTTAATGTCAGCACATTTTATCCATACCAGAACCAGTTTTGATGTTTGTTTTGGATCATTAGTGCTGGAACACCCAGTTGTCTCCAGGTTTCAACCATCTGACCCAACCTGTCGTCCTCAGATGAAGGTAAGTTGATCAGACTGAATCACCCCCATGCACACCATTGTTATCCTCCCAAGTGAAGTAAGTTTTGGTTCCCCTGGCCTAAATATGACAGCTTCATGCTCAACTAAGCTTTGCAACCACCTGTGGGAAAAAGCAAAATGCCTCAGGGAGAAAGGTTTTATGCATGGCGGTAGTAGCAAAACGCTTTAGGGGCTTTTTGCTTCTGCACAAGGGTGTACCAACACAATGCACAATGGGTGTACCAACAGGAAAACTGGTTCGAAATACAGATCAGAATTGGATTCTGGTCAACTGGAACGCATTAAGTTTCATATTAAGCTTTATGAAAGGCTCAGCAATACTGAAAATTTGTGGAATACGCTCTAAAACCGGGTCTATGGTAGGAAGTTAACCATGTTAAATCAACTCTCCAAATTCTGCAGAGACGAGTGGTCATTAATCTAGGCATAGGAATGCCTGAAGCTCCCCAACAGCTACAGTGTTGTTTCTCTGCTACTTAATAGGGGACTTTTAAACAAATATTACTGGGGGTATACATTTATATTTGAGCCTATACAATTTTAACCACATGTGGATTAGAACAAATGCACAATAAATTTAAGGCTGTGGAAGCAATTCTTGTTTTTAAAATTCCCCAAAGTACATAAAAAATCATTCCGCCAAGAAAAAGAACTGCTCATGATGAAGGTATTGTAAATGCAGGGCAACGGTAAACTGGAAAGCTGTTAACTTTTGCTATAATTCCATGGTTCTGAGATGACCATGGAGTGATTCTGCTATTTGATGGTTCTGCTCATTCTATCAATGTATCTACCTACCTTTTTGAAGGCTGCTCTAAGCGTCTGAGCTGCTGACATGTTAATCCTTTCCAGCTAAAAGAAGGGGAAAAAAAGAGAAAAGACATCAGTACAAAACCAAAACTCTTCATGCACTTTTTAAACTCCAGATTGTACCCTCCTGATGTAGGCATCAAGTATCCCACAGACCAGGAACCTTTTATATGTTCATGTGCTTACTGGCTTTTTGTGCAAGTAAAGGAGAAACCACAGTTGCTCTGATTTCATTTTTAACAGCCTTTCATTACTGAAGCATTTGAATATCTTTTGGGTGTTAATATTTCTTAGTCATGCACAGAATCCACAACCAATGGACACAAAATGTATATCGAATATACCTTTTCAGGTCAGTTTTTCGGTCTGTATCATACCTGTCAAGTTTCAAAGTTGAAAATAAGGGACATTTTCAAGCGCGAGCCATCCCACCACTCCAACCAAGCTGTAGCATTCACGAAAACTCCCACTAACGTCTGCCAAAGAGTGTCACATCTGCCATTTTTGTCGCACCTATGACAATGTACTCACATGCTAACAATTTGTATCTATTTAATAGTGGGTATTGTAGTGACCCCTAACATTTGCATATTTTACATTGTAATGTTCGAGTTTGAATGTTTGAGCTACACCCACCACACTGGCAGACGCGGTGGGTGTCTTAGACAGAACATTGTTAAAATGTATAGGACAACATACTCTCATGCTGCAGATCTATATGTGCTATTAGGTATTGTCTTACATGTATATTGTGTTTCTTACTGAACAAGTTGATCCTCAGGTTTTCGCTTCTTAAATTTAGTCTAACAATTCACTCTAGAAGATGTTCTCTATTTAATACATTTTAAAGGGGCAGTGAATAAGTATTAAGAATATCAATAAATCAGTCAGAATGTTAAATGAATCGTTGATTATTCAATGATTTTATTGCATTTATGAAGATGCTACATTCTTATGTAGATATTTTTAATGAATGATAGAATAAGACAGAAATAACATTAATTAGTTGTTTATGGGTTTTATTTATTTACATTGACGTCCCTCTCTGACCCCCATGTTGTGACTGATGTCTATCACTCAGTCTAGGCCCCGTCCCCTTTTGTATTACAGCCATGCTTTTATTTTGATGTGACACCCTAAGATCATTACTGGCCCTCTTAAACAACTTCCTAGCTACACCCCGGCTTAGTAGTCTTAATGAAGTATTTTTAAGCCCATATAAAAATTATTGTTTGGGCATTATCACCTATCATTTTGAATATGAAGAACTGAATTAAACTAATTTCAGGGTTAGACACAGCGGGTCTGACACACATTGATAAATACAATTATTGATTTAAACTTTCAGAGAAGTCTTTGTTTCTTTCTGATTTTTTTCTCCTTTGTTTTGTTTGTTCTGGTGCTGAAAATGTTCCTATAGCTGATCAAAGGGGAGACGCAGGGGGAAGCAACACCTCTTATAAAAAATTTTTAGGAGAATATATTGGAATGACTTCTCCTTCATCAGGTCCATCCATCTCTTTGTTGTTCCTGCTCTCGGCGCTAGTCACGCAAGAACTGCCACCCAGGTTACTGCAGGTAGCAGTTCTCGCGAAAGTTAGTGAGAATTTAGTTTAGAGAGGCAGAGGATTTTTTTCAATGATGCTAAAATATGGGAAATTTACGGGATATTAATACGGGAAGACGCCGGAAAATAGGGGTGAAATACGGGAGTTTCCTGGCCAGAACGAAAGACTAGACAGCTGTGGTCTGTGTCTACTTCGATATAAATTTATTTTCCCCTAATGCTCCTAAACGCATCACTTATTCTCAACAACCCGCCCGCCCAGAAAACTCAGTAGCGTGCAGGTTGTTTTGATACCAGGTGAGAGGGAGCAAGTTGACACCAAAATAAACAGACAAATGTTCCTCACTGACCGCTTGTTGTCTTTATCCCTCAGATGAGACGTTGGACAAATGTGACAACCCTGGATGAGGGAAGTGTCCGCCTGTTGTCAACAATCACGGCTCTGATATTTGGGGAAGTCCCAACTTGGTTGATGACGTTATAAATAGAGTTTGATATCATCTGTAAACTGTGGTTTGCTCCACAGCTGAGAGACGTCTGGGCACAACTCAGAGCGAGCGAAAGTTGTGTAACTGACAAACCATGAGCAGAGTTGGTCTTTATTCATATAACAAGGAGTTATTCTGACAGCCAAAACAATCCATTCATGGATTATAAATGCTGTCAAATCAGGGTAAGTCATTTGTTCATGGAGTAGATCTGTTTTTATTTATTCATTACATTGTGACATAATACTTTAAACCTATCGTTTTATTCCCGGTCACGGTGTGCGATTGTGGTGTGTTGATTTTAAACCTAAATGAGGCAGCTTATAATGAACGTTGTTTAGGCTGCTATTCCAATAACTTTTCACTCAACAGTGATCTAATGTTTCAACACCAATTATGCTTTCCACACTTGGTAGTCAACCATTTTGCAAAGCCCTCACAGGAGGCGGCCAGTATGCGCACTGCAGCTCCGCCCGCCCAGGTCCAGCTGGAGTCAGAACAGATATTAACTCCAGTGAGTCCAGAATGTTAATGAACGACTTCCTGGTGGTACAGGACAACACGTTGTCATGGTAACTGGTTATCCACGTCTGGTAGCGTTGGTGGTTGCTCTTAGCTCGTTTCATCGAGAGTTGGTGTGTTCACTACTTTTGGATGACGTTAATTTTTATTTATTTATTGTAAATGATTGTGTATGTTGAGGCTGTACAATCACCAGCCTGTCAGGACATGTAGTCCACAGGTTTCCAAATAATAATAAACATAAAAAAAGGTCACTATCTGGACTTCACTTCTGCTTTGGCTATGAAAAACGCGGCCGTTAGTGGCGCTCACTTCAGACCTGAGGATTACCATCCCAGCGATGAGTTTAACATGGGACACCGAACCAAAGAGCAGGTGCTTACAGCTTCATCTGACCGCTGAAACTGAACCACGGTAAACACCGAACCGAGACTTTTGGCGTACCGTTACAACCCTAATATATGTTGAGTATGTGTTGCAATAATAACGTTATTTGAATGGATTATGTCCACCCTCATGCGTCATCAAGACCTGGCTAGGAGGTTAGAAACGCTGGAAAATTGGCTATATGCAAATTTTGACAAATCATGCTGTAGGGAACTGGTCCAGATAATTGGGCCTTCTGATAAAAAAAGGGAAGACGCAGTAAATATTAACTTTTAGGTTATTTCTGTTCTGCAGCTAAAATAAGATTCAATCACAAAGGAATAACAGTGAATTATTTAATTTCACTTCTTGCATAGCTCAATTTAGGATATATTTGAATTACAGAGTAAAGATGATCCCTAACTATATTTATATCTTGATTGTTTTTATTTAATAATGATATGAACTCCCCTCTCTTTGACCTTCCAGTGGAGAAAGCCCTTCTGTCATCAGCTGCTTTACCTCGTTGAAAACTGGATACATCACGGCGTACAGTGTCATGGATACCATGGAGTTTGTCTCCGCTTCATTCTTCATCTCCTCCATTGTCATCCTCCAGGGAGGAGTAGCTCTTGTCAAAACAGTAAAGAGGAAACTGCAGCTCAAACACACTCACACATACACTTACGGACCCACACTCACACACCCTGAAAACCACACAAGATCCAGAGGGACAAGAGCCTGGGAAGAAAAAACAACAGAGAAGTGAGGAAATTACAATGGGAAATGCAAATCCTAAACATAGCTGTTAGAGGAAGTTGGTTGACCAAATCCTGACTTGATGAGAGGATACCCATGATGATTGCTATGATGGAAATGAAAAGTATTACAATGAATTTATCTGCTAGTTCTCAGCTTTCAATTCCATTTATTTCATCCCAGGTGGCTGCTGAGCTGTCGCCAACTGGCTTCAGGAAGTCCTGCTGCAGCAACTTCGACTCAGATACTCAGTTTGGTAGAATAATGCTGTAATTCACTCTCACCATGCTTTTCTAAGGCAAATAGTTTCACATGACTTGAGAACTGCCTCCATCTACTGTTTAACTTAATGCACTTCAAACATAAAGGCAAATAATAATGAATGTGATGATCTAATGATACAACACTTAACCTGAGCCCCAAAATGTAAAACCACAGCAGTTCTTAGTAGCTGCAAGTTTTTTAAAGACTAAATGCAGTGTGAAACATAAATTTAGTTTAAATATTCCAATGCTGGTTGCATGATGGTACAATTCCGAGCAGAGTTGCAGGAAGAGGCTCCTGGGTTTGAATCCTGACAAGGATTTTTCCGCATGTTCTTCCTGTGCACGTGTGGGTTCTCTCCAGGTACTCTCGCTTCCTCCCACACTCCAATAATACGCACTTTGGGTTTACTGCTCTCTCTAAATTGTCTCTGTATTGCCCTGCAATAGATTGGGTGTCCAGGCTGTATCCCAGTGAGAGTAGGAGAAATACACCCGCCCCCTGTGACCCTTCACGGATAACCGGGTTTATATGATGGACGGATTGGATGCATCTTCCAAGGCTAGTTAGTTACCTTTAGTTAGGGATGAATCGATACCGATATTAATCTTGTTTTTATGGCCGGTAACTGATGTTTTTATATATATATATATATATATATATATATATATATATATATATATATATATATATATATATATATATATATATATATATATATATATATATATATATATTTCCCTACCTTGCTAACAGCATTTAAAAAACGACCACTCAACCAACATTGCACCTACAACACCCCACAGTCCTGCACTGCATTGGGCCGATACAGATATGTTAATAATGCTAACATCGGCCGACAAAAACCTTACTGCCCATATATGGCGCATTCCTAGTTTTTATACATGATCTACTAAACTGTTTAGAGACCACTCAAACAAACTTTATTTCTAGAGTACTTTCTATTCAGCTAGGTGTAACACAAAGTGTTGTCAAAACGAGATATAAATTACACAGTTACAGAGCACAAAGACTTGAGGAATCACAATCATGAAATGAGGAAATAAAAACTCAGGATATTAGTTGTTGTTTTTTTTAAACACAGAAAAACAATGCTGAAAACCTAAACTATAATTAGTAAGCACAGGAAAAAAGATCAACATATCTCTGATAAAATGAGAAGAAAAACTCAAATAAAACAAATAAAACATACATTGATAGCATGACATCTGTTTTAAATGGTTACGAATCAAATGCAGATAAAATGTTTAAACATCAATAAATAATTATCAAACTCCAACCAAAAAATTTACATTTGTGGTCCGCATAATGACAAAACGAAAGCATTGCAAGCTTTGGACACTGTGAGAATATCAGGACAACAATAATAAAAGTGAAATAAAGGGTTGTGACTTTAGATATTTGTATACCAAATAGGCATGGGCTGGTTACTGGTATCCAGGTATGCAAAGGTGTCAAAAAGTTACTATTTGAAAACCACCAACGTGTTTAATCACATCATTTCAGTGATTTAGGCCTAAGTTCTGTTTATGAAAACCACTCACTGCAGGGTCGCTATAACAGCAGTTAGCCTAGCTAATAAACCACTTGTAGCATTAATTAATTTACACCTGTATGAAAAACTCTATTGTTTGTGCTTTTGCTGTCAAACAGAATCTAAATTAAGTACATATTCTTAACTTGAACGTTGCAAACGCAATATATTTTGGTATATCACATGCAAACTGACCAAATTAGGCCTAATTGGGCTTAACTCGGTCAGTCAGATGGAGGCGAAGTCCCAATGCAGTCTTTGGCATGCATTGAATATATATCAATAGGCACTGGAGAAATATATGAGACACCTTCACCTTGGAGGTTTGAGGCAACTTGCAATAATAGTTTACAAAAAGCTAATATCAGCTTTTTAAACTTCTAAAGAATAAAATATTCTGTACAATACCCAATAAAAAACTAAAACTACATTTGGCTTGTGGTACTTTTTGGCTCGAGGCTATGCATCATGATAAAAACAAACGACAAATAATGGTTGAAAGTCATATTATTATATCTAACTTATACTTGAATATAACTGGACCCCATAGATTGTTTTTACTAATTAGAAATTACTTTGTATGTACTACTCTGTTATTACGGTCAGATATTATCCGCAATCCTATGCCAGTCAGTATTTTCTTTAATAATAGCAATTAGATGATTTACTACCTTTTTTGTACACCACAGCATATGTATAAACTGTGAGACTCACCCTGATGCCAAATATTTAAATAAAACGTCAATCATCACAGCCACAATGCAAGTTACACTGATTATTGTATAATACTACTTGACATAAACATACATGTGACAATGCCATATCAATTCTGCTCCTCTCTTGTATTAAAAAACAGTGTCAGTAAATACGGACTGGCACATCCTATGATACCTATCCATTCTGAATACTTTAACCAATCTTATGCCAGTCAGTACTGAGGAAGAGATAACTTTTATTCCTGGTGACGGGAGTGGCCCAGGTTTATGTTAACTCGCTGATGACATCGTTCTCAAACACCCAAACAACTCAAAAATTACCAGAAGCATCGTATCATAGACGAAGGAATTGGTTTTGAGTACTGATTTCATCGTATGCAAAATAGCTAACTGACAACACTGACAGCTAATGCTTAAGATGGTACATAATAATAATTTGGGGCGTTTGTATCCAACTGGCAAAGCACATCATGAAAACGATTAAAACATATATAAAGTAGATAAACGTTTCTGCTCGTTAGTAAAAGCTAACCAAAGCGATGTCTTCACCACTGAGGGCTACATAGAAGGCTAACTAGATCCAGGCAGATTTTGGGTAAGGCTACTTGGCTAACAGGAAAGCTAACAAAGTAGGAGATGAAATGTAAACCGGGGTTTGACATTTTATTTTAGATTGGGTGTCCAGGCTGTATCCCAGTGAGAGTAGGAGAAATACACCCGCCCCCTGTGACCCTTCACGGATAACCGGGTTTATATGATGGACGGATTGGATGCATCTTCCAAGGCTAGTTAGTTACCTTTAGTTAGGGATGAATCGATACCGATATTAATCTTGTTTTTATGGCCGGTAACTGATGTTTTTTTTTTTATATATATATATATATATATATATATATATATATATATATATATATATATATATATATATATATATATATATATATATATATATATATATATTTCCCTACCTTGCTAACAGCATTTAAAAAACGACCACTCAACCAACATTGCACCTACAACACCCCACAGTCCTGCACTGCATTGGGCCGATACAGATATGTTAATAATGCTAACATCGGCCGACAAAAACCTTACTGCCCATATATGGCGCATTCCTAGTTTTTATACATGATCTACTAAACTGTTTAGAGACCACTCAAACAAACTTTATTTCTAGAGTACTTTCTATTCAGCTAGGTGTAACACAAAGTGTTGTCAAAACGAGATATAAATTACACAGTTACAGAGCACAAAGACTTGAGGAATCACAATCATGAAATGAGGAAATAAAAACTCAGGATATTAGTTGTTGTTTTTTTTAAACACAGAAAAACAATGCTGAAAACCTAAACTATAATTAGTAAGCACAGGAAAAAAGATCAACATATCTCTGATAAAATGAGAAGAAAAACTCAAATAAAACAAATAAAACATACATTGATAGCATGACATCTGTTTTAAATGGTTACGAATCAAATGCAGATAAAATGTTTAAACATCAATAAATAATTATCAAACTCCAACCAAAAAATTTACATTTGTGGTCCGCATAATGACAAAACGAAAGCATTGCAAGCTTTGGACACTGTGAGAATATCAGGACGACAATAATAAAAGTGAAATAAAGGGTTGTGACTTTAGATATTTGTATACCAAATAGGCATGGGCTGGTTACTGGTATCCAGGTATGCAAAGGTGTCAAAAAGTTACTATTTGAAAACCACCAACGTGTTTAATCACATCATTCCGGTGATTTAGGCCTAAGTTCTGTTTATGAAAACCACTCACTGCAGGGTCGCTATACCAGCAGTTAGCCTAGCTAATAAACCACTTGTAGCATTAATTAATTTACACCTGTATGAAAAACTCTATTGTTTGTGCTTTTGCTGTCAAACAGAATCTAAATTAAGTACATATTCTTAACTTGAACGTTGCAAACGCAATATATTTTGGTATATCACATGCAAACTGACCAAATTAGGCCTAATTGGGCTTAACTCGGTCAGTCAGATGGAGGCGAAGTCCCAATGCAGTCTTTGGCATGCATTGAATATATATCAATAGGCACTGGAGAAATATATGAGACACCTTCACCTTGGAGGTTTGAGGCAACTTGCAATAATAGTTTACAAAAAGCTAATATCAGCTTTTTAAACTTCTAAAGAATAAAATATTCTGTACAATACCCAATAAAAAACTAAAACTACATTTGGCTTGTGGTACTTTTTGGCTCGAGGCTATGCATCATGATAAAAACAAACGACAAATAATGGTTGAAAGTCATATTATTATATCTAACTTATACTTGAATATAACTGGACCCCATAGATTGTTTTTACTAATTAGAAATTACTTTGTATGTACTACTCTGTTATTACGGTCAGATATTATCCGCAATCCTATGCCAGTCAGTATTTTCTTTAATAATAGCAATTAGATGATTTACTACCTTTTTTGTACACCACAGCATATGTATAAACTGTGAGACTCACCCTGATGCCAAATATTTAAATAAAACGTCAATCATCACAGCCACAATGCAAGTTACACTGATTATTGTATAATACTACTTGACATAAACATACATGTGACAATGCCATATCAATTCTGCTCCTCTCTTGTATTAAAAAACAGTGTCAGTAAATACGGACTGGCACATCCTATGATACCTATCCATTCTGAATACTTTAACCAATCTTATGCCAGTCAGTACTGAGGAAGAGATAACTTTTATTCCTGGTGACGGGAGTGGCCCAGGTTTATGTTAACTCGCTGATGACATCGTTCTCAAACACCCAAAAAACTCAAAAATTACCAGAAGCATCGTATCATAGACGAAGGAATTGGTTTTGAGTACTGATTTCATCGTATGCAAAATAGCTAACTGACAACACTGACAGCTAATGCTTAAGATGGTACATAATAATAATTTGGGGCGTTTGTATCCAACTGGCAAAGCACATCATGAAAACGATTAAAACATATATAAAGTAGATAAACGTTTCTGCTCGTTAGTAAAAGCTAACCAAAGCGATGTCTTCACCACTGAGGGCTACATAGAAGGCTAACTAGATCCAGGCAGATTTTGGGTAAGGCTACTTGGCTAACAGGAAAGCTAACAAAGTAGGAGATGAAATGTAAACCGGGGTTTGACATTTTATTTTAGCTGACATGCCGCTCTAAGCAATCCACAACGCGACGGGAAGCCGTGTGTCTAAACAAATATAACGCTATTAACTCGTAATATTGACTTGCGGCCTGCAGCCGAGCAGATCGATGATAGCAGCGAAACGTAGCTTGCGTGCTAGCTTCGCTCATTTGTATATTTGTATCTGCCGTCGGGCTAAAATACGTCAATGAACAGCTGCGGGAGTAATGCGTACGTTCGTGGGCTTATTTCAAACTGGTACCAGTATCTACCTTTTGGCTGACTTCTTAAATAGGTTGCTTCTCCCGTCGACTGTTTTAGCTCCTGTGTTTTCTTTACAACTTAAGGCGGAAGTTTTTTAGGACTGGCCCAAGCGACATCTTCCGGACCATTGCTACGTGTGAGCTTGCGTCATCCAATCAGGTGGCTAAATTGACAGTGACGTAGCTTAAATGGTTAACATTTTTGGCGTCGCCGGTGTCGTGCCTGTTTAGATAAGACAGCCTATGACGTTTTAGTGTTTTTTCCCCACAGGGAAGGATTTGCTTTTTACTGGACGGCATTAAAAGTTTTAGTAATTAAAGAGAGTATGCCGAAGAGACTTCAAAAATACAAAATACTTGAACCAGGTGTGTTCAAAATAAGGCTTGGACTTTTTAATTTAAATAATTTCGTATGGCCCCCAACACTCAAAAATGAAAAAAAAGGCCAAACAGAAAATGGAGCTGATTCAGATGGCCACTTTTTATACTTTTTTAGGATAAGGTTATTTAATGATAAATGTATATCTATTTTAGCAGTAGGCTACATGTTTTTTTTAGCTATGAATTTTTCTTTCAGTTTAGTACTATATTAAGTAGAATTACAAACATCCAGTGACTTCATGGGATTTTGACAACTGACATGGATAGGCAGCTGAAAAACAGCACCTTACCAGTTCTGAGACTCAACATCATCATTATTACCATACCTTGGTTTCCAAAGAATGACAAAGATGCATGAGAGAAAGAATACCAAGAAACCGGAAGAGATGTGCTGTAGAAACTTAGAGGAGATGAGTGAGAAAATGGTTTGTGGACCATTCACTAAGCAAGACCCACTCAGTTCCAAATAGGAGAAAAACTTTAAGCAACTTTAGGGTTATTTGTGGACATGGACATGGATCTGGATGAAAAGTGATGATCTATGGTGTCCACAAACAGGCAGTGGCTTGATTAACCTCAATCACCAAGAAGAAGGTGTCCCAAAACACCCAGTAAACAACTGATGATATGTCCAAATCCATGCATCAGGTAATGTATGGTAAACACAATGTCATATTCCCTAATTTATTTCTACAAATCCATATATCCTTTCATTGTCTATACTCATTGTCCGTGAAGGGTTACAGGGAGGCTGGTGCCTATCTCTAGGGATTACTGGACAGGAGGCGGGCTTGACCCCAGACAGGTCACCAGTCTATTACAGGGCAACACACAGACACACAGGATAAACAATCCCCCACATATACACCTGAGGGCAGTTTAAAGTAACCAATAACCTTACAGTCATGTTTCTGGATTTTTGGAAGAAGCTGGAGTTACTGAAGAGAACTCATGGATAAAAGGGGAAAAGATGCAAACTCCACGAAGAAAGATTCCCTTGCTCCGAAGCAACTACCCTCTTAATTGTAATGATCTGATATGTTTTGTTTGTTTGTTGTTGGGTTTTTTTTACATAAAAGCTTTTATTTTGTTATTATATTTATCCACAGAAAAAAGCAGACAGCAAAGGACAGTTTCAAAATGTTTTTGAATTTCAGTGCATTAACAACGCAATCATCTGTTTCCCTACAGCCTAAACAGCCCCAAGATTACAAGTTTCAATTTTTCTTCTGTTTTTTTATTGCTGCAGTGACTTTCCATCAGCCTTAGCTCACGTTATGCTTTGTTGTAAAACACTCTGAAAGACAGACAATTGTGTTTACATATCAGCTTGTGATACTAATTCATCTGTTGGGTGCAGGCACTCAACTAGCTGTGTTGTCACGTGGGTACAACTCCTCTGATAAGATATTCATTTCCTTGTAGACATCAGACAAACAGATACGAAGACAAACACACCCTGATGTAATCTGACCTAGATTGCTGCATTGTAAGAAATCTCGGCATTGCAGAGGTTGTTCATTTATACATGCATTTCTTGTGCTTGAGTGTCTGAATCTGAGAAAATCGCATAAAAACTTAACCATGAACTCATTTTTCAGTGTTTGTTTTGTCACTTACCAATCGTTTTATACATTTACCAAGAAACATGTAACACAGATCTACTTTGTCTTGAAGCCAAAAAAGTAGTAAATGTTCTGTGCGATTAAGGGTGCATTTACACCTGATACTCCGGCAGGTTCTACTGGGGACCAAAATTGCAACATTATTGCTTTTTTTAGCTGGTGCGGTTCACATTCCCACTGGTCTTTGTCAAACAAACTAAAGCTTTTGAGCAACAGGTTCACCTCCTCGCCTGTAGGGGTGCTGCACCAAGAAGCCCTGAATATATGGGGCATTTTCTGTTCTGTGAAATATAAACAACCAATGAGAGGCCTCAGATTTTAGCCGTTTTTGGATTGCTCTGTTTCTGGGATATGTGCGAGACAAAAACGTTGCAGCAATGGGCTCAGCATGAGCAGAGAATGAGACAAGGTTGTTGCGCTGTTGTTTTGGTTTTATTTACCCGGAATGTCCTGCTCTATAGTCTGTTTCCTGCTTTTGGAGCGGTTCCAGTCCGCTTGGCATTCACATGTGCAATCAAACCTCACTAGGGTTCATTTAAACCAAACTAAGACCTAGGTTTTTAGGCGGACCAGAGTAAGCTTGATTTGGTTCGCATCAGTTCGGTTGCGCATTCACACCTCCCCAAATGAACCAGACTTTTGGGGCAAACGAACTAGAGTTTGATTAAAGTGAAATAAACAGGGCTAATGTGAATGCACTGTAAGAAATTGATTTATGGTGATACAATTTCAACTTTTGATCACATGCAGTCCAGGAATAGTGAAAGGGCCTTCTAACTTAACACTGATATGGAAACTTGGATTAGGTAGGTACCTACTGCAATATTATCAACCAGCTGTGGTGTGTTTCCATTATTTCTTACAATGCTTACACTTTACACCAAACAGGGAGATACACACTTGATTTACTGGCCGTGCCAATAAGCAACAGAAACCTGTTTCGAGTGCTACTGTTTTTGTTTTGTTAGTTGTTGTTTTTTTGTTTTTTAGGACTTGTGGCACCCCCTGACACAGTGACACCCTGGGCAAAGACCAATACAAACAACATTCAAAAAGGCAACTGATTTTGGAACAACAATAACATTATATATATATTAATAACGGTGCCAATTAAATAATTATAGCCGAAGTTTGAAGATTTGGACTTTGTCTGCAGTAATGTGGACAAAGCTCTTAAATTACCAGTCCGTCTACAATCAGGCCTCTGGGTATGTGATCAGAATGCATCATAGGGATCGTCCTTTTGGACCTTTTCTGGCAATTTCCCCAGGAAGCTAACCTGGGGAAGAACAGATCTGAGTGGTGTGAATTCTTTGGGATCCCCCAGAATGAGGTGGAGAGTGTCCGCTCAACCCAGGGGAGGCTTGGTTTCCCCTTCTGCAACCAGATTTAAGAGAAAGCACAAGACAGTAAATGGCAATATCAATAATTTGTCTCATAGTTGTAGATCAAATCAGGGTTTGTAACTCTCTTAATCATCACTGTGGTTTCATGTGTTTTCCTACATGCAAGCAAAATGCAATGTTTCGACACTCCAGTGACTTATCAGTAAAGAGATTTGCATCTGAAGCAAAAATAAATAAATTCTAAACTCTTCTGATGTTTCTTATGTTATGCCACCTTGTTTGTTTTTGTCTGCAGATGGAATGAAGTTTAGTTTTCTAAAGTAAAAAACAGTTACCAAGATACCCATCAGCTTCACTAGTTTTAATAAAAGCATGAACATATCAGAGAAACACTTCATGCCCACTGTTAAGTACGGTGGAGATTATGTAATGCTGTGGGTCTGTTTCTCTTCCAAAGCTCCTGGGAATCTTGTGAGACTATGTATAAAGAATGTTAATGTGTTTTAAGGATTTTTACACATCTTTACTGGGGGGTGCCAAAAGTTGTAGGGCACTCTGGGTGTCGAGGGACATTAATGTAAAATTTTGCATTGACACCAACACCTCAGGCTTAAGAGAAATGTTGCCTTATCACTTAACACTAACACACTGTACCACGTCTCACACAAGCTGTAACAAACTCTAAATTTATCTGTCAATTGTAGTGTTGATTACCTGTTTTGAACACAGTCATAAACATAAAAGTAGGAGCAACTAAGATAAAAAAACACATTTTTTAGATACTAAGTGGAAGCAGACAAGTATAGTCATCTTAAAAGGATAATAGCAAAACCACAGACATATATTTGTGTTCTTGAAGTTTTCCACCCATTGGTGGTTTAAGATGAGGGTGATATGGCTTTCTGGCCAGGGCAGAATGGCCAAGGGGATGTCACAAAGCAAACAAAGAAGTTATCTATTATTCCCCCCGATTGGGTTTTCTAATACTCAATTGCATAGTCAGTGAATTGAAATGGGGGTCATGCCTATGAAAGTAAATATTGCTGTCGCCACTGTCAGCATTCTTCTGTAAGTCTTTTAGCAACAATTTAATCTCTGTATTACAAAACTAAAGGATCGGCAACTTTTGCTCTCTTAATTCCAGCAGTCTCCACATTTTGTCTTTAACCATCTTGTTACGTTTTCCAGTGGTTTCTGTTATTTCCCATAGTTTTTTGATGTCACTCTTTTGACTTTCTTCCTTTCATCATTATTTCCTGCTACCCCCCTTTGTTAAGCACCCTTTATTGTTCCTTCAGCTGGCAACACTTCCCCTCACACACCATCTCTTTTTCACATATTGATTAGTTTCGACATCAGTTGTGTCTGGACATTATTTAACCACTCTTCTTCATTCATCTACAACCTCTATCAAGTTGATCCAGTCATGATCCAGATAATGTCAGCCTTAAAAAAATCGCATGTTCTGTTTGATTGTCTGCCGGGGTTTGTTCTGGATCCTTCTCTTCCTCCTCCCACCCAGATTCACGTGTATAGTGAATGCCAGGTCAGGCGGTAGTCCTCCAGCGATCTCATTGGCTGAGAGTCAAAGACATGTTCATGGAAAATTTGGACCACTAAACCCATAAACGGTAGGTGCTAAACGCTTTTGCCACCTAGTCTGCCACCAAAATCAACTAATCAATATATGTTTTATTCAGAGTTATGTAAAAAAAAAAAAAAAAAAAAAAAAAAAAAAAAAAAAGAAAAGAAAAAGGGAAAAAAAGAATACATAACAAGGGAACCAGGGTCTTTGAACAAAATATGTACAAAATTTTTATTAACATAATGATTATAAATACACATGAGTCAAACGAAACAAAAACACACACACATCTTAGACAAGGTTTCACTTTTACTATCACGGTCATAAAGAACCATAGCGTTATTCCATGCAGTCAGCGATGTTACACAGGAATTTTCCATACTTAATGCTATTTTTGCACTGGGAGTGGAGTGGGAGGGTGGTGCTGTTTTCATCCACTTCTAATCGCTTTACAAACGATTTCGTTTAGTTCTGCATAATTATGATGAATGAATCAAACATTATTTGTGTCTCTATATTGTAATGACTGCATGGAAGTATTCGTGTCCTTGATTACCGATTGTTCTCCCTGAGACCGGCCGGCTGACAGAGCGCACGCACCGGCTAAATTATAACTAAAATATAAGACGATACATGCATTCGAAGGCACAGAGAGTGATTTATTGCTGATTAAATACATGCATATATCTGCGTATGTTGTTCACATCAAACTGCGTAACAACCTCCCGGCTGTTAAGTGGATCAGATGCGGCAGGGCTGCACGTGTATTCCACACGAAACATTGTTTTCTGTTGCCAATTGGTTGGCAGCAGTCTCTACTCAGCTGTGATTGGTCAGAATGGTCATATGGGTCACTGTAGGGGCGTTCATTGTGTAACATGCTGTAGTGCCGTTATTTTTTTAAAGGTTTTGTGGTATTTGAAGTTTGTGAAGTATGGTCGAGAAATTCGTCAGGGGTCCACGGGGCGGGAGTCGAACCCGGGACGAGGGCTGAGGCCTCTGAGCATGAGGCACCTGGCTTGACTACACCACACGACGCCCCGTAATACCGTTATTTAAACAACAACAAAAACAAACAAAATGTGTATGGACATGATCTAATAACTAGTCAAATGCTTTATCACCGAGGGATGTTACATATATATTTGCCATATCCTGTTTATCTTCTGCAGGGGATGTAGGCATAACAAGAGAATTGGGCTTAGATTTAATAAGATAGTGTCTCATACAGTAAGTAAAGAAACGTGAACGCTATTTTTTTCCTCTCTCTTTGGCATCTTTGGTGAACTATCTATTGCAGGAAATGCTCCGTAGATGAATCTGGGTCAAAGTGAAGGCAGTGGATCACTACACAGTCTGAAAATAATCTGACATTCAGCTATGTGTCAGGTATTTTGGGGGGGAGGAAACTATGAAAGGATGCACAACAGCTATTTAATCATTAAAACTCAGGAGCGTCGATGAGATATGGGACGTCAGCAAGAATCTGAACTTCACCTATTGCTTCTCTCCTTTTTTACCTTTATCTTTATTGCCATTATCCAATGCTGAATTGGGTGCTGTCAATGTTGGACAGTTTTTGACCATTTATGATTCAACATAGGCATGTTCCTGCGAACATGCAACACATAGCCTACATGCAAACACTTCCAACTGCATGGAATTCACTTGTGTCAATAAGTTTGCATTTGAAGGTACGGGGATGAAACACCTAATAATTCACTACAAGATGCCAGATCATTGTATGTGTCTGCAACTGCTTTCTTGCCTCACAATAACGTGATCAAATTCAGTAATTAAAGGCAAAAAACTCTTTGGCATCGTGCATTTTGAAATTCTAGAAAGATCCCTCATTAGAGCCATGCCAGTGGAAGTTTTTCTTCTCTTTTAGAACCCTCTAGAATGGAATATTTTGACTTGTGTGCGCTCCCTCCCCCAGGATGCGGGGCTGGGAAGCGGCGCTCCTATTGGCTGGCGGTGCCACGCGCTACTCTTTTCTCTATGGCGCAGTGTCTTATATAAAGTGATGGTGGAGCGCTGGTTGGGAGTCCGACGCACCAAGAAGAGAAGTCTAACCACCGGCACTATACTTGGCGACAAGGACTGGACATTTCCAGGAGAATAACCGACAACAAGAACAACACTTCACTGAAAGCTTTTTATTTTGAAGAAGATAAATAGGTTAGAGAGCGCGTTTCTTGCTTTAATTGCGGAAGTTTTTGGAACTGACAGAAAGTGTTTTATTCTAAATTGTAATGACCTGTTTGTTGTTGGGATATTTTTTTCAGATTCTGCAGCCATGTCCGCGAACATCCACATCAACAGTCCCAACGTGAAGTACACGGAGACTCACATCGAGGCTCATTACTCCTACCAAACCACCTCTGTGCATCAGGAGGGGAACAGGCTCACGGTCAGTACCACCTCTCTCTAACATCCCGGTAAAATTGCGCCTGCGCATAGATTGCCATCTGTTGAGCTATCGGTCTCCATGGCATACGCAGGTGACGCCCCGCAGCACCGAGATGACGTTCCGCACCGATCGGCGCGTTCCCCGGCTGGGCGTGATGCTGGTGGGCTGGGGAGGCAATAACGGAACCACCGTCACCGCAGCCGTCCTGGCCAACAAGCTGGCTCTCACCTGGAGGACCAAGGACGGAGAAAAGGTGAGCGGAAAGAGCCAGTTTAAAGTGTATAAATGAAAGAAAAACGCACTTTAGACTTGTTATGCTTGATAACCGTATAATTATTTGTAGGGTCCACTTCATTTCACGCAACTTTTTGTCAGTGTCATTGGATGTTAATGCATAAACAACGCTCTGATTTGAGCCCCTACTGATGCCTGATATTGATAGGTGTAAGGATGGAAAGATAGTTCACAGTTTATAGACGATCCATTTTTACTTTTTACTAGTCTAAATCTGGATGATTCTGAACCAAAAGGAGTCCAAAATCCTTAAAACAGAAAAAAATCCCTTTAATTTAAGAATCGTAAGATGTGAATCAGATACTAATTTTAGCGTCATCACTAATCCATGATCTAGAGCCGTATTTATTTATTTATTTATTTATTTATTTATTTATTTATTTGCACATGCTTTCCCTCATGGTGCCCCCCTGTGGTTTTGCCGCTTTACAAAGAAGGTCATATCTCCCATAATAAACAGTGTCAATAATCTCCTGTATGAGCTCCTGCAAAAAAAAAAAAAAAAAAAAAAACCGTTGTCTGTGGAAACTAATGTAAGCTAATGAACATATTTTGCCTACTGCTATCCCCCACCGCCTTCTTGCCATCGACTTCTTGTACCTACTCAGTGAAGTGTTCATTCTTAACTAACAGAGTTCTCAGAATTTCCCATAAAAGGGTTTAGATATGCAACAGCGGCCAAGTCCTGTGTTTTCCTTATAAGATCATATTTCCTGGTTTATATGATGTAACATGTTTTCACAGTTTAACTCAGTTTCTTACACCCCCCCCCCCCCCCCCCCCCCCCCTGTCTCGCCTGTCTGTTCCATAGAAAGCAAATTACTACGGCTCCCTGCTGCAGGCGTCCGCTGTTTGTCTGGGTTCAGGGCTGGAGGGAGAGGTCAACGTGCCGTTCCGTGACCTGCTCCCCATGGTGCACCCTAATGACATAGTCTTTGATGGTATGGAGAATCCCAGATGTTCACCTCATGGCTTAACCTCTGAGACCTGAATGCATATATGCAAGAGATTGTAGACTGACGGCAGCAAATCTGATATTAAGACAGCTGAGGCTTAAAAATACAGCGGAGAGCAAGTTAATGTGAACCAGTGCTGGCTTAGGTATAAAAATGTTTTCCTGCAGTTTATTTGTGGGAGTACATTTTTGTATATAGTTTTTAATAATTTACCATAGATAATGACAAATGCACTAGCTGCCATCAGACAAAAGAAAATCTGTATAGTTTGATGGTTAACAGTTAAATTCAAAGTCTACCAACAACTGCTTATGACCCCAACTTTTGCATCTTGAGTTGTTGGAAGAGTAAAATGTCAGATCAGTAAGATCCATTTCATTTCTGATGACACTGTGTTTTCAGGGTGGGACATCTCCTCCCTGGATCTGGGCAGAGCAATGGAGCGAGCGCAGGTGCTCGACTGGTCCCTGCAGGAGCAGCTGCGTCCGTACATGAGCAGCCTCAAACCGAGGCCTTCCATCTATATACCCGAATTTATCGCAGCGAACCAGGAGAGTCGGGCCGACAACGTCCTCGCTGGCACCATGGCGGAGCAGGTAATGGATGCTGCAATTTCTCTTTTCTTTATAAATTAGATTTTTTTTCTGTGCCATTTTATTAAGGGTAAATGAATTTCCAGGTGGAGCAGATCAGGGCTGACATCAGAGACTTCCGACGGTCCAGCGGTGTGAATAAAGTCATAGTCCTGTGGACGGCCAATACCGAGCGCTTCTGCAATATCGTTCCAGGGATCAATGACACAGCCAAGAACCTGCTGGCTGGAATCCAGGTGAGAAAGAGAGCTGTATGCAAGGCTGCACTGAGCAGGTTTGCTTGAATCCTTCAGTTCTCTCATCTCTAAATGTTTTCCTTCTCCGCCCTCTCAGGCTGGAGCAGCAGAGATTTCTCCCTCCACTCTGTTTGCCGTGGCCAGTATACTGGAGGACTGCGCCTACATCAATGGCTCCCCACAGAACACCTTCGTCCCGGGGGCCTTAGAGCTGGCCATGCAGAGAGGCGTGTTCATCGGTGGTGACGACTTCAAGTCTGGTCAGACCAAAATCAAGTCGGTTCTGGTAGACTTCCTGATCAGCGCAGGTATCAAGGTAAGATTATACTTTTTTTAAAGGAGTACTAGAAAAAGCAAAAAACAGCACAGCTTCAGTGTCTTTGCTTCACCTTGACAGCCAACGTCCATCGTCAGCTACAATCACCTTGGCAACAACGACGGGAAGAACCTGTCGGCCCCTGAGCAGTTCCGCTCCAAGGAGATCTCTAAGAGCAACGTAGTGGACGACATGGTCCAGTCCAATCCTGTGCTGTATCAGCCTGGGGAAAAACCTGACCACTGTGTGAGTGAAATATCATCAAAAACTTTAATACAGACACAGTGAGATCCATTTTAAATATAAAATATAAATGTTCGTGTGAATGGTCCCAGAAAACCTCTAAAACATTTCCGTCCTGTTTCAGGTGGTGATTAAATATGTCCCCTATGTGGGAGACAGCAAGCGTGCAATGGATGAGTACACATCCGAAATAATGATGGGAGGGCTCAACACCATTGCGCTCCACAACACCTGCGAGGTTAGTGTCAATGCATTTCAGCAACAAAGTACTGCATAGAGGCTCAGGGGCAAAGGATCCTGATGATAATCCATCTTTTTAAGCCTTAAATCTAATGCAAAGAGACACATACAGGTCACACACCTACTTACTTCATTCAGCTATCAGCTCAAAACAGAAACACAGTATCCAATTAGTTTATCAAATTAAGAAAATGTGATTTACTTGTGGATTTATAATAAGAAAAAAATTAGAATAATTCATCACAAAACTCTTCAATTAGGAGACTTTTCAAGGTAGTTGAACTGGATTTTATTTAGCAATATCGTAAAAAAAAGTAAATGCGGAGAATGCAAATTTACACTTTTTTTATCCGAAAAATACTACTGAACATTTTTTGTTTGAAAAATGCGCCACAAGGAGGCGTTGCCTGGCAGACCAGCGAATGGGGGTGGGGTGGGTAGGCGTGGTCTGGGCTGTGATTGACATCTTGACCGTGGTGCTGCTACAGTGGCACAGACAGCGAGAGAGATGGAGCCATGCTAGAGACTCAAACTAAATGCTATGCTAAAAATATGCTAACCCGTTATCACTCGTTATTCCAACTCCAACTCGCTACGGAGGCGTGGCCGAGCCTCTGCTGCTTACATACCCCACAGCGCCAGTCCAGCTGACCTCACAAATGGTTTATGTCAATAATAACCGCCGCTTAGCCAATAGCGATGACTGATTCAAATTCAAATTTAGTGCAAACGTTTAACCTGAAGAGGGCGCCAAACTGACAGTTTTAGGCCAAATATATATATATATATATATATATATATATATTACATAAGATGCACTAAAATGTCAGTGCCACAAATGTAGACACCTATACACTACTAACACCTATACACTACTATACACTCATTTATACAGTTTATCAGCAAGAAAAAAGTTGATTTGGGGGTGAGTTATGCTTTAAAGACACGGGTCTTGATTTGGGCAAATATAAACTCTGTTGAAATGAGAAAAGGAAAGAAAAAAAACCCCACATGCCTTTAGACATCTAAATAGTTAGGATTTACTTCAGAGGCACAACTCTTACATTTAACAGCTTTATTTAGTACAAAAAATATTATTCTATTTTGAATTTAACTATTCATAATAATTAGCTTTAGTTCTCAGTTTTCCTCTTTGAATCTTAACAGGACTCGTTGCTGGCCAGCCCAATCATACTGGACCTGGTTATCCTGACTGAGCTTTGCCAGCGAGTGACTATCAGGCCTCAAGGAGAGGAGGACTTCCAGTCCTTCCACAGTGTCCTCGCTCTGCTTTCCTTCCTCTGCAAGGCCCCTCTGGTCCCATCAGGGACTCCAGTCATCAATGCCTTCTTCCGCCAGAGAGCCTGCATAGAAAACATCATGAGGTATGCATTACTTTAAAATAAAAATGTGTTGACCTCCCCCCCACAAATAGAATTTCCAAACATATGTGGTCCATCCAAAACAAGAGCTATAGATTCTTATCCTTTGTCTTCTCCAGAGCGTGCATCGGTCTTCCTCCCCAGAACCACATGCTGCTGGAGCACAAGCTGCAGAGGAACTTCCTGAATCCACACACAACCTACATCAGCAACGACGTGGCCACGCTAAAAAAAGTCGCCCTCGCCAATGGGAACCATATTCCTGTACCGCTGAAAAACGGCATCTATACACATGAGAGCGACACAGCTTGTGCTATGTAATGGCAGACATTGCACTGAAGCCTGAATCAGACTGCTGTAAAATTTAATGCATTGTTTGAGATGAACAAACGCCTCGATTGATCAAATTTTGATCTGAATAAAACAAAGGAGTGAGCTAAATCGTCTTTAGGTTAGGGACCACAGTTATTTAGATCTGTGTGGAAACCACACACGGTAACTGACCATGTCTTTAAGTACTCTTACATTCTTTTAACTGTTTTTATGAGTTTACAAAGAAAGCTTCTGCTTTAATTGAAGTAGGTTTTCAAGTTTAGTGCAGTGTTAAAGCACACGTGTTCTGTATATACCTGTGAAAACAGATGTTTTACAAACATAATGTTGATATAACTACTGTGTTGCTGCTATTTGAATAGACAGCAAATGAAGTTGAAAAAGGTGAATGGTGCATTCACTGGTTTTGTGTTGACATCTTGTTTCTGCTGTATTGTTGATTTGTAACATTTTTGTGTGAAATTGAGTATTTTACAATAAACTTTAAATTTAAAATTGAACTTCTTAAACTTGTCCTTCCTCTTGTTGAGGCACCTCAAGTTGGGTCTTGAAATTGAATAGGTTTTTACACACAGACAGACTATTTAGGTGTGAGTAATGAAAGCAATTTTATTGCACCGGATTTTATTTAGGAGTGTCAGGGTAAAGGTAAGTAAACATGTGCAAGCTGCACTTTTTATATATTTATAAATGTATAATCTTTCCTCTTTACAATAATGCACATCTTATTGACCCATCAACTAAAATCCAAACTAAATATAAAAACGGTTTCTTATTTTAATGTGACATACTTCCACTATTACTGATCATTTATGATGTCAGATAAAACCAGAAAGTTTGTAGTAAAAAAAAAAAAATCCAGAGTTAATTTCACAGCTACTTGAATTTAAAATTCAGATGTTCAAAATGAAAGGAGCATTTTACTTCTAATATGATCTGCATTATAAAAATATAAGCAATTACTACAGTCGCTTAAATCCTTCAGTCAAATGATTACCAAAGGGCCAGATAAACCATTTAATCAGCTGCCAACAGTTCAAAATACACACAGAGTTTACTGGGGAGAGCCTCATTCAGTAATGTAATTGATATCAGAATGTTTGTCTATACTTAGCTAATATATAACGTTTTTTTAACCATCGTTAACCTATGAGGCACCCAAGTATTTAAAGCTGCTGCTGAATCTACTCAGTGATTAATTGTTCAAGTGAATTCATGTTTTGAGGAAACCTTTAGATCCAGCAGATTTTATGTAGCGAGCTTAAGTAGTTTGACCTTATCCTGTATTTTTACTTTAATCCAGTTTCATACACATTTAATAGTGCATGTAATATTACTTAAATTGGCTCATTTGGATTAACTTCACGAGACACACACTAATAAAATAAAACACCTGGTGGATAGAATCCATATGTATCTAACAAGGAAACGTATCGTCCATATTACTACAGTATATTTTAAATAAAGGGTAACATAGAAGCACGTTTTATTTGATTCTGCTTTTATAACTGAACTGACTCATGATAGCTATTAGGAACACTGAGACTTTAATATTCATAAAACAATAAACAAAAAGGGTTAATAATGTGTGTTTTTGTAACACTTCAAACTTTAAAGTGCAACTCTAGGTTTAAAGTTTATGTCATGTATGGAGTAAGGGCTAAACGTATATAGTAAAAACTATCAAATTGCTCGATGCTTTTAGCCAGTTAGCGCAATCAATCAATGTCAATCAATTTAAAATAGTCTATAGATTAATAAATGTATCTATCTAGAGAGCTCTAGACATTTTAGTAGTGCGTGGGTGGGGCGTCACGCGGTGTAGTGGTTAGTGGTTAGTGCGGCCCAGCGTCATAGAGAGATCTCTCTATCACGCTGCCCCATGCGGCCGTCACGGGTTCGAATCCCGTCCCTATTTACCGCAGGTCTTCCCAGAGTTCTCTCCCCCTTTTCTGTACGCTAGCCACTGCTGGAGCCACAACATCTTAAAATAAATAAATAAATTCAGCAGTGCGCTAGTTAATATGATTCTCCGCTTCCTGCTTCCCGACCGGTGTCCTCCATCACTTCCGCTGCCGTTGCTGCGACACGGGACATCAACAGCGATGGCTGACAAGGAGAAGCGCCGGTCTGCGGCTCTTCCTTCGGGGTTGTCCGCGGGCAAGGTCGTCAAATCGGACGGCGACAGGGAGTTCCTGGAGCAGGCCGGCGTCGGGGACCTGCTCCGCGGCGCCATCCTCAAGATGGTCGAAGCCAGGTCGGACGATCCCATCGGGTTCCTGGCCGACCACTTCTGCAACTTGGCCTCGGTTACGGTCAGCGGGCCGGCTGGATGCGGGGAGGAGGAGCAGCAGCAGCAGCAGATGAGCACCGGCCTTGCGGGCGCAGGCGCACAGGAGCAGCAGCGTCTCAACAGGGCGCTGTGGCACCTGCGGCTGGCGCATCACTCTCAGAGGTCTGGACGGATTTTATCGGTCAATGTTAGGCACCCGTGGACACCCATAATGAGCAGGAGAATCTGGAAAGCACTTGTACATTCTTGTACAACAAATTTTAAAATGTTTCGAATTTTCCACCTTAAAACCTCATGATGTGGGAGAAACAATGGGAGAAAACAAATACTGCACATCACCCTGAACACACCACCTCACTCACCACAAAACATGGTGGTGGTGGTAGCAGTGTGTAATGGAACTGTTTTTTTTTGTGTGCAAAAAAATAATATAAAAAAAACTATGTTTCCTTCTGCTTTGCAATTAGGCACTGCTTTGCATTTGTCAGTCACATAAAATCCTAATAAAAGATACTGAAGTTTGTAGCTGTAATGTGTCAAAAATGTGAAAAAGGTCATAATGAAATTGGTATAATAAGTTAGCATACTGACAGTAATATCTTTGAAAATAGCCATTACTTCGCTTATAATAATTAGCTCTATGATGCTGCTGTTTTTTAGGACGTTTATTCATTTTAGCACGGTTGTCAGAAAGGTCAAAACACTTGATTTTTTTTACCCACCTTCAACACACCTTCCTGCTCTTATAAAGAAAGACCTTGAGAAAATAGTTGTTCTGTAGCTGCATGGAAATTAACATTCGATAAGCTTCATTAATAACAATAAACTAAAACAAAAGCTTTTTCCACACATTGACTGTAGGATTTCTTTCTGTATTTTAGGTCAGCTTTCAGCAACAATGTCTGTGTGGCCTACGACCTCCTGAACCTCAATGGGTGTCAAAGACAAGCAAGCGAGGCTCCTGAGGGCCCTGATGGTTCCTGCCCCGACGTCTCTACTGAAGCAGGAGGAGGTGGAGGAGTAAAAGGAGGCCTATACACACAGACTTTGCAGTGCCTCTGCAGTGAAGGCGGAGTACCTGCCTCGACCTCTGCCCCGCTCCTCCGACGCCTCTGCTGCCAGGACCACGAAGCCGTCCCTTATGATGTCTTCCGCCATGGGGTGCTCACCTGTGCTGTTTTCTCAGACTACATCCGGCAGGCTCAGAGGCTTTACGCCGAGGTGTGCTGCCCCGATGAGGGGCCCGCCTCCCGAGCCCTGTGCCTCGCCGTGCTTGGGACCTTGAGGGAAGCACTCGAGACCTCCCAGGGCTGTGATGCAAACTGCCTAGTTAATGCCAATACTAAATCTAATGCTTGCTTTGAAGCAAATGTGAAAGCTATCCGCTACTTGGAGGCCAGTGCCAAGATCTCCCCCCACAAGCTCGCGCAAGTCATGGCCGGAGCACAGACCCGGGGGCCCAGTGGCAACATGGATGCAAAAGAGTTCGAAAACGCAGCCGCAGACCTGTTCATCACTCGTGTAAAAGTTGTATCCTAGAATTACTCATAAGTCATGAATGTACAGCAATAAACAGTAATAAGTCCTTAGATTGTATTCAGCTACAACACCAGGAAACGCCCAAGTAAAAACAAAACCGCAACACTAAGAATAAACTCAATAACTCTTGTAGCGAACATGTTTGGTGACTTTTTTAATATTTTATTAAATAAGCTCCTGTAAGTATTCATATTTGGAAAGTGTTTTTTAATGAAATAGATTATGTCTGAAAGTATATTCTCTTGTTGGGCATCTGGAGCCAAGATCCTTATAAGGAGAGACATTCTAAAGACAGCAGTACAAGTCTTGGACTTGTTGGTTGTTACGTCATTATGTTGCAAAGAGAAACAAGCTTCTAATCAAATGCTGCTGCATGAGTTATTGAAGGATGTGGTTTGATTATGCAGTTCATTATTACTCAGAAGATAAAAATGTCCCATTTCCAAGTTGGAAACATTTACAGAAATATCCATCAGAATTTCTATTTGGGGACATATGAGATTTCCCACCAACCTCAATATCAAAATCTAATATGGCTGCCACACATAAAATGTTGTTATAGCTGCTGTAATAAATTCTGAATTGCCCTTCTGATGATTTCTGTCTCATATCTTTCACACATACACAGAACCTCTTTTAGTGATGATGTTACAATAACGTTTGAAAAAAGATATAGAAAAAAGCATGTGTTTTTTTCCCACTCATATTGTCATAATATTGAAGTAGCTTGGCCAGGAGCACTGCCATCAGCAAGGAGTGGAATAAAAACATCAACCATTTGCATTTTCCTTGAGTCAAAAGGAGGAGGTGATAATGGTATTTCAAAAATATGCCAATGTGTCCTTTCTAACTGAATTTTGCCAAATTGAAAACATGTGATCAAGTTGAAAAGAAGGTGGAGAAGGAAAATAAATCAACATTAATGTTAATGTTTGAAGCAGGTGTTGATATCCAGAGGTGGAAAGAAGACTAAAACATCTCACTCAAGTAAAAGTACTACTATGGTGATAAAATGTTACTCAAGTACAAGTAAAATTACCCATCTAAAAATGTACTCAAGTAAAAGTAAAAAGTAGCTTATTTAAAATGTACTTGGAGTATAAGTTACTAATTAACTTTTTTTTGACAACAGTAAAACGGTCTCTCCTGAGTAGTGCAAGAAAGCCCATGGGACATAAATCTCAAAGTTGTTGCTTTTTCATAAATAACTTTTTTTCAAAAGTGCAATTGCAGATTAACTGCAAATTAAAAAAAAACAAAATGGGTAACACTAACAGTCCCAAGTGCTGTGACTTTCCACAAACACCCAAAGAAAACCAAACTGACAGGTACCATCACAATGTTTGTAAGACAAAACTATGTAATTTTTTGGCAAAACTGTGCTATACCTGTCACATATTAGAGCATGTTAAATTAACTTAAAACATGTCAAACAGACATAGCAGCAGCTAGAAAAATTATTTTCATTTTTTTCAAAATTGCCCCTCCCTAATGTACTTCTAGATTACAGTTCCTTTAATTGTGTCCATCCTTAGAGTGTTAATCTCTGAATCTCCTGTTAATTTTGGGCAGCAGTTGATTTTTAAAGTTAATAGAGATCATCCTTGCTCGGTTTGGAGTAAAGTATTTTCTGTATTGTAAAAATACCTTCTATCATCTTAATATGTCTATAGGATGAGCTATTTTAATTCTACATATGCTAAATCACTCTAAAATTCCCAACAAATCGGCCACCATTAGTAGAGGAGACCGGGTATCATTGTAACACGGAGATAGTTGTAACACTCGCCAAGGTCCGCAACATCTGCCAGATATCGTGAAGCTGCACAGAAGCTAAGAGAATGTTAGATGTGGAGATAAAGTCAGAGAGGCCAGATTGAGATGGTTTGGACATGTTCAGAGGAGAGCCAATGGTTATGTCTGTAGATGGATGCTGAGGATGGAGCCACCAGGCAGGAGGCTGAGAAGAAGACCAAAACAGAAATGTATAAATGTGTTCTTCAGGTTTATGGTTCCTTCTTTGCTATTCATTGAAGTGCTTCCATACTTTTTTAGTGTGGATCTTATTTAATCAGAATAATGTAACTGTTACATCCATCCCCAAGCAGTGGTACAACTCACCCAGGTACTGGGGTAGGTTGTAACAGCATACCTCTTTATATTAAATAAATGATTTAGCTAATCTGTGATATTGTGGTAGAAGTCCAAATGCATGTCGTTTATTGTAGACAAATACAACATGGTAAAATTTGAGATCTCTAGCACAAAGAACCACTGAGTTACATTTGCTCAAACACAAAGTGTGACTATCATCCTCGGTCTCCCCTATATATGGAAAAGCAATAAAACTGGACAATTCGATTTATTTGCGATTTATTTTTTATTGGTTTATAATATAAAAATTGCTCATTGAAACACATCTGTGCGCTCTTTGACCGTCACAGTGGCTACGTTTGGCCACTAGGTGGCAGCACCATTTAAAAACAGACATTGGATGCGGGGGCGGAAGTAAACAACATGGTGCTCGAACCCCGTTGAGGTAGCTTGTTGGAGGATGCTCTCGTCACCGTAGCCTCGCGTTATCCAGTTTAACTCCCTGTTTAATTCCCCGGGATGGGGGACGAGGAGCAGCAGCGCGTCTTGATGTTTCTCCTGACCTACATGTTGCTGAAACGCAGGAGGGACCTAAACAACGCCAGCACCCAGAGGCGCAATGAAATCCAGAGACGCATCCGACATCGACAGTACTTCTTCCAGAGACAGAGGAGGATGCTGATGGTCAGTGCTTTAAGGGTCGGTTCTCTAATAAGCCACCAGGTGTAGCTGTGATCATTAAACAGAAGTTTTAGTTCAAATGTTTCAAATCCAGACCTGAACTCTGATGATCGGGTACAGTTAGAGTTCCCTAATGCACACCTAACTACGGTGTGCATTTGTACAACCACCTTTCTCTGCTGTTACACCTACTAGTCTTTCAGGGAACGTTTCTACCAGCTTTTTCACATGTGGGCACGGAGGTATTTCCTCATTCTTTGTTACAAAAACAGCTTAATTTCAGTCTGAATGGATGAAGAGCATCTGTGGATATAGTTTTTGAACTCTTGTCACAGATTTTTATGTCGAATTAGGTCTGGACTTTGACTAGGCCTCCTCTAACACACGCAATTATGGCTGGATCCATGGCTATATAATTACGGTCGTTTCCTTGCGGGAAGGTGAGCTTGGGTCCCAGGCTTTTGCAGGGTTCTTTCGAGATAGCCTTGTATTGAGGACTATCTATAAAGTAAGGTGTCCCACCAGCAAGAAGCTATAACCAGCCCATTTTATGATGGAGAGAATGTGTTCAGGGTGATGTGCAATGTTAGTTTTCTGCCTTGTGTTACGTTTTGGATCAGGGCTCAAAAGTTCTGTTTTGTACTCCTCTTACTAGAGCACCTTCTTCCTCACCTTTTCTTTTCCACGTACCCAGCTTGTGACAAACTGCAGATTGGAATTTTAAAGGCTTTCTCTGCTGAGGCTTTGTTTTGGTCATTCTTTATGAAGGCCAGTTCTACTGAGGGAATGACTAATATTGGTGTTGTCAACAGATCTTCTCACATGAGCTGTGGATCTCTGCATGTGCTTCCGAGTTACCATGAACCTCTTGACTGGTTCTCAGACTAATGCTCTCCTTGCCTGGCTCCATCCGTTAAAGTGGGCAGCCATGTCGTCTTGGTAGCTATAAATCTGTGCCATACTCCAAAAATCCCAATGTTCTTCTCCTCAGAGTCATTCCTTCTGTATTTGTCCCCACAGATGATGATCGCAGGAGGGATCCGCTCCAACATCCGCATCCGCACCCGTCCCTGGACTACCACTCCCCGCTCTGACTGGTGGGAGCGTGTTGTGATGACAGAATTCCAGCCCTCTGATTGGCTGGACAAATTTCGGATGAGCCGGGAGACCTTCTTCGACCTCTGCGACAAGCTGAGGCCCCGTCTGGCTCGCCAGGACACCAGCTTCCGCCTGGCGCTGCCGGTGGAGAAACGCGTGGCTGTGGCCATGTGGCGTCTCGCATCCAACATCGAGTACCGCACCATCAGCGCCCTGTTCGGTGTGGGGAAGTCCACCGTGTGCAGGTGTGTTAGAGACATGTGCCACGCCATCGTGGCTCTACTCGGCTCCGTATACCTACGCCCCCCCACGGAGCAGGAGATGGAGGACTCGGCCCAGCTCTTCCACTCCCACTTGGGCTTCCCACACTGTGTCGCCGCCATCACAACACTTCACACAGCTATCATCACCCCATCGAGCAACTCGTCGGATTATGCCAACCCTGCTGGATGGCTGTCTGTCCTGTCTCAGGTAGAGACAGCCAGTGTCTGTGCTGCTGAATACATAGAGATCAGATTTAGACTGTTTGCCTTTGTAACATTTTTTCTTTTCGTCTGCAGGTTGCTATCAGCGGCCGGGGTCACTTCTGGGATGTATGTGCCAGTTTTCCCGGTGGGACAGATCCTGCTGAGATCTTACAGAACTCCACTCTGTGGGTCACAGCTGCAGAAGGTGGACTATCTACTGCCCAAACTCCTATCTTCATGGGGAAACCACTTAGGTACAGCTAGTAGGAAAGTAAACTGTTCCATTCAGTAATACATCACAGAAAAACATTTACATGGTGACAATGGATCGGCTAAAATCCTTCTTCAGTACTTTAAGAGTCAGCTTCTTGCTTCTCTCATGTTCCTCTTATAATAAACTGTGAACAAATTTCAGATTTGGTCACAGTTATTCTTCAAGCATCCAAAACACCAAAGAGGCATTTTTAATTTGGTAGCCTGTGAAAAGAAATGTTTCAATGTTTTCTTGTGTGAGCTAGTTTTAGGATGTAAAGTTGGTTCTTGTGTCCCTTCATGAAACGTTCACTAATGCTATTGATAGAATGCATGAAGTGATCTAACAGGCTCAAGCCAAAAGGGCAAAGACGGATCAGGCGGATAAGATGTAAACTATTGAAAGAAAGAAAAACACACCAACTTGTAAAAGAACCAAAACAATTTAAGAAATTCAAAATTACCCACAGCACATGATAGAAAAATTAGACCACCTGTTGTGAAAATTAAAAACTCTGATTTTCAGCATTTACCCCAAAAATAATAACCAGATTCTGTTGCATTTCATAACACATTGCAAGTCATTTCAAACTCCATGTAGAGGTGTGTTAAATTTAAATGAATTTAAACTGAGATCTCAGTTATATTGGAAATTCAAAACAATTGAAATGATGATGGGGGGGGGGATCTGTCAACGGCTTTAAAATGAAAGAAATGTTTTCATTTTAAGATGTAAGGCAATCAAAAGTGAGGTTAGAACAGTGAGGACACAAATAAAATGAGACAAATTAAACATCTATCTTGCTATAAGTAAAATGAGACAAGAAAAAAGGGATTTAGAATGTGCGCTAAAGACTGGGAAAATATTTGTTGGAAATTCGAGGCAGATCAGGCTTACCAGGTCGTCCTCTGAAGTAGAAAATATGAATTCTTCACTTGTTTGTGCCCAGAAGTTGTCTTTTTTAAAAATTGATTTCCCTCTCCTTTCTGAAACCCATTTATTGTCTGCAGGTATGTGTTGCTGGGGGAGGCCTGCTACCCGCTCCAGAGCTGGCTGATGAAAGCCTATCCAGGGCAAAAAAGCCTAAGGGGGTGCCGCACGGCGTTGACGGAGCCGCAGCAGCTGTTCAATCAGCGCCTCAGCAGAGCGCTGCGTGCCTCGGAGGAGGTGCTGCTGAGGCTCAGGGCGCGCTGGCAGTGCCTGAGTAAGAGGAACGACTGCGGGCTGGACGTGGTGCCCACAATGATCCTGGCCTGTTGCATTCTGCACAACATGTGCGAGTCTCACGGGGATGCCTTCAAAGCAGAGTGGCAAGTGGAGGTGTGTGAGGCAGAGAACCCTCAGCCCCGTCACAAACCCCTGACCTCGACCAGCATGGACCAAAGTGATGCCGAGGAGGTCCGGGGCCTCCTCTGTGACTATTTTCAAGTGCAAAGAACCTGACTGCAGCTGCTAACGAATCTTTAACTGGGGCATCGATTTTGTCGTTACAAATACAAAACCTGCTGCACCTAAGATTTCAAAACAAAAGCAATATTTTAGATGTGTGACAGAAACACAACTTTGTGATATCTTAAATGTAAACAACAGTATGTTGACTTTTCTGTGTCAGTATATTGTAGGTGTTTGACCCATGTGACCTCCATTAAAGCCAGTTCAGAAGCCTAACTCTTACTACAGAATTATAATGTTGTAAAATGTGCAAAATGTGGTTGTGTTGTCTTACTGAAATACAAAGCCTAACCTGAAGAACATGTCTAAATAGATTCATATGGCAAGTTTGTGTGTATACCACCAGACATTCTCAGGTGCATTGATTTAGTTACAATACTAATCACTTCAGCTATTTCACATTTTGTCACTTTAAACCCACAAATTCCCATGAGTATTATTTGAAGCATGACCACAGCATAATACTGCCGCTGCAATTTTTCAGTGTGATTGCATGTGAGCATCAGAGGCCTGAATACAAAATGTACACTATTTTTCAGATTTTTATTTGTAGAAATTTTTTAATTGGTATATCGTGAAAAAAAAACCATTTTTGCAAGGCAGTTTTAACTGTTTCTGAAAGCAAGTGAAAAAATACTTAATTTTATGTACATAGATTTACACAAAAATACGATGAGGCACATTTTGTTTATTGCAAATAAAATAGGAGGGGTTTTACAGACTTGCAGTTACATAGCCCACAAATTTTGTGAATGAGTCTTATGCAATTCTTCCCCTGGCCTCAAGATGGCGCTGTAGTCCCAGCACACCTTTTGGCTTCTGGTTACGTCGTTTCATGCGGTGTTGTTGCTTCAGTTCCGTTAAAATATCCTTTCACAGCGCGCTCTACGCATGCTTTTCAATTTTCGCACTTTGTTTTGACCACAACATAACGTGTCCTATATTTATAATATCAGATGATAATATCTGCTCAAGATCCTTTTCGCATTTCCTGCACGTAAGTTGGGGTGCTCGGCTACAAATCCCACCCCGAGACCCGCCTCGCTCATTCAATTGGTCTGCTCCAAACCTGTTTCATGCAGTCCGCCGTCTGTCAGTCAACGCCGCGCTTCCCTCCTCCGCTTCGCTTGGCAGCATCCAGGAGTGTGCCCACCTTATTCCTGCGACGGGCGTTTGATGTGAACATATTTACGGCAAAGGATTCGGCACGAGTTTGTTTTTATTCTCCCCCCTCCCTCCATTATTACTAGCTTTCGCGCTAGCTTTGTCATTTACCCTCGGGATGACTCAGTATGTAACTGGGTGTTGTCCTGTTGTTTTTAGCTAGGCGGACAAATTCCTTCAACCAGCCTGCTGTTTCAATCACTGCGGGCTGTCACTACGTTAGCCGAGGCGCTGTTTAGTTGGGGGCGAGCTAGCGGGCTAGCAGGGCGAGCATATTCCCGACTGTTTTGGGCCTAATTTAGGGGAGGTTGTGCTGATGTCGTTGGAATAGCGCTGAAGACTGCAGAAGCATCAGCTGTCACCGGTTTGGATGCTGCGGCTTTGAACCACTCTTGACGGATGGTGAAGATTGAATTGGAAAAGGCAGTGACAGAAGAAGAAGAAGGAAAAAAAAAACTATAAAAGGGCTGTAAGTTGCTGCCGTCAGTAACGAAAAAAAAAAAAAAGCAAAAACCGAAGCTGTGTTCAGAGGAGCCCCTTGCTCCCTTTCCAGTGTGAACTACCCGTGATTTACGGTGGAACATCCGGGTGAAGTCGCAGTTCTTCCCGGCCGGGGGGACAACTTGACAGCGAGGCCCCTTGGCTAAGTCTCCCCTCCCCCAGCCCCGACCATCCGTCCGTTCAGTCCAGTCCAGTCCGACTGACAGCCTCCTCCTCGCTTGCTTGAGAAGCCAAGCGAGGGCCGGGGATCCGGGAGAAACTGAAAGCGTGAGCCAGTGTTCCGTCAGTTCCCGTTTGATCCGGGCTGCCACAACCAGAGGGGATGACTCTGGAGTCCATGATGGCTTGCTGCCTGAGCGAGGAGGCGAAGGAGTCGAAACGAATCAATGCAGAAATTGACAAACAACTCCGCCGAGACAAGCGGGACTCCAGGAGAGAGCTGAAACTGCTGCTGCTCGGTATGTAGCCTGAAAACGTCCACGCACCGTTATCGCTTGCGGAGTTTTGTGTTGCTGTGTGGACAACTCACGGTCTTAGGCCTTTTTGGCAATGCTAACAAATATGCTACCAAGGCTGCTAACTGGAAGGCATGTCCCACTATAAGGCTCCTAATGTGATTTTTATTTATTTTCCCGAAATGCATCGCATGGATTGTGGTTAGTTGAATTAACGGAGGGTATGTGAACCGGCCAGGTGCGTACCTGGGAAATGCGCGGACGAATAGTGAAACAAAGGTCTCCTGGGCACAGGTGTGTAAAAAGCCATCTTACTTGAATCGCTTAAAGACCTAATTAGAAAGCTAAATCCAAAACCTAGAACCGTGCAGTTATAGTTTTTCATCCACACATTTCCCCAAAACTTTCATTAATCATTACCGGTTCTGTTCTGCTACAGCCTCTCCCTGATTATTGATCTCATTGGCTCTAGGGACTAAACTGTTGCCAGTTTTATTGGTTACCTTTAGTAAAAAATAAATAAAAACAAGCTTAAGCATTTACATGATTATCTCCATTTATGTGTATATCACTAATGTTTGTGTGATTTTTATTTAGAAGTGCATCATAGTTAGAAACACACCAGGCTGACACCGATTCATGGTTTTTGTAATGTTTTTACTGATTTGCTAATTCAAATTTTAACTGAGTGTTTTCTTTGTTTCCTATTTTTTTCTAAGTGGATGTGCTGTGATAGCGATAGTAGGTTTGCAAAACTAAGGAATTACACGTATAATCCCATTAATGCTTGTGTCCCTATGATTTCTGTGATTTAATTTGGCTCTGGGTAATCCAATTGAGTACATCAGCATTAAAGATGTAGTGATCTGGGTTTTCCCTGCCAATACAGATTTTCGGAGAGGTCTGACCTGCTTTACCTAATGTTGACGGATTCAGAGTTCCAAACTGTTTATGGGTTCTTCTTGATTTGTATAATGAATAGAAATGTCATTTTTTTTTAGTATTTGACATGCTGAACAGAGCTGACAGACCAGAACATTAAACTAACGAATGTCTGGTGAACGTCTTTTGGTTTGTGATAGCGTCAGTACAGCAAATGAGCTGTGGTGTAACTTCCTCAAAAGGAAGGACCTAAACAATATTTACTATGCTCTGAACTTTATATAACATATTTCCTAGCTAATTCAGGTAGCTTCTAGCATCTGCCGAGCTCATAACAAACCAATCTTAGTGCATTGTTTGTCCATGCTGCAAACTGTAATTAACCTGTGACATTTTATTGTTTTTAATTTATGAAAAGAAATGTATTTTGTTGTCACCTGTAGCAACTCTAGAAACGGTGTGATGGGTGCATTAGGAGGCGTTCGTTGCTGATAGAGAATGGGCTGTTGGGCAATTTGCTAGTTTATATACAGCAGTTGTAGATTGTTTGTTTGCCAGCAGTAAAAACATCAACTACTGCACAAAGCTCTCTCATGCGGTTGCTCCCTCTAAAAACATCGAAAGTAAATGCTGTGAAAGATGCACTAATTGCATTGGACAAAATGAGTTTAGCGGTATGTAGAGAAATGGGATTCAGTTGCAACGAAAAGCAACAGGCTACTTTTTTATTTTTTTATGCCAGAGCTTTGGCTCTGTAATGGACAATCGTTGAACTCAGCTTCAGAAATTCTTAAGAATTAAATGATGTGTTGTGCTAAAAGCCATCTTCGTTTCGACTTGGATTAAAACTAAGTTCTCCCACAATTTTCGCCCTTGTAGATTAGCAAATGTTTTGTAGTATCCGTTTAATTGATTTCACTTATTTCTACAAGTGATCTCTTTGTAATACGGCACCTTAACAATTAGGCTAGTATGTTGCAATAATTATAGTTAACAGATGTCATGTAAAACAGAAAACAGTGAGAGTAAATATTAGGCTGAGTTAGCTGATGGAAAAATATTAGCACTACTACTAATATGTTGATAAAACATTTTTATTTGCAGACAATCTTACTGAAGCACCAGACCTTTTGTGCAACAACTTGTTTGTAATGACACACTTTGAAAATTTTCTACACGTTTTATGAAAGGATAATGTTAACAACTCTGCAGAGTTTGCAAACCCTAACCATTCAGGCTTGTTTTTGTACTTTTTTAAATTTTATTTTTATTTGCATAAAATAGTTGATTATAGGACTCTGCTTTTCTGCACTAGTGAGATTTTTTGCAGAAAAAATGCTGGCGGACATTTGTTAACTACGCTATATGTTGTCCTGTCCTGCACTAACTACTTTTGTCTACATGTCGTGTTTTTTTTTTGTTTTTTTACACTTTATGTTGCACGATTTTTTTTTTTTTTTTTTTTGTACTGTGTAGATGGTTAAAATGGCAGCTGTCTCCTTCTTCACTTCGCTGCAACTCTAAAATATAAATTGCTTGGTCTGCATTATGCTTGGAAAGTTGCTGGTCATTTAGTATCCAGTGCACAGTGTTGGTCAACGTGGTCACAAATATTTCACGTACCAAAAGGTTCTGTGCTGTACTTCACTAGATGTCTAAGTTTCTAACCAAGACGGGAAGATTTTCAACCTTCTGATTACAAAAATAAATTAATCTTCTCCTGTTGTTCAGTAAGTGTTGTTATGTGACTTAGATAAGTAACGTCCACCATAAGGAGGTCATGTTATTTTGCTTTGATCATGGGCCCAGCTGTCATATTTCTCGAGTCAACTGGTCTGCACCAGGATCAGAACCAACAATCGATTTCAACTGTGTTTAAAGTAAAGTCAATGTAATTCTTAAAAAAAACTTTGATTACTAAATATTTATTAGTAAGAGATATGACCTGATATTTAATGGATAAATATGGGTAGAAAATGGTTTGGAAGTCAGTTGGGAAGAAATGGCAGCATGCTTGTACAAGTTGGTGAGGAGTCGAACGGACTCGGCGCCATCTTGGATATGATTTATTTGAAAAATAAGGAGTTTACCATTGAGGATAAATGCTAATTCTAATTTCAGTGGTACAGAAATGGGATTTTGTTGAAAAAGACAGGTCTTTTGTTAGTTAATGCTCTGCATTGGCGCTGGATGATAATAATGCACTAGTGTCAATGCAGGTAAATGTTAAACAGGTTAAAGTAATTACTTCTGAAGATCAGTTGCAGAATTAATTTGTTAAAAATGAACGCCCTTGTGTTTTTCAGTTGCAATCCCCCTAATCATTGTAAATTCATACTGTCCTAACAAATCAGCTACATCCTCGACAGAATTAAACATTGTACAGTTTAAAGAGAATTGTGTCGAATATTTCGAGACCAAACCTCCATCTTTAAAAGTGGTTGAGGTGAACAGTACAGAACACTTCAGCCTTCTGTGGACTGTGTTGCATCATTGGTTGTCTCATTCTGGCTTCGACCGTTTTGCACAACTTATTATTCCTGCCTGTTGCAGTTGTCAATATAAATAAGGATAATAGGTGTAGTTTAATATGTGTTGTAATTGACTGGTTAAGGTAGTTAAAGTAATTGTTTCACTGTTGAGCGGTAAATTTATATAAACCCAGATATTATTACTGAAGTTGTTCTCGGTTCATGTACATATGCACATTTAAACGATATAAAATGTTTCAGTATGGAAAATAGACAAATAAGATGTTTGAGTCAACAGGCTTAATTGCTCATCTCTCTGCACATGTCTAAAGTAAGAAATGTGTCATTTGACAAAGAAAAGTGAAAGCATCCCAGATCACAAACTGCACTTTAGAGAAGCTGTATAGTTTTTACCAAATAACAGTGTAATAGATGTTTGAATGCAGATGACAAAAGCTGTGAAACAGCCCTTTACCACAAGGCCAAACTGGAAGCAAGCTTTGGTGTTGCGCTGTCATAATTTGTGCAACAAAGAAATAATGAAACTCCAAAAGTTTTTTTTGTTTTTTTTCATTAAATGTCCAGTCTATTAAAAATGGGTGTAAAAATATATCTAGCACTCTGAGATGGAACTATGGATCTTTTGAAGTGGAACATTTTAATACATCCCGTTTTTGCTAAATAAATGGTCAGTAATAATGTAACGTTTTATCATCGGCACACCAGTCAGTAGGACAGTGGTTGGGGATTGATGGGTCTAATGCTTGAAAAGCTTTAAACTCTGAATTTTGAGTCAATCATCCAATAGCCTGCACCTACATTTGCTTCTTGTGTCTAACAATCAAAATGCTTTCATGGATAAATCAGGATAATCTGACAGTTTTTTTTTTTTTTTTTTTGATTCAAAAATGTTTCCATCAAGGAAACTTGCACAATTTTTTTTTTTTTTTATTTTTGTCTCCAAATAAAATCAAATGTACAGAAATGATTCTAGAAATTTTATAAAAAGTTAGGGACATATGCTTTGTTGCATTAAGTGGGAACAGTATTGTAATTTATTCATTTTTTTAAAATCAAGGGGAAAGAAAAATCAGACATTAAAATTTAAACTGGTGTCGGGCCCAATAAAAGCTATATCAGTGGATGACTATTGTTTATCCGTGGGCATTGTTCTGATTGGACTTCCTTCCATGTTATATTCATTAATCTGTTTATTATTTTTTCAGCTTCCTGCCTTTACATCTCTAATGTGAGAGCTCAAGATGGATTCACATACACTTAGAAACCTAATGGACTCTGGAGGACAGGGGAGAAAGGAACAAAAAAACCGCAGCAGCTTTGAGTTGCCTTCAACATGTTGCGTAATATTTGTATGACTAGAAAAGGGCTTTAGCTCCCTCACTTAGACCCTCGCTGGGTGTCCAGCTCGTCACTGCTTGCGTTTCTTTTATTGTTCAGTAAGCATGCTGTTGCACAGAACTTCCCCTTGTAGAGGACAAGGATACTGATGGATTTGCCCCTTCGTCCTGGAGTCTAGCTGAGTAGGTTAGCTATTTTTATAGCTGGTGTGTGGGCAGGTGGGAGCTGCTGTTGAATAAGTTGAGCTCCACTGCATTGATTCATAGTTCTGTGCACAAAGAAACATTTGGCCATGATTTATCACAAATGTACCCGTTTCCCCTCTCAGGAAGATGCAGTTCGTGTTCTTGCATTGAACAGGGAGCACACGCGGAGATGTACTGCCAGTCAGCCGGTCATCAAGGAACTCTAAATGTGAAAACTTGCTGGTCTGGGTCCGGGGTGGGGGTGGGGGGGACGAGGCGCAGGTGTCCATTTTTAGGACAATTAGAATTATCTAGGTTGCATCCTTAGTTTCAAAACGTTTGCTCCCATTTCTCACCCACCGAAAGCAGTCCTGGTTATCCGACGTGTGTGTCTCCTTTATTTCCCCGCTGAATACCTCCACTCAGTAAAGTAGGCCACACTGGAGCCACACCATCGACGGGGCGCGTTCTGCTTAATGTCAAACGTTTTGATCGCTGCGCTCGTGTGCTGCAACCATTTTGGGTTCTTGACAGATTGTCTGTGAGGGACGGATTCCGACACACCTAAGGGTCCAAGCCGCTGTGCGCGGGTTGGTGTGAGATTCTCACTCCCCATTTCCACTGAATCCGCTCCACTCCAGCACGCACTCCGCAGCAAAAACGCTCCCATTGTACAATGAGAGCATTTCCACTGCCGCCGCCGAGCGGCCGCCGTTTCGCCATCCGGCAAAAATGGGATCGATTCTATTTTTGCAGGAGTCAATCTACACAAATAACTAGCACCAACCGGATAGAGAACATCCACATTTCCGGGTGTTTTTCAAAATAAATCAATAAAGACGGACAAGACATTTTTTGTTTGCATAGCTATATTTATATAAGCCCGCGTACATTTATACATATGTTGTCCAAAATATCTTGACAGAGAATAACTGTTCTTTTCTATTCGTTTTCCACGAAATTAAGAATTTTGTTCTGACTTCCGCATTTATTACTGGCTTTTATCGCGAGATCTCGCAATTCCCTCGCATGCTTCTTTGACCACCTCTGGGCTGCGGAAAACTTGGAAAAACGTGATCTAATTATCTGAAAAGCAGTAAGTATTCCTATTGTTGGATGGTATTCTCTAAGGCATTTTGATGCTGTTGTCAAAATGTGACTTTGTACGGCAGAATGAATGCAAACAGTTTTTATGGGCCCTGGATGTGGGAGCTAAAAGCTAGACTGGATGACTCTAGTCTAGATTCCTTAAAGTGTAACTGAACCCCCTGAAAAATCATAACCCCGCCTCCAGACAACATTAGAAAAATCCTACAAAGTGGGCGGTGCCAGGAAGAACGGAGGGGTATGGCCAAGTGTGGAGGAAAAGCAGAGGGGGGGTGGGGGGGGGGGTGTTCCGGAGGACAATGACAGCTCGCTTAATGTGACACTGAAACATGGACAGTGACCAAAGCTACGTTGGCAGTTTTGCAACATTCATCTAGCCTATGTTAGCATTACCACTCGGAGACCGGACTCCTCCTGTCTCTCTCTGCCTCAGCAGCAGCAGCACCGAGCTCGGGCGGCGCTGGCTCGGCGCCCTGAACCAGCGGATCTCCTCCGTCGTCACCGGAGATAGGAGTAGAGGGAGGCTTTATGGAGCTCAGCGGCCGCGAGCCGTATCAATTAGAGCCCCTGGCTCGGGGCGCTGAGTCAGCGCTGGCCGAAGCTGCAGCTGAGGGAGAGAGAGACAGGATGGGTCCGGTCTCTGAATGGTAATGCTAACATAGGCTAACGTTCAAAACAGTGTGTTAGCTATGCTAACTAAGTGCTAATGTGATAATAATGGTAACCTGAAAAACGCAATCCAACTCCAAACTCGCCACAGGGCTGGTATGTCTGATAGTTTTATACCCAAACCCAGGAGGCGTGTCTGTGAAACCATGGCTGCTGTGACACAGTCAATGCCTGTGACGTAGAGACGGAGATGTCCCTCTCTCCACCAATCACAAAATTTCAATGCAGTAGCCACCTTTCAACCCTAAGGGGGCAGGACTAAGACGTTTTTAGACAAAAAAGTGTAGAATTAAACAAGTTTACACCAAAATGTAAAAAAATCACCAGAAACTGAAAGACTGCATTGGTAAATACCCATTTATACAGTTTATTAGCAAAAAAAAGTTGTTTTGGGGTTTAGTTACTCTTTAAAACAGTTTGAGTATAGAGGACTTCTTCCAAAATTGAAAATTAATAAATAAATATGGAAATGCATGGTCATTGTTTCGTTTATATCTGCATATATAAAAAAAAATTTTAATTCCCCATTTATTTATTTCCAATTTTATTTCCAAATTTATTCATGTACTTATTTCCACAATTATTTTCAATTTTGACAGGATTTGTCCTCCATTTTGTGAAATAGTTCTAAATGGGGGAAGAAAATGGGGGAATTATTAGTTCTTACAGTATGTTACTATTTAGACCGTGTTTTCAGCAGCTAGAAATGGTTCCAAACAGCCAAATTTGTCTCGTAAGTTAGGAAGAAATGTACTGGCCTATTTTTAGCTACCTAACCGGCATTTAACAGCAGCAGGTTGGGGAGGGGCTGCCCGATTTGTGTGGCATATTCAGTACAACCAGATAAAGTTCTGATCACACCAGCGCTTTCCGTGGCATTGTCTTGATGACTTTGAACTGTGGTAATGGTATGACATTGAATTTGAGCAGAAACCATTTAAAACCTCCTACATGCAACCCATTCATCAATGCTTACAGCGCCACCGGTAGGAATAAGTTTGATACCTTGATGCTGTTGATTAGCCCCTGCCTTCAGCAACATTTAAACTCTTAAGGACCAAATTTCTCCCTCTCTCTGGTGCTCTGCTTTAGTCTCCGCCTGCGTCTCCTAATGAACCCTGGTTTTGATGACAGGCACTGGGAGACATTTATCAAAGTGTCAGGGTGAAAGGCAGGGAGCAAGCAAGAGCTGCAATTAGTCACGGCATAAGTGGATCGTTCAGTGTGACTTAAGTCTGTTGGCGAACGCCTGGATAAGGACGTGTAAGGCAGGATTAGTCCAAGCTTTAATAGGCTTGGTTAAACACATCTGCTGCTCAGACTGTAAGATGTCACTGACTCCTATTATCCCCCGCTCTGGCATTATTCAACCCCTAAGCGAGTGGCCTTCCTCGCGGAGAGGACAGGACAATGTCTGTTTCTGAGTGTTTAACCACATGTGCCACGCTGAGGCAATGTTTACAGTTCTTGGAAGCTGTGAATCTACAACGCTGTCAGCGTCCACTATCACCGATGCCGCCCCGGCCGTTGGAGCCATTTGGGGTTAGGGGTCTTGGCCAAAAGGAAATGAGACCAGTGACCCTCCACTTTAGACTTGCCTTACTGGGCCACAGCCGTCATCGGGTGTGTTCGACTGCACTGGAGTTGAACGTTGATACCAACCTCCTTCTTGGGTAAATCTTGAGGTTTTCTGTGCTTTCACACTCAGCAAATTCAGCACACGTACAGGAGATACAGTTCGTTGTTCGTTTCAGCTGATCTTGCAAGAATGTTCCCGACAGCTTAATCTAGTTAAGTATGCACAGTTTGTACATAATGTGTTACAGCTGACTGCAGTAGCATTTGCGCAATAATTGAATTTATTAATAAATGGGTAAAGCTAAAATGGGTCATAAGTTGATAAAAAACGTACAGAAAATTCATATAATGTTATAAAATTATGGAAGTAAATGAATAAGTACTTTAACGCTGCGTGCGCCTTGTTAACTAATGATACATTAGAAAGGGAGCAGTGTCTGTTTTGGACTTCACATTTAAGGCTGGAACTGTTATTAATTGAGTTTCATTAACTTTGAGTGTAAACAGCCACCTCATGAGAAGACTATTAGGGATTACTAGATTCACAAGAATAAGACAAGATTTTAACGGTAATCTTCATTTTTACATATAGGGTAGCATTGAAAATTCTTTTTTAAACAAAAATAAAGTCTGATATACTAAAATAGGTTTCAAACCTGTTGAGTATAAATAGAAGATGTCAAATGTAAGTTTCTCTTGCTGAAGTCGTTTAAATTTTTATCCATTTAGAAATGCACCAATCAGAGATCAGGAGCCAGTTTCTAATATATGCAGGGTTCATAAAGCTTTTTAAAAAAAATTCTATTTTGAAACAAAGCCGAGAAATCACAACTCTTTTTCTTTCCAAGTCTCTTGAGAGGCAAGTCAATTCTCTCATTAACTTTAATAAAATGCCCGCCGTCTAATCTGCCTATAACGCTGCACTACCAACCTGTACTGTCTGCCTTAGGCTGTAATTTAACACACGGGCATTTAGGAATTATTTCTACAGTTTAGCATGCAAAGAACTGCTATAAGCTGCTTCATATTATTGGGAAAATTATCTAATTAGAAATCTAAAGATGGACATTTGTTTAAAAAAATATAAGAAATTAACACTTTTAGAAAAAAACTTCTGTTGTCAAAGTGCTTTTTATTTTGTCCTTGTAGTGACATTGACACCTGGCTACCCTTGTGCTCACTCTCCACTCCTTCGCTTTATGGTGCTCCTTATATTAATTGTTTTTCTTCTTCTTCTTACTGAGTTTAAGGATTTTAATATAAATTTTGATAAATATTTCAATAGAAGCATGGGACACCATGTTTCAAGTCTGTTTTTAAAGTTTGAGCATTTAAACATGTTCCAAGGTGGACTGCAAATCACAACGTAAACTAGGCGTAATGTAGTGACTAAATTATATTAAACACTAAATTTATGAATTGCCAGAACAAGAAGTGCTTTTATTTTGATATTCAGGAAGTGTCCTTGTAATGATTCAGTCAACTTAAAAGCGAGAACATAATTTGTCTGATGTGGGTTTATGTTTACTTTGTTCTAAAATGACCTGAACTCATTTAATCCAGCGTTCATTGTGAGCGATATTTATGTGGTCGGTATTATGAAGCTAAAGCTAACGTGGACGGATTATGAGCCATTAATAGTCCATGTTCTATCAATGTCCCCAACTAATAAATCAAGCGCAACCTTTCATAGTAAAAGAACAAAACAACAAAAAACGCTTGCAGCTCTTTACCCGTCCGAGCTTTGGTCTGTGGCCCACATACTGGCCTGTGTTCCCTCCAGTTTACTTCAGATAAAGATCATTTAGAAGACTGGAGTCCAAGTTGTTTTTGATTTCCCTTCTGCAACTTGAGATCAACTCAAGTCCACATCTCTGTGACAAAATTATTTTTGGGGTTTTGTTTAGCTTTTAAAAAAATATTTTTTATTAACCCCTATTAGCAAGAATAGCATTAATAGTTGTGGCCAGTTTTTTTTTTTTTTTTTTTTTTTTTTTTTTTTTTTTTTTTAAGCCTAAAGCTGAGTTGTAGTTATGGTGCATTTACTGACCAGACAAATATCTGATTTTTGAGCAGTCTGGGTCCATTGAACTGAAAATCGGCTGATTCCAGTGACCGGCAGATTTTGGAAGCCTAAGAAATGTAGGAAATGGAGTTTGGTACCTTGTCATGTATTCATTATAAACAAAGAAAAACATTGATCCATTTTGTTTTACATAAATAAAAAGTACTGGAAAGCCTAAGCTTGCTCCCTTTTACCTCACGTTCTCCAGTGTTGACATGACTTCCCTGGGTGCAGGCATGCAATTCCTACAGTAAATCTGTGTCAAAGGGTTTAAATACTTTTTATTCAATTGAGTCAATATTTTTACACTAACAGTACCATCGTAACTCTTATATAGAGAAATCAGCTCTGTCGTGGGTGAAGTAGTGCCCACAGTCTGGCTACTTGTCACATAGTGCCATATCGGGCCATACTGACTAAATGCTGCTCAACAGAGTCGTAATTTGCCTCACTTGGTCAAAACACAGCGAGCCAGAAGCTGTGGCCTTTGCTGCCTAGGTAAATGAAGTGCTGGAGTTGTCAGTAAGGTGAAATGCTTGGCCAAACAACTTTGAGGTTTTGTAACAGCTATCATAGGTAGAGCTTAAGCTTCTGGTAAAGCTTTGTTAGTGAGCTGGAATTAACTTCTCATCCATGTGTTTTTAACCTGCGACAAGGTTACATTTAAACACGGATGCTGTTAGAAAGTGATGCTTTGTGATCAGATGCTTTAAAGCACAACACATTGTTCAAACATGGACTCGCATGACATATTTGTATTACTCTATTTTGTTAAAATGTGCTTCAAAGGAACAGTCTGATTGAACCAGGAAGAGGATCAGATTGTAGGCTGACTTTTTCTGCTAAACTCGCTACTCTTGCCAAGCAGTCTTATTTTGATCATATATGGCAAAGAGGGGATGTTCAAACTCTTCTGCTTAGTGTGTGAGCTTATTTGTGTGTGTGTGTGTGTGTGTAGGTGTGTGTGTGCAGAGCTGTTAATGCCAGAGGATCTTCGATGGTTGGGTATTGCCGAGCTCTTTATATGGCCACTCTGCCATGTAGAAATGGAGATAAATGTGCTGATGTTAATTTCTTTTAATGAAGTGTTTGATTAAGATCCTGTAAGCTTTTTAATGGTAAACCGTTGAAGTGAATGTAGTATTCTATTATGGGCAAATGCAGTTATTGCAATTGCAATGCAATTATTCTCTCTGGTTTTGAATGCTGCACAGTGGGAATGATTTTTACTTTTTAAAAGTTTTGATGCATAACTGTGGCGGCAAGGTGTTATTTTTACGACCGGGAACAGCTGATTAGCATCTCAAAGGCTCAAGTAATACCTGAACGATGACTCCAAATCCCAGAGGAGTTGAAAAGTTTGCTTCATGGATGCAGAGTAGGATCAAAGAGTGGAGAGAGAAGGAGGAAGTTAAAACCATCTCTCCCATTGATCATAACGGGCAAGGATCATGTCCTGACTCTCTGTGCCCAGCTTTTTAACCATACGGCCAAACAGAGATTAAAAGAGGAGCAGCAAAAGCTGATGAGGTGGATAATCTGCACTTGCCAACAACTGATTGTGTCCTCCAGGACCTGCCGCCGTGAAAGATTGTCTCTGCTGCCCAGAAATCAAGCTGTTGGTATGTCATGACAGTCATGAGACTGTCACACAGCAACAGTCTTCAGATAGAAGCCTCTTCAGATTTGTTGCAAGCCTGACTGCTTCCGGAAGTCCATCCTGCACACTGCATCGACATCCATCCAGCACCAGATTCGGCATGCCAAGAGCTGGAGTTGAATTCACCTCTATCTGTGGCTTCTTGTAAAGTTTATCACTCCTCGCCGCCTCAAGAACATAGGTACCAGGCATAATTTTAGATTTATCGAAGTCAGGTTTGCACATGCAGAGTTGTCCCTGGTGTTGTGTGTTTCGCGCGGGTTTTCACAAGTGATCAGATAAAGACGCACACATGAAGGCCGGAGGGAGGGGGGGCTCGCATATACGCTAGAGATATGAGGCTGGATGGAGTCTGCCTCATATCCGGCTGCTGTACCCCAGTTTCCGGTTAAGACGGTGAAGGCACCCAGGTTTCTGGATGGGGGCGGGGGGCATGTTTGACCATCAAACCATGCAGACTCATCTGTTCTCTGGTGCCTACTTTTGCTACCTCATGTTTGTTTCTGCTTTAGATAATGTGAGCATTTTAGGGTCTAGCTGGTCCTAGTGAGCCTTTGTGTTAAGCAGGCAGGAGGCACATTGCTACACCCTCTGAATCTTCTGTGACTTTTTTGTTTGTTTGTTTTTTTCTCCTTCCTTCTTTTGCTCTCCCACTGAACCAGAACTACGCTCACTCAACAAACAAGACGATCCTGAGGTGATTCAATCCAAGTGTGTTAGTTTGCGGTGTGTGTGTGTGTGTGTGTGGGACAAGCTCCAGCATGTGTCTTCAATTTACAGTTACAACACACACACGCGCGCGCACACACACAGAGCTCTCAGCAGATACAGAGCCGTCCTCACAAAGTGGCACATCCAGACAGCGAGAAACGCAACAGAATCTGACAGCAAGTACGTTACTGGTGCAAGTTTGTTTTTCTGAAGCCATGCGCAGTCTGCATGGCCTAGGTCATGACCGAAGAGAAGTGGGCCATTCGCAGTGGAGGTGCCATCCATGCCTTGGGGTTGACCCCAGAATCTGTGTGTGGTACAGTAAGCTAGGCAGGTGGTGTCTTGTGTGGCTTCAGGCTGTCCTGGCTCAGACTCCTTCCTTTGTGTGCCTTACAGAGGCCCCTTTCCTCAGTGCTTTTAGGAAAAGATTCGAACCGACGCTACATTTCGGTTAGCCCTCACCTCCCTCTGACTCGCACGGTAATTTTCCATGGTGCTGACAAAAAAAGCAAACTGGTTCTCTGGCCCAGTTTTGAGGTTTGTTGGTACTTTATCCTCTGCCGTGTTGATGCAAATCCATTCCTCCTTTGCAGAGATTGAATTGTCGTGTGCCGCCTGACTGGACGGTTCATAAACCGAGATTAGCCACCACTGTTGAATGTGGTGTATCATATTTATGTGTGCATTTGGATGCGAGTTCCCCATGATGATCTCTTAAGCATAGAGAGAGTTGGCAGGTATTGCAAGCAGGCGCCAGGTTTTAAGTAAGACTTTTAGAGGAGAGGGAACCAATTGTAGGGGTGTGATGAGATCGTGTGATATTAACCCGACACAATATTCCTCATCAAAGTGAAATCTGTCTTGTGCAGCGTTATCCAGTTGCTGTGGCTGCTGGGGGTGTAACCATATGATTTATTGTGTAATTATCGTCGCATTCCTAAAACTACTGCAGTACTGGCTCTACTCTGAAATGAAACTACAGTTTAAATCAGTTACACAGGACCCCCGCCTATTAGCAAAGTGGTCTGAGGAATGCAACTCCAAAATATTTGCAAAAAATGGTCCTGTTTGCATTTTTTTTTTTTTTTTTTTTTTTTTTTTTTTTCAAAGAGAATTTGTAAAGTATACGAATGAAAACACTTCTTGGGAAGCTGAAGTACTTGGGCGCAATGCAACTTGACATGCTGTTGGCTAGTGTTTGCAAAGTAGCCATATGGTTACGGTTACAAAATGAAAATTCACCAAGATTCCCCTCCAATTTAAACTCGGTTTTTTTTAATACGTGGGTTTAAGTTGGCTTGCTATACTTTCAATTCCTTGAGTTCATCGGCTACATATCACAGCTTGCACATTGTTATCCAGACAGTGATCAAATATGGCTTTAATTGATTATCTGATTTTTAAATCAGTATCACTAACCTTCAGAAATCTGTTCATGACGGCCATTAAAACCAGTAATTGAATCCTTACTGAGCATGTGATTTTGGTAATGTAGGCGTACCTGTATCCATGTGTGAGATTCGTATTTTAGCGCATGAATGGAAGTGGTGGTTGAGTCTGCAAATAAAGAATTCTCATTGGGGTGGCAACCAACACTTTTATTACAGAAACATTGTAAAAAATGTCCATTGCTTTTTAATCTTTTGTGGTGCATCACATATTTTCTAGAAAAACAGAAATATGTATGCTACCACATTTTCCCCGTCATTTAAAAAAGAAAAAGGAAAAAAAAGAGAGGAATTAATTTGGCTGTTTGTTCTGCTTATGGTGTGAGAACTGAAGAAGCAATTAAATCACAAAGTTTTATCGGTAATAAAGTTTTGATGAAGTAGTTTTTGTTCAAATTTCTTTTTTTTTTTTCCCATCCGATATTTAAATGAAACAATAATAGGTAGAAAACATAAAAAAATCAATTTTAAGAAGTTTTTTCAGGTCATCATTTTTGAAAGGCCTACTCGTCAGCACAAATTGCACCCTTTGCGTTTTTTGTTAAATGTGTATCTGCATTAACCACCAAAGTTGGCTAACAAAAGTTAATGTCGCTCTTGATTTGTCGAGGGCCGTACAAAATCATTCCGGGTGGCGCTATTGCCCCCCAGACCACACTTTGGACACCATAGCTGTGGTCGACGCAGCCAAAGGAAAACTCCTGTCAGTCCGACAAGTTGTCATCTTATTAAAACGACTTTAGACCTTAGGATGATGCTAGCTGAAATGGAAATATTTAGTGGGTTAACTCCTCTGTATCCTGTTAACTCCTCCTTGGTACCGAGATCTGACCCAGGCCTAAACAATCACTGAGGCGTGTGGAGAAATGTGTTTCTGCACACATCCAGACATCTAAAACTGCTGTACTTCACACCACTGTGCAAGTTCTACCAGGTATTATCCAAAGCTGACATCAGTAGTTATGTAAAGACTTATGAAAGCTGGCCTCATGGCTGAGAGTCCAGGTGAGGTGTTTAAAACCCGCTACCTGATGGATTACCGTATTACAGCTTTTCTTTGACCAACTCCTCGAAATTTGGGTGTTTTGAGCAAATGTTAACAGAAACTTTTATTTTTGTCCACTTCTGTGTGATTCAGGAAGCGCTCTAGCTCCACAAAAGACTGATGTCTGTGTGTGGGTTGTGCGATGTACCTTGCACTGTTGCATTGGGACATAATCTCAGCTCTATCTCTTTTTTTTTTTTTCTCTCACTCTCTCTCTTCCCTCACACTCCTGGCCGCTCGGAACAGAAGGCGTTATCAAGCCAAAGTAGTGTTTGAGCTATTAAAAGGTGACCTCCTTTTTCTGGGTCATTACCAAAAAAGAATGGAATTGATTCTAGTTATGAATATCCAAAATTCTTGACAGAGAGGGATGAGAATGGAGAGGCATATTTCTTGCCTTGGGGAGGTTAGGAGGGGTTGAGATGAAATGGAGCAGGCGACGGAGGGATGGGGAGGGGGGGGGGGATGGATTTGTTAGGGTAGAGAGTCGGTGAGGGCATGGAAGTGGTTGCGGCTGGCACAGTGTGGGGAGGAAACCGGGAAGACAGAGGCGCGTAGTGTGCTGTCTGGTCAAAGGGGGACATGATGGTTACGAGAACGCTGCGGAGCGAGATCTTGTGACGGGGTCACGAGAAATGAATCAGACCGTAAGTCGAGGAGCGATCTTGTTGCTCGTCTGCAGAAGCAGGACGCAGCCAACGCCACACTCCGTCTTCGACTGAGCTTTTTTTGTTTGGTTTGCAGAGCGCGCTGCTTGTATTGGTCCGAGCACTAATAAACATCGGTGTTTAGCCTTTCCTGCAGTGCATTGATTGTTGGAAGAGGAGAAGGAGGAGGAGGAGTCATTCGCTGCTACACAGGAACTCGAAGGCCCAACTATGTGTTGGAGGGTATAAGAAGTATTTCTTCTTTCATGAATGTGGACACGGCTGTCTCTGCTAACATGCCACTGACCTCGGAGCTGACTCACCCAAACACTCCGCCTTACCCCGAATCCGTCCTCCTCTTAACGTCTCATTGGAGCCCAGGCCCTTCTTCTCTGTGGTGCAGCAAAAGATGAAGAGCACAGAGCGAGCCTGAGGGGCTCTCGGTTATATTTGCAGTCTGCAACGAAAGAGAGGAGAGAGTAGGGGCGGATGGGAGGGGTTTAAAAAAAGAAGCCAAAAAAAAAAGCAGGAACGAAAAAGCGAGGAAGACAGAGAAGGGGTTGCTATAGTAACAGAAATATGGCTGCTCTTCAAAAACCTTGAATGTAGGTGGTGGTGAGATGAGTGTGGTTTTTTTTGTTTTGTTTTTTTTTTTTCTTCCCAACCTCGTCTTCTCGCAGTTTTGCAGATATTATGGATGTGCTGAAACCTTTCTGATCTCAATAAGGACTAAATGCCATCAGATTGACATTTTTTATCATTTTAAATCTTTATCTGTATTACTTAAATGGCCCCAGCGTGGTGTTTTCAGGCGACACGTAGAGTATGGGGGCTGCTAAATCATTGTGGATCTCAGAACGGCTTAAACCCATTTTTCTTAAAACCAGCCACTCGCATGTTTTCTAACCACATATGTAAATATAACTGGAGTTACGGGAGAGATCATGAAAGAAATGCAACCTCCGCTGTCTATTTTTTTTTAAGGCAGAAGTAGCTCCGTGTTGGATCCAGGAAATGAGACTAGCTGTCTTAATCATCATAATTCAGTTAGCTCACATTTTCCACTCATGTCTTCTTCCTGGAAGTATTTCTTTTTTATTTGCTCACTTACTAATCAGACAAGGGTGCTTTGACATATTTGTCATCATAACAAGTTTAATTCACTTGGTGTTTAACGGAAGGAATTTCATAAAGAACTAAATCTGACTAAGTTGAACCTTGTATATTAATAAAAACGTTTCTGCTTGTTGCCATCTATGTGTAGCCATCTGTGCCTTTTTCTCAGTTTCTTTTATAAAACAAATGAGTAGAATGGGAACAATTATTTCTGTTGCTATAAATTGTTATTGCATATAAACCTAACATGCATACTATTTGTTATTGAGTTTGATACTAATAAAAACTGTAGATTAAACTGTTGGCTACTTAACACACTGTTCATTGCTTATCAGCTGTCATTTTAAAATGAGGTTACCAATAATATGAGGGGAGGGGTTGGTTGGTTGGTTTCCTCACAGCATGATGCTGCCGTTGCCATGTTTTTTGCTTTCCACAGCGTTTTCAGCTGAGTTTTTCTTTCTCACAAGCAAGGGAACATTACAGTTGCCTTCTTGCAACCAGCTGGCTGGCAGGGATAGCAGCTCTACATTATTTTATGCTAACAGTCGGAAAACTCTGGCACTGCCTCTGGTATCTCTTTGAAAGGATTTTGAACTATAGATATGATCCGACGGAAGATTTTAGTGGTTTCGAAACTGTAACTTATTAAAACTTTGGACCTTGCTACCGGTGACTGGCCACGCTGGTTTGATGCGACAGATAGGAGCACCTCTACAGGAAAACGTCTGGTATCCTAATAAATAAAACCCCGGTTCTTATACACTTAATTTTTTATTTCTCAACGAGAAGACGCTTGTAAAGTTGAGATCAAAATTATTAATCTCTCTGGCAGATTTACAGTACTGTGCAAAAGTTTTAGGCAGATGTAGAATTTTTTTTTAAAGAATGCTTTCAAAAATGGAGGTGTCATCAATCAACAAAATGCAGTGAATAAAGAAAAGATAAATCAAATCAATATTTGGTGTGACCACCCTTTGCCTTCAAAACAGCATATATTCTTCTAGGTAGACTTGCACACAGCTTTGGAAGGAAATCTGCTGGTAGGTTGTTCCAAACATATTGGAGAACTAACCACAGATCTTCTGTGGCTGTAGGCTTCCTCACATCCTTCTGTCTCTTCATGTAATCCCAGACACACTCCATGATGTTGAGATCAAGGCTATGTGGGGGGCATAACATCACTTCCAGGACTGGAAGATGGTTCTTCATGAATTTGGCTGCATGTTTGGGGTTGCTGTCCTGCTTCAGAATGAAATTGGGGCCAATCATACGCTTCCCTGATGGTATTGCATTATAGATTACTATCTGCCTTTGTTTATCAGCATCGAGAACACCATTAATCCTGGCCAAATCTCCAACGCCATTTGCAGAAATGAACCCCGAAATGTTCAAGGAACCTCCACCATGCTTCACTCATCCCTCATTATTGTACCGCTCTCCAGCCCTTCAATGAACAAACTGCCTTATGCTACAGCCAAATGTTTCAAATTTTGACTCCTCAATCCAGAGCACCTGCTGCCATTGTTCTGCCGCCCCAGTTCCTATGTTTTTGTGCATACTTGAGTCGCTTGGCCTTGTTTCCATGTCGGCGGTGTGGCTTTTTGGTTACAAGTATTCCATGAAGACCACTTCTTGCCAGACTTCTCTGGACATTAGATGGGTATACCCGGGTCCCACTGGTTTCTGCCAGTTCTGAGCTGATTGTACTGCTGGACATCTTCTGATTTAAAAAAGGTAATGAGCTTGGTCTCTTTCATCTGCTGCACCAAGTTTCCTTGGCCGACCACTGCGTCTACATTCCTCAACGTTGCCCTTTTCTTTGTGCTTCTTCAAAAGAGCTGGAACAGCACATTGTGAAACCCCAGTCTGCTTTAAAATCTTTGCCTGGGAGAGACCTTGCCGATGCAGTATAACTACATTGTCTTATTGCTGTGCTCAATCTTGCCATGACATGAAACTATCTTTTACAACCTCACTTTGGTAGCAGAGCTTGGCTGTTCTAAACCCAGTTTTAGGCCTCCTACACAGCTTTTTCTGTTTCAGTTAACTGTTCCAACCAAAGTGTGACATTGATGCTCATTAGAACCTGTTTGGTTTAACTGGTTGATCATACGCCTGACTATATTCCTACAAAATCCCTAACGTGCAAGTGTACGTATAAGAATTGATGCTGGTTTGAAGGTCAAAAGGTAGTAAGACCAAATATTGATTTAATTTTTTTCTTTTTTTTTGGCTCAGTTTGCATTTTTTTTAATGGATAAAATAAACAATCATCATCTGCAGTGGGGTAAAGTATTTTGTCAGCCACCAATTGTGCAAGTTCACTTACTTAAAAAGATAAGAGACCTCTAATTGTCATCATAGTTATACCTCAACTATGAGAGACAAAATGAGAGAAAAAAATCCAGAAAATTACATGGTCTGATTTTTAAATAATTAATTTGCAAATTATGGTGGAAAATAATTATTTGGTCACCTACAAACAAGCAAGATTTCTGGCTCTCACAGACTTGTAACTTCTTGGCTCCTCTGTCCTCCACTCGTTACCTGTATTAATGGCACCTGTTTGAACTCATTATCAGTATAAAAGACACCTGTCCACAACCTCAAACAGTCACACTCCAAACTCCACTATGGCCAAGACCCAAGAGCTGTTAAAGGACACCAGAAACAAAATTGTAGACCTGCACCAGGCTGGGAAGACTGAATCTGCAATAGGCAACCGGCTTGGTGTGAAGAAATCAACTGTGGGAGCAATTATTAGAAAATGGTACGCATACAAGACCACTGATAATCTCCCTCAATCTGGGGCTCCTCACAGAATATCACCCTGTGAGGTGAAAATGATCACAAGAACGGTGAGCAAAAATCCCAGAACCACACTGGGGGACCTAGTGAATGAACTGCAGAGAGCTGTGACCAAAGTAACAGAGGCTACCATCAGTAATCCACTACGCTGCCAAGGACTCAAATCCTGCAGTGCCAGACGGGTCCCCCTGCTTAAGTCAGTATATGTCCAGGCCTGTCAAAAGTTTGCTAGATACCATTTGGATGATCCATAAAAGGATTGGGAGAATGTCATATGGTCAGATGAAACAAAAATAGAAAGTTTTTGTAAAAACTCTACTTGTCGTGTTTTCAGGAGAAGGAATGCTGAGTTGCATCCGAAGAACACCATACCTACTGTGAAGCATGGGGGTGGAAACCTCATGCTTTGGGGCTGTTTTTCTGCAAAGGGACCAGGACGACTGATCTGTGTAAAGGAAAGAATGAATGGGGCTGTGTATCGTCAGATTTTGAGTGAAAACCTCCTTCCATCAGCAAGGGCATTGCCAATTAAGGGTATATATATATAAGTATTGAGATAAACTTTTGCTATGGACCAAATATTTATTTTCCACCATATGTTTAGAAATCAGACTGGTTTTCTGGATATTTTTTTTTCATTTTGTCTCTCGTAGTTGAGGTATACCTATGATGAAAATTGCAAGCCTCGCACATCTTTTTAAGTGGGAAAACATGCACAATTGGTGGCTGACTAAATACTTTTTTGCCCCACTGTATATTTCCGAAAGCATTCTTTATTTACAGCATTTTTTCACACCTGCCTAAAACTTTTGCACAGTAATGTAGGTCTAAGTAATCTTAATTTTACCAACATTTCACCTCTGACTCAAAGTAATATTAACATCTTGGGTTGACCCAGCCAAGAAATCTGACTTGAATCTGATTAAGAATTTGTTGGGAGCTCAAGATTAGGGAGATTGTAAGGAGGCCATCCAACCTCAAAAGTCATGGAGATCAACACAAAGGATAAATACCCAAATTAACTATAGAAACATGCAAAAATCTGTCCAGGAATTTTAAGGATTGCATTGCTGTCATGCTGGTAGTTTATTTTTCCCCAACTGATTATTAGGAAGGATATAAATATTTGACAGGATATTCTATTAAAATGAATGTAAATATATTTTTTCTGTGTTTGATGCAGCTTTTACATTGTTTTAGCTTTTGAGAGATGCTTCTCACATTACCTATGTGATAAATTTCTTTTTTGAAGGAACGTTTCAAATTTTGCTGTGTGAAGTTTGCTGCACTGGCTTCAAGAACCAAACTTCCTCCATCAATAACAAATACAAACTACACCTTTTTTTGTTGTTTGTTGTTTCACCTGCACAAAAACAGATGAGCTAAAGTCATATGTATGTGTATATGAATGAGGTCCAGAACAATGATGGGTATGTAAAAGGCTTTGTAGATGGTTATATTCAATAGCAGAGAATGTGTCCTGATCAACTTTGTCACATTAAAAAAAGTTTTAGGGAGGTATTAAACATAATTTTTTATCAAGCCATCAGTTATGTGTTCAAAATGTGAACTTTGATTAGTCTGACATAATATTCTAGTTTTAAATGTGGTGTTTTCATTCGCTGTAAGTGGACAGTCATCATTATTAATAGAAATAAAGACTTAAAAACAGTCTGTGTAATTGATCTATGTAATATTTCATGTAGGGAATTCAGTAACTGAAATAAATGAACTTTTCAATAATCAAATTTATTGAATTGGTCTGTGTAAGGAGCTGGCATGTTTAAATTCTGTAGATTTTGAGCTATTAAGAAATGATATTGTTTTCTTGAGGAAGCAAGAACAAAGTTCCTTCTGGCGAGAAAACGTCATACTTCAGTAGAAACTCGAGTTCTGAACTACTAGATTAGGGTGATGGAAAAAGCGCTGACGAAACTACGACTTAAACGCACAAATTGCGGCCACTTGAAATTTGGGACCCATCAAATGATAGCAGTTGGACACTGGACAAGAAAAAAGTCCTGCAGCAGGGAAAAAAGTATTTGGATAGTGCTGTAGGGTGGTGTGGGTTTGCATGAGCCCCAGTGGTTGGACCATGCATTGCTTCTAGTGTTGGGTGTGCAGATGTAAATCAGTGGTCTTAATGTGTTGCAAATTAGATCCAAATCGTCCTTTTTTTTTTTTTTCTCTCTTCTTTTTTTTTTGTCAGTTGGTGAGTGCAGTTAATGTGGAGAGTCCCAACTTATTATATGATAGAAAAGGTGTAGTTTGAGGAACTAAGGTTTTTATAAAAAATGGGTTATTTCTGTAAATTGATGTTAAACCAACTCATTGAAATGTTGTAATATAAGTTTAAAATAAGTAGGCCTTGTAATAAATGTGCAGAAATGCATGAATGACTGAGAGGAACACAATGGAGACTGTAACTGATGTTTTATCTTCTTCATAGCCTCAAAGCAGCGTAACCAAAGAGGACAATTCTGTTTCTGTAACTTCTTTGATTGATTATTAGAAATATTTAGTAGGATACAAATAATTTCATTGTAGTTAGGAAAACGGTTTAAAATGTGACAGATCAAACTGCTAAAACCACTGTCATTTAAGGAGGGTATTGGTAAACCTCCTAAAAATCATGGATGTAAATGAAGATCTTTATTTTGCATCTCCTGAGTCCATGACTGATCATCTCCAATTTATCAACTTCTTGCTTTTGAATTTCATGTTTTTTGTGCACAATACAATATCTTATTTAACAATTCTAGGGCCTAATTTTGCTTGCGTCAAATAACCTGAATATTAAACATTGAGTACGTTTCTAGAGAAGCCAATTTATTGACAGTCTCTGCTTTCATTTCTGACATGTTTGGGCCTGCTGTGTAACTTTGCTTCCGTCTCTGTTCTGTGCCCTGTTCAGGTACGGGAGAAAGTGGCAAGAGCACCTTCATCAAACAGATGAGGATCATCCATGGAGCCGGCTACTCAGATGAAGACAAGAGGGGCTTCATTCGGCTTGTTTACCAAAACATCTTTACCTCCATGCAGGCTATGATCCGTGCCACTGAGAACCTCAAGATCCCGTACAAATATGAACAGAACCGGGTAAGTGCTGATGTGCAGAAGTAAGGGGAAACCCCAATGTTCACTGCAAGCACATTTAAGAAACTACATCGTCCACAATGTAAAAAAACAAACAAAAAACAACCCGCTGGTACACCTAAATCTTCCCACTGTAAAACAATGTAAGATATTTCTAAGAATTAATTAATAAGAATTTTTTTTAAATTCTGAATAGAAATATCTTTGTTTAAAATACCTTGAAGTTCTTTTCGATAACAAGTAAATAAAAGAAATATATAGATTTTTAAAAATCGACTTTTAAGTTAATCTATTATTAAGTTATATCTAAGGATATTGTACTCCTTTATATTGAGTGAATGTATAAAAGTGTCAAACAGCATGATTTGCTTTAATGCAGAGGAAGTATTTCTAATCGGATCTAAGTGCAGGGCGTTTATTTAATTTCCTTTAATTTTTTTTTTTTTTTTTTTTCATTCAAAAGACTCGCAAAAAGTACTTACACTAACCGACCTCTCATCTAAAACTCAATCAGCAAGTTTTTTTCTCTCAATGTAATCTGCGTGGGTAGGCGGTGTGTTTTGGGTCTTACCTTGAACCAACTTCTGGCACTGAAAGTTATGCTAAAATCTGTCTGGCGAAAATATATTTGGAGGACTTGGAGCTGGTGGGTGGTTAGATTTTTCCTGCTTGGTCCAAGCAGACAGTAAGGAAGGCTTTATACAGGGTTCCTACTCAGTCTTGAAAAGTGTGGAAATGGATTTAGTCATTTGTTACGTCTGGATAATAAAAATTGAGCAGATAGCAAAGTTGATGTCATATTTTACTATTTAAAAGAAGTACCTAATTAGTATTTTGAAGTTTCTGATGGATAAATACACACTCTATATGAAAATACCATTTCAACGCTTTATATTTATTTATTCATTTTTGCTTTTTTGGCCCCAACATGCTTTGACCTCTGGTTTTTAAACCCACAATCCTTGTATTGGGTTTGGTTTTCGATGTCAAACAAAGCAATTGGTCAAGCATGTGTTTGGGAATTTTGTAAAATGAAGGTGGTAATAATCATACACAATTGTATTTTAAGTACCAGTATTTAAGCACACTACAGATTTTCCCAAGAATTGTGTAAAGGTGAAATAATCTAGAATCATCTGTTAATCTGGATTTCGTAAAAAAAAAAAAAAATACAAAAATTCTGAAGTGTCTATTACATCATTAAGATTGAGAAATTTGAGTCTGGAAACATATGGGACTTTTAAAAGGAAAATTTGTTGGAGCCATGTTTTATATAGCAAAACTTCAGTTTTAATGTATGGAAATAGTTCTGCCTGCTTTGCTAGACTTGATTTTATTTACTCTGACTTAATCATTTTCTCCTTTTCTCTTGCTTTCATGCGTGTCTTTCCAGGCCAACGCCATGCTTGTGAAGGAAGTGGATATCGAGAAGATCAATGGGTTTGATCAGCACTATGTCGTAGCTATTAAAAGCCTGTGGGCTGATCCGGGAATCCAAGAGGCCTACGACCGTCGCAGAGAGTACCAGCTCTCTGATTCCACTAAATAGTACGTGTGCTCATCTTGTACAGTGAAGGGAAATGATAACAATGTCTACCTTTGATAACCACATATATCCTATTGCATTCTGTGTGCTTATGAAGATGAGGAAGTTTTTCTTACAGATACCACTCAGTCATAATCAGTCAATAATGTGTATGCTTTAAAATTCAATCGCTTTGTATAATAGCGCACATTTCATAAGTAATGCATGGTCTACATTAGTATTGTGATTGTGTTCAATTTAACTTGCTAACCAATGATGTTCAGAATGCTTCAGTGTCTGTTTTTCTTGACAGCGACAGATATTTTGTCCCAACAGGAGGCTTTGCAAGACAACCTCAAGTTTTTAAAGCTGTGTACGATTTAACACATGGAGCTAGAGTGTTGACTAAACTCGTCTTGCTCCAGCTTACAATGTTCAGCAGCAGTTTGCTAAAGAGCCAGGTCAACGCTAATACGTTGTGACCGAGGGGAAATCTGTGAGATATTGGTCTGGAATCTTCTTTTAATGATCATCTATTATGAAAACTCCAAGTTAATCCTTAGTCATGATTTGGGCTTAGAAGAATGTTCAAACTTATTTGGGAAACAAATTTTAAATGGCAATAATTAAAGTAAGCCGGTCAGTACCTGGGGGTGGCCAGCCATGCCTCTCGTAGTTGAGCTTTTTTCTACCCAATCTCAGAAATCCAATATTTATTTTATAGCTAAAGGTATTCAGACGAGGAAGCAGAATACCTCCCAAATAGACCAAATCTGCTTAGTGACCAAAAATAGGAATTTATGATTGTTTTTTCCCCCCTAACATAAAATGAGTTTAAGGCACAGAGCCTGGACAGAAAACTCTGAATCAAGCTCATTTTATATTGTTGTAATAAAGAGAACCATTCCTCTGGTTATTTTACTTGATGTTAAATAATATGTTCCATAAAACTGTATATACATTTATTTTATTACTATTTCTGGGATGCCTTGAGGCCTCCTCTGAACATCTTGAAGGCCCTGATAGCTTGGTACTGACGGCTAATGATGAGACATCTTATTCCAAACCTCCATTAAGCCTCTGATTTCTTCAATTAGCCAGTTAGTTGATTCTACATTTAAATGTTTACATTTCTTAAGCATACTACTCATTGTACTGCAGTATAAACCTACACTGCATGTGACCCCAGGGTGCACAGCTAGGGGGAATTGAGTCCCTTTAGGGTGCCCCCTGGTTGTGACCTAGCTGTATTGCAGCTGATTTCAGCTTCAAAGCAGGTAGTTGTGTGTTTGCATCTTAAATTAGTGTTTTCCTCTCTGTGTTTAGAAAGTATGAGTCTGTCATATTTGTCTTCATTTCACAGTTATCCACACTGTTCATGTATATCTCCAGTTATCTTAGTGATATAGACCGTGTGACTGCGGAGGGATATGTTCCCACCCAGCAAGATGTTCTGAGGGTCCGTGTTCCCACCACGGGTATAATAGAGTACCCCTTTGACCTGGAGAACGTCATCTTCAGGTACCCCAAAAGCACCAGGACTGCAGCATCACCAGGGCTCTGAAGACATAAACCACTGATGGGGATCAGAGTAGAGACAAGGCAGCTTCAAGAGTGGAGATTTATTCTACTCTAGTAATTAAAAATGAAAACGTTACAAGTATGTAGAGATGCACTGATCAGATTTTGGTGGCCAATATCCTATTTCGGTTTGTGGTTTCTTTTTGTTAGTTTTTTTGTGCAAAGTTTTGACCCACTAAAATTGTTTATTAGCCAATTTCAAATTCTGAAATTAAATATAAGGACACTTAACTAAAGAAAAGTTAGAAAAAAAAGATTTCTAGCCTTCCTGCCATGAGAACATCCTTAATTATCAGAAGTGACGTTACTCTGTATAAGCTAGGAGTCACTCTTAAAACCAAAGTTTTGCTACAACAGACGAAATAATTAGTCTTTCTTATCTTGTACTGGCGGTTTGTGTGGCTACCATTATAAAAACAGGAGTCTGTGTGTATATATTTTAGGGAATTGGATGCTTACTTCAATTGAGTGATTTCCAAGACGCTGCCAACATTGCCCAATACATGACAGATGCAGGTTGAACACTCAAAAGGATCAATGGTGTGACTTTGCTGTACTCTCTTCAGCTTCTCTCTTGTCTGCTGAGATTTTGCTGTTGAATGTCCTAAAAGTCTCTAGAAATCATTGAATGTTGTCGCCACTCAATTTGCATAATTGACAGTGTCCTGCAAATTTGATTTGATTGAACACTGTGGGAGAGGAATAATATAAAAATTAGGGATTAAAGAGGAATAATAAAACATTGTAAATATGTTTAGGACTACAAAGAAACTTTTTTCTGTCAAGCCTTGTGTGTATTCTAACTAGTATTAATCATTTTCTAAATTTCGTACCCTGCTTCTTTATCTGGGCTTGGAAATGGCAAAAGTGAATTAAAATGCTCTCCGGCTGTACATTTTATTCAGTTTTCTTGGGTCTGGTTTCATTTGAAATTTTATGGAGTGAGCATACAATGGAAAAACTCAGCTAAAAGCAGCTTTGCTCATTCTCTATTTTTCTTGAAGTCTGCATACGGTGGGCAAACCTTTCTTCTCCTGACTGCAGCGGGGAGGGGCAGCTGTGTAAGGACTAGACCGTATGTGATCACTTTGGGATAGAGAAGGGGCAATACTTGCCCTCGCTTCATTGGCTTCATTTGTCAGATCTAGAGGTTAGTTTAAATATTGGGAAATCACTTGCCATTTGTCAATTTCTAGTTGACAAATTCAAGGTGCTTTACATGATTGAGTAAAATAGAAATAGCAGTAAAAACAGCAATAAAGCAAGAAGCATATGCAAAACATGATACATCAAAGCATTACTCAGAGGCAGCTCTAAACAGGTATGTTTTTAGTTGTAATTTGAAAGAACTCAGTGTTTCAGCAGCTTTGCAGTTGTCTGGAAGTTTGTTCCAGATTAGAGGAGCATAAAAACTGAAAGCTTGTACAGAGGACTTCCTCAGTAGAAGCATCTACACAGAGTGTCAGTGGGGCTTAGTATGATGCATTCAATGATCAGGAAAAGATCAGATTTGAGTGTCCCAACTTGCCAGGCACCAGTCAGGTTTTATGAAACATGAAATCGTCTGATTCCGGTCACAAGCAGTTTCCTCGGTGCATCTCTACATTTGAACAGGCCAAGTTGTCTTATGGATGTAAATGGTAGCCGATGCAGTTAATCTGATTAGAGATCAGTGGTTTGTGTATAGAATCGTGTTGGCCTGATGCCAGATATGCTGCACTGAAGCGTGTGGTGAGCAGCCACAAAGTACCACAAAAAGACGGGTTGGACAAGGGATATCAAGGATTCCGCAGGAAATCATGATGGAAATTTGTGAAACCAAAACGCCAAAAAAAAATCTAAATGACCCATTTCCTGTCCCTTTTAATATAAACGTATGAAATTCTTCTACATGAATTTTGGTTCCTGTCATCCTTGATGTCGGACGTGCCCAATCCTTCTTTATTTGGTCCAAATGCTGCTGCGGTCACTGACACCACCTCACTGTCTGAGCCATAACCCATCAGTGACTTGACTCCAGATTTGCTTTCACTTAAGAAACAAAGTATTGGTTTCTGGAAAGAGTACTGGTGGGAGAGTGACACAGACTAACACCCCTTTGTTTCTGTGATGTGGTTGGGGTTGTTTTTGTTTGTTTTCTGTGAAGCTTCTTCTACAGGACTGATCAGCGCCTTCCTGGAATTGTAGCGGTTTGCGATAATTGCCTGTCACGCTTTATGTAACTGTTTTCCTGTCTCTTCTCTTTTTCTTTCTCCCCCTTTGTTTTTTTTTTTGTTTTTTTTCTCCCCATTTTCTGATTGGCCTTTTTGTAGTTATCTTTCGGATCTGGATCGTATTGCTGATCCCAGCTATCTTCCCACTCAGCAGGATGTACTCAGAGTGCGTATCCCTACTACAGGAATCATAGAGTACCCCTTCGACTTGCAAAGCATCATTTTCAGGTAGAAAGAGGCCTAACGAGGCTGAAAACCTCCATGTTCTTCCATCATATGATCAACACATTCGATTTTCCTTTTACCGTGGGCCCTTAAAAACATCCTTTATCCATCTACATTAACAAAAAAGAATTGTCTGTCCTATTCATAATCCATGCTTTTCTAAATGCTTCCAGCCAATCATAAAAATCAAGTCTTTGCTAATTTAGGCTCACCTGCTGCAGCCAAGAAGAATCATACAATACACACAGAACACAACAGTAAAAGAACCCTTAAGTCCTACATTCTGCTAACCGGTCTTTCTAAATGGGTCGCCTCCTCTTTTTTCTTTTTTTTCCTCCTTTCCTCCCTGGCCGTCATAAGAAACGAGGTCGTCCTCTCCGCTGTGGAGGAATGTTATTTTGGGCAGCAGGTCCTGCAGGGCCTATATTGGCCCTGGGTCTCTGTGGACCACAGTGGACTGGGCCACCAGCAGAGGGCGCCGATGCACCTGTGCATCAAGATGAGCAAAGATTCACAAAGGAAAACATTTAACTGTTGTGATGCAGACCTTTTCTGCTTCAGCAGTTTCCTGAAGGATCTTACTGGATCTGAATGGATCATTTGTTACTCATTAAGGCTTATTAAATCTAGAACCTGAAGTCCCTCATGAGCAGTGGGTGACATTGACAAGGAGAGGCATTGGAAAACCTCAAAATGTATATATTCGCAGAACTCGTGTTTTCTATGTGTTTGTCAGTGATCATCTGCTTACTAACTGCATGTTCCCGATAATAGCTTTTCACACACACCTGGCTCCCTCTCTCTTTCACCAAGACTATTAACTCTCCCTGTCCTCTGTCTGTCCTCCATCTGTCCCACTTTTCAGTTCATCATCTCGCATCTCTTTTATTCTCTTACTCTTCATTTCAATGCATGTTCTGAAACTTGACAATAGTTGTAGGAAAAGTTGACAAACCTGTACTGTATTGAAATGAATTACCTTGATCTAATTTCACAAGAGCACACTAGTATATATTTAATAGAAGATTAATCTCAGGTGTGTGGACATGAAGGAATGCTGCTCATTTAAAGAATTTTATAGAAGCCAAAATAAGAGCATGAAATGTCCAGCTATGTTTCAATGGTTAAGCCGTATTTTGTTGGGCTAGTTAAGAATACCAAAGAGTTGAAATGCAATGCTCTGAAAAGTATTTGCCCACTTGCAGATTTTTTTTCTTTTTTGTCACTTAAGTTTCAGATCATCAAATAATTTTAGACTCTGATAACCTCTGTAAATACAAAAGGCCATTTTAAAATTGTTTCATCCTTACTAACCTAGCCCTGTGTGAAAAATGTTTGCCCCCCCCTTGTTAAGTCTTGAATTGATTTACTACATTGGTTTTTATGTTTGTTTTAAGCAGCGTTTAATTCGGACCGGATTACTGCCAGACCTGAGATTTCTTTTAAAGAACCTGTCAGACAACTTGAAACGGGCTAAAATATCTCCTCAATTAGTTAATGAGCTTAAGCTCGCGCACAGCAGGACAAAAATCAAAAAGACAACAGAAATTACAGTTTTAAAAAACAAGATGAAGGGCTTGGAGTGGCCTAGTCAAAGTCCAGATATTCATCTGATTGGCTTTTTTTCTACTGCCTCATGAAATTTTAATTGTGCATCTGTGTCACACAGACACGCATGCATGTAATCCAAATGGCTGAAGGTCAAGCAAATTTAATGGAAAAGAAAAACACTAAACAAGTGAATGAGACCTTTTTAAGATGTCATTTTTGTAAAGAAAATCTTCCCTGCCACATGTAGGCATCCATCTTCTCTCTAATGGTTTGCCTGAAATGAAAATATTTGTCTGATATTGAAATATGAAATGTTTTTGGCACAGAACTCTGTAAGGGGGCAAATTTAAGCTGCCTTTTTATGAGGAAGACTACTTCGCTACACTTAGCTTGAGTACTGCAATAATTTTGTGAAATGAATGGCATTCCTTTAACACAGATTGGAAATTGATATGGTTCGCATATTTTCTCTGTTAAAATAGCACATTTTTCTGTAGATCTTCAATTTGAATACATTTTAACCACACACACACATTAGGGTATGGTATGTTTACAAGGCAAATTTGACACATTTTCATAAGGTGTTGAATCCATCAGGTGCATTTGTGAAAATGTGACTGGGTAAATCCTAGGAAAGTTATTGTTTTCATGGATAAGTGCTGAAGATGCAATTGATGTAAAGAACAGCTGAGAACATAAATGGGGAAATAAGTATTTGATCAAATTATCTCAGGTTCTTCAATTTTACTATGGGGAGACAAAATATTCCCCAAATATCCAGAAGTCAATCAATTGAAAAAAGCATTTGATTTGCTACAACTCAGCCAGAATCCTGCTCCTATAAGTCGAACAATCAGTCGATCAGTTACAGATATGCCAGATATCAACTATTTATGTATAGACAAAACACCTGTCCACAAAACTAGTTTTTTTTCCTTAAATCCTCTCCACCATGTGCAAGACCAAAGATTTGTTACGGGGCGTCAAGGTCATTAGATCTTCTCCAGGCTGGAATGAACTATTAGACCAATCAACAACAATTTTGATGAGAAGTTGACAATTGCTGGTGCAATTATTTAGAAGTGGTAGAAATATAAAATATCCATCAATTGCTCTTAGGCTGGAGGTATATGCAAGATCTTGCTTCAGTCAATGAGACTGATCATAAGGAGGAACTTGTTAAAGATTCATTGATGGATTGAATGCCAATGGATGGAGTCATGCACTAGGAATCTTCTTCCCTCAGCCAGATAACAGGTCTTCCAGTTGGACAAGGTCCAAAACATACCGAAAACAACAAAAGGAGGGGCTAAAGAAGAATCTGTACGATTATGAAGTTGCCTAGTTTGTCTCTAGCTCTCAATCCTTCAGAAAATATTTGGAGGGAGCTGATGCTTTGAGTTGACTAGCGCCCCCAAGAAACCTAAAAGATAAAGAAATGTTCTATAAAAAGGAGAGGTCCAAAAACCCCAGGGATTAGTGCGAAGCTGTAGACCAACTATGAGAAAGTATTTACCAATAAAAGGTTCTAAATCATAATTTACTGGTGGATTAAATTCTTATTGCCTCCGTTGTAAAATTATTTCTGTGGTGCAGAATCAATTTACAAGGTTCAACAGACTCAGTTGATCTGGTATGTTTGTCAAAGTATATCCTGCATAGCACCAAATACATTGTGATGGATTCAAAACCTTTGGCTGAACAACAGAAATGTTCAGCCTTAAATTGTTTCTCTTGATTTAGCACAGAGGGCTCAGTCTGCAATCTTAAAAATACTATTAAACTTGATTGGAGCCTCTGAGGCTCTAATTGTTGCAAATTTCTCTTAACGTGTCCTCCCTCCACCTCGTCATCTTACCATCAGGATGGTGGATGTCGGGGGTCAGAGGTCAGAGCGAAGGAAGTGGATTCACTGCTTTGAGAATGTCACCTCCATTATGTTTCTTGTGGCTCTGAGCGAGTACGACCAGGTCCTGGTGGAGTCCGATAATGAGGTATGTGAGGAAGAATAGACTGATTGCTTTTTTTTCTTCTTTTTTCAATTTTTTTTTAGCTTTTCTAAACTTAAAGGAAATATTTAACTTTGAATGCTTCTTAAATCTCTATTTCTCGATCTTATGGAGTTCTGTTAGTTGTAAAAAATATTGATGGCTAGTTCTCAATTTAAATATTTTGATTCCCTTTTTCTTTCTGTATCAGAACCGCATGGAGGAGAGTAAGGCTCTGTTCAGGACAATCATCACCTACCCCTGGTTTCAAAACTCTTCGGTCATTCTCTTCCTTAACAAGAAGGATCTACTAGAGGAGAAGATTTCTTATTCACACTTGGTGGACTATTTTCCCGAATTTGATGGTAAGTCAAAAGTTCAAATTAAACAGACTACAATCTAACATCAAATTTGGCTCCCAAAGAAATCCTTCACTCAGGATTTGGACTGAACAAAGGTCTTAATGACTGCAAATGTGGAAAACCACCTTCAGTGTGATGGCAGTCATGATGCTTCTACGCTGATAGTTCTTTCCTAATCCGTTTTTTCCTTTATGTTTTTGGTATCCAAAATCATCTGTGCCATTTCCAAGCTGCATTTGTCAACAGTACATCCCAAGATATCCTTAACAGAGTGCTGTGCATTACTGAGCATACCATGCTTCTAATAATTTAACCTGGCACATTGCTTTTTAGGGATTTTCCACAGTGAGCCAATCATACTTTTTAGAAGTGACACTGCTTGTGCGTATGAGGAGTCCTGATGCAATTTGGAGGTGTGTGCTATTCTCCGCAGCCTTGAGCCCTACTGTTGAAGGGAACACAAAGTGTAGAGGTTCCTATGGGGAACGGCCCTTAGCACAGCACAGTATTTATTCCCACAGATGGAGTGGGTTTTTGTGTGTGTGTGTGAAGCTGTTGTTGCCTTAACACATTTCTATAAATTACTTGCCGCTCTGACAAGCCGGTGTGGATGTGTTGAGGTTTAAAATTGACCTGAAAGAACTGCCCTGCATTTGACTCCCATCTGCCTTCCAATCAACTCTGACCAGCTTCTTTGTCCCTCCTGAATAAAAGCACACCTCATAGTAAGCCACCACTATGCATAACAGTAGGGATGGTTTGTACAAGGTGGTGTGCAGTGTTGATTCATTCCACCAGACCACCTTCTTTGACATGTTTTTAGGGATGGGATGTCCTCTGAATTAACTCATCCCAGTCCTTTTATAGAGTCTAAATGTGTGTAGTATATGACTAATAGTTGGTCTGCTGAAGATTTCTCCCACCTGAACTGTGAGTCTCTACAGCTCCTCCGAAGTTACAATGGACCTTCTCTCTCCTTACCTGATTATTGCCCTCCTTGCAGGCCTGTCAGATGAGGTTGTCACGGATGTTTTAAATTAATAATTATAAAAGAAAACGGAAGCCATATTTCAATTTCCCCCCACTTTTTAGCTATATTCTACTTCGTGTTGGACTGTCACATCAGTTTTATCCAAATACTCAAAGTACTTATTATTTTAAAATGGGTTTAAAATTTGCTTGGTTGTCTGTGTTTTAGATCTTACTGTTGGCAGACTGAAATATGAGATATATCTTAAGTAGTTGCTTGGTGCGTTTGCAAAAGCAATCCCTCTGCCCTGTAAACTTTCTAATCTGTAGGGGGAAAAAACATTTTCACGTAGATGGTCTCTCCATTTTTCAGGTCCCCAGAGAGACGCTCAGGCAGCGCGGGAGTTCATCCTCAAAATGTTTGTGGACTTGAACCCAGACAGCGACAAGATCATCTACTCCCACTTCACCTGTGCCACGGACACTGAGAACATCCGCTTTGTGTTTGCGGCCGTCAAAGACACCATCCTACAGCTCAACCTGAAAGAGTACAACCTTGTGTGAGAGGGGGACGGAGCTCGAGTCGCACATCCCTTCGCACCCCCGACCCATTGCACAAACGCACCCCTCTTCGGGAACGTACCGTCAACTCCACACCCATCGCACAGCGCAGCACTCCGGATCTCACACGCTCATTCACACACAAACAAAACTGTTGCTTTTTTAATTTTTCTGTCCAGTACGGTGTATTTCCAGGTCCTGCTACCTTCAGTCGTGCCCCCTTCTTCCACCAAAGCCGCTCCCTGTATTATCATCCTTCTCTCGGCAGCTTGTTGCATCAGTCTTCGGCCCTTAAAAAGCTGCTCCGTGTGTCAGAGCTGGCATGCATACCTTTCAGATGGACTAAACGGTGACCGGAAGGGATTTTTTTTTCTTATTCTTTTTTTGGCATTTGTATTTCTGTGCGTATTTGGAGCAGTTTTTATTGGCAATGAATTTTCGTGGGGGGGAACAAATATCTTGGGGCCCCACAGAGTTGACCCCCTCTCCTTTCCTGCCAGCGTGGAATGCACTGACTGATTTATCAGGTGGCGTCATCTAAGAACCAGTGGTGCTGAACGCAGAAGAGATGCTCCAGAGAAACACATTCAGGATGTGAGGTCGCACGCCAAACAATGGGACGGACTGGAGGATTCTGTCATCGCCTCGCGTCTATGAATGTACCCCAGGTGTGAGCATCACAATAGCAAAAAAAAAGATGTATATTATGAATTTAATGCATATTTATCCATTTTCAACAAGAAGCGAGGGGGGCCGGGTGCGGTTATTGGAAATCTGTTGCCTAAATTTTTTTAACAGATTTTTACTGATTTAAACACCAACACTCAACTGGCTGAATCAAGCGAGCATAAACGTAGACAATGTATACAAATTGTTTTTGCAAAATTAAAACAAAAAAAGCAACTGTAAATTTATTTGACATAAGTATCCTTTGAAGATATTCATATTTGTTTTTCTAAGTTTAAGTTAATCACACGCTTCCCTTCTCCCAAATGTATTCTGTATGAATTTACAGGGACAATCTTCCACATGACGCAGCACTCCCATTATCTGGTCGTACTGAAACGGACGATGTGAAACTGCTCCCTCCGTACAAAACACTAGCCTAGCGGCTGGGTGAAGGACCCCGCGTTTTCTAAAGTTTGCACTCTCGTTTGTGGAGTTCATGTGCGAGTAGCTGAATCGACGACCTAAAGTCTGGAAACTCAACGTGTCCCATGACATCACACTTCCTGACGTGACGCGGCCATCAACGACGTCAGGATGTGCTTCTTTATATTTCACTTTTATGTTGGGTTTTGTTGAGCGATATTTAAGGGGGGAAAGGTAGGAAGATGCGCCTTTCACAGAAAATACTCTGAAGTCTGCAAATCTTTGTGTATATTTGTAAATACATATACACAAAACTCTTCTGTACAAAACAAGTGCTCTGTGGTACACCATCTTTGGTTTTTGAAAAGAAAAAAATGGAAAAAAATGACTTTCTTTAGCATACAGTTTTCTCCTATGAATTAATGGTAGTGTTGATACTGTGATTATGAATTTTGTTCACTTGATTAATAGGATTTCAAAGAGCCGCACGGTGTTGAGGAAACGAAGCGGGGGGGAGGGTCGGAGAAAAAGAAGTCCTCTGAACGCCACACTACTGCAACAGCTCTGTGTTCAGAGTAAAACTAACTAGGGCTGGTTCAACAAAAAAGAAAAAAAAAAGTCTTCACGGTTAAGGTGAAAGGATGATTTTGAGAGTAATTAAAGATTTTTTTTATTTATATAATTTATGGACCAGGATGAAGGTGTTGATGATTTGACTGCTTGTGTTTCTGTCATGTTGAAGGGCTCCCTTTCTCATGGCAGAGCTTACTTGAGTCTAAACTGCTGTTTTAAAAAACAAAACAAAAAAAACAACCCCGGATGTCTGGTATTGTAAGAACTTTATCTCTGCTTTCTATTTCTTATAGACATTTCCAGAAGTATTTGCCATTACATTTCCATCCATTATAATGCTGTTTGTTTTCTTATATCTTAGGGAGCCCTCACATGTTCTTTTTTTCATATTTTTTTAAAGAATCATTTGTTTTCTGTTGGGTTATAGATGCAGCGCTGTAATACATACCTAGAAAAATGTACAGTACAAAAATAGATGGACTTTTTTTTTATCAGTGATTGAAGACCTCTGAGGTCCATGCTTGCTATTTGTAACTTAACAAAAGATGAACCTTTTTTCTTTTCTTTTTTTTTGGGTTGCTTTGATTTCCAATTTTTGGAGGCTTGCTTTGAGTAGTGCCAGTGAAGTGCAGATATATATATTTTTCTTTCGGTCTCGTACATGACCTTTTCTACAAGTGATTTACCCTTCATCCTCATTAAGGGCTATATCACAGTGCATCCGACCGCGGGGAGTGGAGTAAAGGACCACAGTGAACCAAGTCATCCACTATTACTACTACTTGTTTAGAAAGAGATTATTTGCTGTCTCCTATTAAGAAGTAAAGGCAGAGTGTTAACACAAATGTAAGGTGTGTGTATGTGTGTGAGTAGAGAGTTTTTACAAACACTTAAGATGCTTTCTTTAAATATTTCTTCTGGTTTCTCACTACATTTTGTTTGCATCAGTATCGCAGTGTTGCTTGTAATCCATCAATGGAGTGTTGAGACGCTTATCAGTACCGGGCACTACTACTACTACCAGGACAAGTATTGCATGATTTCCCCAAGTATTTGAGTTGTAGCTAGTAAGCCAAGAAATGTTAAGACCAAACTGGTGTGTTTGCATATTTGAACCCGTATACATTTCTGCTTTCATGGCAGCTAAAGGAGGTTGAATAGCTCACCTGAAGCGAGTTTCTGTTAAAAAGAAATTACATGCAGTGGAGAAATCTCTAGATGGTACAAATCCAGATTAGTTGGCGCCAGGGACTCAAGATGGCTGCTAGTCTAAAACCAAACTACTGTCTTAAAACGGCCTAAATCTCAAAAGCATCAACACTTAATGCCAACATTGTTTTATGAACCGCAAATTGGGCTAATCAAATAGATAAAAAAAAAAGAGCAGCTTTGCTGTAGAACTGTCCAAGTCACCGAAGCGGCAACCGTAAAGAACAGGCGACATGACGTCAGAAATGTCAGTGGCTTATGCAAACTATTCAATGAACCTTTACACTGTCAACACGTTTGCATCGGCCAGTTATTTACACCTTGAAATGGAATGCTTGAAATGAGGCTTGGAGGCAGTACGCCGCCGCTGATCTTTCTGGGTGAAACGCATACTGAAAATGGAACAAGCGAAGTGTTTCTGGTCAGAATAGTCGTCTGACATGAAAGCAAAATGATGTAAAAAGCAAGCAATATCACAGTTTTAAGTGACTGCTGTTCAGATTTTTACACTGCATTCGTTTTCTTACTGGAAATGCTTCACGTGTTCTGTACTGAGTTCATATTATACACAGGAAGTTTATTAATGGCGCACCGCCGCCTCTTCTTCCCATACTGTGCTCATTCCGGTTTTAAAAACAAAACAGGAGCTAACTTCCAATGTAATCGGGTTAAAATATGCAACAGGGCACCAGTATGGCATTATTGCCATTTTCTCTGCTGAAAATGACACTAACCTCCTGCTGAGGAGTGACTGCTGCTATGACTGCTGTCATATAGAGGATCAGGATGCCAGTAAACATAACCAAGTGTTTATCAGTAGTTTTATTTCTACTTTTTGCTGAATGCAGCTCACCTAAATGGTTTAAGACCATGTATTTGCTAACCAACTTGACTCTACAACTCTGGCACGTGGTGAAGGGCCAGGAGGCTGTTGGTGTGGGTTCACTTGTGTTTCTCCCAAATTTTCATCTTTCTTTGTGTTTAAGACATGTATTATTTCAATATAACCAAGCAGCAAGGAGGGATGCAGTTCAGTCTCCCGTCATTTTTATGATCCTCCTTTCACACTACATTATTTATTGCCTTGAGTTAAGAGAGATGACCCTTTACAACAGTTGTAAGCTTGTTAAACTAAGGGAATCAGACTTATCTCTTACACATCTGTCTAGAGTTGGACGCTCGGCCCAAAGCTTGTTCCTCTTTTGTTTTAATGTAATATAAACATTTCCTAAACACTTTTTTTTTTTTTTTTTGGACCACTTTATTTAGTTTTGTTTCCTCAGTCCAGTGAAAGCTGAATTTCAATCATGTAGTGGTTTGTATAAAATGTGCTTTTTGTTTTCTTTTCTTTTATATCTGAACCAACATGTAAATGATGTATTATTCTGAGTGTGCCAACCCCACTCTCCAGAGCCAGGCTCTCTCTAAGTGCCAATGATGTGGTCATTATCAGAAGGACCACCATTTGAGATGGGGGGGGCGGCTTCCCCTTCGTAAAACAAACCAGAGACTAAAGTGATAATTATGAATACACAGAGATTTTATTCTGTATTTAAGATTGATTGATTTGAAAGATAATCTGCTCTTTTGTTCGTTTTTTTAAAGAAATTGTAATTATATCTGCATGTGGTGTTTGTTTTTTGTGTTGAAAGTGAGGATGTTTTCTCTGAAGTAGAGCCCTTTTGTTTGAATAGGGTTCAATCAGTTGGTTATTATTGTTTTACAATAACTCTTGCCATATTATTTTTTTGTTTCATGTATTTGTTTCGACCACTGTTGCCTGATCCTCATTCAAACATGAACATGACTTTTGATCATTGTCGCCTTCTAAGAGAGAAACATAATGACAAGGTATCTGTTTTAAATTGAAATAAATTTGTTCCTATACTTGCCGACGGTGTGTCAATGGGTTTTATGCCAACTGAAGAAAAGAGACGAGGCTTTAGAGTTCACTATATGTTTTTCAACCATGCTCTTCAGGACACACTGCCCTGCATGTTTTAGATGTTTTCCTGCTTCAGCACACCTGATTTCAATTTATGGCTCATTAACAGGCTTTTGCAGAACTGCAATCATATGAATCAGGCCTGTTAAAACAGGGAAACATCTAAAACATGCAGGCTTGTGGACCAGGATTGGGGAAAAACTGCAGTTTATTGTAAGTTTTTGTTTTGAAAATGTATTCCACAATTGGTACATTAATGAGATTCATATTCAAAATTACTTTATTAATCCCAAAGGGAAATTAAATGTTGTAACTCATTATGCAAGTTTAACTCTTCAAAGATGTGTTGTAGAGGCTGATGGCTGTGGGTAGGGATGATCTCCTGTAGCGCTCTGCAGATCTGAAGAAGCCTCTGACTGAAGACGCTCTGTAGTTGTATGACAGTCTGATGTAGAGGATACTCTGGATCTATGGCGTCTTCTTTTCAACTCATCAGGGTTTTGTGGCTGTAGTTGAGGTATTATTTGAGCTTTTGTGATGTTAATCAGCTGCTGCCAGTTGTAAACCACCTTGTTGCCATGGTTATGCATCATAACAAATGTCCAAAAATAAAAAGTATCAGCAAAAATCCTTCCAGCTGCACAGCATTCAAAACCAGAGAGAACAGTTGTCCACAAAAACAATGTTTCTACCAGAAATGGAAGAATTAAAGTTTTAAAAAAGAACAAAATATGAACCAAAGTAACAGAGCTACTCCAACATGCTGCCACCTTGAGCGGCGCAATTCCAGAATCAAGATGGGTTCAGTGGTGGGTCTGGAATGAATGGTGCCCTGGGGCAGCCCCCCCTCCTGCCCCCCACACCTATTTAATAAAAGATTAAAGCTTATCAGAAACATTAAAAACTAAAATGAATTGATCTGAATCGGTACGTTCAAAAATCGGACTAAAAGCTTAACCAGAATGGGAGCCTTTATCCCAGTTTACATGTCACTGAAAATCTAATTATTGAAAGAAGTGTGTTCACCACCGCAATGCTAGGTGGCCACATGCGCCCTTTCATGTTGGAAAGTGAAGCAGACGGAGTAAAAGCAGGGATATGCACAATGAGCGAAGAAATGGACGATGACGCTGCAGCACAGAACATTTAGTAAGTACTGTAATGTTTGATTGTGTTACACCCGTTGCTGATTTGATTTGATTCTTTTATCGCATAATCTGTGTGCCTTAGCTCACTTACTCCAGCTCGGTTCGATTTCAGTTGGACTAAGGTGTATACATGCATTTCAAAAGTCCAATTTCAGTCAGACTAAGGCAATAATTCGGCTTTCTCTTGCTGCATGTAAACACACTGATTTATGGACCAGAGAGAAATCCCAAGTTTTCTTTAAAAATCTCGTACATGTAGAAGAATCTGAGATTTGGCCAGTTTAAATATGTAAGATTTTAAACCAGTGATGGGCAAATGAAATAACTGTTTAAGCACTGAGTCAGGTACAGACTTAATAATGATGGTTTGCGACTATATTTTCTTTCTTATGGTCCCCATCTGCTATGTCCCCCTGGGCAGAAAGCCATATTAAGGGGTCAGCAACATTCGCAACATTTTTTCCCTTAATAAAATTTGTTATAAATATAACATTTTGTCTAGAGATGCAAAGTGACAGATTGGGCAGCACTGTTGCCTTGCAGCAAGAAGGTCCTGGGTTTGAATCCCAGCCTGGGATGGAGTTTGCATTTCTCCGTGTTCATGTGTGGGTTCTCTCTGGATACTTCGGCTTCCTCCCATAATGCAACAAACACAACTGTTAGGTTAATTGAATGCTGTAAAATTGCCCTTAGGTATGAGTGTCTGCTTAGTTGTTTGTCCTGTGTGTCTGTGTTTTGTGTTGGATTGACGACCTGTACCCCCGCTCTCACCTAATGACGGCTGGAGATGGGCAACAATCCCTGCGACCCTGCTATGATGAGCAGGTATAGACAATGAATGGAAAACCTTTATTTTAAGAAATAAAAACCTTTATTGGGTTTTAGAAACAAGGAACAAAAGAAAAATATCAAACCTTAACTAGAAGACAATAAAACCATTTTGTTAAATGAAACGTTCCAAATTGATGGAAAATGAAGATCATTGAACAAAAAAAAACTGGTGTCATTCTCTTAAGGAAAATCTACTTGTATGAAAAAACATGCTAGAACTAGCCTAGCCTCTTTTTTATTTAGATTTAAAATTTCCTTTAATATTTTTTAACCACCTAGACTTGGGATAGACTGTCACAACAATTGTGTTCAGCCAATACTGAAACAGACAACAAAAGTGTCTGAAATGAGCTTATGAGTTGGAAAAAGGGCTGCACTGTTGTTCATGAGGGCAATTCTGGATGAAGTTCCAAGAGTCTGGTAGAAGAGTAGGGAGATGCAGAGTGGACATGCTAATTAGCCTAACAGCAACTCGCCAAACAACAGCAGCAAGACGAGAGTTAATAGACTTGAGCTGTACTTGAGTACAATTTAGTTTTAGAAACCAATGATAAAACTATGCACATTTTAAGTCATGTATTTATTTTCATAACAATGTTTGTTGTGTTTCAATCCTGTTCTTTTATGGGCAGGATATCTCGGCGTAGCCAGGGTGTTGAGGGGATCCGTTTTGGTGGCCTCACGATCGGTTCTCTGCTTTTTGCAGATGATGTTGTCCTGTTAGGTTCATCAGAACATGCCATACAGCTTTTGCTGCAGTGGTTCGCAGTGTGAAGCAGCTGGGATGAGAATAAGCACCTCCAAATCCGTGACCATGGTCTTGAGCCAGAAAGGGTAGCGTGCCTTCTCTGGGTCGGGGATGAGGTCCTTCCCCAAGTGGAGGAGTTTAAGTATCTGGGGTCTTGTTCACAAATGAGGGAAAATGGAGCAGGTGATCGATAGGCGGATTGGTGCGGCTTCTGAAGTGATGCGGGCGCTGTACCGGTCTGTCATGGTGAAGAGAGAGCTGAGCCAAACGGCGAAGCTCTCGAATTGCCGGTCGATCTACGTTTCTGCCCTCATCTATGGTCACGAGCTCTGGGTAGTGACTGAAAAAACAAGATCACAGATACAAGCCGCTGAAATGAGTTTCCTCCGTTGGGTGTCTGGGCTCTCCCTTAGAGATAGGGTGAGAAGCTTGGTCATTCAGGAGGGGCTCAGCGTAGAGCCGCTGCTCCTCCACATCGAGAGGAGTCAGTTGAGGTGGCTTGGGCATCTGGTCAGGATGCCTCCCTGGTGAGGTGTTCCAGGTACGTTCCCACGGGAGGGGGCCCAGAGGAAGACCCAGGTCTTGCTGGAGGGTCTATGTTTCTCGGCTGACCTGGGAACGCTGTGGGATTCCTCCCGAGGAGCTGACCCATGTGGCTGGGGAGAGGGAAGTCTGCGTCTCCCCGCTTAAACTGCTGGCCCCGTGACCCGACCCTGGATAAGCGGAAGAAGATGGATGGATGGATGGAGTTGTTTTTTCTAACCTTATAGGCCTCATGTTAGAACAGCATATTAAGGCTGTCATGCAGAAACTCCATCCATCCATTTTCTATACCTGTCCTTATGCAGGGTTGTGGGGGGGCTGGTGCCTATCTTCAGCTGTCACGGGGTGAGGGGCGGGGGCATACACCCTGGACAGGTCGCCAGTCCATCGCAGGAAGAAACTCCATGAGACAAAGTATCTGTAGCTGTCAAAAAAAAAAAAAACAGATGGGGCAGAATGAAGTATAAGATGAATCTAAAGCTTGGATTATTCCTGACTAAAACAATCCTGGTGAGGACTGACCCATACAGAAAGCTAAAAGCTGGAAAAAATCAGTTATTAGTTTGTATCTATCCTTTTTAAATTCATATTAATTTTCATTAAACATTAAACTGTTCAAAGAAAGAAATGAGTGAAAACTCAAGTATTTTATAAGTCAATATATGTAAAGAAAGATATGTAGGGCTCAGAAAAAGAAGGAAAATCAGGTCTAACCTTACTAATTCAAAGTTTAAGAGGTTCATGAACTTTCACGGTGGAAACATTTCATTTCTGCATTCACAAAATTTCATGATGTAGCATACTGTGCAGTAAAAACCATATCTTCTTAGTCAATGATGGGCCGAAGTTAAGCAGAAAAACCACCACTTGTGGTGAAACCCATACTTATTCTGACCTTGTGAGTTTTCACACGATGCTTGGTCAACCCTCCCATCATTACCCAACATGCGTTTTCCTCCTTTTATCCATGGTTCACTGACTGACAGCTGAAAACACAGATAGTGCAAGAGGAGTGGTAGAAAATGATACTTCGAAAATATTCACCTGTTAATGTGTTGATTTTATGTTAGATCAATGGCTTAATTTAGATGTTCGGTTATGAAATCATGGTTTTCATGTCGGTTTAGGGGTAGAAGCATCAAGCAGTTGTCAGCATGCAGTGTGACCAAGCTAAAGTGACAACAGTGTTGAAGAATGAGAAAACACTTTAATCTCAACAGATCAAAAATGTATTTCATAAGAAAGCAACATATACGTTTGTCATTTCCAGGACAGGTAAGGATCCAGTGATAACTTGTCAAATTTAAATGAATGTTTAAGAATCACCCTTTTTTGGATGACCAGAACAAATGAAAACTGTTTACAAAACACTACAGTCAGTGTAGAATGTATGGGTGCAGGTTTCAGGATTAAAACTCTACTATTTATGTTTTTTGTGAAGCATGGTGGAGGTCCCTTGAACGTTTGGGGCTGGATTTCTGCAAATGGAGTTGGAGACTTGTTCAGGATTAATGGTGTTCTCAATGCTGAGAAATACAGGCAGATACTTATCCATCATGGAATACCATCAGGGAGGCGTATGATTGGCCCCAAATTTATTCTGCAGCAGGACGATGACCCCAAACATGTAGCTAAAGTCATTAAGAACAATCTTCAGCATCCAGAAGAACATTAAGTCCTGGAAGTGATGTTATGGCCCCCACAGAGCCCTGATCTCAACACCATGGAGTGTGTCTGGGATTACACGGTGAGACAGAAGGGTGTGAGGAAGCCTACATCCACAGAAGACAGAAGATCTGTGGTTAGTTCTCCAAGATGTTTGGAACAACCTACCAGCCGAGTTCCTTCAAAAACTGTGTGCAAGTGTACCTAGAAGAATTATTGATGCTGTTTTAAAGGCAAAGGGTGGTCACACCAAATACTGATTTGATTTAGATTGCTCTTTTCTTCATTCACTGCATTTTGTTGATTGATGAAAATCAATTAACACTAACCTGCCTAAAACTTTTGCACAGCTCTATCATCTATCTATCTGTGTTTACAGTTTACTTAGTGTGTCATCAAACACCACCAGGAAAGAGAAGGCAATTAAAAAAATATTGCCTCTATTAAACTGTATGACATGATGCGAGTATAAACAACACTAGGTATTTTATTCATTGATTTCTGTCGCATATTTTCAACCCAGTAAGGATATATACAAGGGTATAGACATAGGATTGATGGATTTTCAAAAATATTGTATCTACCATCCACAAGGGGGTGCTGCAGTCCCCTCTGCGACCCTGCTAACTACAGCCTTATAAAAGTAGATTTATTTGTTTTCCAAATGCTCCCGCCGTCCCCTTATGGGAGGGCGCTCTGGGTGGTGCACCATGTTGCCCATTTTAAAGAGCCTCTTTCGTTGCAACCTCCTAAATAATAACAACTGTCCAATCCACGTTGATGTTGAAGTTCAACACACAAAATATTTGATCATGTTTTGTACATTAGTAACACAATGACACCGCATTTAAACTTTTAGGGATCCTAGTTGAGGCCAGGTAATGGTGACGGACACGGTCCCTCATCCTTCAGTGTGCGCCCTGGTCAGCGCAGCTCCCTCATATATTTAATATATATTTAATACGGCGTGTGGTCACACGGGGCGCCCGCTCCACCGCTGCTCAGTTTGTGTTCCGGGTAATGCTGTTCCTCCCTTCAAAGCAGTCTGGGGTGGTGGTGGGGGGGGAAGTTTCGTGTGTCAACATCCAGGGTTTTCCCCGGGGAGGCGTAGCATTAATACCTGATGTTGCCTTGAAACAGCCTTTTCTTTCCCCTCAGACCGCGTTAGCGACTACTAAAGAGCAGAAGACGCCCCTCTTCTCCCATCGCTTTGACGTTAGCCGATTTTATTTTAAATGATGACAGAGTACAATGTGCCAACAGCCTCTCCGATAATTTAATCATATCTAGGGACTTGCTAGCTTAGCCGGCTGGCCTTGTAGTTTCGGTGAGACCAGGGAAACGCTGCGAAACGCTCCGCTGACATGATGTTTCCTCAATCCAGGCACTCGGTGAGTAAGTTGGCCCGGTTGAACCCGTCCCGGGTGGGAACGGAGCAAAGACGCCGAGCTAACGTTAGCTAGCAGCCGACTACTGATAACATGGGCGCCGCAGGTATAGCTGTCAGCTGGTCGCCACAAAGCCAGACCTCTGTCCGTCTCTTCAGACGCGTCTGACCTGGACCGATTAGTTATACAGCAGGTTGAAACTATAAAACACCGCAGATTTAGAGCTGGAAGGCTTATTCAGCGTTGTTTTTTCAGCTACTAACTGTTACCCATTAGCTAGCCTTCCTAAAGACAGCTAACAGAGATGATAGAGGTGTGTGTCCTGCTCAGTTCAGTGTATAAAAATCACCTTAGGCATTAATATAACACACGTGCACAAGAAATGGTTAAACCACACGCATATATGTATATTTTTTTGTAATATTTGGGTACACGTGTTTTCTTCCATTTCCTTTCTGTGACACTAAGTATTTTTAGCATTAGGATTGTTAGCCAGACATACCTTAGGTGTCCTTTTGTTTGAGATTAATGCATATTTTCTGCTGTTGCTTTGAGTCAGTTGAAAGCAAATGTAGCTATTTCTGGATGGCCAAAACAAAAAAACTCAAAACATTAGTCTCAGCTCTACTTCTAAACTATAGCTTTAACACTGACTGGTCCAATGTAATAAACACAAACACATGCAAATCAACAAGCAAGTTAGGAGCTGTGTATAATCACACAGCTATGTGTTTATTTATTGATATTTAAACAAAGTTTTTGCATATATTTGGCTGCATTTCAGGATGTAACTGTTGCTCCCTTTTTCTACTAGAACTCTCTTGTCACTGTAGGATTATTCAGAGACTTTTTATTTACACCAATCAAAACGCATAACAGAGAAGATATCCAGGTTATTTGATAGTTGTGATTTTGTTTATTTAAATGTATTATTTTATAAAAAAAAAAACTTCTCCAGAGGCCAGACCTTTCAGATTTCTTTTGAGTTGGGGAAAAACGTAAGGTATGATAACAGAATAAGCATGCCATGCTTTTACATAATTTACACACACAAAATAAAAGGAAAATCTAATAATTTGTATTAAAAACCAAAAAGTAATCCTACCACTGATAAAACACCAGTGGATATTATAATAATTCTTTTTTTTTTAAAGTTGCATTTATCAGACTAAAGTAAAAAATGTAGACTAAATACTCTTTTTGAGTAAGCTTGGTTTTTGCAGACAATGTTCTGCAGTTTAACGGTTCTGCTGTTGAGTAACAAGCTGGTGTTAGTCGGTTAACTAGTCGGGCTATCTGCCGGGGTAGCCAGGCTGCTGCCAGCTGCTCCATAGGCAAGCCACATCCACCTTGCCAAATATTTGTTTTTTACAACCAGAAATATTTCCAAACAGGTGTGGGTTTTTTTTTCTCCCTTTTTTTTCTTCTTCTTCCTTGTAAAGTGAGGGGAAACATAGCAGTGCTCTTACAGCCAGCTGACTGGGAGTGTGCAGCATAAAGTGCAGGGGGCTCAGGTTGTGCTACTCTGGCGTCTCTTTTTAACCGGATTCCTCCTCAGTTTGGAAATGTATGAAAAAGTACAGATTTGAAGTCTTTTCCTGCTCTGGAAAAGTATGGATTAACCGTGTGGACAATGTGTTTGGGCTCCCAGATTTTGTTCCCCATCCCCTATCTAAAGGATGTGTCCGTCTGTCTGTCCATCATCCATCCTCTATTCTGTTATATATCCAATTATTTGTCCTTTCTTTTATCAATTTGTCCATTAATTTGTCTCTCCATCAATCCACTCGTCCCTCCTTCTGTAAATTATTCGTCCATTTATCTATAATCTATCATCCATTCGTCTGTCCATCATGCTGCTGTTTGACGATTGGCCTATGTTTGTCCATGCATTTCTTCATCCACTCGTCCGTCCTTCTGTTTGTCCGTTTGTCCATCAAGTCATGTTGTATGTCTTGTATGCCATCTATTTGTCCAATTTTTTTCATTCATCCACCCGTTCATCCATTTGACCATCCATCACGTCTGATTGTTCATTCGTCTGTCTGTCTATCCGTCCACCATTCATTCATTTGTCTGTTTTTCCATCTGTTTGTTGATTCATCTCTCATTAATGACTGGGGAATTTGAGACTAGACCCTATGGAATTGTCATGACAACTGTAAAGAAATGTTATAAGGACTTTACATTTTAATTAAAATGAAGTTTTTTTGTGTGTTTTTTTTACATTATTTTAAGAATCCACCCAAATCCCGTTATTTCTGCTCCGATTGATGTCGGCGCTACATTTCTTCCATGCTGGATGGAGAGTGTTGACCTCTGTGTAACCGAATGTTTCCTCCTTCCCCGTTTCAATCCCATAATCCGGCTGGAAACCTCTTGCCCTTTGTGCGATTTGTTTAGGGAGTAATGAGGTTTAGGGAACCAGATAAACCCTGGATTACGGCTTATCGGGATGGTTTAAATGTTGTCAGTTTATAACCAGATTTCTAATGCAGCTTCTAAATACTTGGCGCATATGGTCCGCTCTGGGGCGCTCGGGCCCGATGTAAAACACGGCTTCTTTCGTTGACGTTGTGTTTCTGGGTGGACAGATGTTTCATGACGACGGGACGGTGTGGCGTGCTTCAGCTGTCAGCTGCGTGCCATAAGTCTAACACACTTCCCTGCAGACACAATCCAAAATGGAGCGGGAGTTCAGGCTGAACCTCGTTTAACTTCAAACAGTTAATCTCAGAGGTCAAGCTGCTGTTTCTAAACAAACTCGACCACACTTTGATTAACAAACAGACGCGTGTGTGTGTGTACACATAGCCTGCTTATCTGCGAGCGACGTGTCTATCTTTTTCCCATGCTCGCCTCGCTGGTCAAATTGGAAATCAAAAGGCTGTGAATTGGAGCAGCCTGTTCAGATAAGATGGCTTTAGTATCTGAAGCAGTTACAGAATAAATTTCTAAGCCCGATGCATGTATCTCCTTTTGTTTTCCCCAAGGCGTCATCCCAGTCCGGCCAAGCTCTGAAGTTCACCACCTCTGACTCCTGTGACCGAATCAAAGATGAGTTCCAGTTCCTCCAAGCACAGTATCACAGGTACACACACAGTAATTCTGTCATTTTCAGCTCCGTCAAGTAGCATTGTCCTTATCACGCCTTGATACATCAGGGTATTTTTTTTTCTCAAGCCGGTATTTATTCACTAGAATGTCCGCTGCAATGAAAAGTAACATATTTTACATATTTTTCACTGAGATGTCCTCTTTTAAAAGTTTTTAAATTTTACGAACATGTTTCTTCTGACTGGATGTATCAATGTTTTGGAGAGAATGTGAGTGAGTAGCTAAGGATTAGGATGATGGAAAGGAAGGCTGCCACACTCAAAAGACTTGGAGCTTATCACCAAAGATAAATAATCAGTGTTGGGAGTAACGCGTTACAAAAGTAATTAATTACTGTAATGCATTGATTTTTGCTGTAACGCGGTAATGTAAGGCATTACTGGGGGAACATTTTTTATATTTTACTCGGTACAAATGTCAGTAACACGCGTTACAATGCATTGTTAACCCGGAATAAAGTGGTAGGTTTTCTTTTTCTTCATACAAACTCGGCAAAATCACCGCGAGATCAGCAGAGGAGAAACGTCCCCGCAAAATGTTTCACTTCCTGTAGTCAGACAGAGCAGAGATGAGTGAGCCTGCAGCTGATCTAACATCGGATAGTACATTCTCCAGATGCGATTGTTCCTTGTATTGCACCATGAACCATCACTGTGGCTATTGTATCTTACGGTTTTTAACCACAATCCAAGCTCAGTCGGATTCCAAATCACCTTCTACTGGATGTGTAATAAGCTAATTGAGCATCATGAGCTACATTTAGATTTCCAAATCCATATTTGCATTTTATTTTGGTGAGAGTAACTTAAAAGTAATGCAATAGTAGTGTAATGCCTTACATTTTAAATACAGTAATATTGTAATCTAACAAATTGCTTTGGAATTACAGTAACAAGTAATAAATAATGCATTACATTTTTGAAGTAACTTGCCCAACACTGTAAATAATCAAAACACCAGTGGAAACATGCAAAAAAAGGGTGGGATTGATAAAATGGTAAAAAAGATTTTCCATAGATTTCTTGAGAAGGGTATAAATAATTTTTCACATGACATTTTTTAAATAATATAAAAATAGCTGTTATCTACTGTATATATTTTTTGTTGGAATTGATACCCGTTTTGACAATGGTTTATTATCTTTCCCACTTTTTCCTTTTATTCAGTGGGTTAGAAATGTACATATATTTCATAGTTTAAACATAAGTTATGGGCCCACATATTTCATCTCTGAAAATTGGAGGTCTCCAGAAATGCTCATTAAAATGGCGTTTTTCATGCACAAAAAGATTAGCAGAGATTTGTTTTTTTTTATTGTCTGGAAGTGATCGTCATTGTTTTAAAAATTCATACAATATGCCCTTCCAGTTTGAAGTTGGAGTGTGATAAGCTGGCCTCTGAGAAGTCGGAGATGCAGCGTCACTACATCATGGTGAGTGCGTCGCTTAGTCCTCTCATTATATTAGTTAGGCCAGTGTTTTTCAACCCTGCTCCTCAAGGCACACTGCCCTGCATGTTTTAGATGGTTTTCTTGCTTCCGCACACCTGATTTTAAATAGATGACTGATTAAGAGCCTTTCGCTGAACTGCAGTCATCTGAATAAGGCGTGTTAAACCAGTTAAACATCTAAAACATGCAGGGAAGTGTGTCTTGAGGACCAGGGTTAGGAAATACTGAGTTACACTGCCTACAATTACTGATCTATAACTAACTGTGATGCTTTAAAAAAATTTTTTTAAACTTTTTGTTTGATTCTGGTCTTTGTCACACTGTTTGTGTTGCAGTATTATGAAATGTCCTATGGGCTCAACATTGAAATGCACAAACAGGTAAAGTCCTCATCTCTTCTTAGAAATCCTCCTAATATTAATATTCAGGCTTGTGGGGTTTTGCGGGTTCTGACATTATATTTGTTTTCTTTGCAGGCTGAAATAGTGAAGAGACTGAACGGGATCTGTGCTCAGGTGCTGCCTTACCTGTCCCAGGAGGTGAGGACGCCGTCATGTGTGGTTTAGACTTTGTCCTGCGGTGGATAAGAGGTTTTGTTAACAGAGAGTCACAGTGAGGGAGAATAAGCTGTAGACTGTCAAAAGTGCTCGATCGATCCATCAATTATTCGCACTGCTTGAACCTTTTCACATTTCCTCACATCACAAGTAGTTTTTAGAGCTAGTTTTTGCAAAATAGTTGAAGCTCAGTCAGGTTAACTAAAGATCCGATTTAACAGTCGGACGGTCTTTCTGCCATGTTTGTTTTGATAGAGCAGCACAGACAGAAACAGACAATCATTGAACTAAACCTTAATCGAAGCTCTAGCTGTATGTTTAGAGTCATTCTGCTGGAAGGTGAACCTCTTCCCCAGTCTCTAGTGTTTTGCAGCCTCTAACAGGTTTTCTGTAATTGTTACTGTCCATCATCCCGTCTGCTCTGACCAGCTTCTCTGTCTCTGCTAAAGAGATGGGATGCCGTTAGTTTTTCTTACACACACATATGCCAGAAAGTTTAATTTTATCTCATTTGGCAAAAGCAGATCGTTCCACGTTTGACCTTCTTTTCTGTCCCTGTTGAATGAAAGCTTTCCCACACCATGATGCTGCTTTTACCTTATTGGGACTTGGCAAAAAGGGAAAAAAAATCTAAAGGGTATTAATATTTTTCCAAGGCTTTCATATAGTTTCAGTTAAAAATGTCTGTCCGGTGTTAATTCTGCAATCAACAGAAAACCTTAAATGGCAGGACATTCAGAGCTTTTGTTACATTTTTCAACTTACTCTTGTAGACAACATTAAAGCCTTTGTAAACGACCTACATGCACTTCATATTATAATGTAATCTCACCATTTCAGCACCAGCAGCAAGTCATGGGTGCGATAGAGAGAGCCAAGCAGGTCACTCCTCCTGAGATGAACTCCATCATACGGGTGAGCGACCCTAATGACTTTTAGCGCTGTGTTTAAGCCCCGTTGTCCTACAGATGTCGCTGGGAGGCATTCAGGCTTGGTGCACAGAAGATCTGTGTCATCCTATCCAGCCGACGAGGGATCCGAGCAATTTATTTATTATTTCTGTGCTCCGGGTAACCAAACGAGCACAGGAAGAACCACTGCTCTACTTCAACTAAATATTTCACAAAATCACCAGTGGCACCTATTTGGTCAATAAAACGGCCCTTAGTTTCCTTGAGCATTTCACAAGGGTGGAGCATACAGAGACATGGCAGATTTTTATTTTAAAAGGATTATTCTGATGGTTTAAAGCACATGTGTCAAACTCGAGGCCCACTATAACCATTGATGTGGCCCCTCAAGAGTCTAGAGCAGTGCCGTCTAAAGTTAGGCCTCTAGGGCCGGTGTCCTAAATGTTTTCAAAGTCACCCTGTGTCAACACACCTCAATCAAATTATTGCTTCATTACCTGGCCTCGGGAGAACTTGAAGACTTGTTGAGGCGGTCATTTAGCCATTTAAATCAGCCGTGTTGGAACAAGGACACATCTAAAACATGCAGGACACTGGCTCTTAAGGACTGGAGCTGGGCGTTCTGCTCTAGAGTCTCGAGGGCCACATTAATAGAACTTCGAGATAACAGCTGTATGCCTAAATAGCATTTTATCAGTCAAATCAAATCAGTTTTTTATTTGCATAGTGCCAAATTATATCAATTTGAAAAGATGTTAAATATTATTTAATAGGTAGTTTCATCAATACTTTCCGCCACGTCTGGACCTTTGAGGACAGTCATGACCTTTATGTGGCCCAAAATGAAAATGAGTTTGACATCCCTGTTTTAAAGAGTTCATGATGCCATGATTACCAATAAGGTTCCCATGGTTTTTGAATGAGAAAGAGGCCCACAGCATTACAGATCCTCCACCATACTGAACAAGTGGGTATGAGGTGATTTATTTTAATTTAATTTTGCCCATATTTTCAACCTTTTGTTTCACATCGAACCCACCTGGAGTTACCTTGGCCTCTTCTGACCAAAACACACAGTTCCAATAAATGTCCCATCAAAGTTGAGCAAGCTCGGTGTGATGACGTGGAGTCGGCTGACCTGTTCTCCTTGTGCGTTTGCAGCAACAGCTGCAGGTGCAGCACCTGTCCCAGCTCCAGGGTCTGACCCTGCCCGTGGCCCCGCTGCCCCTGGGCCTCACCCCGCCCTCCCTGCCGGCCGTCTCCTCCAGCTCAGGCCTGCTCTCCCTCTCCTCCATCCTGGCCAACTACTCTCACAGCCAGCCGCAGGTGGCGAAGGAGGACAAGGCCAGGGACGCCGCAGAGAGAGCGCCCAGAGGAGAAGACGGAGACAAGTCAGATTAGAGAAGGGACGCCGAGGTCATTGGGCCGAGGGTGGTGGTGGGGGGGGTATGTGGGGTGGTTTGGGGTGGGTAAGTGTTTAAAAAGAAACGGAAAAACTGACTGTAAATGGGGGTTGATGCAAGTCTGGCTGCTGAGTGTTGTAGAGGAGAAACCACAGATGATGATGATGAGCAAAGAGGACAGAGCAGAAATGTTTGGATGTACAAAGGATCCTGAAACGCTTAAACTGAGAGTTGGCGTCCGTATCATTTAGTGGTAATAGACTCAGTTCAGACCTCAGACTTTTAATAGTTTATTTGTGTGTAATCAGTTGTTATTAGGCCTAACTAATGTAAATGTTATTCCTTTTGGAGAGAGGGCTGAGTGAGAAGCGATAAGGCCAGACTTTCTTCACTCCCCCACCCTCCCCCCGTCCCTTGTAGTCTGGCAGCAACAGTCAGCCGGTTAAAGAACATCCTGGTTCTTCAGGTCTCTTTTACTCCTCCATGTAGGGAACACAACAGCTCCCATCGGTTAATTTCAAATAAAACCAAACATAAAGTCTGTTTGATGCGCTCCTAAATGAAACTGGTGTCACTTCCGTCATTACATTGGGTGGGTCGTAACTGAAGACATTTCATTTTGGTCTTTCTGTGAGCCGGGTCCTTTTGAAAGACAAGTTTAACTTTTTAACATGATCATATTTTGAGGACCAGACTACCAGACTAAAGAGTGTTTTAGTCAATCGGCAGGTCTCCAGTTTATTCCTTTAAAATCTGTTTTTCTGGCTCGTTCGATCCAACTTCCCAACAACTGGGAAATGCAACAGTTCCCCCAGAATTCAGATACATTATGGGACGAAGCTTCCAGTATTTCATGACCCGTTAGGTGAATTTCAGCTTTCTGTCGACTGTAAACATAATCCCCTCTCCAATGTGTTCCAGGGTTTTGTAATCCAGGTAGGACTCCTTATCCAACTAAACTTTAACTTACATCAAATTGATTGATCGGAAATGAAGATTGGATGTTGTAGGTGAAGGGAAGGTGACAGATTAGTTTCTTTTGAGTTTTTTTTTTCTCTCCTGCTGTTGATCGAAGACATGAAGCAGTAGCTTGTTGATTAATGAAAGTGATTACAAACGGCTCAAACACCAGAATACTCTAATTTGTACTCTTTTGGGCTCGAAATCCTTCCTCACTAGACCTTCAGTGAGTTGTATGCATGTTTGCATCAATTCTTGTTCTGTGTTTCCTGCGTACAATGTACAGGAGAACTGCCGAAAGCGCTCGTTGCTGGCATGTTAGATCGAAGTTCGTACATTGGTGAAAAGCAGTGTTTGCTTCCGTTTAGATTTCTTCTGTTCTTGCTTTTTTTTGTCTCACTTAAACAACAAACAAGCTTAATATCAGAGAAAGATGAGCTGAGTAAATACAAAAATACAGCTTTCTTATACTGATTTGATTTATTAAAGGGGGGGAAAAAAGTATCTAAACCAACCTGTCCGTATGAAAAAAACTGAATAATGTGCCACCAAGGATTGCATCTTTTACATCGCCATGGAGGAAGTTTGCTGAATCCAGAGCTTTAGATGCTCGGGGGTTCTTTCCTGACCTCCTGGATCTGTTAATGATGCTCTCCCTGAGTTATATTGCTAAGCCGGCCACTGTTGGAAGTTTCTCAGCCGTTCCAAGTTTTCTCCATTTATGGATGGCGGTTGTCACTGTGGTTCACCGGAGTCCCAAATTCTTAGAAGAGGTTTTGGAACCCTTTTCTGACTGATGGGTGTCAATGGTGACTTTTCATCTCTTCTTGAATTCTCTGTAAATTAGGGCATGACTTTTTGGCCTACCCGGTGTTGACAGACAGAATCTAAGTGTTTTCTTGATTCTACAGCAGTAATCAGGCCAGGGTGTGGCTGGTTAAATTGAACCAGAAAAATGTGGCTCATCACACACCTTCCGATTAGTTTAATTTACCAACAGTGCAAAATATATTTTCATTGGACCAGGTTGATTTAGTGTTTTTTTTATGTTTTAACCTTTTTAATAAATGTAGGTCTAATTCGAAAACCATTTCTATTTATTATCAGTATCTTTAATAAGAAAATTTGTTATGAGTTTGACAAAACAATGAAAAGCAAATCTGTAATATCTGCAAATACTAGAAGTAGTTGGGATCATGGTCGGACTTTCATTGTTAAGGCAGCAGAGGGCAGCATTGTTCTTCATTTCAGGATGACACAATGGAGCTGAAGTTCTGTGTTTTTCCCCTTGATCTGCATTTCCTGCTTGCTTCTACCCCCTTTACTGATTCCATAACACCCGAGATCAGCATTAAAAACTTGCCCTCTTTATCTTAATTTGAAGCACTTAAGATTTGTATCAGTACTGTTCTGCTTTTCTTCTGGCTGTTGGAGAAGGTAAAAAAAAGAAAAAGAGAAAAAAAAGCATCTTGACCTTGACACATCTGCGAGCTCGCTCTCCTAAAACCCCCTCTGGCAAAACTCAGACATGTGAATAGTTTGTGCGTTTGTTTTGCTGTGAAGGGCCAATTTGTATACATACGAATATATCAATATACATATTTTTTAAAGCATTTTTGTATGTTTCAAAGCTGCTTTTTAATGTGTGTGTACATCATAAAAGACCTTGGTATCGTGTGCGTGTGTGTGTGCGCATTACATGCATAGAGGCACAATGTTGTATAACATGTCTTTTTTTTTTTTTCATTTTCTTCTCATTGTCTTGTAACATTAATTATAGTTTTCTAAATGTTTCTTTCTTTTCTGTGCAAACAAACAAAAACCCTGGTATGTGTTGAGAAACACATTTTAAAAATACTCGGGACAGATAAAAAATGATGTAAGCAAGCAGCTTGTACTTAAGAATAAATCAACCTTTTAGCAGTAAGGAAGCTTCTCTGGTGCCTTACAAATAAAAGATGTGATTAAGAGTGTTCACGTTTCTGTTATTAATCTTTAATGGTAAAGTTCACGAGTGTATAGAACTGTTTGACTTCCAGGTTTATCAGATGGAAAAGTAAACCTCTTTACTGTAAGGTTATGGTGTTTTTAGAAGCTTCCTATCAGATTTAAGTCATGGTGTCAAATCTTTTTCATTTTCTTTTTTCTTACTTTCACTTTCCCTCTCCTTTTGTTTCTTACCTTCTATCCTCCGTTGTGTACACACTTTCCTTTCATTGTCTATTTGTGCTGCAGAAAAAGTAGCTATACCATGTAATAGACATGCTAGTACTTTTGAATATACTTGCTTAGGAGCTCCAAGTCACTGAAATATCAGAAATATTACAACTATCCTCAGTCTCCTCTATACATCAACTACCGGTATATGCCCTATGTTCAGATTCACAATCTCTTTAATTTAGAATCTGTTTGACTGCTGGAAAAACGGTTTTATATGATATTACATAAATTCAGGCTATATTTTTTTTTAAACATACAAAAATGTTTTGAAAAGAAAAACGTATGCTTTTGGCACTTTTTTTTTTTTTTTTTTTTACAGGTATATTCAGTTTGTTTTATTTTCTACCTGGACCAATCAAGTTCAGCTCCATTTTAAAATCTAGAATACATGTTTGTGAAATATGGACTGGATTCTCCTACAATAAATAAATACAGCTGTAAGTCAGTTGGCGATCTTTGAAATATTCATTTTTGGTTGCAAAAAAAACAAGTTTGTTGGGCATCTGAACCAGACCCAGTTCAAGATCAATGTGTAAATGGTCCTTTTTGCATTATTACTTGATCTGCCTGATCCCCATTAGTCATTTAAAAACCCAAAATGATCAGTAAGTGGGCAGTAAACTGAAGTTTTTATGTGACGAGATTGTCTGACTATAAATTGTCTTATTTTAAAATTGGGATTTTTACCCTTTCAATGTTGTAAAGTTCAGAAGCAAATATTTTTCCTGGCTTATTTTAATTAAGTCTTAATTCAGACTTTAAGACTGCGTAGGAACCCAGAGATGATCAAATATTCATAAACAAAAAGACTCCCAGAGTGCCTCCCCCGTTTCACAGCTCTGCTCTGTATACCATTGACGATCAGTGGAAACTATTTAAACTGGTTTGCGTCGACTGTGGAGTAAAGAGAATATGTCCCACCTACTTCCGTAATAATCCATCTCACAGAGAGTGATTATACCCATCAAAGAAAAAAACCATTATTCACAGCCTTCTATTCTGCTACGTCTGGTGGGGCTCGACTGGTCCGTTCCGCTCTCTGTAAGGAATCTCACAACTGTTAGCAGCACGTTCAGACATGAACCCTGCCTCAGGGTGTTATACATGTTCTGAATAAGACTGCAGCCTCGCATCGGCTAATATGGGTATAGAAATAGTACGGGTTTGAGTAATAATACCTTATGATGTAAAAGATCAGGAAAACTAGCGATATATATGCTTTAAACGTGTGGTGGTTTTTGATATGGGCAATGTGGCTCACTGCCAAGAGGGAGCCCTTCCTGGGGTGGGAGGCTGGAACAAGTTTTCTATTATTTACTCATCCTTTTATTGAGGAATGTGCACAAAATGACGTATTACTGCACACCACAGACGGCTATTGACGTCAGCTGGAGTCTTAATTGTATTTGATCATACATTTTAAACACTAATCAATGATTCTTTAAAAAGTATCTAAATTTTTATTCCATTTGTTTTCCTTGCTTTTTGGCATTAAAACCACTATATGAGACAAGTGTCAAAACAATATATATACACACACACAAGTCAAATCTGGAGATAATTATTCTGCATTGACAACTTCTTTAAAATACAGTTTATAACGGGGGGGAAACCAATTTGACTCAATGCAGGAACTGCCACTGTAACATAGAAAACCTATTAATCCTGAAATGATACAATATTTATCAAATACAATAGTTGCTAGCACTGCACAAAATTATATGGCCTTTGAGGACGAGCAAGTAAAAAAAAAAAAGTGTTGGTCACATGCATCTGCCTCCAAGTAAGAGAAATACATGAAATACAAAAATGAAAATGTCAGGGACGTGCAGATACATTCAGCTGCTGCGTGTATAAAATAGCAACAGTTATGGTTGACTGCAACAATGCAGAGAACTTTAAGTAGCCGAAGGTTTGTTACTTCACTGAAGGAGAGGAACTTTCTCTTGAAAATGGTCACGTTTAATTTGGTACAATTCATAAAGCTGAGTCATTAAGAGAAGATATAAAATAATTATTGTACACTGTTCTACAAATCCACATACACACGAGTCAATATGGTGCTTTTCTTGGCAGCAAACACACCCACAAAACCACCAAGTCAAAGTTTCTGTTCGAACACGTTTTGGGGAATCATAATTTTCATAATTGTAAAATAGCTGTGTCAAAGTTTTCTGTGAGAGTTAGTTCCATTTGTGTTTTAAAAAAACAGTTCTGTGTATATCGGAGCTGCTTTTGGAACTCCGCCGTTGATCGGGTCTGTGCGCTCGTCAACAGCTCACGCCGGTCCAGAATGGCTGTAATAGTTTCCGGGCTGCGAGTCCGAAGGCTGTGGGTTCGGTTTACACTCAAGTTGTTCGACCTCTGCCGGGTCTGCCTGCAAACCAGTCGAAGGGCGCTGCTTGAAGAAATCTGACACATATCGAACCTGAGAAGAGAAAGAGGTGCAAATGTGGACTTTATCTATAGAAAACAGAAAGGTGGACTCTGAAAAGGTAATAATTTGCATCTAAATACTGAAAGATGCAAAAATGTTCTACTGTATAAGTGTGCCTAAGTATTAATGTCCCTTTCAACTTTTACATTGTGTCACATCACAACTTTAACGAACCAGAAGAGTGGCAAGCACTTGTATCCAAGTCCCCTTTACTTATGTAAATAAAATCCACTACATTCATATCTTCAGAAATCATAGTAATAATAATAAATCCACCTGTGTGTTATTTAATCAGTATTAATCCAGCTGTTCTGTGAAGGCCTCAGATGTTTCTTCGAGAACATTCGTGAACAAACACCATCATGAAGAACACTGAATACTGCAGATATGTCTGGTAGAAAGTTTGAGAAGTTTAAAGCAGAGCTCAGATATAAAGTAAAATCTGAGGCTTTCAAAAATCTCAGAGAGCAAAGTTAAATGCATCATCTGAACTGTACGGATTATGGTACAACTACTAGTAGGGCCGCAAACTAATTGCCATGCCATTGCCTGATATCTAAAAAAAAAATAATAATTTCACCCCTTTTTCATCATGATGTTTCCACAACACTGCCATGTTTAAGCATCTCAGCTACTCAAAATGGGGGGAAAGTAGGACAAAGAATCTGAGGGCATTGAGAATTTACATGCATGGTAATCGATACATATCCTGCAAAATATTGCATGAAGGCAGACCTCTGCAATCCTAATATTGTGAGTGTGATTCAATGTATTGTGGAGCTCTAACTACAAACTACCAAGGACATTGTACCTAAGCTGACAGGCCGAGCAAGGACACAGTTATTCAGAGAAAGGTGTTCTGGTCAGATGAGACCAAGACCACCATCCCCACTAGCTGTTTTCAGACAGAAGTTCTGGAATATTTGCGGACAATTCAATCCGGTCTTTAACCGGAGTTGTGGTTTCAAACACGCCACTTTTTCCCGGAACATTGCCTTTCGGCTGCTTTCACACAGCAAGAAATGTACCGGGGGATCCTGATGAATATCTCTGGGGTGGGGGGGGGGGGGGGGGGGGGGGGGGGGGGGGGGGGGGTTCTAGGTGGATATTACGTAAACTTAGTGCGGCGGGCGTACATGTCATTTCCCCAAACAAATGCATTATTGCAAAGATGGTAGATGAAACTGCAGATCTACTCGCAGTCCTCGTCTTTGTGATGTGTGCAATTTTGCGCACATGGAAACGCTTAAGAGACATTGATGAAGAAGCTGAAAGGAAAATTGTGACATTTATACGTCATCAATATGTGCGCTCACAGCGTTCCCTGGCCCTCTCCCCTTTTCCCCACCGCTCCACACCCCTCCAGCTTTCGTGGAACATTACCTGACTGACTGAATGCGAACACCATACCGCGAAAAGTCCGCTCTTGTTACTAGGTCTTCATACGTAAAATTACCGGTAAAGGGTATCCGGACAAAGTCCGGAAGATTCCTTTCATACACAAAAGCAAAACGGACGAAGTCTGGAAAATTACAGTTTTTCATGGCCTGTTTGAAAGGGGTTACTGTGAAACATGGTGATGACAGCGTAATGCTGAGGGGATGCTTTTCTTCAGCATGGACACTGGAGCTGGTAAGAGTTGCTGGGATGATGGATGGAAACTAAACACAGAGCGATCCTGTTAAAGGCTGCAAATGACAGCAGGAGAACCCCAAACATACAGCCCACCTATGGACTACTTTAGATCTAAGCATGTTTGTGTGTAGAACGTCCCAATCAAAGTCCAGAATCTGTGGCTAGGCTTTAAAATTCAAGTTCACAAATGTTCTCCATCTGATCTGAGTGAGTTTGAGCAGTTTTACAAAATAGGCAAATATTTAAATGCCTAGATCTGCAAACCTGGTAGAGATGTACTCCCAAAGACTTGCAGCAGATGGTTCTACAGAGTACTGACTCAAGAGGGCTGAAAACAAACGCATGTCACACTTTTCAGATTTTCACTTGACAGCTGCCCCGAACAGAAAGGTGCCAACCACCTTGTAGAGTGCAGACAGGTACTGGTTGAATGTGGAGTTTGAACGCAGACGCTTTGTGTGCACGAGGTAGGCCTCTCCTGTGGTGATCTGCCACCAGACCCCAAAAAAAAAAAAGTTTACAGCTTCTTTAGAACATTTTAAAAAATTGAATACCATCAATGATTCTCCTTCCAGTACACAATTAGGAAATGTTCTGTGTTGGTACATCACATAAGATTCCAATTAAACACACCGTTTGCATTTTGTCATGCTACAACCAAGAACTTCGAAGTTCATAGGGTTCCAATACTTTTGAAAAGTTGCATGTTTGCTCATACTTTGAACATCGGGAGGTGTGGAACACCAGTAGCGCGCAGAAATCAACTCACCGTGAGCACTGCGATGAGCGCTCCCTGCAGCAGCCCCACCAGGACGTCACTCCAGTGGTGTTTGTAGTCGGAAACGCGCGTGTATCCCACGTAGAGAGAAAACGCCACCAGGAAAAATTGGATGGTGGGTCGGACCAGCCTCGTCCACTTTCCCTGCATTCTAGCTTGGACATAGAGCTGCACACACAAATAGTTAATTTTAAGAAAGTGCTAAAAAAAAAAAAAGCTAAAAAAATCTAAATAAGGAGAAATATTTGTTTTAAAGGGATGCGATGCAAATACATAAAATATGACACACAAACTAGAGATTTCAGTTAATCTCTAATAAATGGAGTCTATTAGATCAGCTGCTTTCCTCCTACTGTAAAATATGAAAACATACAAAGATTGTGTTTTTAAACTGGAGCTGTCTGTGTGTCTTGACAATCTCCTCCTGTTCTGGCTAATTTCTGAGGTTTTCACTAAACAGTCTTTTCACATCTGGACAAAGGGTCACGCAGTGAGCACTCACCGACAGGAAGAGCATGCAGTACATCCCAAAGGACGAGTGGCCGGAGTAAAACGACAGCCTGAGGAGAATAACGGAAGAATTATTGTAAAGAGTATAATGTGGGAAATGCAGATTGTATAAAAAGGTGATAAAAGGTCCCAACCAATTTATTTCAGTGGGATGTTATACTGTAACGGCACTTTTTATTTTTTTTAAATCAAGAAACAAACAATGGCCTTTTAAAATTTTGTGTAAAATGCAATAAAAATGCACCTTTGGTTGAGGAATAATTTAAGGATCATTCACATTGAATAAAAGAAGTACTGGTATTTGTCACTGCTTAACTTTACTAGTGTAGAGCTGATTTTAGATTGAATTTGGACAGAACTGGATTCTAGGCAACTCAATAGAAATTGGATGTTGTAAAGAGCTTTGGCGTGGCATTTATTATTATTCTCTTTTACACAGGTAAAAAAAACTCATTGAGATATCAAGTCTCATTTCCAAGAGTGACCTGGTCCAAGACAGCAGCACAACAACAATACAGAGAATAACACGTTACAATGAAAGCACAATGACTAAGAAAGATACAAGCTAGAAAGTCTTTAAAAATTAAAAGTTGGGAAAATTCATTGTGTAAAGCAGTTACATTTACCCAATGAATCATTTTCTCAATGTTAACTGTTTATGTATAAATAAAACAGATGGAATCAAATTACACATGGTTCTTCATGATAACATTTTCCAGCTAATGTAGCACGTATGAGTTGATACTAAGTGCATCTAGGACTGTGCAAAAGCGCCAGGCTTGAAGCACCTAGCCTTGCCGTCGGAATGAGGGAGAGTCATTGTCTCACCTGGACTCCGTCACGTTGCGCATGCTGCCTGTACAGTTGATGTGCAGCGTGTATCCCTTGCAGGTCACCGCCGGGGCGCACACAGATAAGAAGTTAGGACGGGGTCGGCCGATGGTGAACTTTGCCAAGTCGGTCAGCGACTGGCTGACAGCTGCCCCGAACAGAAAGGTGCCAACCACCTTGTAGAGTGCAGACAGGTACTGGTTGAATGTGGAGTTTGAACGCAGACGCTTTGTGTGCACGAGGTAGGCCTCTCCTGTGGTGATCTGCCACCAGACCAAAAAAAACAAAAACAGTTTACAGCTTCTTTAGAACATTTAAAAAAAAAAAAAAAAACCTTAATGCAACCATTGTTACATGCATTTCGTTTAGTTCCACTCCCCCTCCCCCAAACACAAAGCTTTATTGAGCTCACAATAGGACTCACAATAACCATAGAGCAGGCGATGGTAACAGCAGCCATGGTGCCATGGGAGATGGTATCTTTTCTGTAGGGATAGTTGATGCTCTCATCATCACAGTAGATTCCTCTCTGATAAGGTGTGAACCTAAGCGTGAGGATGGCTGAAGGCAGAGCCGCTGGAGGTGGAGAGAAAACATGAAGATAAATGAGGTAACCAAAGCAGATTTATTTTTACTAATATCGATTAAGGAAAAGAAAAGCATGGACGTCAACGTGGATCCTAGAAGTCAAGGTGCACGATAGTTAGGAAAGGCATGACCTTTGGTATATCGAAAAACTCCACGGCATTCTCTTCCTAAAACATTTTAAAATCCTTTAACATGGCATGGTCTAACCGGGGACCTTCTTGCTGCAAGGCAACGGTGCTACCAACTGCGGCACTGTGCAACCCATCATCTAAAATAAAGCGAACAAAATGTTTCAATACTTTCTTTGCAAAAACAATACTGACGCACACAAGCAGCTCTATTCAAACGTTTTGCATATGGTTAAACCCACACATTTACTATGTGCAATCTGCTGGGATTCCTTAAATAGTAAACTTTTTAACTGATTGGAATGTTTGTATAAATGTATTGAATTGACTTCTTGTTAAGTGCCTTGAGATGACATCTGTTGTGAATTGGCGCTATATAAATAAACTGAATTGAATTGATGCAGGGATAGTATTATGTACAGGTCCTGCTTGTATCTAAAGGATACAATGACTCACCGAGCACAAGGCTACATTTTATCACAAAAATATCCCAATGTGCCCCATCAGCTTTCACTAGCAACACACAAGTCATGTAAGAAATGTGCTCACCAACAGTTCTGTGATCACAGTATCATGTGCAGCATCAACAACAGATGTGACTTTTGTGAAAAGATGGCTTTATCAAAGCTGTTCATTGCCATTCTCTATCAACTATTGGTAATAAAATAAAATTTTCCAGAGAGAGTTGTTGAGGTGATCTGCAAGTTTTCAGTATGAACTGTCTGTCTAATGTTAAAACCACAGGTTCTTAATCTAAAATTCAAATCAGGACTGACTAGGCCACTGCAACATTTTCAATTTGAATTGTGTTTTTTGAGCCATCCAGAGGTGGACTTGCTGGTACAATTCAGATAATTATTCTGCTGCATAACCCATGTATATTTGAGCTTAAAGTCAAACTAATGGACACCAATTTCCCTTAAGATTTCCTACTAGAGAGCAGAATTTATGGTTCAATCAATTAAAGCCGGTCTCACAGATCCTGAAAGAGCAACGCTGCTGCAGAGCGTTGTACTACTACTGTAGCAGGATGAACACCTTCCAATAAAGTTTCACTTTCCCCTCAGTAGTCCCGATAATATTTTCCCTAAAGTTTCAAAGATTAATATGATGCATTTCAGCAAATGTACGATTTGGTAGGCCTGTCAATCATGGAAAAGTCCAACACTTAAACTATTTAAAACCTTGATCTAACCTTGTTACTGGTAACAAACATGAGGCCAATTGGAAGATGACCCAGGCCTGGTTTGTGGGCACAGTACAAAACAGTTGGACCGCTGCCTAGAGAGCTGCTGCTCAGGAAACAGCTAAACACACACAACAGAGCTGACCATTTCAGCTTCACAAACAAGGTCCAACTCTCCCAAGAGCATAAAATTGCCAGTGATAACGGCTTCATTCCTGTAGGTTGCACTTTTTATTAAAAAAAAAAAAAAAAAAAAGAGCCGCCGGTGACTGAGGAAACTAGCTGGACACTACAAACATGACCTCTGACAGTAGGGCCAGCGTTCACACTGTAAAGGGCCTGGGAGCAGAGCAGTAGTAGAGGAAAACACACATTCACATCCGTCTGAAGACATGCTGACGTGCTCTCGTGCACTGCTGATAGGGGGAAAAAAATGGTTGAAGTTTGGAGACTCTAAAAGAAAGGGATTTATTTTTAAGGCCCTAAATCAGAAAAAGCTTTTGTTGAAGTTGGTCAGGAAACACTGGGCTTAAAGCTTCCCATCAGAGCAAACAAAAGATGACATGAAGCCGTCTCCTAAATCAGAGGAGGACAACAGTCTCATCCGACTGTAGACACTAAGAACCTTTAAATAGTTTTCCTGTTTTCAAGAACTTTCTGCTGAACTGCTGAAAACAAAAAATAAGGGGAACTCTGTTCATTTTTGAAACTAGTAGCTGTATATTTACTGGCATGCACAATACGATTTTTCTACAAAGATAGTGCTTCCTTCCTTTCTTCAGAGAGTGCACCTTCAAGTTCAACGAGCAGAAATAAAAAAAATCCACCAAAATACAAATGGAGAAGCACATAGCTCACACGAAGAGTCAGTCATGAGGTCATGTGAAAAACTGGGGCTCAGCTAAGGCAATAGGTTGATGTAGTAGACTGTGGGGTATAAGCATTTACATAGTTTCTTCTATTTTCTTGGGTGGGGTGGTCATAGAAAGGACAAAATGTAAGAAGAATGACTTAAAATGGCCACAAGCAAACATCTACATAAATCTAACTATTCTACACTGAAATCTTGTCCAACACCATATTCTGGATCCATTCAGCACAACTGCAATTTCCTACAAGAGTATTTATACACCTTTGGATATTTTTCCCCCACTATAACTGTAAAGACTGACTGCAATGCCTTTTGTTAGGATTTTTTGTGATAGATTTACTAAATGTTTTTTCACCGATAGAAATCTGAAAGGTGCGTCATGCAAGAAAAAAAAACAAAAAAACCCAACAAAAAGGTCAGTTTGCAACAAGTTATATATGTCGCACATATTTTCTAATCTACAACTACAACGTGTATTTGGAAATGATCACCCCTAACACACATTTACCACAGCAAAACATGGTTGGGGCAGCATCATGCTGTGGAGATGCTTTATTCAGCTGTTTTGGGGAAAGTGAATGAATGAAGCTTAAAGGAGGTCAACCCAGGAAGGAACCCAGTGACGAGCTGCAAAAGACTTTAAACTGAGACAGATTCGCCTTCCAGCAGGAAATTGCCATTAACAATTCAGCTATTTGATTCAGGAGTGTTGAAGCGAGGCTGCATTTAAAAATCACAGGACAGTAGCTCTTGGGTAGCCCTGCTGTATATTAAATTGCAATTGACAGTGTTATCAATGTGTGCAATATCACAATTGCACAGAACTGATGGAAAACATTTGGCATCTTATTTCAAGTACCATGAATGCTATTCCTGCATGCCAGCAATATATTTTTGGCCTATTGGAAGGGCTTTTATAATTGTGAACTTTAGAATCTCCGTCATGACAAAGAGCGGTGGGGACGGGACAAAGGAAAAGAAACAGAAGTTGGTAAAAGGTGGAATAATCAATAAATAGTCTGAAAATATGGCAATCTATATGGCAAGAAACTATGGAAGTACTTAAAAACCAAAAGGTAACGGATGTATCCACTCTGACCAAGTTTGAACCATTTTGAAAAGAACTGAACAAAGTTTCTGTCTCTGGTTTCTAGCCCCAATAACAGCTGAAACAGTATCCAGCGTATTTCATGCCACACTTTGACTTATAGAACTTTTTTTTTTTAAACCGTTAACTTTCCTTCCACTTCACAATTATGTAATCCGTTGAATTGATCAATCACATTAAATTTCAGTAAGAAAGTTTTAACATACAGCAAACAGGCCTTTTGGTGAGTGATTCTTCAAAAGTTAGTAAATAAAGTATGAATAGTACAGAAGTATCAGCCAGCCCACAAACTACTGTGTTGTAATATATTTTACAACTGCAAGCTTTTATTCATCCTTAGGATGGCTCATACCTAATTCAGCTAGATGATTTCTGAGTCATGCAGCATATTCTAGTGGTGCCATAAGACCTAGATGAACTTTAACGTCTGATGAGATACTTGTCAGCATGTCCGAGTAAGTGCAAGTAATGGTCTTTGATGAGCAGATTCCTCAGAGAATTTATTTCATGGCAGGAAGTCTGAGCCCCTCTTTGCTCTTCACATCTCCGAGGCCCATTTCTCCAGCAGGTCAAGCATGCCCTCAGCTACGCTTTGAAGTGGAGCCCAAAAGGTGTTTGGTCTGCAGGGAGCAGGGATAACATTTAGATAAGACACTGATTGTTCGGCACGAGTCACAGGAGGCTACATGCTGCGTGGCTGGACAAATCTGGGCTGTGGTCTTAAAAAAATAAAACAGAAATCCTACAGGAACTTAGCTTATTTAACCACATGCTGAACAAGGAAGTGGATCTCTCTTCATAACATTCCCGAAGCTGAATCCAGTCCAGAGTCCCCATTTATCTGCTGGACAGATTTTATCTGCTCTATTATTCCAGAGGGCCTGGTTTGTTTTTTAGGGCTTGTGCTGGATGGGTCAACTTCCTAAAGGCTGGGTCCTGGATTGGATCAGGGAGAGGTTCCAGACCAACAAGGTTAACATCATGGAGCATCAAGTGCCAACAAAAAAAGCTGTGAGTGGATTTTAAACAAAGCAGTTTCTGAGGCAAATTTGAATTGGGGGATTTATTAGAAGCACCAGAGGGTGGTCGACATCACGCGACTCAGATGTCAGAAACCATGGTTATACACTAAATATTAGTTCAGTTATTTACAGGAAAAAATAATTAAGCATTTTTACATCATACAGGAAACATGTTGAGTGTCTCAAGAACAATTCAGACACTTTCACATATTAAGAACAACCTAAAACAATGTTTCCCCCCCCCCCCCCCCATTTCTGTAGACTGAAATTATTGATTTTTCCCTAATGTTTTGTCTTGGAATGGTTCCCCATGTAGTTTGTGTTTCTTTAAATCAAAACCATTAAGAATTTTGAGCTTTCCTCACCTTTTTAAACACCAATTTGTGCAATGAACTGTAGAAAAAGTTTTAAGCCATTATCGCCTCATCTCATCCTAATGTGACATTTTCCACGTCGCTGTCAAGTTTTGGTTCCTGTGTGAGCCGTTAGAACTCCAAACACTGCAACAATGGCTTCATCTCAATCTTTCCACCAAGGAGGAACATACTCTCAGTTTCTGCTGACTTTTTTTCCACTCTGATATAAAATATCCACCAAAACAGAAAAAAAAGGAGGGGGGGGTGTGTGTATTGTTTCACACTTTTATAATCTTGTCCGGTAAAAAAACTAACAAAAAAACACAACCCTGATTCTACCCTGAGAGAATAAACATGATGGAATTTGGGATCAGACAAGTATAACTTCCCCTTGACCTATGACCTGCAGGAAGGGGAAAGTGTTCCTGTTATTCTGCTCTCAAGATGAGTGGCCATCACTACAGGCCCTTAACAGTCAGATACTGGATATTTGTCAAGAACATAACCACAAATGGGTGAATCTTTGAAGTTCGCGTCTCAATACGGGGACACTGGTCTGCTGCTCCATATCCTACAAAGATATTTAGAAAAACAAATATTTAACTTGTGTGGAGCCTTCTGTTTATGAGTGAAGCTTTTTCAGTCCTTGTGTTATGCTTCTCCTGCTCCGCATTCCCATGAAATGAGCTCAGAAAGAACAGCACGATAGCAACACTGTTTCCTGTTTGGTTGTTTTCTGTGTGGGTGAAGTTCCACAACTTTTTTTTCCCTCCTTTTTTCTTCTCAATACATATTTCGTCTACAATGGTCATCATTGTTTGAGAGATTTTGGGACAGTTACTGTAAACCAAGAACAGTGTAGTTGCAGAAAAAGAGCATCAAATCCTGGTAGGATGGGAATTTTCCTCAGGAAGTTCTGACACAAAGCTTTGTCTTTCAAAGGAAGGCAAATAAGTCATTTTTACATGATTTGAGTAGTCCACAAGGTGTGCTTTATCAAGTTTAGTCAGGGTAAGGCACATCGTTTCCCCCATTTCCAGTCTTTGTGTTAAGATAATGTGACTGCTGCTGGCTCCAGCTTGACTGATATGAGAAATGTAATAATCTGATGCAATTCTTGGAAGGAAGTCAACAACAACCTTGAGATTTAACTACGTCAATAAAGTTGGGAGTTAACGTAACATTTCAGGTCATGTCCAAAAGGCCACAGCTTAAAGAGAATGTACTTTGTGGACGTTTGCTGTATATTTACCGCATGCCTTACATTTCTCAACCGTTCATGTCCTGACACTATTTATGTTGGTTTGAGAACTGCGAGATTTGGAAATGTGTTTTTCAAAGAAAATAATTCGTTCATGTTTGGCTTGAGTTAGGCTAGACAACTTCAAAACGTTAAATAAACTAGAAATAACACAAGGAAGTTGTATGCTTGTTGTAGTCGAGTGGAGCATTTGGAGATGTAGAAACAAACCAATAGGCAAGGCAATTTTATTTGTATAGCACACTTTCAACAACAAGGTAATTCAAGATGCTTTACATGATTAAGGGGTAAAATAAACACACGCAAAGCACAGGCAAAGCATATACAGTAAAAACAGCAATAAAGCAAGAAACACACACAAAACATTACTCAAAAGCAGCTTTAAACAGATACATTTTTAGTTGTGATTTAAAAGAACTCAGTGTTTCAGCAGCTTTGCAGTTGTCTAGAACTTTGTTCCAGATTAGAGGAGCATAGAGACTGAAAGCTGCTTCTCCGTGTTTGGTTCTAATTCTAGGGATGTTGAGTAGACTGGAATTAGAGGACCTGAGTGGTCTGGGGGGTTGGTATAGCAGCAGTAGGCCTTCAACATACTTTGGTGCTAAGCCATTCCATGATTTATAAACTAGTAAAAGTATTTTCAAGTCTATTCTCTGAGCTACAGGGAGCCAGTGTAAGGACTTTAGAACTGGGGTGATGTGCTCTACTTTCATGGTTCTAGTGAGGAACATGAGCAGCAGAGTTCTGGATCAGCTGCAGCTGTCTGATTGACTTTTTAGGCAGACCTGTGAAGATGCTGTTGCAGTAATCAATCTGACTAAAGATAAACGCATGGATGAGTTTTTTCAAGGTCCTGTTGCGACATCAGTCGTTTAATCCTAGAAATGTTCTTCAGGTGATAGAAGGCTGAACTTGTTATTGCCTTAATGTGACTCTGGAGGTTCAGGTCTGAGTCCATTACTACACCTAGATTTTGGGCCCGATCAATAGTGGGATATTTTATGAATATGATTCAAATTATAACGATATGATATGTGCTTAGCTTACCAAAGGAATGAAAAACATTTATCTTTTCCAACTTGAAAAATGTCCAAAGATTTATCGAAGTTCCCTAGTATGGAAGAATCTTGTACAACTGTTTCAAACTCAACCCTTAAATGGCCCAAAGACGATGGATGCATCCAGCTCATGAGACAAGATAATATGGGGTATGGATGGGCCCTTAGTGTATAGTTCACTAATAAGGAACAAAAATATTAAGATTCTGATGAACACTAACCCCAACTTGAGGTTGCTACAGTTGGTGTTCCAACTATTTGTTAGTTTCATTGCATACATTTTATTAAACACTAGAAAATGTAAAAAAAGAGCCAGTAGAACAGTACAATTGCGCTTGTTTATCAATGGTGTAGTAATGAAGATGTTTTGTTTTTAGAGCAGTAATTGTATTTGTTAAGCCATGTGGAGTTTTAGGTTTTTAGCAAAAAATTATTTTCAAATACTTTAAAACTTCTACTGCTACGGCAATAAATGCCACAAAGTAATTTCTTTAACAGCAGCAATATTTTGGAGGAAAATGTAATTTATTTTCCCCCCATCCACATTAAACATTTTTAAACATCTCCATTCAGTGTAGAATCATCTGGCTCAGGTTTTACAGCTCAAAATATTTCCTATTTTGAACTTGAGCAGCACCTCTAGAGGCTCTTTTTTAGCATTGTTAGCCACTAACAGTTAGTAATTGGTAACATTTTCCGAGCGCTCACCCATCATCTGGATCATGTCAATCACCCTTTTAACATTTCTCTTTTCTACTGGGGAATCAAAATGGTGTTGCACAAGCAACTTAAAAGTCAGCGAGGTTTTCAGGGCTTATGTAACCAAGTGTTGTCAACCAGCCTGCCATACAGACTGTATATCCATCATAGAACCCTGATAACTCAAAACTACTCAAAAAAAAAAAGAAGTTCTAAGCATGGATACATTATGTCGGACTCAAATCAGGAGGCTCGTGATAGCTTAAACCAGGAGTGCCCACCTCCAGTCATGACGGGACAGTATCCTGCATGTTTTAGATTCTGCTCCAACAGAGGTGAATCAAATGACTGAATTGGCTCTACAGCATGTATTCAAGTCCTGCAAAAGCCTGTTAATGATTCAGGTGTGTTGAACCTAGGAAATCTCTAAAGTAGTGGTTCCCAACCTTTTGTTTCCTTCAGGACCCCCTCCCCAACCTGAACTCTTACCTGCATACACCCAATAAAAAAGTGAATCATTAGAAACTTTTATAATTGTTATAATGTATTTATTCATTTATTTAAATAATTCAATTTTTATAACAATTGCTTTTATACTTCTTGTTTTACATAGTGCTATTTTAGACTTCTCTTTTGGATTTTATAAATGTAAAAATGTAATTATAATTTTGGTAACCTTACAACCGTCAGCACAGCGAAAATTGTGCGGACCCCCCGCAATCTCTAGTGAACCTCTTGGTTGGTTGGGAACCACTGCTCTAAACATGCAGGACACCTGTCCTTGAAGACAGACTTTGGACAGCACCAACATAAACTAAAGCAGCAACTGATAAGCCCTTGACAAAAAAAAACGTCCTGCGGTATTATCATGGGATTTCATGTCACAAGAGCAAAGTAAGTTAGTAGATGTACATTCAGTTGACGCAATTCTGTCCAAGGATGACTGCTGGACTCTCTACCTTTTGCCTAATGGTTAAACTAATGAAATAGACTAAACTTCAAAAACATGTGAAACATGGGATCTGACTTCATTCTTTCCTTCGGTAAGTCGTACCTCTGTTGTCCTTTGTCTTTCCTTTTGTACCTGTAAAACCATTTCCATGTATTTAACCACTGTAACTTGCCGTTGGGACACCTGAAATTCCCAAGTGCAGAAAAATAAAAGGACTATATCAGTTTATTTGTCGTAGTAAACAGTTTTACTGAATTACATTTAAAATCTACATACTCATTAAATAAAAATACTAGACTACAACTACGGGTTGTAGTACTTTCAGTCAAAGGCACATACCTGAAATTTGATATGCTAAAAATAAAGTTGTCCAACCACCAACTGTCACCCTTTAATTTTCACCCTGTTCATGGATGTGAGACTTTAACCTCTTATGAAACAAAAAACTGAAACAACTCCTCTCTTATGAAACAAACACCTTAAACCACAACATAATAAATATATTGGCACAGGAAACTGAGTGTGTACAGTCTATGGTAAAAATAAACATCTGGGCAAACTGCCTGTCACACAAGAATGTTTGGGAGTCAAAGTCAGCCATCCCCAATTGACTCCGATTTGGTAGAAACAACCACTGCTGTTGTTTCTGCATCGATCAAAGCAAAAACAACAAACAAAATAACTGTCAGTGCTACAATGTACAAATGTGTTCAGTTATCATTATGCAGAGGTGACACATTTCTCTTATTAAGCTGCAGGAGATTAGGGGTCTTTTTTGTGAGGTCTCAGAACAACAAACAAAATACAATTTGCCTTTTTAGCTTCTTATTAGGGATTTCCACCCTCCAATTTTGTCATTTTAATTGCCCATTTGTCAAAAAGAAATGTTGGTAGTCAGATTTTAGGAGGTCCTGTTTAGTTTTGACAGACCCATATGCCTATATCTAGCTACAGAGCATCACATTGAACCATGCTGACCAGCTCAATTTTGTGCAGAACTTCCAGCAAAATGGACTGGGGTCTGGATTGGAGTCCCATCTCCCCCCCTTAGTATAGTGACATCAATAAATACTTATTTCTGGTTCTCTGAAGTCTAACCTACAGATACAAATTTTGACTAATTCCGACATTTTTCTAAGGACTGCAAAATATAAAAAGAGAAAAACATATGTTGAGGGTCAGATGTAGTTTTGAAGCAAACAGAAAATTTGGGAATTACTAGATAATCCCATGCCTCCCATTTATGCATCAAAGCGCATACCCGTTATCCATCCGATTTCTGCAACTCTGTCCGATTTGACAAATTCCCAGTCAGTAAAAAACTAAAAAACAATCCTCTGCAAAGTTGGAATTGCAGCAAAGTTTGAGCTTGCAGAAAAGACCTAGTATGTTTTATCCAATACAATTAAACGTTGCTGGTATGAACCCTTTATAAGTACTTCTGATGGTTTATATCGCATTAAACTGTAGCACAAGTAGTGCACCAAAATAGCGGCGAACATGTTTTTTGTGTTTGAATGATTAATGCATGGTTATTGGTTTGTACTAGAAGTTAGTACGTTCCCACTGTTTTCCAATTCGCAAGTATGATGCCATTCCTTACTCAAAGCTCTGAATTCTAAGACATTTTATGCCATAACATATCTCAAGTTGTTGGGCAGCAACACTTAATGAGGGCCACTGCTAACGTCTTCTACCCATCTACCTGAATAAACTAGACCATCAAAACTCATACTTTATATAGGTGGTCATTATGAGTTCTTAAGTACATTTCAGTAAAAGTGCATCAAACCGCTAAAATGTTCTTGATGTATCGTGTATAATTGTCGGTGCATGAGAATGATTCTTAGAGGAGAAAGAATACATATATTTTCTGGGGGGGACTCTGTGCATTCTGGGTACGCTCAAAGTGAGGTATGGATGCAGAACAAACGTGTGAAAATGAGCCAGTGGCCGCGTTATCAGTACCTGGCGCATGTAGGTTCTGCATGCAACGGTGACAGACAAGAGCCACAGGTTGGAGGTCTGTTTACAGAATGGAAGAGGAAAGAATAACAATTTATAATAATTTGTGTTTGATCACATACTGTCCTACACAAATATAAAGTGTTTGTGTTTGAGGGGAGGCAGCCAGCAAGCAGTTTCAACTTAAACCTAGATAAACAGCTGCTTTGTGAAAAAAAAAAAAAAAAAAAAAAAAAAAGTCTAAGTATGTGATAGCAGGAACAGAGCTACACAAGAGATTAATGGTGCTCTGTTGAAAGTGAAACAGAATTTTTTTTTTGTAAAGGTTTGAATGTGCCAATCATCAGAAAAAATATTAGAGGGTAACATCTGGAACACCATTTTTCCAGATTTTTATTTATTCATTTTTTCAATTGATAAACAATTTTTAATTAATTGTGGTCTGGCTCTATCTATCTATCTATATCTCTCTCTAACATATATACATACACACACACACACTGCAAAAAATTAGAATATCATGGAAAAGTTTATATATTTCCACAATTCCCTTCAAAACATTAAACTTCCATAGATTCAGGGCCCACAACTTAAACGATTTCAAGTATTTAGTTGTTTATTTGTTCATAATTTGGGCTTCCAGCTCATAAAACCCATGAAAACAGGAATTCAAAAAATGTGAATACAGTGAAGAAATCTCCATTTGCAGAAAAAAAAAAAAAAAAAAAAGGAATTAGGATCACATCAAAATTAAAATATGGTACTTTCAAAACGATATGTCAATCTTCAATACTTGGTAGGGAATCACTTTGCCTTAATAACTGACTCGATGCGCGGTGGCATTGAGGCAATCAGGTAATCAGCCCGTGGCATTGCCTGGGCATCAAACCAGGTTTTGGTGCTTCTGGCGGTATGGGCAGATGCCAGGTTCTGCTGGAAGATGAAATCTGCATCTCCATACAGATCCTCAGCAGAAGGAATCATGAAGTCCTCTAAAACATTCTGGTAGACTGATTCGGTGACCTTGGGTTTAAGAAAGCAGAGTTTACCAACAGCTGCACCGGGCATTGGACCCCAAATCATGACTGACTGAATATTTCACACTGGACCTCAAGCAGCTTGGGTTCTGTTCCTCACCCATCTTCCGCCAAACCCTTGGACTTTGATTCCCGAATGAAAGGCACACTTTACTTTCGTTGGAAAAGAGGATCTTGGACCACTGGCCAACAGTCCAGTCCTTCTTCTCCTTGGCCCAGTTGAGACGCTTCCTATGTTGGCTCAGAAGTAGTTTGACCCGACAGTTGTAGCCCATCTCCTGGATGCGTCTGAATGTGGTGGTTTTTGAAGCTGTGACTCCTGCCTCATTTCTCTCTTTCTGGATCTCTGCCAGATTCATGAATCTTCTCTGTTTGATAATCTGCTGAAGCCCATGGTCAGCTCTTCTGCTGGTGCATCTTCTCCTGCCACATTTCACCCTTCCACTAAACTTTCCATTGATATGCTTGGACACAGCACTCTGAACAGCCAGCCTCCTTAGCTATGAACTATTGTGGCTTACCCATTCTATGGAGGGTATCAATGATGATATTCTGGCCAGTTGTCAACTCTGCAGTCTTCCCCATATTGAACCCAACTGAGACAATTGAACCAAAGTGAAGCAATTTAATAAAACCTGTGCAGGTGCTTTGAGTTTAGTAGATGAGTAGTGTGTGACACTGGGCTGATTTCTTCACAGTACTCAAATTTTTTGAATTCCTGTTTTTGTGGGTTTTATTGGCTGGAAGCCCAAACTATGTACAAATACATACTTGAAATTGTTTAAATTGTGGGCCCTGTATCTATAATCTATGGAAGTTTAATGTTTTGAATGGAACTATGGAAATAAATAAACTTTTCCATGATATTCTAATTTTTTATACCCCACTAGCAGGATTGGTAAAGTTACTTTAAATTAGTTAGCTTTGTCCCATAGATGTGGCTTTAAAAGACAGAATATCCCATTTTAAATAAATCTGAAGGTAAAGCTTTGTGAAAGTTTTATCATTGCTTTTGTATGTCCTGTGGTAAAACTTTAACATTTGCCCCACATTCTTCAGCATAGAACATGTGCACAAATCAATTACTGCATGCTGTATGTTAATTTCACTCTGATTATTTATGTGAACCATTCTTTCAGATATTTAAAAGCATACAAGTAACGACATGCAGTATCTACCCATAATCTCAAACAAAGTGAAAATCTGTGAAAAGTCCTAAACTAGGATGTTTAACTTTTCATCCTGATTGTAAACTTTTACAGGAATTTTAAGCCAGTCTGCTTGTTTTTCTTATGAGTATAGTTAGATTGTTAGCATATTATTTTTTTCATAAAGCTACATATGCTGTGAGGAAAAAAAAACTAAAAACTTGTCTGCTTGAGAAACAGCATAAAAATATTTACATTCAGTAAGAAATCAATTCAGAGGTTCAACACTTTGCATCAGGAAGTGTGGGCAGATAATTCAGGAATTCAGAAAGAAAAGAAATTAATTTGGCAAGTTTATCATACGTGTTTTGTAATATGATTTAAAGCCTCAGAGTAATGAACAACACATGGGTGAGACAGAAAACCAGCTCTGAAATTAGTGGTTTGGAAGAAGAAAGTATTATTTTCTTTTTTTTAATATTAAATTAAAAAGGAAATAGAAAAAATGCTTGCGACATTTCTGATGTCAACATTCATCAGCCAGGGACAGAGAATTAATCCTTATCGCCTACATGTAAAAAGAGAAAAAATAAAACAAACTTTCCCTTTTAGGAAGCAGCATGAACTTGTCAAGTAAGAACACTCAAGTTTAGAGTCTTCCTTATCACGATGACTCACTTCTGATTTCACAACAGGGTCACACCCATCAGGCATAACATTATGACCACTAGTCTAATAATGTGTTTGATACCCTGTTTTCTGCCAAAACAGCTCAGACTCGTTGAGGCATGGACACCACTAGACCTCTGAAGGTTTTGTGGGGTTTTTGGCACAAAGATATTGGCAGAAGACTTTAACAACCATGTGTAGGCAGGTGGTGTCCCCAAAACATTTGCCTTTTTGGAGATGTTCTGACCCAATTTCCAAGCCACAATGAGTTGGCTCTTGCCAAAATTACCAAAATCCTAATGCTTATCCTTTAACTGCTTCTAGCACATCAACTTTGAGGAAAAAAAAATATTCCCTCGCAGTCCAACAACAGGTGCCATCATGAGCAGATGATGTGGGGTACCTCAAGCCTCCATTCTGAGACCACTTTTAATCATGTGATCCAACCATCATCTTCTACAATATCTATGCTAATGACATACAACTTCATATCTCTGTGTAGGATTGCACGATATTAGGAAAGCATGGGAAATGCATTAAGGTCTATTAGTGATGTGTCGGTCACGAACGATATGGCTCTGAAGTGACCAATCAGAGCTGGCGGACTTTTTTTCTTTTCTTCTTCTGTTCAAGCTGCACGTCGGGAGCGCGAGCAGGATGCCACAAACAGAGCAATGGGAGGGTGTAAGGAGGAGATGAAAACAGTTACAGAAAAAACGTGCTAGAAAGGTGAGAAATTGAGTGACAACAGGTAATGCAGCAAAATTTGGATGCATTTAAATTTTGGAAATTCAAAAGGCAGAATGTAGAGTATGCAAAGTTAAAATATATCAAGCAGATTCTGCAGTTATCTACATTATCTTAGCTTTTCTATGTTGTTCTGAAGTTTATAAATATTTTACATATAATCAGATCAGTGATGACGGAGCATTTTTGTTGCAGAAAGTAAAGCTGCAAAACCTAAAACTCCGGTTATTTCTGTCATCACGGAAGAACACAACTTGGCAGTAGGGCTAAAGACCACAAAGCATGGAAAAATCCTAGGTATCATGGACTCTGAGCTGAATCCTAACCGGATAAGGTCTCATTAAAAATCAGCCAACTACCAGCTTCAAACATTTCCAGAATAAAAGGGTCACTGGACTGGTTCCCAGTTTGTCAAATGAAAGCATCTAAAGTCTTGTTGATGGTCTATAAAGCCCTGCATGGTCTTGGGCATAAATTCACCTCAGAGCTTCTGGTCCCGTATGAACCATGTGGACCCCTAAGGTCAGAGTCATCCTACCTCTGTGTTCCCAAGATGAGCCAGCATTTAGTTCCTATGCTTCCCAGCAGTGGAACAAATTGCATGAAACCCTTAGATGTACAGATGTTTACTTTTTAAAAATGGGGACCAAAAATGTTACATTTTACTGCACTTTTTCTATAATTTTTTCTTACAGTAATGCTTTAATCATTTCTATTTTCTTAGCATTTTATTGTCTTATATTTAAAAATTGTGTTTGCTTTGTGAGAATGTCTCAATGTTTTTATGATTTTACTATGTGCTGCTTCATGGATGTTTAATTTTTTTTCTTCTTACTTTTAGCTGTGAAGAACTTTGAAATTACCCTGTGTAAAAATGTATACAAATCTATACAAATGAACTTAACTTGCCATGATCAGTGTTATTCATCCACTCTGCCAGCGGTCATAATATTACGCCTGATCATATTTAATGTTGACACAGACTTTCAAGAATACTTCAATTAAAAGTTAATTGTGTCCACCTCAGTGTGGGTTTTTAAGTCAAAAGGAGGCTTCCATCAAGACTTGCTTTAACAAATTGAAGAGCTTTTACAGCAGCATGCGCAGTCATTATCATTCCTCTATGTCACTCAGCAGAAGACTCCACAAGTGGAGGCAAACATGCAAAAGCCACACATAAATCCTGTAATCTTCCAGCAGGAACTCTGCTTTTGACCCAGACAAGCAGCTGGAGAAAATCAAGTTAAGTAAGAATCCTACATCGGGGTCATCGGCGATGTTCCACGGAATCACAGTGTCAAAAATGCGAGAAGTTTGACGCAAACAGCTGGAAGATAACCCATTAATTACTTTGTGTCAAAGCCAGGCAATAGAGCAAGTTGCAACGTGTTGCTTTGTTGCCTGTGCACAGTTCACTCCTGCACACATCAGAGCCCACCATGAGCATCGTGCATGAGTGACTGCCTTTGGGTCTCTGTTTGACAAGACACACGCCTCACCCCACTCAACAGCCCTTCAAACTTATGTAAAATTGTTCTTTTAACAAAGGTTTTCCATGCCAGATAGATGGACTCACACCTATACAATAACACACATAATCTGTGGTTTCCAAAACAGGATTTTAAACTATCAGGGTGAGTCAGTGCGAGTAATCTTTGTTCTTCCTGCGAGTCCCAATGTTTCAAAGCAACTAACCAAACTTGTGAAAAAAAATAACTCCCTTTAGATAAGGTTTTGTACATTATTATTAAAGCTTCCATTTGTTTAGCTATTTTGTGAGAAATTGCTATTTAATCAAGATAAAAACTTACCCTGCCCAGACAGTTTTCCACATTCCTCTGGTGACATAAAGCAACTGATAAAAGTTTTGCTTAGATATATAAATGTATATTTTTCTTGTTTTATCTTTTTATTCTGGTTTTTAATATCAAATCTAGCCTTCAAATGTCTTTACTAGCAAACATTTTGAGGAGTGATTTAGGACGCCGGGCCGGAATGGCATAATTCCATTGTCAAAATGTGGTTTCCAATCATACCAATGAGACACTATGGGTCTGATCTGAACCAGTCAGTTTCTGACCCAATACTGACATTCTTGGATCAGAGACTGAGCTCAGGCCACTGATCAAAACTTCGTGGTTGTGTGTTGCTGTTCTTTAACATTTTTTAGCTGATAAAATATGTAAATCCTCTCCATTGAAACCCACCTTGGTCCCTTGGTTTCTTCTGTTCACCCGAGTGACAGAATTCTTGGTGTTTGGTTTGATCAATCTTTGTCTCTTAACAGCCATTCCAAACTTTTGGTTAAAAACTGTTTTTACCACTTGAGAAACATTGCCAAATTAAGGTCAGTTCTATCCAGCTCTGATCTTGAATTGGTGATTCATGCTTTTATTTTGCCTTGTCTAGATGATTGTAATTCCCTTTTTACCTGTTTGATCAAATCTGCTCTGAAGCATCTTAAAATGGTTCAGAATACTGCAGTAAGGATTTAACGTGATCTAGCAGACATCCTCCCATTACGCCAGTGTTTCTCAAACTATGGGGCGAGCCCCACTAGTGGGGCGCAGAGGTATTGCAAGTGGGGCGTGACGTCAATGGGATTTAAATAGTTTTTCCCCCCTAGATTCTGTCGTCGTGAATGTTTTACTGCACTGTAAATTAAATCAACCAACTCCGCCCTCTCACAAAATTAAACACACTCAAATAAAATAGCAATTGTGATCATCATTGTAAACAGAACCGGGACCTGGAACATCGGGCTGGGAGTTTGACGTTGGAATATATCGCAGCAGAACAAAACAAGCTGAAGTAGCCGCATTATCAGAGATTCCACCTACAAAATGTACAAATATGTAAAAAGATCAGGGAACGTTTCAGAGTAAGAGAAGTCACACGGTCAACCACGGAGGAAATACAGGGATGAGTTTCTTGCTCTATTTTTTTTATTTTGCACTTTTGAAAGCTTTGTAAATTTGATAAAACTACAACTTATTTTCTCCAACTGTGAGCTGAAGTTCTACATGTAGCAACTACTGACAGCATATATTTCTGAGCCGGTTTTATACCAGTGCGCAACCCCTTTTTCCAACTAAATTATACCTTTAAAAACTTGTAGACTAACTCGGCTATTTAAATAAATAAAACACTTTAAAAATCAGGCGTGGTCACCATTCTGTTGGGGCGATAAAAGCAAGGGGGCTTGTGTATGCTCCTTTGTCCAAAGTGGGGAATGATAAAAAAAAAAAGTTTGAGAAACACTGCATTACGCCAATTTTATCTTCCAAATACTGAGTTGATTTTAAAATTTTAGTCATGACTTTTAGAGCCTTGCATGGACAGATCTCTAGATGTGTTTGTGATCTGCTTTCCCCCCAACCAGGCGATTCACACATTTTGGTCCTTGGGCCAGAACATCCGTATGATCCCCAAGACCTGCTTTAAAACCAGAGGAGACAGGTCTTTTCAGGCTGAAGTTCCAAAACTATGGAATGCAAACATCCCTCCGTGAGGCTGATTCTGTTTAATTCGTTCAAAAATAAACAGATACGCTATGGCTAAAAGGCATGAATGCAAATTATTGATTTACAGGTATGAAATGGAGGCCAAAGGAAAAATTGATCCAGAGTTATGGCTGACTATTGTGCCCATTATGATCATTGACACAAATTAATACAAAGCAGAATTAGCCTTTATTCCCCTATGGTGTGCTTTGGGGAAACTGTTTTGCAAATCTCTGCAATTGAAAAGCTAAACTTAAATCACCCAGCTAAGGTTTTTTTCTCCCCACTCAGTGTTTTTTTTTTAAATAAAATATACTGGATAGCATTTCTAAATATATAACTTTGCAAGCAGGGCCAGCCCATGGCATAGGTTGTATTGGCAAATGCTAAGGGCACCATATATCGTGAGGGCACCGAAGCTGCCCAAGGACCATTCTATGCTAATTGTACTTTGTCAATGGTGCAATGAGCATGGCAATAATGGGCTTGACCAAACATTAGCTTTCATTTCCAGTTCTAACTATAATGCGACCAGGGGGGACTTTAAGGGATCACACATACTTTTAGCTCACGGTGCAGAACAAAACATGAGGCGCCGCAAAGCAGGATGGGAAACCACCAATCAGACTTCTTTTACCCGCCATTCGGTTTTTTTTTATTGCATAAAAAAAAAATTATATGTCAAAGAGTCCCAAATTATCTGGTGCCCAGTGGAGGAAAAAAAGAAAAGTAGAGGAGGAAAGCGCACCAAAGACAAAGGTAATGTTACAGTAAAGATTATGTTAATGATATTTTGATGTTACAGAATGATGATCAATAATGCCATAAGCACATGGTTAGCTAATCTATAAATAGCTATCTGCTAGTTCTAACCAAAATATTAACAGTCATTGGTTCTAACAGATAAGCCTAGCGCTATTATTATGGAAAATAGTAATACGAGTACCTTCCCTGGACAAATGTGTAAATATTAGATCTAATCAGCAGGTGTATTAATGTTAATTTCTTTGGCATCATTATCTCAAGTTTTCCCAGCTTGTAATAATCAATCAAAATACCATTAATAATCATAATAATAATTCCATAGTTGTAACGCCAGCTGTTAGCTGTGTTACAGCTCATATTGTCTATAAAGTTTATCATGTTACACTTTACACCTGTGTTAAAGTTTAAATCCTTAATGTTAGAGCATAACTTAGCATTCCCACATGCAATATTATACTGCAGTTTACTGATTATTTTGCATTCTGCTAATTAGAATTTCATTGTAATGATAATAACATTTAATTAATATGAATTACTAATATAATTTGTATCTGAAAAAATGCATTGTATATTATATACTATGGTCTACATCATGTATTCATCTCTAGGTTTCTCATTTATATTATTTCATTTTATTGTATTTTTTAAATCATGTGTTTATTATTAGACTGGTGTCACGTACTCCTCTTCTGTCCCTCTGTTGCCTCCACCTCAGCAGCACAAACCAGCAGTGATGCAGCAGCATCAAGTGGACCTTCTGTTGCTCCAATAGACCCAGCTGACCGGCTTTGAATGTGCAATTGCTTTATTTAAATAAAACAATGTCTAAAACAAAGCTAGTTTCTTGTGAATATATGTACACTAGCAGTGCAAGTACTGTACCACGATGCAAGGGGGCGCCACTTAAAATCTTGCCCAGGGCACCAAATTGGTTAGGGCCGGTCTTGTGCGAAAATCTGTTCCCCTGTGTCGGGAGCGCGCACTCCATCCAGAGGGGCGGAACCGACATTCTTCACAGCACTTCTGATTTGTTGCTAAAATGACGACAGGTAGCCATGTCGAAGTTGTTACTTTAAGCTTTCAGTAAATAAATTAATAAAAATAGGTGATACAACTGTTTATTTTTATTAATGTATTTACTGAAAGCTTAAAGTAACAACTTCGACATGGCTACCTGTCGTCATTTTAGCAACAAATCAGAAGTGCTGTGAAGAATGTCGGTTCCGCCCATCTGGATGCAGTGCGCGCTCCCGACACAGGGGAACAGAATATTTCAGGGGAACAGATTTTCGCACAAGACCTCGCCTGGTTGCAAGGTGCAGAGAGAAAATTTGCAGTAGACGACTGGACGTGTGGCAAAACGCAAGCAAAAGCACCTAGTCACCACACACACACGCACGCACTTTGATTTACTTACAGGGGTTAGTTTCGCAAGACAAAAGGAGGCAAATCAATGAGATAAAGTGCCAAGTGTCCTAGATTCTTCCAGTAAAGAAATGAGGCTCCCATGCAGGGATCAACAAGATCAGTCCTACTCACTCAGTGTTGAGAAAGATTCTGTTTGGCTTGGTTGAACAGAGACTACGTCTGTAGTTACATAAATTCAAATCTGTGCCAACTACACATCGGAGGAGCGACCTGTTCCAAAGAAACAATTTCACTTTTCGCCCCTTATCCTGTGGAGCAACAGTTGTATCACCTGTAACAAGATAATAAATCAAATGCGTCTCTGTTGAGCAATCCTGTGCGTCAGCGGCCAACAATCCTAAAGGAACAACGAGGGTAGCTTCTATTCTCCCCACCACCCATTATAAGCATTTGTGTTTTGCACAGTTTTACAACTGACTACATGCCTAAAATTGTGCATTATGAACCCGATCCTAAAATCCAGCCACATTGTCTGGGCGAGGAAGGGAAACCCAAATGTGGTAACTCACCAACAAACACGCAAAGAACATCAACCACGATGAAGATCAGCTTTTTTCTGTTTTCTGACATGTTTCCTCCAGCGCTTCCCCGCTTTCCGAACTGGACCGCGTCGTTGAAAACCCAGGCTGACTGAGAGGAACACCTGACGCGGGTGGGTGGAATTAAAAAAAGAAAAAAGAAAGAGGGGAAACTAAAAACGGCCTGCTCTTCCGGCTCCGCTCCACTCCGGTCCTCTGTACCTGGCCTCCCACCCGTCCGATAGCCTATTTCCCTGACTGACTGACTGATTGTAGCCAGGCTGATTCAGGTGCGCACTTGAGTCCTGCCTCCACGGAGGGGCGTGGCTCTCAGCGCGGGGAGATTCAAAGTAGTCAGTGGGATCTCTTTGGTTCATCAAAACTCATTTTGTGGCTTAAAAAGTGACTATTCTTAAACGATCACGGAGCAGATTGATTTGACAGATGAAAACAAAGTTAAGTCAAACAAAAACAAACATTTTAATCTTTTGCTCCAGAGCCCCTGTTTATAACAACTTATCATTTGTGCTCAATTTACCTTTCTGACTCATAGACGTTGCTTCACCAGAATGTTCTGTGCTCATCATGTCCTATTTTTGCAAAGTGCACCAGTCCCTCTTGCAGCAAAACAACTGCACAACACGATGCTACCACAATGCAGATGGGGCTCACAGGGTTGCATTATGGCAAAAATATTTACATTCTCATCGGACCACAGGACATGTCTCCAGAAATGTGCATTCACTAAATATATGCTGGATTTTTATGTTACCCTTGACTTACATAAATTATTTTCCCTAAACAAGTCTTTATTTTAATCATTTTTATTTCAACAATTTATGAAAACTGACCTGTACAAATGTTTTTGCTTGTAATTTATAGCAGGTCATATTCTTCTGCCACAGACTTTAGAGAAGTGCTCCAGTAATCGGCCACCCATTCACACAGCAATAAACCACAGGTTGGGAGAACAGAAAGGTTTTCAGTTTGCTTTTGAAAGTGGAAACAACTCAACTCAACTCAACAGAACACAGCTACACTGAAACAACAACTTCAACATATTTGAATCTAATTCTTGGTCTGCTTTAGACCTAAAAGGATATAGTAGGGGAAAAGACCAGTGGTAAAGACAGATAATATAGGGGTTCAAACCAGTTACCCATAGACACATTAATATGCTATGGTTCCAAATTTAAACCTTTTGGCACATCCCTCTGTCATAAGCAGATTTTCTTTTGCAGATCTGTTTTTGACTTGATGAGAAAGCTGGTTGAGCAAAACATATCTGGCTAAAACAGGCACAATATGCTACGAATATATCTGGATCATAAAAAGCATCAGACCATCTTTCAAAAACACAACCATCAACAACTCTGCAATGCAAACTTCAGTTGCATATTTCATAGATACTTGGCTGCGTTGCAAAAATATATTCTGCAAGACAGATGTGTTGGAAGACCAGTCCAGAGTTTTTCTGTCTTTATTGATGGGGAAAAGCGTCTTACTATACTTTGTTTGGCCCAAATACAAGGATACTCCTTTATTATATCAAACATACCATACCACTTGTAAACTGGCGCTGAGCTGAGATGTCAGTTCTTGGCTTGAAAAGTGCAATATCTGACGTTTTTTCATTTTCTTGGGAAATAATCTTTCTCTGCCAACACCGCCGCTGACCTTTCAAACCTGCCAAATAAAACTTAGGGAACATCACTGAACAATCAGCATCCTGAAGACCAATCAAGACAGCTGACAGGTCAGGGATAACGTTGTGGAATGTTTAAAGCGGCGTTAGATTATAAAACACTATTCCAACCTTTGGATATACAGTTAAATCAATTATTTAGAAATGTAAAATGTATGGCACCTATTATTTAATTTGCTATCAAAGTAAACTGATGGCCCAGGTCAAGGAGGCCATTAATGACAGAAGGAGCCAAGAGACCCAGGAACTCTGGAGGAGCTATAGAGATCTACAGCTCAGGTGGAAGAATCTGTTGACACTACAAACATTAGTTATGCATGACTCAAATCAGCCATTTATTGAAAAGAAAGTCATTGCTGAAAAAAAGATATTTAAAAAAGTTTGCAGTTTCCCACAAACAATAGGATGATGCAAACATGCAAGAAAGTGCGCCGTCATCTCTGTGGTGAAACATGGTGGCGGCAGCATCATGCTGGGGAGATGCTTTTTTTCTGCAATGACAGAAAAAAACTAAACGTAGTTGATGGGAAGAAGGATGAAGCCATATACAGGGCAGTCCTGGAAGAAAAGCTGTTAGAGGCTGTAAAACACTTGAGACTGAAGCAGGACCACCACCCTCATTCATTTGTGGTGGAATGGCCTTGTCAAAGTCCAAATCCATATCCAACTGATGATCTTTGCAAAAACTTGAAAATTGATGTTTACAGACTTTATCCAATCTGGGTGATTTTACAGAGAACAATGGGTAAAACTGAGTTTCTATGTAGAGAGGTTAGTGAAAAGTGCAGATGCTGCAAGAATCTATCAATCTTTGTCAGGGGGAGAATCTATAAAAAGGGGACAGAGACTTTGTTTGGACCTTTCATCCCACTTTGACTCACTTGAAGTCAGCTGATGCATGCCTTTGTTTGGTTCCAGTTGTAAGTTTGGTGAGAAATCTAACACCTGGAGTGGTTGCTTACGCCAAATCAGCAAAGTTATCAGATATGCTTTAGGAACAGTGAATGGTCTTGGAGCTATTGTACTTCATGCAGATTCCAGTCACCTGCATGTCTCTGATTGCAAGAGGGAAGGGTATAGATTAAATTTCTTTCTTTTTCATGCATTTTATTTTGAGTTGAATTCCTTCCCTTTGGAAATTTACTATACAGTTGGTTTTTCACTTTCAAATGAGGAGTTTGCTAACAAATTCTTTTACTTATCCAAGGTTATATGTATATTCTTGGCAGAGCAGTGTTTGATTCCAGTTTCTTCTGTTTTGTCTGTTGGGCATCACCTAGTCAAATCTAGATGCGTAACGTTGGAAGAGAGAAGCCTTTAAAGACTAGCAGCTGTAATTGCAGCAAGAAATTGTTTGCTCTGTGACAAAATGGGGAAAAGATCAAGAGGTGTGAATACTCTTGCAAGGCAAACACTTGTCTTTGGATGTAGAAATTACTGCTGCAGAAATACATTTTAATATTTTTTTGTCGCAGTTTAAAGAAGCACCACAGTTTTGAGTCAGACAAAAACCCAAATCGCCTCATGTTTCATTGAAATCCAATAAATACCAGTAAAATACATAGATTCTGGTGTTTGAATACAGTTTAAATCAGTTCCAAATGACTAAAAATAAGCATTTTGCCTTTGAAACACTCAGTATGTCAAAGATATTGGTGAGTTGAAGTGATGCATCTCCCTCAAAAGTCATTGAATCCTATTGAGAACCCTGAAATTCAACTGCATTTAGGATTTCTGTTTATTGTTTATGTTATTTGCTGTGATGCTATCATTTTTAACCTGAATCCTGACAGCAATGTAAGTGGTTCCGAATTACAGGATTAAAAAATAACCTGATACAATCACTTGCAGAGTACACCTTTTAAATCCAATCAAGCAGATACAACCACAATCCCATCAATACAACTCTGACTGCCTGGTGAAAACTAAACACTATCACTAACAATGTAAATACTTTCCAATATGGCGCAACACCAGCCTTCTGGTTCACAAGTAAAAAAAGCACAAGGAAGACAAACATCACAAAGAAGTCAAGCAATTTATATTGGAATTTTAAAATATTTGTATAGTTTTAATTCACGTGTCCTACAGTGTGGATTCAGGAAAGGGATTAAATCTGGTTTATCATTTAGTCATTCAGGATTACCAAAATATTTCAATTGATTAAAGTCATAATTAGACTTATCACATGGTGATAACTTTATGCTATTCTAAACTTCTGATAGGGTAATTCACAACACCTGAGTTTAATAAAGACTTACCTGTGGATGTAATTTAGGGCAACACCTCAGACATACAGCTTCCATGTGACATCATATCAAGGAGAGAATTCAATTCAATTCAATTCAATTTAAAATTACTTTATTAATCCCAAAGGGAAATTAAATGTTGTTGTAACTCATTATGCAAGTTTCTTCAAAGATTTGTTGTAGATGCTGATGGCTGTGGGTAGGGATGATCTCTTGTAGTGCTCTGCAGATCTGAAGAAGCCTCTGACTGAAGACGCTCTGTAGTTGTATGACAGTCTGATGTAGAGGATACTCTGGATCTATGGCGTCTTCTTTTCAACTCATCAGGGTTTTGTGGCTGTAGTTGAGGTATTATTTGAGCTTTTGTGATGTTAATCAGCTGCTGCCAGTTGTAAACCACCTTGTTGCCATGGTTATGCATCATAACAAATGTCCAAAAATAAAAAGTATCAGCAAAAATCCTTCCAGCTGCACAGCATTCAAAACCAGAGAGAACAGTTGTCCACAAAAACAATGTTTCTACCAGAAAAGGAAGAATTAAAGTTTTAAAAAAGAAAAAAATATGAACCAAAGTAACAGAGCTACTCCAACATGCTGCCGCCTTGAGCGGCGCAATTCCGGAATTGTGGGCCACCAAAGGTCTGGTTCATTTTTCATACGATTTCCAGGTCCCCGAAGGTGCTACATTCATCTGTTCAATTATGTGCAAGTCTAACCAACTTGGGAATGCCTTCATACTATTCAGGAAGGAAATGGGTTCTGTGTCCCAGAGATAAATGTGTTTTTGGAGCAAAATGTTTAAATCAACCTCAGGGAAAAAGTAAAAGACCTTTTGAAGATGCTACCTGAAGCGTGTCATTGTCTACAGTGAAATTAGTCCTGTACCACCATGGCCTGCAATGCCATTAAGAGAGGAAGAAGCCATTACTCCAAAAGCAACTTTTGTAGAAATACTGGGATGTGATGGAAAAAAAAGTGGAATTGTCAGAGCTTGTGTTATTCTTTCTGAAGTAGGGTGAGTGAATGTATGTGAATGTCAGTATTTTAGGTCTTGCTCCTTTTGATAAAGAACATGGCTTCACTTCTAGTGCAGTATGGAAGAGTTTTATAATAAAAAGCTCTGATCACTAATTAGTATAAATGAACAGCGCATTAGCAAATGAAAAAAAAAAACACTTCAACTTTTCTGAACTTTTATTACTCATAGGTGTCAGCTAGAGAGAGGTTGCAATGACTTTAGTTGGCCAGTATGTGTCCCTTTTTTCATTTAGGCTGAAGCCTCAAAGCTTTGACTCAGTTTCAGCACATTTGGAAGAAAAGCTTCACAGCTTCACGAAGCTTCATCAATCCATTACTATTGGCCACAATGATCATTGTTGATTTGGAGAAAAAAAGGTGAACCTTGGTATTCCAGCTGTGAAGTATGGGGGTGGCAGCATGTGCTTGTCTGCACTGAACAGAATAGATGGTTTAATGAAGAAAGAACATTATGTGGAAATATTGAAGGAGCATATAAAGACATCTGCCAGGAAGTTAAAGCGTCGTGCAAAAGAGTCTTCCAAGTATACAGCTGAAGTGGTTACAAAATGCTTTAAGGACAACAGAGTCAATGTTGTGGGCTGGTAATTACAAGGCTTTGATCTCAGTGCTCTATAAAATTTGTTGGGAGAGCTGAAAAGATGTTTGAGCAAGGTGTCCTACAAACCCTGACCCAGTTACACCAGTTCTTTCAGGAGGAATGGGCCAAATTTCCAGAAAAACTATTTTGAGAAGCTTCTGGAGGAAACGAGTCAAGCAGTTTAAAAGGTGATTCTACCAAGTACCAAAGAAATGTTTGTAAAGTTTAATTCAAAAAAGAAAAAAGACAACAATCTCTAAACGTTATATCACTCATTTATCAAACAGAAACAATGCTGGTAATTCTAACTGAACTAAAACAGGAAAAGGTTGAAATCTGGTTTCAACTGTACACAGAGTCACGTTTTTAAAACCACTTCTTCAAAATGTGAAGGTCACTTGCACTTCAACTCTTTCTATAACAATTAAAATACATTACTATTTGTTTATACTCTTTTTTTATCTCTTTGCTTGTTATTTTTCTTAAATCTCTTCCATCAAAGTTCACTGTAATTATTTTTTAAATATGTAACACCTTATGCAATAAAAGTTGCGTCAGAATCTTTCATGGAAATTGAAAAAAAAGGCAAGATAGTTTTCAAGACAAGGTGGATATTTTAATAAAATTGTAAACATGCCTAATTTGAAACTGAATTCCAGCTTAACAGTTTCTATTTGTTTCAGATCTACAAACTAAATGAAGAAGTTAACAGAAGTTTACCAAGGTCACAGTCCCTGGCCAAAATACAAGAATGTAAGAGTGGACACTGGATGGACAAATTTTGACCAGAAAGGAAGAAAAAATAATAATAATTCTTGCAGTGCTGAAACATTGTTACATCAAAATAACATCAGATTTTAGATTACATCACATTCTAGATTTAGATTTATCAGCAGAAGACCTCACTAGTCAGCATGTTTCAAATATTCACATTTTAAGAACTTCAAAAAGGCTCAAACACAGAAATACAAAGACTCAACAGAATCTATGAAAAACATTTTGATTCATTCATTCATTCATTCATTCATTCAGGTTCCTGACACTTCATAATGGCAAAAATATGGCAGATTCCTCTGTATTACACGAAAATAATAATTTTTAACACACAATTACAGCTCTGTGGTGAATAACTTTAAATAAAGGAAATACATGTTACAACTATCAACAAGAGAATAAAAAGAATGAATGACCATTAGGTCTAGAAGCCTTTAGACAGTAACCATTTAAAAAAAAAATATTGTAATTTTTTGATACTGCCTTGAAGTGTTGTCTTCAGCTTTATTTGACAGTATCATCATCATTATTATTATTATCTAGAATATATACACTTACTGGTCACTTTATTGGATACACCTATTTATTTTATTTCCCTTGTTAACACCATTAGTGAATCAGCCAATCACATGACAGCAAAATGATGTATTTTGCATCTATACATGGTGAAAATGACTCACTGATGTTCAAACAAAGAATCAGAATGGGGATTTAAAAGATGATTTAAATGACTTTGAACATGGCATGGTTGTTGGTGTTAGATTGGCTGATCTAAGTAATTCAGAGACTACTAAACTGCTGTGATCTTTACACACAACCATCTCTTGGATTTATAGAAAATATCCCAATAAAAAGAAAATATCCAGAGGTCAGTGGAGAATGGCCAGACTCTCTTGTGATGATTGGCAAAAGATGCTCAAATAACCCTTGTTACACCAAAGGATAAATCAGGTGGGCTGCAGTAACTGCTAACCACACCTGGTAACACTAGTGTCATCTATAAAACAGGGAACTAAGGCTACAATTCGCACAGATTAACCATAATTGGACCAAATTAAATGTGAAAGATGTTAGTTGGTCTAATGACTCTTGATTGAGCTGTAAAACTAAGATAGTAGGGTCCATCCTGCCTTGAATCGACGGTTCAGGTGCGAGGGATATTTTCTTGGCACACTTTGAGCTCCTTAATACTAACTGAGCATCATTCAAACGCCTCATCCTGAGTATTGTTGCTGACCATGTCCATCCAGATAGACTCATAATTAGTCATAACTCTGGATTTAGGTTTAAAGTAATGTTTTAATTTTACCAACATGCTTCCTCTCAGTGGAAGACATATTGAAGTTTTGCCATTTTCATATTTGAGACTCCTGACTTGTATCCAAAAGAGAATCTGTGGAGGGAGTGATAGATTGAAGTGATAGTAAAGAGGTCTTCCATCCTCAAAAACGTGGAGCTTATCACTAAACATAAATGATCAAAAATACTAGTGGAAGTAAGCAAAAAACACCTTAGTGATTATAATGACTATATACAATATAAGTATATTATAGGAAATGTTTAATTGTTGGATTGCCAATGAGGACTTTTCCACTGATTGAAGTGTATAACTAATTGATTGACATGTCATTTTTAAAAAGTACATAAAATGTTATGTTTTTTAAAAATGATACCAATTGTATACAGTCTTATTATCTTTTGGGAGAAGCTTGTGACATTGCCTATCAAAAAGTAGCTTACATAAGGGACATAAATCTAATTCTACAAGCATAATTCTAGTCATCAGATGAGATGTAAGGACCACACTGCACAGGATATGAGGATAGATTATCAGAAACAAGTGTGGGAAATGATGAAAATGTTGACGCAAAGCTGGGAAAATGAATATTTTTGTTTGTTGACGGGATCGAGTTTAATCTGGGGACCTCAGTCTGATGAGAAAGTAAGACAGAGGAATGAGAAGTCCTACTGAAATCCAATAAAGACTGGTGGCTTTTAAACTGCTTCAGAAAAAGTTTGAAGGTTTTCTGTTCATCTGATAAAGTAAACAGGAAGACGGATGACTCACTGACTCCATCTGCTGCCTGCTTAATGTCATTAATGGGGACAGTGCTATTTTGACTGACTTGATAAGAGGAAGGCAGGAGAGGTGTAGGTAGATTCTGGTTGAACTGGCTGCAGAGGACATTAGAGTAGACGCAGGGCGTGGTGCAAAGATCATCGACAGACTGGGTCTTGGTCATGTTCGTGATATATCCTTTATCTGATGCTTTGGCTGGGGATGAAGAGGGTTGCAGGTAGGGAAAGTTCTGAGGATTGCAGCTGCGTAAAGAGCAATGGGCCCTCTCTAGATCTTCCCTCTTTTCAAGCGAGATGACTTCAGGGTAGATGACTTCAGGCTTCTCTTGTTCCACAACCAGCTTCTTACTCTGAGGTTAAAACATATAAAAATGTGCAGTGACTGAGTTATATCATTTCACATGTAGAAATAATACAAATGGGTTTAATTAACTTTGCTGCATGAGAGGTGCAAGCATCTAGTTTCAGAACTGGTGCGAATAAACCACAGGTTAGCACTGACAAGTATATAAAGAGGATATATATATATATATATATATATATATATATATATATATATATATATATATATACTGAATTGAATCATTAAATTGAATTTCAACAAAATGAATTGAACCGAAGAGAAACTGAAATAGTATGGATTAAACTGTGTAAAGCTAAATGGCTAAACATGGCTAAACTCAGCTGAATAAAATTTTAATTGAATTAACCAGGACTAAAACCTGGACTGGATCAGACTGAATTGAATCAATCTGGGCTGAACTGACTTGGATCAAACAAAACCAAACTGGGCTGAGAAAAATTTTACGGAACCCAGATAAACTGAAATGAACAGACCTGAGCTGAATTTAGTCGAACTGGATTAAGATTTTTTTTTCTGACTTTTGGCTGACTGAAATGCATTGAAATCAAATGAACTAAAAACACAATTGTTGAATTAATGGATTTAATGTAAAACAAAAAAGTTAGAATTGACATTTTCCCCCAAATTTCTGAGGAGTTTTAAAACAGCATCAGCAAAATTATTTTTAATAGATAGATGCATGAATATGTTTCTTTTAACTGTAAAAGTAATATTGGTTATTAAACAAATCCAATTTCTTTTAGCTGCTTTTACTCTGTAATAAACAGTTTCAGTTTAATAATTAAATATTTTAAATTTATTGCAGATATTTTATACAGAAAACTAAAAATAAAGCTTAAAGACTGGATTCTGTAATTGTATTTCATTTTATACCTCTCCTTTTAAAATAAACACTTAAATGCACATATGTTCACATGTTAGACATCATGGAGGAAAATGTTAATTATTCACATGTTATACATTTACTATTATTACTATTATTATCTTATTTCACATTTATTATGTATGTCAAAAATAATGTATGTAATGTAAAAATGTAAACTTTAAGAGCACTTTAAATTCTCTATACTGATTAAAAGTGAAGTATATTTAACCCTCCCTGTATGTGGATTAAGTCAAATGTTATTAAGCTTTGATAACAAATGATAAAAACTAAATTATTCACATGACTAAAGACTAATTCATAATTTATAAACATTTATATATACATTTCTAACATTTGTTTGAATTAAAACAGAGTCGAACATTTTTGGAGGTAAAAAAAAAGCCATTTTACCTCTAAACTAGTTTCAGGGTTCCACTGGGACAAGGTGCTTTTAGAAGGATCAGGTACTCCATGAAAGAGCTTTACCCTGAGAAGAGGGGACAAAATGATCAACTAAAATTAAAAACACATCATAAAGCAAGGTTTCTGTTTTATTAAAAAACTAAACAAAAACAAATGTGTAGGCCTGGTTAAAATCTTACATCTTCCTCTGTGCCAGGAGAACCATCAGCATCAGCACCACTGAAATCAGCAGGAGTGGAACGATGACACATATCAATATTGATATTTCCTCGGAGCCTTCACACACATAAAGTTAAGTTAAAATCATCATAGTAAATGCTTTGGGGTGTTAAGCTGTTTACTGATATTGGGCGCATGTGTTCCAGCTTTACCAATGTGCACGTTTGACTGGTTCCCAGTTGGACCAGTCCCGGCGATTGTACTGGCACATATGGATATGTCATAAATACCAGGTGACATATTCTCCAGAGTGTAGCGGTGGATGTGCCCAGGCACAATTATACCTGATTAAAGAGTAATGCTGGTTTAAGGGATTACACTTAATGCACAAAATGATGACAAATGAGGAAAACTACAGTGACTAATCACAAAGAAAAAATAAATAAAACACAAAAAACAAACAATAAATATGTCAGCATTAATAGACCAAAGAAAAATTCAGCAACTGTCTGGATATCTTGGCGAATGAACACTCTGTGTGTAACAGTGCTGACTCTTTACTCACTCTTTGCTGGCTGGTGTTTGGCGGTGTAAAAGAGGGTGTAGTTTCTGATGAAGCCGTGAAGCAGCTCCACAGGTACAGGACTCCACGTGAGCTCCACTGAGCTGTCAGAAATGTGCTCCACCTGCACGTCAGGACCAGCTGAGGGCGCTGTAGAGGCAGAACGAGGAGGGAACCAAAACACTGTTTTGTTTCTTTCCGTGTACATTTCTGATATATGTTCAGTAAAAAGTACTTATTTTTGACATATCCGTTCAACCCATGCACTAGTACTGTTTAACTTGCACTTAATTAATATTAGGTCTTTTGTCAACAGTTTTTCCCCCCACAACATTGTCTTTTTTATTTCTAACTCAACAATTTTCATTAAAAAATAATAGGCTTTTCGATTGAATTAACTTATTTTTCCTAAATTTACATCTGTAACTTTTTATCATTATCAAGAATAGAGGCGCATGATGAAGTAAGAATCTCTAAAAAAAGGCTGTGAACGAGAACATGAATAAATGTGAACTGAGATCCTTGCTTATACAGTTCAGAAACAGGTTTCGAAAGAAGCTTCAGGTGTACGAGTACAGGTAATGAATGGAAAAAAATAACACACAATATTATCAGAGCAAAGATGAAAAGAGTGAAGATAAAAATTGTATAAAGAGAATTTGAATGGAAGTGTAAAAATAAAGACTAAGGAAAAGTACAAAGAAAGATTGTATTAATGCAGCAAGTATGCATGTTAGCTATAATAACTAGGCCACCCAGTGAATGTCGGTAGGAAAAATTCCAGAACCGTTGGCCTCCCCTCTCCCCCTCTGATGCTTTGCATGCTTACCTCTGATCCTAGACATCATCATGATCAGCTCCAGTTTTATGATATGGGTGCTTTGTTTAGCCACAAGGCAAATTCAGTAGCAGAATAAAGAGGTTCCCTACAGCTAATTTGCATGTCCATTCAGTTAAAACCATACAGTCCAAGTACTGGTTGGAGATGCAGGTGGATGATGAAGATGGAGGTGGGGTCTGATCAGCAGCTTCTCACTCAGCAATACAATTGTGTGTGTGTGTGTGTGTGTGTGTGTGTGTGTGTGTGTGTGTGTGTTTAAGTTTGGAGTGTAGTTGATAATTCTAATCCAAATCTGTACAGATAAATAAAAGATTTTAAATGTCTGAAATATAATTTTAGATTTAGTTATTATATAAAATAAACAAATAAGTTGAGAACATTTACCTTTTTTATTAGGCTCCACAACAATTCTGCAGACTAATAGTTGCCCAATAAATCTGCACACGTAGAAGTTTTCCAAAGAAAGCCAAAGCCTCAATTTTAGTTTCTTAACATTCCATTGTTTATTTTTAACGGAAACGTGGCTGAGCTTGGATGCCCCTGTTGTTCTTACAGAGGCCTCCCCACCAAATTTTTATTTTAACTATTCAACGAGGAATGGGAAAAAGGGTGGTAGGACGGCTTTTATTAGTTCATCTACACTTTCTGCCAAACCTGTTTTACTTGACAATTTTACCACTTTTGAATATACAGCAGCTGTTTTTAGCACTCCTCAGATTTTATGTGTAACTGTTTACAGGCCTCCTAAAACGAGCGCAGTTTTTATTCAAGAATTCTCAGAGTTTTTATCAATTCTGCACAATTCCTTTGAAAGGATAATTTTAGCTGGTGATTTTAATCTACACGTGGATAACCTTTTAGACTATTTTTTAACAGATTTTTTAAACATCTTGAGTTACATGGATTTTACCCATCATGTCACACAGCCAACTCACAACAGAGGACACACTCTGGACTTGGTCATCACGTATGGCCTGTCCACCAGCGTGTCCTCTGTTGTTGACTTGGCTGTCTCTGACCACTACTGTGTGTTTTTTAACATCACTAGTTTTATTAAGCGGGAGACCTCTGTGAGAGCTGTCAGGAAGCGCCATCTAACCCCTGAAGTGGCTGCTGGTTTGCTTGAAGCTTTTAAAAAGACTTCTCCTATTAATTTAGCCGCCCCTGTGATTCTATTGTCAATGATTTTAACAGCAGACTACAATCTACCCTCAACCTGCTTGCTCCTCTTAAAGTTAAACATCTACAGCCAAAACATGCATCACTATGGAGAAATGAATACCTTAGAAAACTAAAGAGAAATTGCAGGGCGGCGGAGAGTAAATGGAGAAAAAATAAGATCACAATAAATAAGCAGATTTATACTGACCTACTAAAATCATACAATAATGCAGTAAGAAAGTCAAGAAATGCTTAAATTTCCAAAATAATCTCAGATCATAAAAATAATCCTAAAATTTTATTTACCACAATTGCTAACATTTTTAACTGTGACACTAATTCACTTCAGAAAACCCCCTCTAACGCTTTCTGTGAGGAGTTTGCATTCCACTTCAGAGGGAAGGTAGACACCATCAGATGTACTATTTTATCTTCTCAAAGTAACATGGTTTTAGACAAATCTGATTGTGTGTCTCTACCAGAGGAAACACTGGAAAGTTTTGTCCTGGTAGAGGCTGAGACTCTTGATAAAGTTTTCTCCTCAGTGAGGCCCACCACATGTGTCTTGGACCTGATTCCCACTAGATTTTATGATTCTCTTAGAGATGACATTTTAACCATGATGAATTGCTCCCTTCAGACGGGGGGTCTTTCCTGCCGCCTTTAAAGGGGCAGTTGTGAGGCCCCTGCTGAAGAAGAGCAATTTAGATTCTAATGATTTTAACAATTTCCAACCGGTATCAAAATTTTTGAAAAGCTTGTTTTAATTCAACTTAATGATTTTATTAACGCTCATAATGTCCTGGAGAAATTTCAGTCTGGTTTTAGGGTGAACCACAGCACAGAGACGGCCCTTCTGAAGATTTTAAATGATTTTAGATTAAACTATGATGCACAGAAGGTGACAGTGTTGGTTCTACTGGATCTAAGCGCTGCCTTCGATACAGTGGACCACACTATTCTTTTAACCCATTTGAAACAGATTGGCCTCTCTGGTGCTGTTCATAGATGGTTCACATCCTACCTCACAGGCAGGACTTTTATGGTAAGTTTAGATACCTGCTCCTCTAAGGTCCACAAGATTACATGTGGTGTGCCCCAGGGTTCAATTTTAGGCCCAGTGCTTTTTAACCTTTACATGCTCCCTCTTGGCTGCGTCATCAGGAGACATAGAGTTAACCTTCACAGTTATGCTGATGATACACAGTTATACATCTCCATGTCTCCTGATGACACACGGCCAATGGATGCACTTTTTAACTGCATTTTAGACATCAAATCCTGGATGGCAGAAAACTTTCTCCAGCTCAACCAGGACAAAACTGAAGTTTTAGTCATCGGTCCTGAGGCTCAGAAAGATAAACTTTTACCAAAACTACAATCACTGTCTTTTAATCCTTCTTTACAAGTAATGAACCTGGGCGTGATTTTTGACTCTGAGCTGACTTTTATTCCTCACATAAAAAATATAATTAAAATAGGTTTTTATCACCTGAAGAAAGTTGCCAGAGTCCGCCCCATTCTCTCTCGGACCGATACGGAGAGGCTGATGCATGCTTTTATCACCTGTAGAATTGATTACTGTAATGGCCTGCTTTCTGGTCTTCCCAAAAAGACTATTTCAGGTCTACAACTATTACAAAATTCAGCTGCACGCGTCCTGTCGAAGACCAGGAGGCGGGAGCACATTACTCCGGTTTTAGAATCATTGCATTGGCTCCCCGTATATTTCAAGATCGATTTTCAGGTTCTTTTAATGTTTTTTAAGTGTCTTAATGGTCTTGGGCTTTCTTATCTCTCAGAGCTGCTTTTACCGTATGAACCCTCGTGGCCTCTGCGCTCCTCTGGCAGCCGTCTACTTGTGATTCCAAAAGTCAAGACACACACTCATGGTGAGACATCCTTTCATTATTATGGCCCTCATCTCTGGAACAGGCTGCCAGAGGACCTCAGGGCTGCAGAGAACGTTCATGTTTTTAAGAGCAGGCTCAAGACTCACCTTTTTAGCCTAGCTTTTAATTGATTATTACTTATTATAGTGTCTTTCATTGCTTTGTATGTTTTATTTGCTTATATTTTAACAGAGTTTTATTAGCTATCTTTGCTACTATATGGTTAACTGTTTTTACTATTATATTTATTACTACTTATTTTACTTATATTAGCTCTGGTTATTTGACATTTTTACTTACCCTCCCTCCTCTGGGCGCCCTGTGTCGGTGCCCTGGCTGCTGCAGTGGACCTGCTGCTGTCGGGGCAGACGGTTCTCCTGATGGCGTTTTCCTTACGTACCTGACTCATCTGAGCTCAGAACAGTGTCTACCAATGATCTTACGCGTTTTGGGAAAGATGTCTGTGTGTGTTTGTGGGTGGATATGTGCCAGTATGTGTCTGTGTATGTCTGGGAAATGAGTTTGGAAAGGGGGAATAACTGTCTTTTCATTTTTATAATTGTGGGGAAGGGATGGGAATCTGGGTTATGCGGGGTCATTTTAATCTGTAAAGCACTTTGAGCTGCATTTTTTGTATGAAAGGTGCTTTATAAATTAAGTTTGATTTGATTTGAACATTCAGGTGTGAGTTTTATTAATAGTTTGGATTGACTGAACACACTCTAGTTACTGATCAGTCAGATTAATCCTCAAAAACAAAATTTGCCTGATAATTGTCCACACAGTACAGAAAGCATCAGACATTTCTTATGAGGCTTAAGGAAATACACATATTTCAGACTAATGTTTGTCTCAGAAACATTGGGACTTCTGGAATGATGTTCTTTGCAAAAATAAGTCTATAAGTGAATTATCTGTACACCAGAACAGTAGGGAGGGGTTTGCATAAATCAAATACTGTATTCCAGAAAAAAGTAAAGAGGTGGAAGTGTGGTGGTATGGGGATGCTTTGCTGCAGCAGCACCTGGCCAGCTTGCCTTAATAGCACCATGAATTCTACTGCGTATCAGAGGGAACTTGGGAAAAGATGTAGGACCATATGTGTAACAGCTGAAGCAGAATCTGAGCCTGCAACACGACAAAGACCCAAAGCATATCACTGAAGGAACCCCTCAAACACCTCATAGCTGAAAATGAGGAGTGGGAAAATCTGTGGGGCAAAGGCTGGTACGTGGCTACAAGAAGTGTCTTACTGACGTTCTTTCAGCTAAAGAGGGTAAAGCTAACTATTAAGCAATTGGGTGTCCCAACTGTTCCTCAGCTAGAAAAGACATCTTCATTGATATATCTGTATACTGGGCAGATCACTTACCTCCTTCCTGTGTATAAACATGGAGCGTTATATTTTTCCCTGCTCCTTGTTCACCATACAGAGCCTTGACAGAGACAACATAACGTTCCATCGGCTTCACTCCCTCTAAAAAGGAGACAAAATTGAAAATTAAAAGTGTCTGTCATTAAACAAGCATCTAAGCATGATGGAATTTCACTGCAGAAGACACAGCTGGGCTACCTGCAATGACCAGCTTTGTACGGGAAGTATTCAGTTTTTCCCAGTGGAGAACGCTGCTGGTTTTCTCTCTGACTGCAAACCATTCCACGACGAAGGCGCTCACTGACAGATTTGGTGGAGATCCCCAGCGCACCTCAATGCTGCTGTCACCCAGCGGAGTGGCAGTGAGGTTGACCGGAGGTGGTGGGTCTGAAGACACAAAGAAAACAAAGTTGATGCCAAGCATAACACAATGATTCATGCTGTCTCTCCTTGACGTCGTTCATGCGTTTAGGAGACAATGAAAGTCTGACTCACCTTGGTTATCATTGCAAAGACCTAAGATTATTGTTGCACTGTCAGATTTCATAAGTCATCTAAATGTGTCTCACAATTACGCACAATACCTCAGTGAAACTGTGCTTTGTGCTCCATCTGGCTGCAGCCAAAGCAGTAAAGAAATGAAAAACATCATTGTCAAGACCAGGAATAATGCAAAAAGTATGCAAAAGTATTCATCCTTGTTGGACTTCTTCACATTTTTGTATGTAACAATGCCAAACCTCAATGATGAGAAAAGGAGAACCTAATCAGGTATTAAAAAGGAAAAGAATACTTGGGTTCCAGCTTTTCTACATTAAGAATCTAAAAAGTGTGGTGTGCATTTGTATGCATCCCCCTCCTTATCAGTACTTTGCATAAGCACATTTCATTGCAATTACAGAAACCAATCTTTGCACATTATTCTTTACAAAATAGCTCCAGCTCAATCAGACAGGAAGGAGAACATCTCTGAGAAGCACTTCTTGCCACAGCTGCATTTAGGTCTGAATTTAGTCTTTGACTGCACCATTCTAACACATAAATATACTATTTAGGCTCGATGTTCTGCTAAAAATATGAATCTACAACCCAGTCTCAAGTCTTTTGGAGCCTGTAACAGGTTTTCTTCCAGGATTGATCTGTATTTAGCTTCTCCGCATACACTTTGACCAGCTTCCCCGTCTTTGTGATGATCAGGGGTCTCATTCATAAAACCAAAATCGTACTTAAGCTCAGCAAAAAAAAAAAAATTACTTATGCATAGAAAGCTTCAGGGGTCTCATTTGTAAAACTTGCTTACGCACAAAACGGGGTCAAATTGTATAAGTCACTTTCTACGCAAACGTTGTGATTTATAGGAAAAAACGTGACTGAAAAATGTCACAACTTTAAGCACATGTGGATGTTAAAATGAAATAACAAAGTACATGTAAATTAGGCCTTCCAGACAACCCTCTCAATCAACTCTTAGAGAGGATTCATCACCCATATGAGGAATTAGCACAAACCTTTTTGTTATCCTAAGTTCTGTGATGTCAGTAAAGCATACAAATGGTCTTATTTCAACTTTACACAGCCAATATACAGTAACATAAGCAGTATTACAATTATCAATGATAATACAATTTTTCTAAAAGCACACTAAGGACCTTGCTTACGCACATTTTGGACACAGATCACACTGGCAGCACAGCCGGTGAGATAGCAAAATCGTGATTTTTTTTATTTAGAGATTTACTTGCTCTAAGTAAAACATTTTTGCTGAGCTTAAGTACGGTTTTAGTAAGGATTCTATGCAAAGTTTTATAAGTAAGTCAGTAAGAAAGTAAAGCCTTATTTATATAATGCCTTTCTAGAAATAATCACAACGTGCTTTACAGTAACATTACAATAATCACAGAACATATAAAATCAGAAAGATTCTGATCACTGGATCTAAAGGAACTGCTGGGGATATATGGCAGCAAAAGCTTTCAAAGCTAGACAGGTGCAAGATCATTTCAATTCAATTTCAATTCAGTTTATTTATATAGCGCCAATTCACAACAGATGTCATCTCAAGGCACTTAACAAGAAGTCATTTCAATACATTTATACCAACATTCCAACCAGTTAAAAAGTTTCCTATTTAAGGAATCACAGCAGATTGCGTCAGTCATTGGCGTGAGGTTGGGCAGACTTTCCAACCACAGCAATCCTTCAGCAATCCCTCATACTGAGCAAGCATGTAGCGACGGTGGAGAGGAAAAACTCCCCTTTAACAGGAAGAAACCTCCAACAGAACCAGGCTCAGTAGGAGCGGCCATCTGCCACGACCGTCTGGGGGTTTGAGAAGACAGAGCAGAAACACAGAAGGAACAGAAGATCCGATATAAGAGAACTTTCTATGTTACAGAAAGTAAAAAGTTGATAACAGAACACGGTGGATGTTCAGCCACTGGGAGCACCATCCCAGTCGATGCCCCCCGTCCAACAGGGCATTGCAGCCAAGCAGGATACCAGACCAGGTATATCTTCTATGGAGAGAAAAACACTGAGAGAAAACAAAGTTAACAGTCGAAATAGCAGAATGTACTGTAATACAACTGGAGAGTAGTAGGAGAAAAGGAAGTAGCAGAGTGAAGAAAATTGGTAGGTCTGTCCTCCAGCAGTCTAAGCCTATAGCAGCATAACTACAGAGATAGCTCAGGATGACCTTAGCCACTCTAACTATAAGCTTAATCAAAAAGGAAAGTTTTAAGCCTGGCCTTAAAAGTAAACAAAGAAATTTAAAGCTTTGTATGTCAAAACCAAGATTTTAAAATACACTTTGTATTGGATGGGGAGCCAGTGCAGCTGAGGCAGTAAAGGGGTGACATGAAGAGAATACTTGGAAGATCTCGTTAAAAGGTTGCTGCAAATGAGACCCCTGCTCTGCAGCCATTCAGTACGAGATAGTCTGTTGTCAATTCCTGTCACAGTGTTCACGCATTTCATGGCTGCTTGATTGTGTACCTGACCTGGTTTTTTTTGCCACCTGACCATTGCCTCTGCCTGAACCCTATACGTATAACCCTTTGTGTATCCAACCTTTGCCTCTGGTGTTTTGGATTCTAATTTCGGCCTCATGGACTCTGAACCCCTACTGCCTTCAGCCTTTCATGGTTTCTGACCTGGACCGATTATTGGATCACAGGCACCAAGAGCCCTCGCTCGTTTATGGTGAAACTTATTTATTGTTACTCAGTGTTGGAAATTCTTCACCTTGTTCTTGGAGCCACCATTTGAAGGATAACTTTTTTTCTGTGGAGCTCAGTACAACCTCAGTTCCCTCCTCTCTGTCCTTCAGGGGATTTCTTCCCCCGTAATCGGACACCACTCTCTCCCTTTCTCAGAAGTTCTAGTTAATCTCCAGCTGGCCACCCTTGTTGCTGCTGAGGAAAAGCCTTCACGGGACATTCCACTTCCTGTTTCCATTTTACTTCCTGGTTCAACTGTTAATCACTCATCAGTCTTTTTCTTTGCAGTTTTTCTGGCCTGGGCCTGAGTGACAAAGGCTGACTTCTCTTGCATACCATTCTCAACATTGTTAATAAACTTTGTAAACCTTTTCTGGTTGGATGCTCGAATTTGGTCCAGATTTTACCCAGATAATTTCAGTCTTTGCTGAGGAAAAGTATCCCCAAAGCATGATGCTGCCACCACAGTGGGAAGGTGTGTTTAAGATGTGTTCGCTTACCATCACACCAAGTTTTACACAGCGCAACAAGTTAAACTTTGCTCTTATCTGACCAGAGCACCTTTTTCCACATGTTGGCTGTGTCACCTAAACGTAGGAACTGTAAGTAGCACTTCTTTCAACAATGGCTTTCTTCTTGCCATTCTTCTGTAAATGTCAGATTTATGAAGTGTACAACTAGGAGTTGTCCTGTTGACAGCTTCTCCCATCTGACCTGTGGATCTGTGCAGCTCCAAGAGTTACTGCAGGCCTCCTGGTAGCGTCTCTGATTAATGCTCTCTTTCTCCAGCCTGTTAATTAATGTTGATCATGCCATACTCTTTCAATTTTTGATGATGGATTCAACATGGATTCATAATGTGGTTGGCTATCTCAGTAAAATAAATTGCCGCTTGTGGCTGCAACATGACAAAATCTATTGAATGGCTGTAGCTCTACCTGTTTCGGAGGAGCCTGGGATCCAGACGCTGGCTTCCGGCGACGTCCCTGCAGAGGTGGACGCTGTCAGGCCACAGGAGCAACGTCCAGCAGGAAGAGGCAAGCTGCAGGATGTGTTTGCATGCTGCAATTTTCTGCAGCTCCCATAATCGCTAAGGATCTGATCATTCTCTTCCTGACAAATCACATTGTAGAGGACAACTCTGCCGTTGGCCAGGGAGCGAGGCAACGGCTAAATGCCAGACAGACAAGGAAAGAGGCGAGACAACTTCAAATTAAACTGCTCTGACATGACATATTCGGGCAATCCAAGTCGAAAGGAAGCTGTAGGAGATTTCTTTTTGCTCTCTCAGAATAGCTCTTAAAAATCCAATAAAGAAATGCAAGAGCAATCTCAGGGAGATACAAAAACAAATTAGAGACCAGCCGTGAAAGATTCCGATAAATAAAAGTAATCACATTCAAAGATTATTAAACTCTAAAGCTCAAACTGCTTTGCTGTGAGAAATTAGTTGCAGAGAAATCACTCAAATACTGGGAGGCGACGAGTAGTGCACACACACCTTCCAAAGCAGAGAAATGAGCCTCCATCCATTCCTGCCGGTGTATCCCACCTCCCTCCAGAGCACCGGTGCTGCAGACGGGGCTGGAGAATTGAAGCGTGGAAATTATTAGGTAATTACATGTAGGTACAGCCAGACATGTTGATTAGGAACATCATGATACTTTCATTTGAGGCAAGAACAAGTTACCAGTTTTATCACTGCATCAAGGTTTAGAAAACATGACACTGTGACAACCATGAATCCGTATTTGTGGTTATTTTCTGCATCAGCGCAAGGTGGCTCAATATTACATCATTTATGATTCTGGATATTGAACGCAGTCCTTTAATTTACTTCGTTTAAACAGGTCTAAAACCTATAGAATACACTCTTTTAATTTGGTAACACCTCCATTCTCCCTCTCCTTGTTTATTCTAAACGGTACGAAAAGAAGTCAAAGAAGAACAAATCCTGACATGCCTCGAAATACATTTTTGGGAGTGTTTTTCGGGGATAATAGGAGCCTATCCCCCTCTCATCTTCGTGATATAAATGTTACTCTGTGTGCATGAATAATAGAAGCAAAATCCGACAACATCCCCTTAAACATGTACTTCCTAGCAGAGGTAAAAGTCAGTCAGCTATGACTACTTTTTGATTATTGTTGTTTTCCAGAAGTAATTATGAGCCTTCGTATCTGGACTACATCTGCAAGAAGGTACTCCAGTGAGATGAGACCACATTCGAACTGAATTGCAACTAAAAAGCTAAGTATGGTGAAATCCCTGTGCTGAAACATGGTAGCATCATGGTGGGGGGATTCTTTTCTTCAACCTGGAGAGGGAGGCTAAATGGAGCTAAATACAAGGCCAATCCCAACCACAGACTGATGCAGAGGTTCATCCTCCAGTAGGACGCCCACCCTAAACATACAGTCAGGGGTACCATAAAATGGCCACGCTAAAGCATTTTCATGTGCTAAAATGGCCTAGTCAAAGTCCAGATAAAAATCCAATTGAAAATATGTGCGAAGAGTTACATGTTGATGCTTATAGATGCTCGTCATTACATCTGGGTTTTTTTTTCAATAAGGCATGTCACAAGAACTGGTCTAACATCCTCTAACAAGTCCTTTTATGTCAGGAATGTTAAGACAGTGTCAGGAAACAGTTGGTGGATCAAGTTATCTCTGATAGAAATTCTGAACTACGGCATTGACAAGAGAACTGGTTGGGCCTGTAGGAGGCACACTCCTTCTATGTTGCAACTATAATGGGATAAAGCATGAACAGAGAAGGCCAAGACTACATTCTTTCATCACGCCACACATCTGCTCAACAGCAACAAACAAGGTATTAAAGAAACGTATGGGCTTAGACGCATCATGTGATATTGGTCACGGTTTACACACAACAGCTAAACACATCCTCCATACTTGGACAATGTCTGCTAATTTACAACATCGTTCGGGGGTTAGTGTCACCATATAACGAAACTCAAAACTACTGATTATCTTTCAGATGATTATGAAACCTTGGATGAATTTTCAGCCTAAAGCTTCACATTCCAGAGCTCTTTCACACAGTCATTGTAAAAGGAATCTATATCATGTTTGAATTTAGGCATTTTACTTATAGATGGTAATAGTCTGGTGTTTCCAATAATAATTATAACTAACACTGTCTTTCTATATCAAACAAAGATGGAGGCAAATAAGCCTAAATAACCATATTCAGCCAAAACGACTTAAAGTAGTTATTATCTGTAGGGCTTTATAAGTCTATAATAAATTCTCCTTGATATTACTCCAGATCATTTAGTTTTAAGAACATTTGTTTCTGCACAGCTACTTTGAAGTCCTAAGACAGCATTTAAATTGGGCTGAGGTCTAGACTTTGACAAGGACATTGCAGAATGCTGATTATTTTCTTCCTCTGTAATTCTGTTCTAGATTAGCTACTGTATTTGGGATCAGGGTCCTGTTGCATGACGCAGTTTAGATGAAGCTTTTGGCTGTTTAAAACATGGCCTCAGATTTGACCCAAAATAAGCTCAAATCATTAGACCTTGACAGTCGGTATGAGGTGTTTGGTTTGCCAAGATAAAAACATATGGTAGTGTATGAAGAGTAGGGATGAGTTTGACAGTTTTTTTCTAAGAACAGGGTTATTTCTGTGTCTTAAATCTACGTCAATGATACGCTTTGATTTTTATTTTCAAGCTTCCTCTCCTGCTGTGACATTGATTATTGCTATAAGCTTAAAGATAAGATAAGAGATACTTTAATAATAATTCAGTTTCAGTACAACCAATCCAAGATCATACAAACACTTACAAACATTAACACAATACAGGATTTGGAAGACTGCGGTAGCAGACGGCTGTCCAGCGCCCCTTTATAGTTATTTATAGTGGTTTATAGTAGTTTAATTCTTAAAAATGTTGTTTCATCTCACCACCCTCCGCTGTTCTTCCTTGAACTGGGTTGCTCCATTGGCTCCATGGGCTTGCTGGGCCCTGGTAGCGGTGTCGAAGCCTGAGCGTATATGAGGTGTCTGGTCTGAAGAGGCACACCAGGAAACTGAGTCCAGTTACCGTCACATTCCTGACCTTAGCATTTACCTGTGTGGATGAGAGAAACAGAACGGCACAAATGAACTTGTGCTGAAAAGGACTTTATCTGTGTTCTGTTTTTGGCCGCTTTGCCAGTTCTGTGCCGTTTAGTTTTCCAGATAGAAAAAGTATGCAGTTGAAAACAGATATTTACATACACATTATGAGAAGACACTGAACTGTTTTAGTTACTGTCTGACACTAAATCAGACTAAATTTTAACTGCTTCAAGTCAGTTAGGATTACCAAAATTCAGTCTATTACCTAAATGCCAGCCTAAAGAACAAGAAAATGTTTTAGATAATATTTTCAGCTTTCTGCAAGTTCAGAAGTTTAAATATATTTCCCTAGTGTTTGGTAGAATCGGCTCTTAAAGTATATGACTTGGGTATCTTTCCAAAAGCTTCTCATTATAGTTTGCTGGAATTTTAGCTCATTTCTTCAAAAAAGACAGAACGGAAGTAACTGAGCCAGGTTTACAGGCCACCTTGCTTGCACTGAGTTTTTCAGATCTGCCCACAAATGTTCTAAGAGACCTACATCAGGGCCTTGTGATGACCACACATCGATTTTGATATCCTTACTTCGTAACATTAATTTAGCAGTAGTGCTTAGGATCATTGTTCTTTGGAAGATCCATTTGAGCTGGAGCTTTATCTTCTTGAGCTACGTTCACACTACAGGTCTTAATGCTCAATTCCGATTTTTGGATTAAATCCGATTATTTGTGTGGTTCTCCACACTATAACTAAAATGCGACAGCAAACACGTTCACGGCCCTAAAGTGACCCGCATGCTTAGAAGAAGACAAGACGTCACACACAGCATGCTCTGTCAGTGGAGGTAATGATGGCGGCCACAGATGTTAGTGTTTGTGCAGCAGTTTGGCAATTAATGCACAGTTGGAATCGACAAAATGTTGACAAGTAAGAGAAAGTAAGTAGAGAAAAAGTAGAGAAAGAAAGAGATTGAGAGAAAAGAGAGCCCACATTTTAACAAAGGCTTTTTGTGGAGCTATGGCTGCTATCTCTATACAGAGGTATATGTGGCTTTGGCCGGAGTCGGAACCGCAGTCTGTGGTGGAGTTGTGATGTAAAGGACTTAATTAAAGAGTTCATGCACAATTTAAGGATTTCAAGACGGACCTTTGAAAACCTCGGTCAGTGCCTCCTCTGGCGCAGATTAGTACGTTGGTCTTATGTCAGTGACGTACAAGACGGATTTAATGCCACATGACCATTCCGAATGAAATCGCTAACAAAAACATCAGATATGAATGGGATTTTGCACCACATATGAAAGTGACCTGAGTTGGATGGAAAAAATCAGATTTGTGCTGTTCAGACTGTCATAAAAAAATCAGATATTAAAAACATTTGGGCAAAAAGTCGGATTTGATGCGCTTTTGCCTGCAGTGTGAACGTAGTCTTGGATGATGTCTTGAGATATTTCTTTATTATCTACACATAATGCTCTTTCTTCATGTGCAAAAGTCCCTCCCGCACAAAAACAACCACACATCTTGATGCCACCTCTGTACTTCACAACAAGGATGTTGTTCTCAGGCTTTAAAGCTACCCCCATTCTGATTCAGATATGATGGACATTATGACCAAACATCTCATCTTTAGCTTCGTCACATCACCGGACATTTTTGTAAAAAGTAAGGTATTTGTTCCTGTGTGCATTTGCATACTGTAATCTGGCTTCCATATGGCTTTGAGCCAATGGCTTCTTCCTCTCCGAGTAGTCTTTCAGCCAATGCGGGACCAAAACAGATCCATCTCTATGACACAGAACGTGTCTCCTTCATAGACAGTGTGATGGCTAGACGCTCACAGCATGTTTATACTTGCATATAATTGTTTGAACAGATAAACATGGAACCTACAGGGACCTGAAAATGGTACACAAGGACAATGTAACCTTTGAGGAGGTCCATTCATATTTCTGTTCAAGTAAAGGTGTAGTCTGATTGAATGACGGACAGTGAGATTTTTTTTAAATAATTTAATTTCCATTGATTTAAAGAAAGATTTTCTCATTTAAACTAGAATGTTTTGAAAACAATTTTATCAGACAAATTATTTTAATCAAATTTGCCAATTTTTTAGCAATCCCTGCATTCTAAGTCAACAAAGTTTTCACAACTCCCAGGAGAAGTAGCAAAAGGTTCAAAAGCTACCTTTTTCTGTTTTGGAGCTTTATCGTAGGATGCTTTGTGGAATATTTCAACATATTTTCATGGTTTAGATTTTTCTCCCACTCCCCATTTGTTTCGAAAAATTTGTTAAACATGTATGTGTTGGTGTTGCAATATGCACAAATGTTTTGGATTTCAAATTTGGTACAGCTCACCTCCCCATTTGGTGCAAACTCTATTTGAGAATTCAGGTGTCCATTTTTAATTTCTCTGTCAGACACAGGAAACAAATGCAGGACACGGCTCCAGGACACGTTTAGACACTGAGAGGAACCGTTAACGAGTTGGACGCCGTTCAAAATTGCTGGAGGCAAGATCACTAAGACAATCAAGAATAGGCAAAGTTAGCAGACAGTGAAGGGTGAATGGTGTTGCTACAGTTGGGGGAAAACAACCACAGCCTCACCTTCTTTTCTTCCAGGCTGGCACCGCGGTACTGACGAAACATTTCCACTAACGCCGTGTGAAATGATGCTGATGCAAAAGTCGATCCTGACTGTAGATCCAGCGATCCCTGCGGTGCAACTCGAACCAGATGTGGTACAGGTGAATGTTGTGAGGAAGCTGGTTGGACTCATGAACTTAACACCACTTTAGATGAGAAACACAAATACAGTGCCTTTAAAAAAAGCATGCACACACCTTAAACCTCAATGTTTTATTGTGAGTTAATGTTATAGGTCAAAAAAAATTGTGAAGTAAAATTAAAATAGTACACATTTTTCACATGTTTTTACTGATAAAAATCTAAAAGTTGTAGCATGCCTTTGTGTCCAGCAAATTCCAAGTAAATTATTTTTATGTCTTGTATAGCTGCAGGTGCTATATTTCTACCAGCCCCTATAAGGTAAAAAAACATTTCTTGGACATCTATCTTCCCAAAACATCTCAAGTGTAGGAAAACAAGATGGAGAGCATTTTTGAAAAATACATTTTTAGCTCTTGCTACAGATATCCTTTAGGTCTGGACTTTTACTGGGTAAATCAAAGACATAAACATAATTTGATCTAAATTATTTTATGAACTCCTGCTGTATGTTTAGGGTCCTAGTTTAGTTGGAAAGTGAAGGTTTTCTTCCATGATTGCCCAGTGATGATTTAGCACCAGCCATCTTCCGATCAACTGTGATTACCTTCAGAGTAATGCACCAATTTGTGTCAGTTCACATCAAAAAAATCTTAGTAAAATGCAACTGAGTTTGTTATTGGAATGGTACAAAATGTGAAAAAGATCAAGAGACATGAATGCTTTGAATACATTTGTATAGATTTCAGATGCTTGTTGTGAAATAATCTTGCGCAGAAACAATTGGCAAAACCTATTTCAATATAAAATACTACAAAAGACTGCAACTTTCATTTGTTCATTTATGAAACACCTTATAAAATTTCAGGAAAGGGAAACTGTATAATAAATTCAGTCAACAATGTGGTCAAAGATAGACAACAAAATGAAAAGAAAAGCTGACTGCAAAATGTAATGTGATCATGGGCCATTCAATTCAATTCAGTTTATTTATATAGAGCTGATTCACAACAGATGTCATCTCAAGGCACTTGACAGGAAAAGTAATTTCAATACAATCATTCCATTCAGTTTAATGGTTTAGCTAGTTTTCTATGTAAGATATGCCAAGATAAAAACAATAAGACATTACAACTAGACAGGAAGGAATCTACTAAGCAAATCCCAACAAAGAAGGTGATTAAAAAATATCCAGCTTGTACAACCGTTGTTTTCCCCACAGTGAATGAAGCTATTAGAGGCAAACTCCCTGATGTAGACTTTAATCACACATAATTTTCTATAGAAAAGTTAAACAGTTTTTCACAGGAATGCAATGAAATGTTTTTTTTTGCTGAAAGCCACACTATCATGCACATATGTATCTAAGAGGAAGTGCATGACAGGACTTTTCTTATCAAATACAAACTGAGCATGCCAGGACACGTATCATAGGTACATCTAAGACGATATCAAAGAGTCTACATCCTTCCTTTATCAGCCGAAACTGTTTCGTCAACATAAAAAACCTCAGAGCTGTTTTGATCAAGCTGAATTTTGTTGACATGTAGGACTAATCAGTCTTTCAAATAATTTTACTCAACAAGACTTTGCAGGTGTTATACACATCATTACGTCACAGCACTCGCTCTCTCATGCACCCCTGGCTGTTCTGATCCGAATCACCTCAAAATAAATGGGATTACAATCCCTACATATCACCACGGCAAAAAGTATAAGTCAATGGTATCGTCAGGACATGGAAAAATTGACTAAAGATTACAATAAAGGTTTATTTAAAAATATATTACGTATTGCAACTTTAAGCTATCAGAAATTAAGATTTCAAAATGAAAAAGGGCCAAGAAATTTTATTTTATGCCAAATTGCAAAGCTATTTCCTTCGAAAAATAAAAAATATGGGTTTGAAAGTCACTGGACTAATTAAAACAATTTGTTTCTTCATGGTTTTTTGTGTTTTTCAATGTTTTGCATCATTTAAAGGGATGAATTGTAAAGATGCAACAGACCAAAGTTGGGTTTGTCACCCGATGACAACAAAGTACCCTAGAGAGCTAACTGACTACTCTAATATGCAAAATATTTTAGTAGAAGAGCACTTTGTCTCACCTTGGCATTATTTTAACTTTGAGGGTATAGTATGAGGCTGGAGTGTCTCCAGGTTCCCAATGGCAGGTGACGTTAGTTCGAATTATGAAGACACAGCCGATGAGCCGCGGAGGTTGACGGACAGTCTTGGATGTTGCAATGGAGAAGGCTGGAGGATTTAAGATTGAGCCTGGAGTCAACATAATCAAAGAGCAAATGCACCAAATCCTTAGGCAGGAAAAAAAAAGACATATTTTTAATGTTATATAGAACAAAGAGAAAAAAAGAAGGTTTGTGGTGTTTTCAAAAATCTTTAAATAAATTTACAGCATAAGGAACGTTAATTGGCACCCTGACAAAAAGGTGCAAGAATTCCGAAAACAAATGCAATTCTACCTTTTAGCAATATAATCTCATCTTGAAATTTTTGCTAAAAATATCACAACGTTTAACTTGAATAGATTTATTCTGTCAGGTAAAAAAAATCCCACATCAAGTAATAATAATTATTATATTTTAACCAAACAGCGCTGTGCTTACCTCCACCCCTAATTTTTATAACATAAATGCAAATTGTAAATTGAGACAGTATCAATCCATGATTTCCTGTATGCTTAAGATATTCATAACATTTGATGAAGAAACCCTTTTCTATTAGCAGCTTCTCAAAACTGAAAAGATAAGAGAATGTGGCATAGAATATGTTCATATTATCCACAGCTTATCACAGGATATGTAGGAGTAATTAACATGATTATACATGTAGCATATCTTGAATACCTCTATCTTATTTGGACAACATAATCTCATAAATCACTATGATAATGCCATTAAAATAATATTGTCACCCATCTGCAAGGACGCTTGCAGATGGGTGGATGTGGGTGGATATTGTTCACAATGCTTTTAAATGTGACAAACAGATTAGATCAGCTTTTTCAACTCCGTCAGCTCAGTAAAAATAAATCCTACATCCTGAGCAGTTTAAGGCAGTAATTTGTGCATTTATTGCAACTCATTGTGTGCTGGTGTTGATCAGGCACTGCTATTGCACCCGCAGACTTTACAAGATTTAGCAGCTTACCTCCTGACTGGAAGCAAAAGGCGCCATCACATCAGTCGTGTACTGGTAACTTTGAACTGGCTTTCTCTTTACCATACAATTTAATTTCACTACTAACCGTCTTAATGGCTGTGCACCACACTACTTATCTTATGCACTTCACATTTACAACTTAGCCAGGACTCCTAGATCAGGCAGTTAGTTGCTCTTAAGGACAGAGTCTCCTCTGTGGTGGCCCCTAAGCTCTGCCGCTTCCTGCCTTTGACAATCAGAGCCACTCAAATAGTTCATTAGTTTAAATCCCTGCTGCTTTTATTTCTAGCTAAGCTGAAAATCTGTGTGTATGAGCTAGTTTTGCTATATGTGCTGTATAAATACACTTGAGTGGACCTCCATCCTAACAAAGTTGGGAATCATATTGTTAGCCTTTTTCAGCGCAGCTAGGGATCAAACCAGGGACTTTGAAGCACATTTTCAGGCTATATCTATGCTAAACAATGGAAAGAAAGATTTATAGATTGCTATTACAAGCTGAGTATGGTAAATAAAATTGAGCAACTATAAGGTCAAAGCAGTGACTTAAAGAAAGCTAAAAGGCTTTATTACACACTGTAGTTGTTTCTTTTTCTTGATCTGTGAAAAAAACAACCCCAGACCACTAACAGATCAAATACCAGCAGAATGTCACATGGTCACAGTCTGTTTTGGACAATAAAAAAAGAAGAGATTGTTACCCAGTGCGAGTCCAGCCCCCAACAGGCAGGTCCAAATCACAGCTAAACTTCGCTCCATGAACACCCACTGGTCTCTCACCCTGATTCTCGCATCGTGCTGGTAGCAACTCGTCTCGAACACTCTGCTGCTCAGACTGTTGAAAAAAAGTTGTGCTTTGTTGGTTTTCAAAGTTTTGACCAATTTTGTGATTCTTTGAAAGGAGTTGTAGAACAAGTTCCCCTGCTTGCACATGTCTAAATCTGTGCATTCCCACAGCACTCATGCTTGACTTTACATTATAAAAATATGTCTCCAGCAAAGACATGATGTGATCTATTAAAAATAAAAACAAATTTATTTTACAACATAACAGCTTTATTCAATAAGTTACAACATGCAGTATATATTTTTCTCTGTAAGTACCTGTAAGGTTAATATTGGCTTAGAAGTCTCTTGTGTGTAATAAAACTAGGTCTGCTGGCAGACCAGCGGTTCCAAGATTTCCCCCCAAAAATTAATGAAGTCCAAAGAATTAAAACAGTGACTTTCACTTGTTAAAGAACTGTTATTAATCTGACTAAACATTTATGAAAACACAAAGCACATTATTTTATAAACAGAATAGATGACTTGCTCTCCTTCTATCTTTCAAACAGAACGTTCACTGTGAGCCCTGGCCTGGCTCCTAGATTATGGAATAATTCTGTCTCTCGCTCTCTGATGAGGGTTTCAAAAAACATTTGAAAACCTGTCTGTTCAACCAGGCCTTTTCTCATTAAACATGTCTCAAATGTTGAATTTTTTTTATCTTAATTAATTATCCTTTTCTTTTGTTATATTTTCTTTATTCATGATATTTTCTGCTTTTGATTAAACTTTCCACACTATAGTTTTATTATAATACACTTTCTTGTGTAAAATGTTTTTGTGGCTGGAGACCCTCCACGAGTACAACGATTTTTGCCCTGTTCTTTACCTATATTTTACAGCACATTGTGATTTCTCTATCTGCAAAATAACCTCTATAAATAGATTTTACTTATTTACTTAATTTTACTTTAAAACCTGATATGTTTTATTAACTCAAACAACTGAAGGATCTACATTTAAGTTCTGATAAATTAAGTTGAATTTTTTTTTTTTCAACCAAGAAGTTTATTTCCGATAGAAAATCATTATCATCTAAGACTTCTGGCCAAGGTTAAGCCCTACCTTCCTAAAAAGGTCTTGGAACAAGTTATTCATTTATTTGTCTCTTGCCGATTGGACTGCTGCAGCTCCCTCTATCTTGACCTGGACCATTCCTCCCTGCATCGCGTCCAGATGGTTCAGAATGCAGCGGCACGCTTGGTGACCGGCACCAGCAAACGTGATCACATAACCCTGGTTCTGGCTTCTCTTCATTGGCTCCCTGTGGCATAAGGGATCCATTATAAAATTGTACTTTTTATTTTTAAATCCCTTCATGGCCCTGCGCCTCTTTATGTTTCTGAGCTTTTGACCGTTCACGTTCCTGTCAGAAACACGAGGTCCAACTCTTAGTAATTCCAAAAACCCGCTTAAAAAGTCCTGGAGATAGAGCCTTCGCAGTGGCTGGTCCCAGGCTGTGGAATGCTCTTCCACCCCACATCAAGGCCAGCCAGAATTTGGAACATTTTAAATCTCTACTCAAGACGCAGTTTTTCGACTTGGCCTTTAACACAGGCTGACTTGAGCATTTTAAACAGTTTTTTTTTTTTACTTTTGTGTTGTCTTTTAATGCTGTTATTTATCCGCACATTATTTTCAATTTCATTGTTATGCTTGTGTTTTGTTCTGCACTTTGGGACAGTTTGCGCTGCCGGAAATGTGCTATACAAATAAATTTGACCCTTAGAAGGGCTCTTTTCCATCACCCTAATCTTTAGCTTCCTCCACACAGTGCTGAGGCACTAACTGCATGAACAAAGAAACAAAACATCGCGAGGAAGCTTCTACTCCAGGCTATACACAGGAAGCTCTTCCTTTACGGCAAAACCACCATTACTTGGTGTTCAATCACAATTGGAAATTACAGATGATTAAAAACTACACACAATATTTACCAGTACCCAGCTGGCAAATACTGTTCCTCTAGGCCAGGGGTTCTCAACCTTTTGCAAGCTGGGCCCCCCCAAAGCTGGTTCATTGCGGTTGGGGCCCCAGTGCCCCCCCCCCCAAACCAATATCCTTTATTATTGTTATTATTACTAGGCCTAATAGTAGGCATCATCTGTATTTTTTACAGAAGCTTGTAGGTAGGTGATGTTGACGTGAGACATGAGCCTGCTTTGCCTTGCAAAGATCCTCAATTCTTGGCTCAATGTTTGATAAACATAGCCTCAAATCATCTTCGATTTGTGCACGATTGCGGTATTTTGTTTTGAGTGCAGTCATTTATGAGAATCCTGCCTCACACAAATATGTCAACGTGAAAGGAAGGAGAATCTTCAAGGCGACGTCACAGAGTTGAGAGTATTCCTGCATCAATGCTGCCCAGAATGACGAAAGAGGGGAGGAGCCAAAGAGTTCCTTCAGTCTACTGTCACTCTTCAGCTCAATAAGCTGGTCCTGCATATCAATAGAGTGAACATATTTTGATTTCCTAAAGGACATCTGGCACAGTACTGAAACACTTTCAGGACTTGGCCAAGACTTTTGATTTTAACATATTTAAAGTGTGCATTCTCAATGTGGTTAGAAAAGATTAGTTAAATAACAAACTTCAAAAGGGCTTTGACAAGAAGAAAATGATTTTATAATCTCTGGAAATAAATTATAATAGAAATAATTACTCTTCTGAATTAAAAAAAAGTTACCAGCAACAATATTAGTTTACTTTTTAAATTGCACTGGACAAATACTTAAGAAAAATCTGAAATAATCTTCTGAGAAAACAAGTATTATTTTCTTTTCACTGTAATAAAAGTAAACAGCTGCAGACTAAAAAACACAATAAAAAAGTGCTACTCTGTTTAGTTTGCATCTTCATCCTCCGCAGTCAGTTTATGGATCAACTGTCACTTTGCTCAGGCTTTTTATAGTTTTTGTGTCCATTGATCTATTGGGTTTTTGCCACTTTTGTCACACAGAAACACACATGCCAGCTATGTGAATGGTGCACTCAGCCACCCATTTGTAGCGACTTGACAGTGCATCTTTTGTGGTTCGTGCATGAAGCTTGTGCTTTGACTTCTTGTCAACAGCAGTAACTCGGTGTTGCGCAATTGCGTTGCGCAATGCAGGATAACGCGGTGCGGTGCAACTCGACGCAGAGCAGAGCAGAGCATCGCTGCGCAATGCATGCACTGGGGCGCAGCTCGGCGCACAGCCTGCTGTCTGTGGCGTCAATAAACGGATCAGAACCAGCTCGGGAGAACGTTACATGAGAGAAAGGCTGTCATACTGCACAATAAAGACACAAATATTTTCATCAGTCTATAAATCCTCCCGGATGCCCCGGACAGCCCATGAAAAGTGGGCATGTCCGGGGAAAATCGGACGGTTGGTCACCCTAAATTGACAGCTCGTTTGCTGTGCACACAAACTGATCTCGAACCCAAGCAAAGGAGCGATAATCCTCTTTAAAGTACGTCGCTAATTGTTTTCTCATTGCTGACAGGCGCTCAGATGCTGATTGAAATAGAGAGGAGAAATCGTGTGACGTGCCTACATCAGTGATAAAGTCTACAAGGCTGGGGAACATGTTGCAGTTCCCTCCACTGATGCGGCCATGCCAGAGGTCTAGTTTTAGTGTGAAGGCATGCACTTTGTCTGCAAGGAGCAAAATATGAGTTTCGCGGCCTTGCAAAGACAGTTTAAGGCCATTCAAGCGGTCAAATATAGATCAAATAGGACAGAGACGCTGTCACCACATAGTGTCATCCAGATGCTTCACCAGATCTGATTTGATTTATGTCAAAAACCACTTCACCTCCTCTTGCAGCTCTTACAACCGCTGTAACACTCGCCCCCTGGAGAGCCAGCGAACTTCAGTGTGACTCGCTGAAACCGCTGAAACCGCTTATCAACAGCATTTGCGCTCACGATCGACAAACAAATCAAATTTGTTCAAAACTTATTTTTTATTAAATCAGTCCAAACACATTTTAATTTCTATTCAGGAGTTATGTATATACAAAACTAGAACTTTTTATGACAGTAGTTTAATAATAATTAAAAAAAGAAGAAAATTTTTCTTTTTCTGTTTTTTTTCCTCCCATCCTGTACCCTACTGGAGCCCCCCCAGGAGCGTGTCTGCGCCCCCCCTGGGGGGCCGCGGCCCACCGGTTGAGAATCACTGCTCTAGGCCGACCTCTTTCACACAGGGAATGGGATATAGAGGCTTCGGGGACAGACCTAGGGTGCCATCTTTTTAACATCTTATTATGAAATGTTTGAAGAGGTTGTCTTCTCTCTTGCATGTACTGTAATAATCGGACTATAAGTTGCTACTTTTTCACACGCTATGGACCCTGTAGCCTATACAATGATGCGGCTAATTTGTAGATTTTTACTGACTTTTCCTGGGTCATTCTAGCACGTACTGCAAAAGTGAGAGAGACACGGGGAAAGATTATGCACCGAAGAATGCACTGGTTTTGATTTTGAACAGTTATTTTGCTCATCATCGCACACCCTCATCATGGGAAACACACGAAGAAATGCATATGATGCAGCTTTTAAGTTAAGGGCAATCGAGCTGGCCATCAAAGAAGGAAATAGAGCTACTGCACGTAAGCTTGGCATTAATGAATTGATGGTGGGAGGTTGGCTTTAGTGCGCAAGAGGAAGATGAAGATAGTAACCAAGACTTTTCTGGTAGGCTAAAGTATGATTTATTTTCTAACCAGGCATGTTCCTGCCTGTTGTTGTTGTGTTGATGCCGTGTTGCTGGTACGAACGATTTTGAGGCAGATTTTGAAAAGAAAGCATGTCTTAAATTAAACCGAAAATAAATCTTCCGTTTACCGTCTTTCTGTGTAAATATCTCATGTTACAACATAAAAAAAAAATTTATATTCAAGTGTGGCCTATATTCGTACAACATTTATTTTCTTATAAAATTTAGCTGGTGTGGCTTATATTCAGGTGCGCTCAATAGTCCCAAAATCACGGTAGGTTTGGTATGTTACCTCAACCATTTTCTGCTTGACCCGGTAGGGACCCTGCCACTTCGCTAATAGTTTGTTCTCTGATGTTGGCAGCAGCAGCAAAACTTGGTCACCTGGTACAAAGGATTGCTTTAAGCGATGGTACAGTACCACTCCTAATGTTTTGTCTGGGCTTTAAGCAAATTCTCACAAGACATGATGTAGTTTTCATCAGTTGCTTTCTCATTTTCAAAACATAAGTAATAATGCACATAGGTTTTTGTGAACTGTGTTAGATCTATTGACCAGCTGGAACCGTGCATCCCGCTATAATTTAGTTTTTATTTGTTTTAATTTGCTTTCCTTGAAATCCTATTGTTGTTACAAGAAGATCATAATTAAAATTGTATATTTATTGTTCTTGTTTGCTTTATCACTTGTGCTGCTGCTTTAATTTTTTATTTTAATCTTTGTACTCTTGTTGTCTTGTTACACATTTTCCTATTGCTAACTATATTTTTGTATTTTATTGTTTTATTGTTGTCCCAAGTCTAAATCATCTCCTGTAATTCTTTCGTGTTACTTATTATTTTCATTTGCAATCAATATATTTATTGAGATCACCAGGAATAATTAAGATCATTGTTAAGTAATTGTCATGACTTTTGCATACAAAATGCTAGCTGTTAACATTACTTTTAACTTAAAGCTTTAACTCACTTATCTAACACTGGGGAATATGGCAACAGACTGAATTTCACTTAGGGGTGGAATATCTCTTTAAGTACGGTTGTAGTAAGGATTCTCCACAAAGTTTTATGAATGAGAATCCTGGTCCTTTATGAGCCATCATGTAGGCATCCAACAACTTAGAACCAGAACCTCCTTTTCATTTCGTCTTTGGTCCAGGTGTTATATTGAATCCACTTGCAAAACAGCTATTTGAGGCGAGTGTACAGTTCTTGGGGAGATTGCTCTGCCAGTGTCTCATTAGAGTGGAATCATTGTCGATAAGCTTCTCTGTTAATTTCGTACATTTTCAACCCAGTAGCTTTCAGTTTAGTATAGCTCTATGTATCTGTGGAATTCACTGCAACAAAAGCACTTCTGGCCTTTCCAGTCAACAATGGAATCAGCCATACAGCCCACTCCACCGTGGCCAACTGTAAACCTCAATTGGTCGCTCAAAAGTGGTAATACAATGATCAATGTCATCAGTGTATTCCAATTTTCGCAACTTGGTTCTCCAAGTGGCATTTCTCCAATCACACTGGCTGTCCAGACTTAGTAGCCTCCAGATCCAACTGAAGTTGAGTAACTTTGGTGATTCAGGACACTGTAAATCTGTTCCTGTTTTGCAGCCTCCTTCTCTTGTCTCTCCATTCGCAGGTGCACAAAACTCTCTAACATCCTTGCCAAGGAGACGAGGCTTGACTCAACAGCTGCATCGTGGTTACTTGCAACTTCAGTGCCCTCTGCAACAGTACCTCAAGATCAATTATCCAACAAGTGATCAAAAATCCTTATCTTCACCATAAAGAACACAAACCAATCAGCACAATTCCATAAAACAGCCAGATGTTAGTAAATAGACAAGATTGTGCAACCATTAGTTGTTTGACCACAAATATATAGGCTACTCATCTGTTGGTGTCAGAGCCTTTAGAGCTCTGCCCCTGATTATGATTATTCACTGCACCTGTTCCTGATATGCCTCACCTGATTCTCCTCATCTGTTTGCCCTATTTAAGTTCCGTCTGATCCTTCACTCATGGCCAGATCATTGTCTATGGACAAAACCCTTCTCTGTGTTGTCGCACCATTAAATCTTGGTTTTCATCAACGTCTGCGCCTGGATCCTTACTTTAACAAGCGGCAAATCCTGACAGAATGATCTGGCCTTGAAATGGATTCAGCAGACGAACCGGCAGATTTTCTGGCTTGGCTTGTGTGGGATCAGCTCGAAACGATTGCCACCCTCCCGTCACCCTGGATCCGCCTGGAGGAGATCGAGGCGCTACGCCAGCTTCTGTCTCTGCTGCGCCCGATCCTGGACCCTCATGACTACGCAGATCTACAGGTGGAGGTGGAGTCTGCTGACCAGGGAGCCCGGAAGCAGCCCACCTGGTCTGGAGGGCGATCCACTCTTCCAGCGGCATGTCTCCCAGAGGATCTCCTCACCGAGCTAGTCTGGACACGGCTGCACGCGATTCCCACCATCACGGCTCCCTGGATGCGCCTGACGAAGGCCGAGACGCTCCGACAGCTTCTTCCTCTGCTGCGCCCGATTCTCAGCCCATTTGATCTGGCGGGTCTGACACTGGAGGCAGAGAAGGCTCATCAGGCGGCCAGAGAGCTGATGACCAGAACTGAGGGTCGATCCGCTCCTCCAGCAGCCAGCGCAGCAACCACTTCTGTCAAGTCAGGCGGCGTCTTTCATCCTCTGGCTGCGCTGGTTGCCCCCCTCTCGGACTGGTCGGAGACAGATGAGGAGGATGACACTGATTCAGATCAAGTTACCTACAGCATTCCATACTCCACCATCGGCGTCGTTTCTGTTTTGCCTGGCGTGTCCAGCCCGGAGCAGTGCGTGGAGCATCAGTCTTCCCTCATCGGTTCCAGGCTGGCGTACTGTCCTCCCGGAACCGGACCCCGCAGGCATGAGCGCCCGTCACCACCTCGCAGCAGACGACGGCGCCGTGGGAACAGACCAACTTCTGCGGGAGAGGTCGGGCCTGCTGGCCCACGACCACTTTTCCCAGCCTCGACCTGCGCTCCGACTCTTCCCGCTCCATCCGGTTCAGTTTGCTCAGCTCCAGTTCCGGTTGCCTCAGCTCCACTCTGCTCTCCATCTACAGCCAGTCCAGTTCCACAAAATTCAGTTCCAGTTCCTCTTTCTCCAGCTCAGCTTCTGCCGCCAGAGTTTGAGCCCAGTCCTGCCAGCTCCAAGTCAGAGCTCCAGAGCCTGAGTCTTCAGGCCCCGACGCCTGCACCGCGTCGTCTCCGGGCCCCTGCGCCTGCACCTCGGCTAAACCGCCAGGTTCCGAAGCCTGCACCTCGACTGAACCGTCAGGTTCCGAAGCCTGCACCGCACCTGAGCCTTCAGGCCCCGACGCCTGCACCGCGTCGTCTCCGGGCCCCGACGCCTGCTCCTCGGCTAAACCGCCAGGTCCCCAAGCCTGCACCTCGGCTGAACCGTCAGGTTCCGAAGCCTGCACCGCGCCTGAGCCTTCAGGTCCCGACGCCACCGCGTCGTCTCCGGGCCCCTGTGCCTGCATCCTGCCTGAGCCTTCAGGCCCCGACGCCACCGCGTCGTCTCCGGGCCCCTGTGCCTGCATCCTGCCTGAGCCTTCAGGCCCCGACGCCACCGCGTCGTCTCCGGGCCCCTGTGCCTGCTCCTCGGCTAAACCGCCAGGTTCCCAAGCCTGCACCTCGGCTGAACCGTCAGGTTCCGAAGCCTGCACCGCGCCTGAGCCTTCAGGCCCCAACGCCACCGCGTCGTCTCCAGGCCCCTGTGCCTGCATCTTGCCTGAGTTGTCAGTTTCCGACGCCACCGTGTCGTCTCGGGGCTCCTGTGCCCACACCTCCTCTCAACCCAGCTCCTGTCTCCAATCCAGCCAAGGGAGAACCACCGGGCTGTCCGCCCGGCTACCATCTCGTGCTGGAACATCCAGCCAGGGGACGCCCATCCGGCCGTCCTCCCGACCGCCGTCCAGCCAGGGGACGCCCATCCGGCCGTCCTCCCGACCGCCGTCCAGCCAGGGGACGTCCATCCGGCCGTCCTCCCGACCGCCGTCCAGCCAGGGGACGTCCATCCGGCCGTCCTCCCGACCGCCGTCCAGCCAGGGGACGTCCACCTGGTCGTCCGCCTGACCTCCAGGGCCGTTCATACTGGGACTCGGGGCCCACCTCCCGTGGGCCCCCTCCACCCACCCACGATGGGAGACTATTTTTTTTTTCCTCTTTTTGTAGGTCGTCTGGAATCCGACCTGGAAAGGGGGGCGTCCTGTCAGAGCCTGTAGAGCTCTGCCCCTGATTATGATTATTCACTGCATCTGTTCCTGATATGCCTCACCTGATTCTCCTCATCTGTTTGCCCTATTTAAGTTCCGTCTGATCCTTCACTCATGGCCAGATCATTGTCTATGGACAAAACCCTTCTCTGTGTTGTCGCACCATTAAATCTTGGTTTTCATCAACGTCTGCGCCTGGATCCTTACTTTAACAAGCGGCAAATCTTGACAGTTGGCATTAGTCACCCCATGACTTCCCTCTCTACTGTCGTGTTTCTTATACTTCGTCAATTTATTGTAAAGTCCTCTTGTAAATAGTGACAAAGATGGTCAGTCTCCAGCAAAGAACAACACACTGAAAATGTTTGGTCAACAAAATTAAATGCATAAAAAAAAAATACTGAAAGTTGTTGTGTGCATTTATATTCAATCCATTCACTTTGAAAGTCCCCGAAAAAGTCAAATGGTCTTTAGAAGTAATCTAATTAGTAAACACAGTATACCTGTATATAATTTGTTCTTATTATCAATCTAGCTGTTCTGTGAAGGCCTCAGAGGTCTGTTAGAGAGCATTAGTGAAAACCTGCCTGATGAAAACCAAGAAACACTGAAGATAGGTCACAGATAAAGCTGCAGATATTTTAAAGCAGAGTTACGTTAGAAACCTATATTCCAAGCTTTAAACATTTAGATCCAAAAATGGAAAGAGCATGGCACAAATGGAAACCTACCAAGACATCCTACACAGACTGGCTGGGCTAGGAGAGCCTTAATCACATTAGCAACAAAAAAGCTATCTCTGGAGGAGCTACAGATTTAACAACTCAGGTGTGCAAATCTGTTGGCAGGACAACTATTATTTGTGAACTCCACAATTCTTAAACAAAAGCATAAAAAAAACCCTCTGGTGACAGAAAGATGTCCCGTTGCAGGTTTCCACAAGTCACGAAGCGGATACAGCAAACATGTGGAAGAAGGTGAAGGAAGATGGTCAGGTTGGACCAAAACTGAAATGTTTGGTCGACACGCGAAACCTTGCACAACACTTCGAACACATTATCACCAGGGAAACCATGGTGCTGGCAGAATCATGCTTTGACAATGCATGTATTTCAGCAAAGACAGAAAGCTGGTCAGAGTTTATGAGAAAATGGATGGAACTAAATATAAAGCCTGTACAAAAGCTGTAAAAGACTTAAGTTCACCTTCTGATAGGGCAATGGCCCTAAACATACAGCCAGAGCTGCAATTAAAATGGTTCACATCAAACCATACTGAAAAAAAGTGTGACATGCGTTCTATAAATTTTAATAATAAAAATTCTGAGAACCATTTCTTTTCACTTCACAGTTATGTGCAACTTTGTGTTTGTTCATCACATTTATGGCTGTACCTTGACAAAATAAGGGGAAAGGTCAAGGGACATAAACATTTTTGTAAGGGACTGTATTTTTACTTTCTAAGACAGGGTTTTCTGTTTTTTATTTTTTTTAATAAGTTTTTTTTTTTTTTTTTACTGAAGCTGCCAAACCCTTTGATCACAGCGGAGATAATGTAGATCAAGGCAACAACAGAAATGCAACACCTGAATATTCAAAATATGACGTGTAGCCTATCTGGCTGAATATGCAAAAATTGAGCCACAGAATGTGGGGCTACTAAAAAAAATATATGAATATTTACCCCAAGAAGAATCATGATTTGTACCAAATCAAAAAAAAAACAATACAATTAACACATGAGACTACAATCATACACAGAGCTTAACTTTAAGAGGTCTATATGAACAGTTTTCTATTCAATATTAACAGGCATAAAACAAGCAACAAAGACCAACATTAAAATGCTCCATTCAACAGTTTTCCATATCAGAGTATTGGCTGACTGTAGGCTACACACGGGGATGGGTTGCCATAGCAACCACTCCATAGGTAGATGTTGCATTTCACTGGAAAGTGGTATTTGTTTCAACGAGCATCCAGCTGTGCAGGTGTTGTACAGAGCAATAAAAACGTCCCGCCTTAAAGCCTACACGACACTTTAACTGTAACCCCCCTGCAGGGTTCTTCATGTAAACAGCAAATCATTTTCTCCCAATAGTTGCCCTGTAGAAACTTCATACAACGCTTTTAAATATACTGTCAATCAATAACACTCACACCCAATAAGCCTCCTGAGATCTGCTGCTTTCGATTCTAAATGTAAACAAAAATAAAAACCTCATTACATTTCTCCGCTATTAATGCACTTTAACATGCGATCCATCCATTCTCTGCTGTCATTTATGTCCCACAAAGGACAAATAAAGCAGGTTTGTGGTAGATATCAAATGTTCACTTACCAGAGTGAACTTTATCCGGCGACCCGCATCTCATCGGGCTCTTCACCAGCGGTTGTGCAACATGTGCGGATCCTGATAAACACATCTGTACCGCCCCGCTGCGTGTCATCACCCCCGAAACTGTGCGGGGCGTGGGAGGGGAGGGGAGGGGAGGGGAGGGGAGGGGAGGTGGATTCTCACATGGTGGTTCGTGATCCCTCTCAGCGAGTCCTGATTGGCTTTCTGTCCAGATTCTTGAAAATGTGGGTTTAATAAACTCTGATTTCATTTTTGAAGAGTGCATACTTTTTGTACTGAAAAGGGCGTCAACACTTTTCTAACACTAATAAATAACTTTTTTCCTCCTTATATTAGTAACCTCCCTGTGATCCAATGGCGATCCACACTTTTCGCTAAACCTGTCTCCATTGTTGCCACAAGGTGATCATATAAGAATTATAATTGAAGAAGGTGCCAAAGCATGCGTGCTTCAGGGTGTCTCTGAGTCATAATTTAAAGTATTTTTTCCCCAACTGCCTCCTTTATTTACTGCTCTAATGAGTTTCTAGTAAATAAGCCACTTCTCACATCCATGGTGGCACATTGGATGACTCTCCTGGCTTCTAAAAATGACATTAGACACACATGCAGGTGTGTCATTTCCTCCAGAGCAAAGTCTACATGAAACTAGTAATATTATAACAGAAACATAATTGTTCAACTTATGAGCTTTATGCTGGCAAGTTGTTTCACATCCTGCCTAAGAGTGTTGTAAGACCTCTGGTGATCTTACATGTCAAAATGAATTGTTAATTTAATGAGGTCAATGTCAGCCTCAGCCATTAGATGCTTGTTCATGCTATGGGTATAGCTTGTTGACCCCTTAGAAACTTAAGAAATCTCTGACATCTAATGAAGTAGTACAGAAGCATGGAGCTCCCACCTAAATAAAAATAGAGCTAAATCACGTTTTAATGTGAAAACTTTATTGTTCCAACAATGTAACTTTTTTGTTTGCACAATATATTATAATGTTCTTACAATATAATTTTCACGTTTTAGCAATATAATTTTACATTATAAAAATATACATATTTATCATGTTTTAACAAAATAAATGTCATGTTCTTACAATAAAAATATGATATTGTAAGAACTTAGTGATGTTTTCTACAATCTTAAAAAAAAGATATTGTTAGAACAATATGTGTTATTGTATGAAGAAAAACGTGCTGCGTTCAGAAACCCAAATCAGACTGATGTGGAGAGCCCTCATGTTTGAGAACTGGAGGCAAAACCTGGTAGCAACATGGCAACAAACACGTTTTAGTTTTCTTCTCAGTGTACTCATGCATAGTTATTTCAGCACTGTCCGAGCTGTGCAATAACAGCAAAATCTCTCCATGCTTCAGTCCAAGCATAAAATAGCACATAATCAGTTCCAATAGATGAGACATTTTCTCAATCTCTAATCTGCCCCATCATCAACTTTATGTTTTAAAATAATTATGAAAAATAAATAACAATTTATTATTCAAACAATGTACCTTTCGTGTTTGTACCGTAAAAATATATTATTTGAACAATATACTTTTCTTGTACAATATATCATTCTCACAATATATTTTTATTGTAAGAACATGAAACGTTTCTTTTGTTATAACGTGATAAACATGTATGTTGTTAAAACCAGAAAAACCTATTGTAAGAACCTGATAGTGTATTGTACAAACAAAACAGTTATATTGTTAGAACAATAAAGTTATAACGTTATGTGATATCGCTCTATTTTAATTTCATCTGGGTGGCAGCGCCACGCTTCCGTAAAGTAGTGTATGAAGAAATGATCAAATCCAATTTAGGTCTAGCAAGATGTGGCGCTCACATTATGCCAAGTCTGCTTCTGTGTCCATCTGTTTGTGCAAAGTCCCTGCTAGATTTTTTTGTGTTTCTTCCGTGGAGGCTCTGTCAATTTAATCTAGTAAACTTATCGAGGGGAGTGTTCCCCTTTAATATCAGCAACCTGGTTTGTTGTGTCAAGAATGAGTAACCTGGTGAGCTCCCAAGAGAGGTGGCCAGTGCTGCTTGCCAGACTCAGACTGCCCTTTGGCAGATGGAACCGCAGTTATCTAGAAACACTCCCTCTCAACTGGTCTGTAAAAGCTACACAGCCTATGCCAGACCAAGTAAGGCACTTTCTCCTGCTCTATTGTGTCAAATCTGGTGCTGAAAGCTGACAGATCAAGGCCAGTTCTGAATCTTTTTCTCATTTTACCGTATATTTCCTCTCATCTTATGGGGTAAAGTATGTAACAGAACTTAGAGCTAGGCAGTAAAATAAATTTCTTTAAGCTTCAGACAGACTGATAAACTCTTGATAAATATAATGCTTTAATCAGTTTGGACAATATTTTGAACATTCAGTCCCTAGTCATAAAAACGTTAATTTTAAAAATTATTTCAAGCTGATTCCTCTATCTTTAGGTGTTGCTGCTGAAAAGATTAGAATCCTAAGAAATCTTCTTGTGCTTCTTATCATTTAATAGAGATTGCTCCCTGGAAAGGTAGGATTGATATTGATAGATTATGACTCACTGGTTTTTGAACACTCATGTAATTTAAAAATAGCTTAATATCACTATAAGAGTAAAAGGAGTGATACAACATGGAAAAAAAAGGAAAACATACTTCCATTTAGAACACTGAATGAGGCAAACATTAGGATAATGATGGGCTGTTTTAATTCACATAGCATAGCAAATGTCTCACAGATATAGAATACATTTTCTGTTAGGGAGTCCTGGTTAAGATGAGCATCACAGATTTCATACATAGAAAAAACATACAAACACTAAACTAAAAATGAACAATAATTCTAATAAAACACTTAAGATGTATGGAAAAAAAAACATCACTCTCCCATACAGTTACTTAAAAAGCATAAGAAGTTATCCTGTTCTATTGAAATTGTTTGTATTGCTAAAAAAACCACCTAGTTGAGGGTAATAAATCCAAGTTAAGCATGTCTTACGGATCATTCCATCAAATAAGGTATATATGATTGGAAATCATGTTTGCCAATATAGAGTGATAAATGATCTAAAACACACCAGTAAAGTCACAAAGAAGAATAAAAAAAACACACAAAAAAACACACAAACAAAACCAAGATTTTGGAGTGGTCTAGTTAAAGTCTGGACTTTAGTGAGAATTTTATTTTTGGCATGACATCAACCAAACTGTTAATTAAGTGTCCTCCGATTTGGCTGGATCAAACCAACTTTACATCCACGATAATGTAAAAAAACTCAATGCCATTTACTGCAAATGCTTGTTGACAGTTGCCGCTCCCAATGGTGGCACAATCAGTTATTAAGGGCATCAGTTTTCCACGTGAGGCCGGCTAGGCTTGTTAGTATTTTTCACTTAGGAAATAATGTCATAATTAGAAAATGGCTTATTGTATTACTCAGTTTGTTGTAATCTGGGTTTAAAAGTTGTCTGAAGAACTGAAATGTTAAAAAAAGGACAAAAACCCCCCCCAAAAAAACAAAGAAATTAAATTATCTGCATAGTATTTAAGTTGAGTCTTTTGGGCAGTACTAATTTTAACTTTTCTAAAGAATACTGAAATGGCTAAACCTGGATTAAAAGCAGTATTGCCACTTGAAAAGATGATCCCAAAAGGTAAATTATTCTATCGTCTGCATGTCAATGAACCATAGCTGGAGCTGGAGCTATTCAAGGATAATTTATATAAATGGAAAAAAAGACATGGTCCAAAGATTTACAATGAGCAAAACCCAAGCAGACTTTATAAAAGCCAACATGATGTACAAGATCCAATGGTTTACATATATCTACCAAAAGCACAGGGGTATTTTTTTTTTCCCTAAGCAGTAATGCTGTTGTTTGTGCTGTGATTGTGTTGAAAACTCCAACTGCCTGAAAAAGTATTCTACCTGTAAATGTATAAAAGATTAAAATATTTTACCTGTAACTAACAATCTTCACATAGGGTAAATACTGTCTGTCTAAAACATTAAGACAACAATTGCAAAGCAACTACGGTCTTGATGAGTTAGGATTTAACCCGGTAAAAACAAAGATTGAAAACCAATAGGCAGATCCATAAAATAAAACAATGAACACCTCTCCAGGGACTGCAGGGTCATTCCTTTGAACTGCATTTTCGAGGCAGCGGTAGACAGAGCTCTTGTATCCGCGTAGAGGGGTTTGCAGAGCGAGCTGCCCGGCCAACAACATATGGGTCATACCCCTCAAACAGTGGTTTCCCCCTTTTGGGGCAGGACAGTTCATGAAGTCTCTGGCTGGCTACATGATTTCTGGCTGCTCTGGAAACTGGCCAGCATACTGAGCGCTCTCCTTCATACTTAGGGTGGTCATGCTTTGGAGCTGAAAAGATAAATGCATTCAACAATAAGCAGAACAATGCCAACATCTGATCACAAACATTGTATGAGGGAAACATAGACTCACTGGCTAATAGTTCTATATGAGCAGATGTTCTTGGGGCCGACTGGGTCTTAGATTGAGATTCAGATCTGAAGCTGGATACTGGATGAATCTGACGCCTCTTAGGTTGGGCGAGCTGGCGAATCCGGGAAGAGGCGACTGCTGTCTGTGTCCCTCTACTCAACTACAGAACAGACTATATTACAAGCAAGAAAAGCACAACCCAGATAGAGTAGCGTGGGAAAGGGTAGGATCGTAAAGTATGAAGTTTAAGATGCTACAACAATCGACTGTTGTCTTTCCCCCGACTTTGTCTTCAGCAGGAACAGCAAAGCTGGTCAGAGTTGATGGGAAGATGGATGGAGCTAAATACAGGGTGTAGTAACCAGTCATGTAACCCCAGGCACTACTGTAGTACCTGAGAATAACTAAATGAAATTAAGATAATTACTGCAATAACTTCCCAAGTATATATAAACATGTTTAAGCCAATAACATAAAAAACATCTAGCCTGTAACATACTCTATGTCATCACTTTATTGCTGTAGCACTAAAACACAACAGCTGCAGCAGGTAATGTAATAGTAAATAAATAGGACTCAGTTTCTTGGAAGCAAATACTTTTTTTTAGATCTTGGATGTTTTGCCAATCAAAAATAGGTACAATGAACAATATATGCAATAATTCAAAGATAAGTTCTGCACAGCACTCTCTCCTTATTTATGTTTAAAAGACCTAATTGGGAAATTATTTGCTGTAGTAACTATATATTTTAAACACCTCAGTAACGCAATTATGTAAAGTCATAAATAATATGTTAACATTATCAGCTGGTGATTACATTATTGGTCTCATTATATTTAAAATGGCCAAAATTATTACGCTGCTGGCAATTATTAGTGGTTGCTACACATTCTAAGAGTCGAGTGGAGGTTAGCCTTCTGGGAGGATATGACCCTAAACTTACAGAAATTGAGCAAAAATTAGATGACTAAATCACAGATCCTGAAGTGGTCTGTAATATGAAACTTTGTTATTTTACCGACTGTCCGGTCCTCTTTCCAACATCTTCTACTTATTGTCTTATAGAGATTGTCTAATAATGCTAACAGATCCATGGGAAAAACCCACACATCCCTCAACTATCTGAAACTCTGCAGTTTCTCATGGGAGAATGGTTCAGGGAAGAGCAACAAAACAAGAAATCAGAATCATGTGTGCCCACAAGGGTAACATTTAGTCTTCAGAAGCTCTTTAGACCTGATGTCCTGGCCTTTCTTACAAAACTGAGTGTGACGCAGAAAAGAGCCACAACGGGCTACCACTGATCTTGTTACAAGTACAGCAGTTTTCAAAAATGTACACATTGGTACTCACAGGCGTTGGCAAAGGGCGGCCAAGCTGCCACCCTGCTGCAGGGGGCCGAGGCTGAGCCAGTTTACATAATCTCTCAGATGGCACGGCCCTGAGAGCGCATTTGCTGACCTCCCATATCGGAGAGAGTCTGAGAGAGTGGATACAGGAGAGAACGGTGAAATAATAAACACTGGCAGAAGTAGGAAAGAGACTGTTTAATTTATTTATTGCAATATGAAAATGCAAGAGAAAAAAAATGATAGGAAAAGGGAGGATGACTAAATGATAAAACACAGAATGACATTTTTTAATTTGTTTATAGTGACTATCTGATATATAACATCTTATCACATATGTAGCGACAGAGCATGTCTTTCAAAAAGAGCAGTAAGAAAGATTTAGACCAGTGTTTTATACATCTTAAAGATAAATAGTATGTCAGAGTGCCTTTACATAGTAAAATAATAGAAATCAGCAGAATGGTTCACACAAACCAGGCTCATGCTTCAAACTAATATATTTACGGGACTTGAGTGTAGAAATGTTTACTTCTGGTCAAGTCTGACCAACGAGAGGTCAACTCTGTGAGAAGCAAAAAAAAAAGAAGCAATGCTGTAGTATCACAAAGAGTTAGTAATTTAATAGCAAGAAAAAAAGAAAAGAAAGAAACAATACCGATTTGTGTGGTGGATTCGGTCGTCTCCGTTGCCATTTTATCTAGCCAGTAAACAGAGCGACTGGAAAACAAGATGAGGCTCACTCAAAAGCAAGAGAGAAACCATACAGCAGCAGCTAGTGGTGTTAATTATTCCTACCGGTTCAGATATCTGAGATGGTTGTGCTTGGGCTGAGAAAGTTGCTGAATTCGAGTTCCCATGACAACAGTCTAGGCTGATGGCACACACTTTGGAAAAACGGTCAAGACATACACAAGTCTGTGTATTTAATTGGTATTTTACATGATAAACCAACACAAAGTAGTGAGAGCATAGTCTTTATGCTGAAATTGAATGATTGTCTCCAACAGGGACAGGGGAAGCTTGTTAGGGCATATCTGGAAGAAAAGCTATTCAAGGCAGTGAAATACTTAAAGACTGGCATGGAGAGAAGAATAACCCTAAAAACACAGCCAGTAATATTCCTGTTTCAGGATGGGCCAAAGACCACAACCTAACCAATAAAGAGTCATTGTGAAGATGTGAAAACTTATGTTCAGAGACGCTCTTGATTAATCTGACTGAGCTTGAGCTGTTTTACAAAGTACTAAGTACTAAGTTATACGTACAAAGTATTTTGAAACACACTTTTAACAGCAAGGCAATTCAAGGTGCTTTACATCATAAGGGGATCAAATAAAAGCAGCAATAAAAGCATAAAACACAACATTAGAGACACAAAACATATGACACATTAAAGCAAATGACATTCCATCTATTATTAATCACTTACTCAAAGACAGCTCTAAACAGATGGGTTTTTAGCTTTGACTTAAAGGAACTAAGTGTTTCAGCAGCTTTGCAGTGGTCTGGAAGTTTCACTCGGCTAAAAATAAACGTATGGTTGGGTTTTTGGAGGTTCCATTGCAAAATTCATCCATTAATCCTAGAAATGTTTTTTAGGTGATAGAAGGCTGCCCTTGTTATTGCTTTTATGTGACTCTGGAGGCTCAGGTCTGAGTCACTTAGATTTCAGGCCTGATCAGTAGTTTCAAGCTGTATTAACTGAGGCTGTGTGTTGACTCTTAATCGTTCTTCTTTAGGTCCAAAGATAATTACTTCAGTTTTCTTTCTATTCACCTGGAGGATGTTATGGGACATCTATCCATTGATTTGCTCAAGCCATTCACTTACGATTTGGATGGGTCCAAAGTCACCTGGTGACATTATAATGTAGAGCTGAGTGTCATCTGCATAGTTATGGTAACTAATCCTATTAGCTGTTATAATCTGGGTTAGCAGGAGCATGCAGATGCTGCACCGAGAACCAAAAGAACCACCACTGGGGTTCTACAACAGTCTGTATTTATGCAGATGTCACTGAACACTTTGACGAGGGCAGTTTCAGTGCGGTGCTTAGCATGAAAAAAAAGACAGAAAAACATCAAAACAGTTGGTCATTGTTAGGAAGCTATTTAACTGTTGAAACAGCTTTTTCAATAATCTTGCTGATGAATGGAAGATTAGCGATGGGCCTGTAGTTCTGCATTAACGTGTTGTCCCAGGTTGTTGTTCTTCAGTAGTGGTTTGATAACTGCTGTTTTTAAAACCTGGGGGAAGACACCTGACAGGAAGGTTAAATATTTGAATCAGATCAGAACCAATGAGAAGGAAAGCTTTCTTAAGAAAAACTGTGGGTAGAATATCAAGGCAGCGTAGTGTCCTACCACATCCATGTGCAGCTTCCTGTTAGTTTCATGTAAAATATAAATAAAATAAGACTGAAATTTGTGGCTATAACATGACAAAAGTTCAATAGGCATCAATACTTTTGTGAGGAACAAAAGCTGTCCTATTACTCCTTTAGAAACTCTCCACATCTTCATTGAGTAGCAAAGAAATTAGAAATTTCAGACATTACCTTGTCAGCCTCTGAAGTAGCTCCTTTGTATTGGAAGCAAAACCTGCTGGTTGCTATGGCATCAAATGACAGCGCACCATAGATTGTTTATACTGAAGAGAGGTCAGACCCCTTTGTTTTTGGATGCCGTTTAATACGTTTATTTTTTATTTACTAACCACCATTATTGCAACGTGAAAGATGCAGACATGTTCAACCTCTGAATGGTCATTACTTTTAAAACCAATACAACATCAGCATCTTCTCACTTACCTTTAGCTCTATTCTGATGTATTCCTTTTAAAACAAGTGTCAGGTTTTTGAAAAATAAATCATGCGCGTCTGCTACTGGAGAAGAAAAATCACTAAATGACATTAAACAACACTCAGAAAAGTGGAAAACAGAACACTTTTATTTCAAGCGTACATTTAGAATTGTATAAAATTGCACAGTAAATAAACTACCAAAGCTCCTTTAATATTCAGGACCACAAAGCCACAAGCTTTCTGTATAACACTGTAGTAGTTCTCGACTAAACTAGTATTGCAGGAGTTTCTTAAGTCAACAAGTCTTGTTTACGTGACACAGTAACATGATGAAACAAGACCACTGCAGGGTACATGGCTGTAACATTGCAGGACATTCACAAGCCTCTGAAAATCACAGACTCCAAAAGAAGCATAGGAAGGCGAGGTTGACTGATGTAGTTTTGGTCATTTAGTAACAAATACTTCAAGGGCAATAATAGCATTGTTTGTGGCTATAGAAACATTTTGGCTGTGGGTTTAACCACCTAGTTATCTAGTGAAAACCAAATGAGAGCAATGGGAGGAAAAACAAAACAAATAATAGTTTATTGGCTCCAGCCCTCCAACAACCTCAAACTAGCATAATTTAGGCCATCTGAATCATGTTTAACTGCATGGAGGCAATACAGATCAAGCAATGTTAAAACAATTCTGCCATCCTAAAACACTTTTAAGACAACCTGCTTGACAATAAAACAGAAAGATTTCATGCCAACAAATAGAAAACGTGGCACAGAGCAACCTCTTCAGGGCAGAGTCTGCAGTGGAAAAATGTGAACAGGAAGAAATCTGTAAATGTTGAATAGACATTACTTTGAGTAGCACCAGGAGGAAGAGCAACGTGTGCATCAGTGTCAGAGGGTCTGCACGATGACAGGGTACAGCAGGGACATGTGCTCGGCTCCTCTGATTGGCAGTTTGTGTGTAGTGTAGTAGTGGATGACTTCGGGGATGGTGCAGAAAGGAGGACTGTTTTCGCCAAGGACGTAATGGCCGTCTCCGGACTGGGTGAACTTCATGTGCATGAAGCCTTTACAACTCCTGACACAAAAAAACAGCACAGGTGAGTTCAACGTGATATTGCACATTCCACCTTCACAAATGCATGATAACGGGGGGTGGGGACAAGCGGGCATTTTGTTGCATGAAAGAAATGTTAAAGAAGTTTCACATTGCTGTATTATGGAGTCAACCGAGATAATCACCAGTCATTTCTCCAAGTCCAAATCCAGTCTCAAATACCATTTGGCAGAAATCAACATTCTTTCATTGAATGCAGGTCATCTAGTCTGCTGTAGGTTATCAAATCATGTACTGTGCTTGGAAATGATACAAGTATAATATTTTATTAGAAATACAGTCATGTTCAATAAAATTGATTAGGGAAAAATAATCTATTCCAGTAACTAGATTCACTAAGTGAAAGATATATAGATTAATTACTCACAGACTGATGTTTTTAAGCCTATTAAGCTTATTTTTTGCTTCCGGCGAATACAAACACCACATTTAAGATTAGAATATGACATCGGACCAATAAAAAAACAACTTTTTTAATACAGAAATGTGGGCTTATTGAAAAGTATCCTATTACCTAGAGGTAATTTTCAAAAAGTACTTTCAATCTGACAAACAGGAGTCATCAGAACACATATTAGATGTATATCCTTGTCAGAGCTGCAGTTTGTGGCTTACACAAAATATTACCTTCACCTTCTGACCATAAGAGTCTGAAACAATGATTACTAGTCAAGTCTGCAGACTCTGAGAAGCATAGTTAAGTCGAGTCTGAAGTTTCTGCTACTTAAACATAACTGGTGCCAACATGCAAATGTTGGCACCAAAAAACTTGAGATTACAAAGGTCATGTAAAAACAGGAGTAGATTTAGTTGTTTCTTGTAAGATGTGCTTTAATTTCTCGAAATGCTGAAGGTAAACCTTTTTAATGAAAAGACATTTTTTTAGATCTGATCAACTCCTTTTCAATATAAGCAGAAATGCCTGGCAGATTCATATTTTTAAAGCCAAACAATAGAAAAAGCTAAACTAAACTACATGTGGACTGAAAGTAAATAAAAAACCTACAACAGCTCTACCGTAATCTACACGTAGCCTTTTATCTAAATAAAATCCAGCCAATTAACTCTATGCCTCCTCATGGTGCTTTTAAAGAACACAGGATAGTTTAGCAGGTGCTCCAAGCCTGCAGGTAAACAGCTGCTTTCATATTGACTTACAGAGATGTCAAATTGTTTTCAGAGAAATATCTGGATGAGATGGGAAAGGCAACATAAATCAGGCCACAGGGTCTCTTTTCTTCGAAACCTCTCAACCCAAACTTGCATATGACAAAACTGATCCCACTCCAAGCCTCAACTGTGATCACGAAGATAAAACACACCTGCAAAAATTTAACTGATTCCATCTTTGAACAATACACAATAGTCTACTAGATCCAGCGCTGTTTTGTATAAAAGGATGACACATTTGCCACAGGTGTGACAACCTCTTTTGTTAATACTGTCATGCGGGAGCCCAAGGCTGCCTCTGACAAAAGTCACCAGCAGCGGCGTGTTTTGCCAGTCTGGGTGCGACGTTGTTTCTCTTGACAATCAAAAAGTCGCTTCCTCAAAGTATTTCTCAGAGACTGACGCAGCTTTAGATACTTGAGATCATCCAGGCTAGAAAAGCAGCTCCATCGATCATGATTCTTTTAGTAAGGACATGTTAATGAAACCTTAGAAGAAAACCTTTGGTTTGATAAAATTTTATTTACAACCAAAATTTTTAGACAGTTTTTTGCACACCGGGTGTTGAGTTTGTGTTGGCTCCCCGTTTGGCAATGTTTGTATTCTGTACCCCAGTTTGCACATGCAGTTTGGTTTACGACCCTGCCTTAGCTTGCCGCTTGGCAATGTACGCAGCTTACATAGAAAATGCATCTGTGTAATGTTAGCACTTTTGGTTACCCTTTTTAATTATCTGCAGTGCTAAAAAGTGTAAAAGCAGTACGAGATCCACTTGACATTTACCGACGTCTGAAAATCTGGAACCTTCTTCCATGTGCAGATCTAATATTGATGACCTCACGTGCAAAGAAAACTTTGTGTCTCTGTGGGAATGCTTCATTAGCAGAGGAGCAGAGACAGCAAAAGTAAAAGTTGCCTAAAGGTCTAAATCTAACATGATCTTACAAGCACAGACCTCAGCCACATCGATGAAAGAATTCCCCCTCGGCAAATTCCAACAACAAAACAACATCACAACAGTTAGAAAACCTTAACATAATGTTTGTTTCTGTGCTTGGATTAAAAGTGAGTAGGACAAGATTGAAATTGGAGAAATACGAGACATGATTTGCAAATGGGGTTAAAAATTAGGCCCAAATGTCTACCTGAGTGATAAGGAGTAGTCGTTCTGGCAGGTCTGGCTTTTCCTCACCAGATAGGAACTCTCCTTACACAGAGTCAACAGAGACTCAGCATCTGAGCGGCTCAGAGCTCCATGGTACCATCTGCAGACAACCAGAAGGAAAAACACACATCACCCTTAAACTGATCTTTTTTAGTGAAGGTATAACTAAGGTAGACCTTTCAGATACTTCAGGGAAGGATAAGTGCAGCTGAATAAAAAAAAAAAATCAGTCAGAATTGTGAGAAAAAGAGTCAGAATTCTAAGATTAAAGCCAGAATTCTTTTTTTCCCTAGTATTCCTAATCCTCTTTCACAGGATACAATCAGGTAGGTCTGCTATGTGAAAACAGAAATTCCAGTTGCTCATAAAAAGATGATCGCTGGCTTTCACACGAAACACTGGCCCTGTCGGTTAGAAGAAATGCGGATTTCCACCTACACCTGATTCTCCAGAGGCAGAGATGGATCCACCCTCTCCCCCAGCAGAGGAGGAGTGTCGCCAACAAGACGGAGAGTCGCCGCGTCGCACCCGGCTGATGCAGAGCCGGTTTTGGTAAACCTCGTCTGGTCTGATTGAGCACGGGAACGCTCCCTTTCTGCTCCTTCGAACTGAACTGCAGCCACACAAAGAGAGCATTTATTTATTCTCCTAAATGAATAAACTTTTTAGTCTTTGGATCACGCAGTTTACCTGCAAGAGCTTTAGAGATGTTGTCCTTCTTCCACTCCCACGGCTGGTCATACTCATCAGCCGGCCTCTCGTCGTCCTGAGGCAGCCGGCTCTCCCTGCTGTCAATCGGTCCGAGTCCACCGTCGGTTTTCTGCATCTGCTGCTGCGCTGGTGGAGCAGCTTGGTGGTGGTGACGGCTCTTCTCCTCGTACGGGTTATCGTACAGCTGGCCACCATCTCCACTCGGGCTCCTGTTAGTCATGGCGTTGTGTTGCAGATCTGCACCGCAAAACAGACAGGTCACAGGTCAGCAGAGCTTAAACCCTGAGCGGTTATATGCACCCAGTGCCTCACATAAGTATTCGAACCCCTTGAGGGTTTTTCACACTTTGTCACATTTAACACAAATCTTTATGTATTTTGGGTGGGTGATGCACGGTTCTCAGAATTTGTTTTCTTTATGAATAAACCTTTCTAGAAGTGCCCCATTCCTTCGTTTTCATTCCCCTGAGTTAGTAGAACCACTTTGTGCTGCAAGGTATGTCCATACCGGCTTTGTACGACTAAAATACAGAAATGATTGCCTTCGTTTTGGGCAAAATAACTTGACCTCGGTCAGATTGGATGGAGAGGGTCTGTGAACGCTTAACTTTAAATTTGCATCATAATCTCAACCGAATTTATGTCTGGACTTTGACTGGGCCTTTCTAAAACAGGAAAATGCTTTGATCTAAACCGGTCCATTATAGCTCTGGTTGAATGTTTAATGTGGTTGTTCTGGCGGAAGATGAACCACTCCCCTATGCTCAGCTTACTCGGTGTATGGGCCTGCAAAATGTTGCAAAATATCGGCAGTATGGATTACATTTAATCCAGATCTGCTTGATTAATTTTTTTCTTTCCCTTGATGACAGTTTCAGCCCCACTCTTTGTGAGCTTCAGCGTCTTGGCCACGAGTAAGAGACATCGAGTGGGAGCATCAAGGGCATTCCTTAACATGCAGAATATGCATGCATGGCACATGAAAAATAATATCCAACCAAATATTGTGTCCAAGGAGTCAGTTTGCGCTTGTGATAGTGTACATATTTATATTCCGATTATGACTGCAATTCAATATATGGTGCAGTTCTACTCTGTTCTGGTTGAAGAAACACACCCTAAAAAGCACGACGCTGCCACCACCGTGTCTCCTGGTGGGAATAGCGTGCTCAGGCTGATTTGCCACTCATAGTGTTTTTTCTGCCAGCCAGAAAGTTCATTTTTGGTCTAATTTGACCGGAGCACCTTATTCCACATGCTTGCTATGCCCTCTACCTGGCTTGTGGCAACATTCGAACTAAACATCTTTTGTCTCTCATTCGCCAATGGCTTTCTTCGTGCTCCTCCTTGAATTAGTCCAGATTGATGGAGTAAAAGCTCTTGCGTTGAAAGATTCTCCCAGCCGAGCTAAAAAAACATCTTTATGTGCTGGTTTATCACATAAAACACTAGGAGAAAAAAAAACATTTCAGGTTTGTGTTTGCAACATAATCAAATGTCTCAGCATAGGCATCAGTTATCTTAAATCCCTGGCAGTTTTGTTTGCCTTTCTACATTATTTCAGCCCATGTGAGTCTTATACTAAACCTGCAATAATCCGCTGGGCCTCGAATGGCTCCATGTAGCTGCAGCAGTCTGTTGGTGCAGATTTGAGCTCCCAGTTCGGTCTGCCTCTTGGGTTTGGATGTGCATCAAAGGGATCAGAGTAATCTGTTTCACCATCTGATGCTGCTGGGGCAGAAGGAACCACCTTCGCGGGGATTCAGTCCAAGCGTGGCACATATAAATACAAAGATAACACTCAAGTTAAGAAAGACAATGAGGGCTGCTATAGAGTAGATATAGAAATGAGTGGGAACTGAAATATATATGTCTGTGAATAAGAGGTGAAGGAAGAAAAATGTCAAATAAATAAAGCATAAGAAGAAGAAATAATGCTTACAGGCTCTTCGTGAACAGTGACTGGACTGAGAGGAATTTTACAGCGGCCAAACTCCTGAGAGTCCACTTTAATTAGTCTGTGTTTTGGAGACACAACTTTCACCTGAACATAAATGAAAATAATTTACAGAAACTAAATAATTGAGGAGATTGTCGATGGACCAAAAAAAGAAAAGAAAAAACAAATGAACATAAATAAAACCTCAAGGTAAATGATCAAAAATGACAATTTAAGATGTGCTGTGCTTTGAAAGGATTAGACTGAACTCGTGCACAGACATCAAGACTTTGATGTCATACCTCCACACCGTCGGACAGCACAGAACTAAACGCGGGGAAAGCGGGGAGGCTCACTGTTGTACTACAAGAGCTGAAACCCCCATTCTGATGCTCTTTAACAGAGTGTTGGTAGGGATCCTCAAAATCCAGCTCCTTCTGAGCTCTGTAAGCCCTTAATATCTCACTCTCAGTGTAATCTGGCCTCGGGGGCTGAGGAGGATCACGCCTGCTGCCTAGGTTTAGGTAGTCCTTTAGCCACTTTGCCATGGATCTATGAGAAAAGAGGTGAACAGTGGAATTAGAAAGGATGTCATAACTCTGAAATGTTCAGAACATGGCCAGTATTTGCTTGGTAAATCTATCCCTTTAATTCACCAGTGGTTGAGTCACAGAAATCCCTACACTTGACTTGCATCCGATATCCTATAGAAACAGTCCGTGAGTTGATGAAAAAGTCCAAGGCCCTCATTTATCACCCGTACTTACACACAGATCTGTGCTTATTTCTTGTGTAGGAACAATGTTATGTATAGTGTGGTATTTACTAGAGATGTGAATTTGCAAGAATCTGAGATACGATATGTATCACGAAACAGGGAGACGATAGGATATATTGCGAAACTGTCACAGCATTCTAAACGCTCCAACCTGTTTTATACTTTAACCCATCCAGTTTTATTACTAGATCTAGTTGATCCACTGGAACGAAGAAGGTGAAAACATCCTCCAACTACCAGTCATACTTTTAATTTTACTACAAAAATGACTTCTATCATTAATGGTTCCATTCAAATTTTTAAGTTTAATAAAAATCAATACATTGCTTTTGAATATCAATACAAAATCGCGATATATCTGCGTATCAATATTTACCATCTTGTACTTGTGTGTAGAAATGTTCCTACATATAAGAACAGCTCTGAGCACGCTTCTTTCTTTAAACAAGGATGAGGCTGGAGTCCTGATCGGCGTTTTCTTGTATTTTCTTAAGCAGCTTGGTCAGTCTTGTACAGGAGCCGGACTGGGCAACGCTCAAACTCTTTTGCACGCGTCTGTTGTCTGCCTTCTCTGAACAAAAACTTCTGCCTCAAGCACCCTCATAACAATGTTTAATTAAGACACTTCTCACTGCGGCTAGACGGAACGAGGCGAAAGTCCTTGTCACTGATGTCTAATTATCTCTTATTATGCCATATTCCCTAGATGCATTTACTAATATGTAATAAATCAATTCATTCACATAACCTTGAAATAGGTCTTAGAGGATGTGGTGTGACCAAATATGGTTAATTGAAGGCGTTTCTGTATGCAAATGACTATGAACGGGTACGAGCACTTAGGTGCGCACATGTGGGATTTATCAACAGAGGGTTGCGGAGGAACACGCGTATGACTGGCCACCGCATATTACAAATTTCATTCGTACGATAGAATTTAGGAGTTTCTACAAACGTTTGATAAATGAGGGTCCTGGTCGGGCTTCAAACCAGAGAACAATAAACAACAATAAACAACAACAAATTTGAAATTTGTGTTTTCACAACATTTAGCTTTTAATTTATTTAAAATATCTTCATCTTTATTTATGTTATGAGAATTTTTGTGTTGCATTTTTTGGAAAAAGATTTGAGTATTTTTTTAATGCATTTTACAGAATGAATGATCTTTAAATGGCATTCTATACTTTTTTGAAGTTGTTCTGCTGCAATGTATCTGGAAAGTGAAAGTGTTCATTAACGGTCATTTTGACATGTATAAAGAAATTATCGCAATAGAATATCGTTATAGCACGTGCTTTAGATTATATCGCTACATACGGGTGAGGCTATCTTGCCCAGCCCTAATTCAGAGCTTATTCCAGCACTTTATAACCACAAAGAAATGATGATTTATGGTAAAGTGGACCCAAAGCAAACAGAGATTGTCTTAATATTTTTTAATCACTCCCCCTCAGAGATAGTTTAGTAATTCATACATACATAAATAAAATTCTACTTACTAATCACCTAATAGAATGCATTTTTATATAATTTATTCTTAGAAGGTTTTATTAAAGAACAGTTGTGAATAAACAGCATGGTGAACACCCAGGAACAGATGAAGTATAAAGCACAGTTAGGTTAAAACTAAATCTCAACCTGAAACATAGTGTTGCCAGAATCATGCTGTGGGGATGGTTTTCTTCTCTAACGCGGTACGAAGCGCTCAGTGAAATGCCTCTGCTACCCCAAACAGAAAAATATTTGGGTATCTGATAACGAGGCTTTTTGAATGTATTGGGAGATAAGGCGATCATATCTGTGGGTTAGGTCGTCGATTTTCCTCGAAGAAGCAAGGCAATATCATTAAAAAAATCATTTGTGCGATAATAAAGATATGCTGTGACAGTGTTGCAAGCTGTGGACTTGGAACATGGACTTTCATAAACACTATCTATTAAGTCAGACTGAGTTCAGGAAAGAAGAATGGCCAAAAACTTCATTCTGAGGACAAACAAAGCAGAAAGCGCTAGCCTACCTCTCAAAATACTCGCAGCAGTAATTGCACTCCAACAGAGTTCTACAAAGGATTGAGAGAGGGGAGCCGAGTCCAAATGCGCGTGACACTTTTGAGCTTCTCAATCATAAAAATAACCAAGTACTATCCACTTCACAATTATGTTGCCTCCAAAACTACATTCAAATTTGTGCTTGTAACAAGACAAAACTTGTAGAAGTTCAAGCCATTTAAATACCTTTGCAAGGCACAGTAGAAAAAAAACTAAAACTACAGCAGCTCTATTACCCCTAGGGAGAGGTGTGAGTATCCGATAATGATGCTTTCTGAATGTTAGACGAGGCGTTCATATCTGGAGGTGAAGTCTTCGGTCTTCCCATAAAAGCTTCAGAGGTTGAGCAGAAAGAGAAAAGAAGTCTGAAGCAATAAAATTTAAAGATCTAAATAAATGATAGCAAATGGACAGATGATCAGATAATGTTTTTAAAAGAGTATTGTAAACCGCATCACATAAGCAGAGGCGAGTAGTAACTAGTTACATTTACTCAGTTACATTTACTCGACCAAATTTCTAAGAGAAAAAAAACAACTTTTGGAGTAGTCTTATACACTGTACTTTTTACTTGAGTAACATTTTTATGAAGTATCGCTACTCTTACTTGAGTAAAGTTTCTGGCCACTCTACCCACAGCGAGGAACTTTACTGAAAGAAACTGAATGCTTGTTTTAACCAAAAATGCATGAGACTCACACAGAGTTTATGTTGAAGTGAGACCTCTTGTTAGTACACAAGCTCCATCATTTTAACATTATTTTGCATCTGTTGAGGCTTTTGTCCCATTTGGAGGTCAAGTGGGTGTAGCTTACCCTGATCTGACATTTATATATCAGTTTAAGTATTGGTTTCATTGGGGGGGGGGGGGGAAATAATGGGAAAATTTTTCTTGTCCAACTTCACTACGTTATTTTACAATTAAGCCACGTATTTCTATTTATTTGAATATTAACAATTTGCACATAACTTTATATTTTTGTCCAAATACATAACTTTTAAATATTCAATCATATGTTACGATCTCAAAACAATTACTCAATACTTGAGTAGCCTTTTTACCAAATACTTTTTTGTACTCCTACTTGAGTATTTTTTTGGATGACTACTAAAAATTGTTGAAGTGGTGCTACTTTTACTTGAGCATAATTTTTGGCTACTCTACCAACCTGTGCACATAAGTGTGTGTGATGCAATATTTAAGCAGCATCAGTAACAGGAGGATGTACAATGTTGTTACTACAGTAATATATCAGGATTAATACACTTTTAATGGAAAAAAGAATAGCTCAATAGGCCAATAATAATAATAATAATAATAATAATAATAATAATAATACGCAGTCTGGATCCAGATGTATCAAATACCTTATTTTATTAACTTGGATAACATTGGCCAGCTACCAGCTAAAGAGCTAGTAAGCATTTAGGGGAAATCAAAAGCTTTCATGCCAAGAATCGACTCACCAAAATTATATCAGATAATACAATTATATACAGTCTATGCTCACCAACTATTATTGTCTAAATAAAAGCCTTTAAAAAGCTGTTTTTCATTCTGAAACGCCATAAGTTAAATATAAGCTGTGCAAATGGCGAGCATCCCTCAGTTAATATGTGAAGAAGCTAAGCTAGCTTGAGCTACAGAAACTCACCCTCCTTCTTTGGACTGACGCTTCCCCCCGCTCCGGTTATGTTCCTCCGGTTGCCATCTGGCAGGTTTTATTAATGTCGGCTCTTCTACAAATGAAGACCTACTGAAAGAAAAACTGGTTTAGAGCCGACCGGGCTAGTCGGCTAGCGTTTAGCTGGAGCTTTCCAGACCGTGGAGCAGACTGGACTGACCCCAGGACAACATTGGCTGCCTGCCGCCGAGGGAATGGAAAGGGGGTGTGTGGGGGGGGGGATGTCGGGATATTTTTAGTGCCTTAAATTTAAAGAAATATATTTATTTCTGGGCATCCATTTTCTCACATTTCGAGTAGCTATGTTTACGAAATACAGCTCTTCGGTTTTAAACAGGACTGTAAGATGCGGAATAGATTATACAGTTGCACTAAAAATAAAGATTGGGGTTAAATGTGTTCCCTAATCAAACAATCAATAACACTATTTATAAAGCGCTTTTCATACAGACGTTGCAACTCAAAGTGCTTTTACAGATTAAAATGACCCCACATAAACCACATTCCCATCCCTCGACCACAGATTTAAAAGCATGATCACAATATATCATAAGAAACGATCTGTGATCATGATGTGGAGCGACAGTGTTGCAATTTGTACATTAAACCTAATATGTTGGCATGAAAGTTTTACATGTTTGCCCCTTTTATAGTTTAGAGGATTAGGGCCATATTGGGTTAAAATAATGTGACTTTAATCTCAAAATTCTGAGATAAAACTTACAACTTTTTTTCAGTGGCTCTTATCATCCGTAAGTCATTTTATGCAGTTATTTGTGGTGTAATTAGAGCAAAAGCCAATATTGAACCAAAACTCCATGGAGCTTTTTTAGGATTTAGTCTTCCTTCAGCTTCCAAGGTGCAAAACAAATGTTTGCCTCAAGTGATGTTCCAACCTTTCATGCCTTGCTGAGGAACTTTTAGATTTATGTGCCATTTGATTGATTCAATACATTTACAATGGATTTGATTTCAATGGCACAGACTTAGACCAGGCGTTCATCAAGCATCTAGAAACACTGGAAAATGTGATTTTTTAAAATAATGGCTGCATATTTATGAATTTGAGTGTTCATATATTGCTCTCTAAATTCCTCTTTGAAGTGACTACAATGCCTTGTAATGGACTGGCCACCTGTCGAGGGTGTACCATGTCTCTCGCCCAATGACAGCTTAAACCTGTTTGGATGGACAGGTGTCCAGACGATGGATGGATGACTAAATTGTTCCAGTTTTTGCAGTTTAAAAAAAAACTACGCAAGAAGAGTTTAAATACTTAAATAACTTTATTACAAGGATTTTATCCTAACTCAACACACTATATCTTATTTGCAATGACTACTGCAGTCTCAGGCACAGCCAATGCTTCAAATCCAGACCTTAGCTTGGACCATCAGGTGAGCGCCTCAAATACTTTTGACGGTAACATTTCATTGCATGTTAGATATATGGCTTTGTGATCTTAATAAATCATTTAGATTATTGTCTTGTATAATGAAAAAGTTGCAGAAAAATAAGGTAAACAGTTTAATTGTCCCTAAAGATATAGCTGGAAGCTTAGTTCATAAGTTTAAGTTAAAGGAACAGTAGCTACGCCACCTGTTGGCACAAAAAGGTATCAACGGGAGCCACCAGATTACTGAGGAAGCAGATAAGTCAAAAACCCTTGACTGACCTCAGCAGGACTTGGTGCTAGCGGCTACTGTGGTTTCAGTTTTCCACAGTGGGGCACATACTTAACACTGAAGGGCTCTGTGCCAAATGTCCAAAATGTAGACACTACTGATCCAAAAACACAAGAAAGGTCAGCTACAGTTTGCTCACATCTACATAAATTAACCAGAGGTTTTGGGATTCAGTTCAGTCAATCATAGTCTGATGCAATAATGGACAAAAACGTAAATATGAACACTTACATAAGCAACTGATATAGTTCAAAGAAAAAATTGTCCTATAAATAACACCAAAAAAAGTATTTTAAGTTTGAATGGAATATTTTAATGGAATACCTCAAATACACTTTTTACAATATTACACAATATTACTATACTTTTGTTTAAAAAAAAATAAATCATAAAATAGTATTTTTGTGGTAGGATGACTATATAACTTTTCCAGATATTTGCACATTAACCAATTTCCATCGCTTGCATGTGATGTAGTTTCTGAGCAGAACTTTAAACGGTCAACCTCAACACGTTCTCTTCTCTGTCTCTCTTGTCACTCGCTGTCATTGCTGTCACTGTCTGAATACGCCCCCAGCAGGCTGAGAGATGACGAACCGTTTTGTGAAACGCTGGATTTAGAAGCATCCGTTGAGTCACCTGCTGATCTCTTTGAATCTGAAAAAAAAAAAATTACATTAAACTACTGACGTTGACTTGGTCTTAAAGATTGAAGAACTAAACTAGTGAAAACTAATAATGCAGTGTGTGCTTAGCTGTTCTTAATGTGGGTGTTTTACCCGTTTTTGATGCAGGAGAAGCAGCTGCTTCCTCTGTTGTGGGTCTTTTATCTGTCGCTGTTGGTTTCTTTCGCACCACTAAGGAGCTTAATGCCCCTCGACCTCCCAGGGTTCCAACACTCCTCTCCCAGCTCTCCACCTTGGCCCTCTTCACTCCCCCAGATGAAGCTCCCTGTGAAAACACGGCATGCCACCAACTTTTACTTTCTTCTTAGAAGATGATTTTTGTTAAAGGTTTATTAAATTTTTTTATAAACAGGAAACTGTCAAAGTTAGGAATATTAGGCTATCAATATCGAACATATTGTGCCATGTGAGAGTTCCTAGACATTTTTCAGTGTTTGACTGACCTTACAGAAGCCTAACAATTTTATATGAAACAACTATGTACATTATTTATGCATGCAAAGCTGAACATACTTTTCTAGTCCAAAGAAGGGCAGTATTTTATGTACCTTTTCTTAAATAAACACTACCGTAATATTCGGACTATAAACCGGTACTTTTTTCACACGCTTAGATCCTGCGTCCTATACAACGATGCGGCTAATTTATAGATTGTTTGCTAGCTAACGGCCTCCAGGGGGAACTATAGCATGAAGCGTAAAAGTGAGAGAAATGTGGGCAAAGATTCGGTGTTAAGGAAGACACTATGGGTCATTTTCATGTACACACCCTCATCATGGAAAACACACGAAGAAATGAGGCTTTTAAGTTAAAGGCAATTGAGCTGGCCGTCAAAGAAGGAATTAGAGCAACAGCACGTAAGGCTTGACCATCCATGAATCGATGGTGATACATTGGAGGAGGCAGCTGGAAGAACTGAGTTAGTGTAAAAAGATGACAAAAGCTTTCAGATGACATAAAGACACTGAAGAAGACGAATTCAGTGACTAGAAAAGCACTTAGGGAGCGCAGACCTCTGCCAGGGCCACTCATCCTTCCCCATCCCCATGTTGTTATCTAATTCTAACTTTTGGTACTTTTCCAATAAAATGGCTGTTAATGAGAGGCATGGATGTGCTCTATCCCAGTGGAGATTCGGGGCTGCTGGGCCAGGGGAGCTGCTTATGAGCTCTCTGACACGGGAAAGGACATTTCCTAAAAATGGCATCGAAATCCATCCAAAACCTTTTGAGTTAACAGACAGACAGACGGGCATGAAAACTGGGTGCACGATTTTGACAAGAAACCTAATTGCGGTTTTTCTGACAAATATTGTGTTGCCAGGGCCCTCTTCTGCTGTTGAACCTGGAAAATCTGTAATATAAACTACATAGTGATTGAGGTAATGAGATTGTTCAATGCTTCGTGATTATTAAATACCTGAACCTAAATACCAAAGAATAATAAGACATAATGGAAATTTAGTTGAACAGGTAGTCTATTTTTTTATTATTATTGACGAATCTTTGCCATTGAAAAATAGAAAATGAACTCTTATTAGATTTACAGAAAACAGAATCTTCGGGGTGCCATGTGGCGTAGTGGTTAGAGCGGGCATCCCATGTGCAGAGGCTTCAGTCCTCGACGCGGCCGTCCCTGGTTCGAGTCCCGTCCCGGGGACCTTTGCCGCATGTCTTCCCCCACCTCTCTCCCCCTTCAAAAACTCTATCCACTGTCAATAAAGGCAACTAAGCCCAAAAAACTTTAAAAAAAACAACAACAAAATCTTCTGCAGTCCATTGCCATTTACTAAACAAGAAACTGTTATATTGCACATATTTTAAAATAAATGACAACTAAAAACAAGACCTTATCCAGCCTTCTGCAAGATAAGACGTAGTAACCTGACAGTGAAGATTAGCCTGAGCGCGGCAGCGAAGACAGACTGACAGCAGTGATCTGCAGCCAGGTTCCTCTCCCGCTACTGCTGAGAACAGTGAGAAATACATTCTGCTTTCACATTGAAAAAGTCGCCAAAAGTCTCTAGCAACACATAGAAAACCCGCTAGATATGTCACTAGTCACTTTTTGAAAAAAAACGTTGCCAGGGGGGTCGGAAAAGTCGCTAAATATAGTGACAACGTCGGCAAGTTGGCAACACTGCTATGCATACAAGCTTGTTTCCCATCCCCGTTTCTGATTGGCCAGCAAGCCAGGAATGCGAGACTCAACCATTTTGGTTGGTGAATAGGTTTGTCAGTCAAATGTCAGGGGCGGGAAAAAACCTCAGCCTCCTGAGGTTAGGTTATCGCAGGAGTTAAACCCTCAATATCAATGCGATAAAGGTTAATCGTGCAGCCCTAACAAAAACATTACCTCCTAGCGGAGGTAATAAAAAAATCTTCTGTGTACCATCTTTCTGTGTAAATATCTCATGTTACAGCATAAAAATGTGTGGCTTATATTCAGGTGCCACCTATATATGTACAAATTTTCTTTTCTTTTCAAATTTAGCTGGTGCACCTTTTGTGCTCAATAGTCTGAAAATTACAGTAAATTAAAAGGAATTGTGTAGGAAGAAAACAACCCTCAGGTAAATTAATAAATGCTGATGGTGATACTGAAGTATTAAGCACTCAAGAAAAAAACCCCAAAAAAACAATGTGACTTTTTCCAAACGATTTTCTGCAACAGGTGTTCCACAAACCTGCACATCAGCTGCTTTGTCAGTGGTGAGGATATCTGTTGGTGTGTCTGCACATGACTTCTTTGACTGGCTGCTGTTGCTCTCCTCCTCTCTGTCTGAATCAGAGTCAGAGTCAGAGTCCCTCAGCCTTTTCACAAGCGCACGCTCTAACATCTCTCTGAAAAACCAACGACATTTCTACGTCAAAGACGAGGTTTTGTGTGCAGACTTGATGCTGTGTTTTTATCATCCTCGGTTTGCTCACTTCGTTTCACGCTCATCCTCTTCTTTTTCTCTTTCTCGCTCTCTCTTTTCCAGCTCTCTGTATTGATCGATCATTCCCTCGAAGTCCACCAGAGCTTGCCTCTGGTTTAGCTCCTTAAGTTCCTGGAGGTTCTCCAGAACTTCCATCTCCATCTTGGAATCCTTTGTGCGATTCTCCAACACCTGGCGAAGGATCGGGCAACAATGACTCATTCATTCTTTATGCTTAATTCTTTAAAACAATGAATACAACAAAGACCTTCATGGGGTTGTTTAATTCCTCTTCTTCTCTCTCCTCCTGGATTCTCTTCTCCTCTTCCTCAAGGAGTTTCTCAGCCTGGAAGTTACGCGTTGCCCCATGCTCCATGGCGTAGTCAGTGTTTTCTGGGTCAGTCTATAACACCATATTGAGTTAAGTGTTTGATTCAGATTACAAGACTTTCAACAACAACAAAATAAAATAAAAAGGCAAACAGTAGTTTGTAACAATGATCTAATATCAATCCAGATGCCGCTCACCTTAAACGTGATCTCAGCAAGACATCTGGTGCATTTGATGTAGAATCGGAAGATCGGCAGTCCCATGTAAAGCTCGTTCTGAACGGTCTCTTTACGCGCGTTGAATTTCTTTCCCTTGTAGATGTACTCGCCGCATGTTTTACACCTGCGTGTGGGAAGAGACACAATGAGCTCTTAGAGGCAGCAAAATAATGAGCTACTTTCCACGAATTTAGCAAGTAATTGCGTTCATCTGATCAGGAAAGTAACGCAAAATGCCACAGTAAAAACTTGGGAGAGGAGATGGTTAAAAAAACCCCAACAACAAACAGAATAAACAACAACAAAAAAGGATAGTGTGTATTGAATAGGTCCCATTGAGAAGAAACAGACATGCCTCATATTGAACGGAGCCATCAATCTGACCACATACTGACGATCTTTGGGGAGTTTAAGCTTTGGGATTTTGGCAGGATCAAAGTCCGGAGGGTAGTATTTCTGTGAAAAGCAGAGTGTCGGAGCAAAGTTAGCCGCTGAAGGTCCACAATGAATGAACAACAACGTACAGTTCTGTGATCTAAAACCTATATTGATACATATTAATACACCTTAATGATAGAATCAATGGTAACAAAACAACCTAAAACACAACACGTAGCATAACTGCTAACCCCTGAAATCCCCTTGACGTTGTCGATGCCTCCTTTAAGTTAAATCTAAAATGTTCTCTTTTGATCACTTACATTCAAGACTTTTCTTTCGGACATTGCTGCGTTTGGTAGTAAAACAACGCGGAAAAAGGGCCCAGCAAAATATCGACAAGGATTAGCTCACAACGCTACAACTATGCTGTGCTGTAAACGTCCGGCTCTGGATGCACTTGCTTCCGATTTTCAAGATATGCTGCTGCCCCCTTGTGGCGTGAGTGACCACCTACAGCATCTTCCTCAGATAGATAGATAGATAGATAGATAGATAGATAGATAGATAGATAGATAGATAGATAGATAGATAGATAGATAGATAGATAGATAGATAGATAGATAGATAGATAGATAGATAGATAGATAGATAGATAGATAGATAGATAGATAGATAGATAGATAGATAGATAGATAGATAGATAGATTTACGCTCTAATTAGTCTTCTTCACGAGGCATGGTCAGTTTTGTGGCCCTTTCAGGTATAATGAGACTATAGGTCTTTGACATGGTTTGAATTCGCAAACATAGGTCTGTCTAACTAGCATTTGTCCACGTCCATTTCCTGTGAAGGAGTGTGGGTAGTGGGGTGAAGGTCATCCGTGCAGGGGGAAATGAAATCTCGATTACAGATTGGTGTCAGTGCAGGTTAATTTGAGGTCTGATCAAGGCTATATTGAAAAGTGAAAACATCAGAAGATGGACAGGCTGGAACAGTGCTAAATTATAGATGAAGGAAGGTCTGTGCTCATGAAGAATTCATCTCTGGTGGATCCAACCCGTTTAACGACTTAATTTAGAGTCGACACTTTCGGGATTAGTCTAACAATTGTTCTCTGTGACGCTATGATGGATGAGTTGACATATGCACAAGAGCCTCAAGTCTTTGGCACATCAACGTGACTCATTGAGTGAGTCAGATAGCTGGTTAAAAAACGTTTAATGTTTAAACATAATATTGGGAATTTTGAAAGAGTAGGTTTTTTATTTTATTTTTTTATTTGACCTTCGTTTAACCTGGTAATATCCCACTGAAATTAAAAGCCTATTTTATGGAGCCATTGTTGAAAAATCCACAAAAGTGACAAAGTCACAAAAGTTCACACTATTAGATTAGATTAAAAAGGTCTTAAAAAGGTAAATCCATTTCAGCAGGTCAAATCCGTTCCTGAAGTTCAAAAAAGGTGCAAAGGAGCGTCACACAAGACAAAGTTTGGATTAATATTTCAGAGGCTGGCTGATGTCACCATTCCCTGTGAGGCACGTATAAAAGAGGGGGGACACTGTTGGTGGGACATTCTTCACAAATATAACTGGGACTTTCATTCACCCTCTGTTGAGAAGGACCCCCCCTCCCTGGTTGTATTTCAGCACCATGGTCAGCACCCGGACCCTCCTCTTCCTCACCGCCACCTGCTGCGCCTACCTGCGGCTGGCCCGATCTGAGGAGTCCTCGCTGGAGACACGCTCCTTAGACTTCACCCTGAAAACCCAGCAGGAGAAAGACCTGGTAAGAGATTGTTTACAGCCATATTTTCACACACACACACACACACACACACACACACACACACACACACACACACACACACACACACACACACACACACACCCAGCCTACTGTTCGTGTACATTTTAATTACAATTTAGTCATATTTAAATACCAGGCCAGCGAGTAAGAGAGGGAAAAAGCAAAATACATGTTTTCTTGACTTTTGCTTATGTTTTCCCTTTCAGATCGATGCTTTGCAAGAAGTTCTAGAAAAGCTGAGAAACAAAGAAATGCCCTTGGAGAAGAAACTAGGCTGGTTACCCTCGGTAAGCAAACGGAGCACAATCTACCTAAACAACTGATTTTATTTTATTTTATTTCTTTTTGCATCCGCACCCCATAAACATGTTTACATTGTTTGACATAAATTAAATGTAAAATCATTTAAATAATCAAAAAAAAAAACATTATGACAAAACAAAATGAACGTTGCGAGTATCTTGCAATGCAATTATTTTACATAATTTGAATTTCTCCAATAAAATGTTTTGTATTGGACCCACAAATACATGTTCATAATAAATAGAAGCTGAAACTACTTGCCCCGATGGCCGACTGCAGTTAACTCACTTGTTTTGTATTTGCAGTGTGATGCAGGGGAACCGTGCGCTGTGCGTAAAGGTGCGCGCATCGGCACCCTGTGCAGCTGTCCACGGGGGACTTCCTGCAACTTCTACGTCCTCAAATGCTTGTAAAGAAGAAATATGACAGAAAAGAATGACAGTTGACTTCGGGTCAATTCACTCTTTTGGCATTTTTGTTTCATACGTTGGCATTTTATTTCTTCCACCTTTTAATTTCGTGGTTTTTCTTTGTGGCTAGTATTTAATGTATTGTGAAGATATCTAGTCAAAGACTGAACAAAATCTACAGATAATTTATCTCTTTAACTTGAACCCTCTTTCCATTTATTTTGAGCCAGCCGACTTCATTGAAATTTGATGTTCAGAAAAGAGATTGTCTAGGGCTCTGATGGCTCTAATGATTTAATAGTAAACCACCAATTAGATTTACAGTATGATAGTATTCTGCTTGAGTCTCCTATTCATCATTTCAAACCTTCAATTAAACAATTAGAAGTGAATGGATTTGGAGATGGATATCTTAGGGGCCCCCTGCTGGCCTGGCGCCCTATGAAGTTTAGTTCATATAAACCTTAATCTGGTTCTGGAGATTATTACCGTTGATCAAATCATAATAAAACTTTAGGCAATTCCTAGCTGCTGCAAATTAAATCTCTGGAGTCTTGAAACTAAATTTCCGCGTAATAGTCTATGAGTAGATTGATAATCTACTCATAGACTGAAGCAGGACAAACTGTGCAGTAGCAGTGAAAAAAGTATGTAAGTCAGGGTACAAAAGGACCACAATTATGAATGTACAAATTGGCGAAGGGGCGAAATGACCAGCACCTGTGACATGTAGCCTACTGGAGTGGATTAAATAAAGTGATGAATGTAAAATATATGTGATAGGGCATCAGGGCACTGTTTCTTTTTATATGCCCATTTTGATTTTCATGTAGAAAAAGAGTTATATGTTATATGTTTTCTTCTCATTTAGTCCAGCATTGTGGAACATATAGCTTACAACCAATTTGTAAATATATTTGTAAGAGTCAAGGCCAATAAACTAACTTTCAAAAATCAAACAGACTGGTTTAATTTACACAAGACTTAATAAAGAGTATAATGTCATAAACTTGCAAAGTTTTAAACAGGGGCACAAGCAGAAATGTGCAAAGGGGTGGCCAGTTGTGGTTTACTAATATTAGGGAAGGAAGACCAACAAGGGGAATTAGATGGAACCAGGAATAATGTTATGAATAATTATTCAAATGTGGACCCTCTTGTCTAAAATGAATATTGATGAAAAAAAGTTATGCACCCAGTCAATGCATTAGTTGTGCCACTGGTTGTAAAATAAAAACAAAAAGTAGGGCTAAATGATGAAAGTCCAAAAGTGCAAAAATGTTTTAAGAGTGACTAAATCATAAAATGCTTACACGTTTAAACTGAAATATATCACTATTCAATGAGAATTGGAAAAAATACAAAAAGAATTTAACAGAGTTCTAATTCAATATGAATTTGTTAAAAATAACTATTGTCATTTTATTATTTTGTTGTTCTGTGTTACAGCATATTATGAACTCATTTTATCTGTCGGTCTCACAGATCAAACTAAGGGGTGGAACGGGCTCTGCTCCATTCAAGATAAATGATCTAAAGAGGACTTAATGAGAAGGAATCATGTATTTTTAAAAGTTCAACATAATTTTTGATAACACCTTAAACAAACAAAAGTTTCACCAAATTGCTGCACAATTACTGAGTAATATATAAAACCCAATGAAATCCAGAAAGATACTTCCAAATACAGAAAACATTTTTTTCATTAAAATTGAATAAAACAAATAAAATAAAATCATCATGTGAAGCTGCACAGATCCAACAACAGAAGCAGCAATTGCAAAGGGAAGATGACTTTCACTTTTTAGCTTAGAGCTTGGGACATCCGGCTTTTTGACCTTAGTGCTCCAGATGAAACTTGGTAGTGTAAAATATCAGAACAATACTATATGCTCTCTGGCCCCGGTTACTTTCAACAAAAATGACCACAGCATTCTTCACCCGATCTCTTAATAGAAGAACTGGCCTACTGTTGTCTGTGCATGTTGAGAATAATGAATGAATGGATGACCTCATCAAATTCTTCAGGAAAGAGATATGATTTCAGTCTGTAAGTTACTTTATCTGCTAATTAATTAATTCATTTGAAAAGAGATCACAAAACTACACAAACTGTCTTATCAGAGCAACAGTGGAAAGCAAGAGACCCAAGAACAGTGCTGAGGTCATCTGAGTATAATTTTACAAACAGATATCCGTTTTTATCTCTATGGGCAAATACATTTGAATATCATCAGCAAAGCAGATGAGGGAACAGAAAGGCAAAACATAAACACAACAGTACAGCCCCCAATGATGCCCTGTGAGACTCCACATGTAATTAGGCTATGTACATACATGCATTATTATAATTTTGCTAATTATTTTATTCCATGTCAACATTTTGTTTAGAAGAAGGTTTATGAAATGCATGCATTGAATAAACTCCACTCTTAGAACAAACAGGCAATAACGACGCTTGATGTTCCAATATAGCCTATATCATCGTGAATGCTCTCGATTAAGCATACAAAACAGCATTCCAGCGCAGCAGCCGTCAACTGTCAGTCATAACCTCATAACAGGCGCTTTGCTGTCTGGTTTTCTCAATGACATCACACCCAACATGGCGTCCGGCCGGGTGTTGGAGAGGGAGGTCCAGGAGGAGCCGAAGACCGCAACCCCGGGCTTCTGCCCCCACAAATACTCCCTGCTGGTTCTAATCGGACGGACGGCCCGCCACAGACAGACGGAGCGCATCCGGCAGGAGATCGAACGAGGTGCGTGCTGATATTTTATCTCACCGAAGCTCAATGCGTTTTTTTTCCCCTCCCCTTCTTTCTGGTGTGTTATTTTTTGGCTTTTACACAAAATCACCGCCCACCACTAAGTTCTAGTTCTCGAAATCCCCACCGGGGATGATAGCGGGACCACTTTGCAGTTTTTGTTGTTTTTTTTTGTTTGTAATTTTATCCACCCCGAGGACCAAGGATGCGTCATCTGGCGATCCGCCACCATCAGCATCTCTTCCTCATCCCTCCGGGTGCATTATAATTAACAGCAGTCAGGAGCGAGGGGTTTGTCTCTTTAGCCTCTTGTAATCGATGTTACATGAATAATTGTCGTTTGTGTATTCACGCTCAGCATCATCTGGGATTATCAGTGAACGTCTGTGATTGCAGCAGATTGCAGTGCGTCGCTATAATGATCCGCTGCGTCCTGTTCTGTTGCTGGTTTACAGTCTGGATGAATTCATACTAAATATATAATAAGTGAACACTGAGAGCCACTTTGGATCTTAACTAGGCCGATTAACATTTCATCAGTGCCTGATGAAGGCCAATTTCTCTGAAAAACGCTATCAACTTTTCATGAGTTTAGAAAAAAATGGCTTTGCACCTTTTTTTCCCCATGTGTCCAGATCATAAATGGCCCCAACTGTAGATTATGTCGTTTAATGCAGTTGAATTATTTTTTGATTTGCCTAATATTTTCACAGAAAATGTTCACAAAATGCACTACACTACAAATTTATTTATGCAATTTAAAGCCCATTAAGGTACCTTTCATGTAAAATGTTCTCTTGGTCAGCTCTGATTGGTGATCAGCATTTATCTTCCCCTATTTTATAGCAATGTACGTTTTGTGAAATGAGTATTGGCCACAGAAATCACAAGTTTGTTTTTGTTATCATTTTAGTCCTAAAGTGTGAGTTGTCATTGATGTAACAGCTGAAACACGTTATTTGTGTTACGTCGTCAGGTATTCGGTCATGGGACGTGGACCTAAAATCCTGCAACCTGAATCTCTATCTGCAAGAGTTCCTCTCCCATCACACGGCTTCTTTTAAAGGTGCAGGTAAGAAGGTTTTCTTTAAAACTGAAGAGATTCTTCATGCCCAGATTCTCCAAGTGGACTCAAAGTGTTGGTCAGGCACCAGCTCAGCTGCTGCAGGGTCACTCAGGAAGGAAGGAAGGAAAGTGAGAAGCAGTTTTTCGATTGTTAAACATGGGTGTAACCTCAGGATGGGAAAGAATAGGAACCTAGAGCCACTTGTGCAAACTCTCTATGTTTATCTTTGGGCTTTAGATCTTTTTAACATGCACAGTCATGAGATCAGAGAAGCTGATGATTGCTTGGATTGGCCATAGCCATGAATAGACATTTGTTTTTCAGAGTTGCACCCATCTTCAGTAAAAATGCCGTGAATGGAAAGTGCAAGGATGGCACTGTTGGAAATGGATTCATTAGGTTTCTTGCCAAAAGTTAGATGAGAGGATCAATAAGGCTCTTATGCGTTCACTGTAAACATGTAACTGAATCCAGCAGCTTTACTGCGATGGAATAAAGGCTGGTGGAAAATAAAGCTTCTTTAGCGTTGTTGACACTCTAAAGATGAGCAAGAGTCGTGCTTACACGCACGCAATTTAAAATGTATGCGTCAGCATGTTGTAAGGGGATTTTTGTTGCTAAAGCACAAGTTGTTTCTGTTTTTCATTCAGTTCATGGAAAAAATGCCAGCTATACCAGAGATTGACAGACATAACCTTATTTTTCACCAACAAAGTATGTTCTACAGATAAGTTAGTAAAAACACAATACACACTATCTGCATGGTCTGCAATGGGTTCTGAAAAGAATGTTGGGAAACTGGACCTTGTATATTGAAAAAGTGACTGAGCCTTAAAAGCTATTTACAGCAGATTTAGATGACATGTGGAAGGAATGTCCAAAGGATATAGGAAAAGTCCAAAGACTGCATAATCCTTATGTAGACCATCTGCTCTGTGCCAGATTTTAAGACAGTAACCTTATAGACCTAAAATATAATAGTATTTGTGTAAAAATGTGGAGTTATTTTGCAAATAAAGAAATATAAAGAAAATTGTTTGCAAAGTTGTCTACATCATCTAAATGCAACACGGGTCTGGCTTATCCCGTGATTTAGCAATGATTTATGACCTATAAAAAATTTACAAGTCATTGCAGTGAAAGCTAGCATGACCTGCCTCTAAAATGGAAACATAAATCTGCTGGACTGGAAATGAGTGAAGATTTTTAAAGACTCAAAAAAAGAAGAGCCTCTAATCAAGAATGCTTTAAAACAAATCTGGCTATTTAGAAGCAAAAACAAGAATGATTCAAATCTCTCACACGTCTCTTTTTCCAAAGTGCCATAAAACATCACTGTGTTATAAGATCAAAATAGTGCTAAGCAAATTTTCCTATTAAACCAGGATTTCATGTCTAACTCTGACTTTAGAGGCTGAGCCAGTTCCCTTTAGACAGGATTTCCACCACAGATTGACTAAAACTGGCACATCATCCTCAGACAGTCATCTGACTCAGCTGTTCTTGTTCTCGTCCTTCTTCTTGTTATTTTTCAATCACCCGTCAGATGATCACAGTTCACTTTCTCTTCGGCTTGTTTTTTTTCTGGCTCCAGCTCTCTGCTTGGATCTTTTGGCGTGTTTCCCGAAGCTCTGACTCTCGTGTTTCTGTCTCTGTGTCCTTCTCTGCCTGCATGCGTTCTCTCTGTCTCCTCAGGGCAGAAGTGTCTTCGCCACTGTACCAAAGTGTTGGACACACAAGTACTGATCAGTCCATCTCAGGAACTGGCTCATTCAGAGGTAAAAAAAGAAGAAAAATCCAAAGTGATATTCTGATTGAAAGCTCAGAATTAGGTCTAACACTGGTTAACGCTGACGACCACTCAAACAATCTTACCAAAAGCATAAGACAAATTGACAGACACAGTACAACTATTTAATCCTCAAGTATTGAGAAGCCAGAAGTTGTTGGGAATTAATGAATATTTGTATTTGCTCCTCCTAAATGCCTTCCTGATGGTAATAGCTGGTATTGATCAGACAGGGCATGAGAAGGATCGACTGGGATATTTTTGGCCAACTGTAGAGTATCATTGGAACTTTAAGGACTGCCCCACAAGTCCTTGTAGTCTTAAAATCCCGTTTTTCTTAGTTGAGCAGAGAGACCTCCATACTGCAAGATGCTTACATGGTGGCACACCTAATCTGTAAAGAGTCTCAGTTCTTGTTCTAGCTCATCAAAGTCCCTTTAGGAAGTAAATCCTCCACTTAACGTACAAAATAATCTGCATGTTGTGACCAAAGGAGGGCGCTACCCGCATACACACCAAGATATTCAAATGATGCTGATGGTTTGATGGGGTTACTGGAAATCGTGACAGGAGCGGAGGTGTGTACCGCAGTGCCAAACATATACTCCTTCTTCTTTGATGGGGTTCATTATAGCACCACACTAGTCACATCGAGGCGCATTGTTGTTGTAGATTTTTAGCTCTCCCCAGTCACACAATAGCGAAACAAGCGCAGCATGGTTTGAGAATTTCATGGGATAGTCATCAGAATTATTCCTGATTAAGAGTTGATACAGATGGTAAACAGTAAGGGTGAGCAGACACATCCCTGTGGAACTCCTCTGTTTGCTGTAACTTGTTGGGAACATGCCTCTTTAGATCAGAAGCAGCCTCACAGCATCACAGATCCTCCAAAGTACTTCTACATATTTATCCAATGTTTCACATTAAATTGACCTGGAGTTTTTGTTGCAGAAAAGCTAAATCTTGGTCTGATCTGATTAAAGTGCATGGTTCTAGTTTAAGTCCCAGTAGAGTTGAGGAAAGTCCACATGTTTATGCCTAGGATGGTAGAAGACAAAAGGCTTTTCCTGGGATCACTGTCAAACAACTGGTTGGTCTTTACAGAACTTTGGAGATTTACCATCCTGCTCAACGTGTGTGGCACCTTCAGTCTAGTTGTTAGTGGATGAAGGTATTGGGCTTCTAGGACCATATCATAATTCTACCCTAAGGAAACACAGTCGTTGATTGTGAATTAGAAGCCCCTTAAAACTCCACTCACTTTAAAAAAGTCAAGTAGAAATGAATAAAAAATGCTCAGTCACATTTATTTCAAAGGGGTTGCTATGGGTACCAGTGATTGTGAAACAATCTTTTCCTTTTTTGAAAACAATATTTCTCACTATACGATTGTTTTTCACTAAATAAATGTGATCAAATTAAAGGTTAGATTTTTTTATTATTTTTTTCACTGTGGGATGAAAAATGAGTTCATCTTAAAGGTTTTTACACATTTGCAGAAAAAATGTTCCTGTATAACTGCAGATAATTTCATACAGATATGATTCCTATATGGGAATTTTTCTTTATTATTTCAATATCTTTCTGAAAACAGTGAATTTGCTCTATACTTGTCAAAGCATTAGTTTGCCCGCTACCAACAACCTTTGTTCAAAAGTGCAGAGCAACATCAACATTTATCTACATAAAATTGACATCTTTCTGTTAAAGAGGTACTTCTCTTTTGATTTCTGAATGAGTGATCTGCAAGACAATATATCTTTCCATCTCTGTTTCACCGGCAGGTGTTCGGCCTGCTGTCCAGGGAGTCTGCTCATAAGCTGCTGATCTTGGCTGGCCTGAGCGTGGAGGAAAACGGAGAACTGCTGTTTCACAGAGGCCAGTTTTCTCCTGACCATTTCAGACGAATAATAACAGAGCAGGTACAGCATACTGATTCCTTTAAGTTTTCCTAAATGTTTCCATAAATGTTTGGATGGTACATCAATTAGGGTACTTAAAATTAGTCATTTACAAAAGTTTTGCCAGGCAAACTATGCTTTTTAAAGGTGGATCAGAATTTAGGCATAAACGGGTTAATTTTGCCTATGTTCCTTGAGCTGAATACTCTTTATCCTTAATCATTTATTTAAATTTATTAAATGCATGTAATTCGTAAGATGAATACTACTAATCCTTATTGGCTGACTATACTGTATTTGAGGATAAATATCAGCATTTAAAAAATGTAACTCTATTAACTTATAGTATAATTTACTTAAAGCATGGGTGCAGCTTTAGGTCTTTCTAATAGTTTTTCTATTACAAACCTTAGAATTCCAGCTGCTCAAGATGCTTGACTGATAGTCCAAATGCCAAAAACAAGCATTTTAGACAGGGTTAAACAAGAGAAAAGCATTTAATTGCAAAGAAGTGATAAAATGTGGGCAATTAATTGCAATGTATTTTATTTCATAAAAATAACAAAAACATTGTATTTGCACTAAAGAACCTTTCTTTTTCAGTTCCCAGATCAGGAGAGCTCTGCCTCCTCCCTTACCAAAATTTATTTGACCCTCAGTTGTCCCAACATTGGACATTGGAGGAAGATCCTCCTAGGAAACCCGCCCCTGCAGGGTCCCTTTGCACTGCGTATCAACCCCCCAGAGGTACTGCCGGCCATGGAGTCTCTGGGGGAATTTACATCACTCATCTCCGGCACCATTTGCCCTGCCTCCCCCTTTGACCTGCTGCCACCTCCCACCGCCGTGGGGTTCCTCAAGCTGTCCCGCCCCTGCTGCTATGTGTTTCCTGCTGGGCGTGGTGACTGCGCCTTCTTTGCGATTAACGGGTTCACTGTGCTGGTGGACGGGGGGTCGGACTCTCAGGCCTGTTTCTGGAAGCTGGTCCGCCACCTCGACAGAGTTGATGCGGTGTTGTTGACTCACATCGGCACAGAGAACCTCCCTGGTGCTGTCTCCTTCCTAGAAAGGAAGGTGGCAGAGAAAGAGCTAAGCTATGATGTCAAAGGTAAGAGAAGACTCTCATATTCAGGATTAAAGTTGATGTTTGATATTTGACTATATTTCTTGGCAGAATGGCAGATTTCCTGCCATGGAACCTCCTATTAAGCATATAAGTAGTGTTGTGGGCGGTGCCATATCAGAGCCTTAATGTTAACTTGTTTAATTCTTTCCTAAGCCCCTTTTGACTTAGGTTTGGGATCAAGCTGAAACCATCTAGCTGTTGATCTGAGATGTAGTAGAATAATTATGACATAGTGCTCCACATTCCATTATTCCAATTACTTTGTAAAATGTGTCCATACCACTGGCAGCAAAACAGACCCCTTGGCATGATTTTACCAACACCATGCTTGACACTACAGTACAGTTTTCTTAGGTTTGAACAGATCCTTTACACTTCTAATTAACTTCATTTTGACCAACTAGCTGAATCTTTTTCTTTTCTGACCATAAAACTTCTCTTTAGAAAGCGTTTAGCTTGTTTATTTAGTCACCTACAAAATGCATTCAAGGTGAAGGTCTCTATTTTGAAGCAGTTGCTTCTTCTTGGTCAGCACCCTCTAAGTCCATGTTGAGGTTGAACATGCTTCTAAGTAGATGGTGAAACTAGTTCCAGCATCTTTTAGTTTCTAATCAGAGGCTTTGGTGCTTCCTTAGATAGTTCTAAAGATTTTTTGGAGGTGACAATTTGGGTCTGAGTGTTCCAACAGGACAATGATACACTTTGCATGGTATGCATGGTTGTTTGTCCTGTAAGTCTCTGTGTTGCTCTGCGACCCGTCCAGGGTGTACCCTGCCTCTCGCCCCGTGACTGCTGGAGATAGGCACCAGCCCCCCCACAACCCTGCATAGAATGGACGGGTACAGACAATGGATGGATGGATTAATTTCTAGTAAGAATAGTAGTCAAAGATCTAGCCAGAATTAGCCAGGATCTTGTTGGTGGCTATCAAATGCATTTAGTTTCTCTGCAACGTGCTAAGAGACATTTAACACAGTATCATGTATATTTGAGCCTGTATGCATAATTATGACCCTTTCCGGATTAGAGAAAATCCACAATAATTTTTTACTTGTGCACCTAATTGGTGTTCTTAAAATTCAGTCAAGTTGTTTAATGCATCATCATTTAACCTTCGAAAAAATATGTCAATATATGCTAAAAATTTAATCAAACATTTATACCACTGATGACTGTATGTAAACTTATGACTGCAACTGTATATGCTGCTTTGCATGATACATATTTTAATGTGTTATTTTCTGTCTGCACAGATGACTTGTCAAAGAGGCTCATCTCTCCAGAGCTAGGAGTTGTTTTCTTTAACGCCCCCAGCAGGTTGCAGGCAGAACAACATTCTTGTGAGTTTTGTAAAAAAGCAAACTGTAACACTGCTAATTTTTTCTTGCAAAAATCTGTGACAGAAATCAAAGTAACGTGAGTTATAAATCTTTTCCTTTAAGTTGCAGACAATGTGTTGAAGAGTACACAGCAGGCTGCCATAACTTTACAGCTCTTGAAGAAGTTAGACATAAGACCACAACCAATGTTCCGACCACAAGGAGTCCTTCTAAAACCACTCACCTTATTTCAAAAGATGGGAGTGGGACAGCTGGATTTATACATCCTCAGCCCAGGCAAGAGCAGCCAGGAGTATGAGACGTTCATGCAGAACTGGCCTGATGGAGTCTCGTCACCTTCGCAAAGTCTCCCTCTGACCACGCTGGTTTCAGTTGCTTTCCTGCTTGTGTGGCATCCAGCATGCCCTCAAGAGAAGGTGGTCAGAGTGCTGTTCCCCGGCGCAACTCCACAGGCAAAACTGCTGCAGGGGCTGGAGAAGCTCAAAGGATTGGACTTCCTTCAGAAGCCAACAGTAACAACCGGAGACCTTGAAAACCAGGGGGAAGAAAGGAAAGTCAAGAGAACGGAAAGCCTGGACAGTGGTCAGTCAATAGGGAAAGAGGGAACAGCCAAGCAAGGTAAAGAACGAGGAGCAAAAGAAGAAGGAAAAGATGTATTAGTGAAAGAAAAGGTAAAGACATTCAGTGGAACCAAAGATACTGATAAAGCTAAAATCAAGGAGGCGGGCGTAAAGCGTAAACCTTCCCTATCAGAGAAGAATACTTTAAAGAAAGGGTTAGGGAAGGATGGAAAAAAAGAGGAGAAGACTGGCAATAAAGAGGAGTCTAGTATTAAAAGGACTGAGCAGATAAAAAGAGACGGAGTCCCATCGAAAACCAAGAAGGACAATAAAACAAAACCCAAAAAAGATGCAAGGAATGACAAAACAGGAGAAAAGAAAACACAAAAGTCATCGGCAAATCAAGCAAACAATGATAAGAAAGTGCATGCAAATAATAGCTCAACAGAACAAAAACAAGGGTCTTTGTCTAAACTCCCAGAGCCAGAGTGCCCTGGTACTGACAAGCAGAATCACAAGAAGGAGAAAGAAGCCGAGGAGAAGAAGCACAGCTCCAAGATGTCTACCCCGGAGGATATGACAGCTGATTTTCTCAGGCTCCAGGAAGAAAGCAAATTGGAAGTAGCCGAGCCAGAAACAGCTGTAGAATGTGTAAAAAACCTTGGAGGCTTTCGAGAAGATGCATGCAATAAAACGGTTGAAAGGTTTTTAGAGGAAGCAGCAGGTGATTTGAATAAAACAAAAGTAGAGGGTGGTGATGGTTTCGTGCAAAATATCCCTGGGAAGAGTGGGAAAGCAGAAACAGTCCTCCAACAGAACCATCCAGATGAGTCTGTCAAATCTAGTAAACCTACAAAGGTTGTAGGATTCCCATCCCCTTTGAACAAATCATCCAAGAGTGACCACACAGTCCAGTTGGACACAACCCCAACAGAGTATACACTTCTGGATGGAGCTTTGAAACACTCCCCTCCCTCTCACTCATCTCCAGAAAATCAGGCTCCTAACAGTGTTGAAGAGGAGACAGTAGAGCCAGTTTCCCCTGACTCACGTCCTAACAGTGCAGGCCACACTCCGTACTGTCTTTCCCCAGATGACTTATGGTGCAACAGAGCCACACTGAGCCGGCTTCAGGCCCTCCATTCAGCTGATGCTCACGAGGCAAATGGGTCATCTGGGCAAAGCGAGGAGCAGGTTTGCAAGACCAAACGTTCCACTGAAAATCCCAAAGAGAAGCACCTAAGTTTTCTTTCTTTGAGTACATGTAAAGAGGGTTCTTCAGATCCTTCACCTTCTTTGGCCACAACCACCACCACCACCACGCACTCATTACCAGCAGAAGTGAGCTCGCCTCAGTCGACAGAAGTTGATGAATCATTATCAATGTCCTTCGAGCAGGGACCAACCGCTGGAAGCCAGAGAGAAGGAGATGAAGGAGTTTATCTCTCCCACTCTAATGGAGGATATTATGTGGGGAAGTCTTTACCAGTGAAGAAGCCGCCCAGATCTTTTGGTCAGAGTTCCGAGATGGGGAGACCCGCTGCACCTAACACTCTCCATTTTGAGGGATCAGCTCACGACGTGGACCTCTGTTTGGTTTCTCCTTGTGAGTTCAAGCATTTCAAACCGCCTGATTCAAGCTCCGGCACGAGTGAGGCCTCCAGAGAAGTCAGCGATCCAAACCACCAAGGCAACAACAATAACAACCCAAAGGACAGGTCACAGAGTGAGTCAAATGCCCCCGTCTGCACAGAGGACTGCCCGTCCACCACAGCAGATGGAGCTTTGGATTCGGACTCTGATGATTCATGTAGTGACCCATCCAACTCCCCCTGTAACCATGACATGAGTCAGACTTTGCCCCCCGACCCCCTGCCAGCCCCCTTCAGAGACAGTCCACCCCTGCCTCCCCATCCTGACACCTCTATGCCAGTTCCTCAGTCTGACTCTGAGGCTCATGGGAAGAGAGCAAAAAGCACTGCAAGCCGGGGAAAGAAATTTCCAGGGGTGAGTGTGTCACATTATCAAAGAACAAAAATTATCTGACAAAGTTTAGGATCTTCATTAGTTTTCCGAATTTTCTGGCGTGTAAAGAGTTTTTTTCTGGCTAAAATAAGCTGTGTAGAGTGTCTTGCAGAAAAAAGATGAATAACTTCTGATAATTTTCATTTTTGTTACATTACCTACCACAAACTTTAATGTATTTTATTGAGTGTAAAGTGTGAAAAGCACGATATTCAGTTAACGCTGTAGAATCATATGTCTCTGCAATTATATCTACCAGGTTACCACATCTAGAGATTGACATTTTTGACATCAAGCTCCAAGTCTTGCCGCAGATTCTCAAATGAATTTGAAAGAGAAATCTGACAGAGCCATTCTAACACAAGATTAAACTTTCGGTGTATATCTTAGACCGTTTTTCGGTGGGAGGGTGAAGTATTTTACAGGCCTTGAAGGTTTTGTTCTGAGATTCACCTGTATTTACTCACATCAATTCTGACCAGCTTCTTACCACTCTTATACTGAAATTAAATTACACACATGTGGACTTTATTTACTGTCCTCTGAAGGCCACTGGTTGGAGTGTATTTTTTAGGGGTATCACATTAAAGGAGCTGAATATAAATCTGTGCCAAAATTTTCAAATGTTCATTTGTGAAACATTTAGTAAATCATGTATTATTTTCCCTCCACTTCAGAATTATGAACTACTTTTTGTTGATATTTTGCATAAAATCCCAGTAAAATTACTGAAGATTTGTTGCTGGAATGTGACAATTGTGAATATGTTCAAGGGGTTTGAATATTATTGCAAAACACTGTAGTCTTTTAGTCACTGTGGTCTTTTACCAAGCTTTTTGTCTTCATCAGCAGGGTGTTAAACTTTCAAAATTTACATTACTTTGACACAATTTCCTGGTAACATCAGTAATATCCATGAAGTCGTTTTTTTATGCATCATTTCATTCATTCTTTCAGTGGTTTAATGAACATTTCTTTGCCACCAGCTTATTGATGCTCCCCAAAAATCAGGCTCAGGGAAAATCAAAACGGGGAACCACAGTGGAGCCACAAAAGGGAATCTCTCCAGCACTCGAACACTTTCCTCCAGCACTCGCTCGACACCAGCAAAATCATCACCAGCTCCCAGTATGTCATTTCAAACAGGAATCCCCTTTTATACAACAATTTGACCATGCTGGCTGATAGGGAAAGCATTCTGACATCTTTTGCTTTCTACTCTCCCTCCTGTCAGGCTCTAAGGCTTCCTCTGCTGGTGAAGTCAGTATTTATGTGGACTTAACCTATATTCCATCTGGAGCCTCCTCTCCCACTGTTACTGTGGACTTCTTCAGGTGTATTCGCTCTTCCTGCTACATCATCAGCGGCAACAGTCCAGAGCGAGAGGAACTAATGAGAGAAACTCTGGATGCTCTGCTGGATGGCAAGACATCCTGGCCGGAAATAATGCAGGTAAAAACAACAACAACAAAAAAACAATATTTGAATGTAACTTGAACTGAGTTAGAGATGGCACTAGGGAGAAGTTATTTTGCAGGTGCTCCAAATTAATAAACTAGTGTATGAAGCTGCCCGTCTCTTTGTGCCAAGGTGACGGTGATCCCCACCTTTGAGTCGGTGTCGATGCAGGAGTGGTACCAACAAACCCTGGACAGGCAGCGGGAGCTGAACATCACTGTCCTGGGGTCCAACAGCACGGTTGCCATGCAGGACGAGACTTTTCCTGCCTGCAAGATTGAATTCTGAGGTGGATAATACATGACAGCAGATGAATGTGAATGTCATGTATGAATAAAAATGTGAGGACTGGGGGATTGATAGAGATAGAATCAGATGTCATGGGGATATGGCCCACCCCCTTTGCATGTTAGTGGTAAATAGCCACTTTATGGGCTTCTTATTGCAGTTGAAAACTAATAAAAAGGGGTTTGCATGCTTCTTTTGGCCAATGACCCTGTTCAAGACAGGAGAGGAGATGAAACTAACTGCCAAGGATGCATGTCACTCTGCGAACACAGATGGTCATATGAAAGTTTCTGCTGTAGATTACTCAAATTAGCTAAAAGAGAATTGAGGACACAATATGGAAATTTGCTTTACAGTTTGCAGCATCCAATGCAACAAGAATCCACCAAATTCAGATACATTTTAAAGAGTCTTAACTATTTGCATTGTATGTTGAAAATGAACACTTAATCTTCAAGGAGTTCAGATGTTTCATTTGTCTCGAGGTGTTTGTTGTGAGCACTGTAAGCAGATGTAAAACAGGCTGTGCTGTGTGTTGTAGCTGTTTTTGAAAGTGTTTTGTTATTGCTGCCTTTTTAAAATTGAGATCTGAACTAGAAGGAAACAGACTCGGATAAACACCCGGTCACCAACCAGCGAGTAATAATACTTTAATCTAAGGGATTAGATGATTTTACTGATTTAACAGCAACAACAATTGTAAAATTGAGAATGGTCCTACAATTGTATTCCAGTAAAAGTTCTTATAATCGTGCAATTTTCACAAAAAATATATAACTGATGAAAGAATTGCAAGTGTAAATATGAAATAATCATACATTATGTGTTACAAAATATATTTTGCACAGTGGTAAATCACAAATGTGTAATGGTGATATTAGAAGCTTTAAAGGCTGTAAATAAGAGCAGATGTGATGAAGTAATTTTGAAACTTGAACTGAAAGAATGATCGTGACCAAATGGAAAATGCTGTTCATAAAACTGTTATTCGGAAGGTCCATGGATTAACCATTCATACCTGTTGTTTTTATATTATTGTTTGTTACCAAACCTCTACATTATATAATTTGGAACAAGTGCTCAGGAAAATTAAATGTTCAGATGCTACACTATTGCCCCTAAATTGGAATAAAATACTTTTTACATCTTCTCGTAAAGTAGTTGAAGCAGGTTATTTTCTTTTTGACGGAGACACTATTGATCAATCCCTTTCAGAAAAAATGATTCAAAATGTATGGGTACCAGCATATATTATCACTTTCACATTACTTGAATTTCCAAACATACATTTCATCAGCTTCATCTGGAAAAGTTGCCTTTATTTTCACTGAGACTTGTTCTCTAAAACCAGCTGGGTAAAAGCATTTCATATTGGGTTATTTTGGCAATTTTGCAGTCCTGGGTGAAGTATGGGCAGTCGGATGTTTTATGTGTTTTAGGTGACTTAAAATGCATTGAATTAGCAAATTAACCTAAAGTGTATGCTTTTGAACTGTGGGAGAAATAGAATACGGAAACATCCCAAAGGAAATCCCTACCATGTAGCCCTGGATACAATTTTTATAATGTTATTTCAATTCTGAATTACAATATGTAAAATAAAACAATAACAACCATAAAAGTCTGATATGTCTAACACAGGATTTGTAGTGACAGTTAAATTTGGATTACAAATGTAACACAAATATCTAGTGTATATTGATGTTATGACCAATTCTTTGGTCAAAGTTTAAATCTTAAACATAGCTATAGCACTAGCTTGTGCTATCTAGCTAGCGGATAAAAGGCTAATGTTCTCTCAAGTGAACAAATATGTTCTCCAGCGTCAACCAAGATTGTTAAAACAATAAACTAACATAATTGTACAGCATCATTTTACCATCTGACCATTTCTTATTTCAAGCTATGGAAGAGTTTTGGTGAAGTTCGATCAGGTCATTGCAGAAGTCAAAATTGTTGCCTGTTAAGAATTATGCGGCTCCTTTAGCCTCAATGTTCAGCCCAATGTTTGCCATAAATACTCAACTTCTGTCCTAACAACATAAATCCAGTATTTGAACAGACAGCCCACCATTTCTTGGGTGTGGAAATTCCCTACTACCAATTTTAATTGTGCCGTATTTACACTTCATCTCCTCCAGATCCATTATTTTCAGTTATTCAATTCTGGAAATCCTTACTCCCTAGTCTGAAGATCCATGGAGGTCATTGTGAGATATGTTTTAGTTTACTCTAAGTGGCAATTTTGCCTTTATATTTGCCCAACTATGCATGTGACATAATGAGTTTTTAAATACCAAAATATGAAAAATCACAGCAACAGGTCATTTTCACCTGAGAAAACAAAATGCTGCCACCAAATACATGGAATCATCACATTTTTATGACATTTCTCTAAAAGATCTGACAATGTTTTATACAAAGATGCACTGAAAAAAAATTCTCCTAAGATTGTAACAAGTTATGGGAAATTTAATTTTGATTTATAAATCTCTAACTCTGAATGTGTTTCTCAAGGGAGCTTGTTATCAAACACAAGGTCATTACAAACCTTGTATGAACAAGACATCTAAGCTAATATTTGAATTTCATCTTAGCCAGCCAGTTGTAATTATGTTTGTGTGTCCTGCATATGTAAAACTTGTAATTTATGTTGTTTTTTAACATGATATTCATGAATAACAAGGGCAAAGCATTGTAGGAGAGTGGGGTAGTTGAAAAACCCTCCGATTGTAAGTAGCCTATAAAAGACAATGTCAAAGTATTTGGATTGTAACATTAGTAGGAATGCAAGAATAAAACAAAACATGCACAACTAAAAAGTGTCTTGAGATTCATGTAAATGCAAACTTTGAGGAAAGAAAATCAGCAGATACAGTATTAATGAGGCAGGGACAAAGTAGTGGAAATGAAACTACTCATGTTTCGTGGCAATGAATCAAAAAAAATCTGACCTGTTTTGCATACATATGCAGAGATGTCATACTCTGCTTCAGAATTCATAAAGACCTTCATAATGACAGTAGAGTTAAAATAATATTTCTGTCACTCAGATGATGTTCCACCGATGGTGAAAACTATGCAACCATGTGTTAATGACCCACAGCCTATGACAACAAGACGTTTATTTAGATTCCTCTCAGATAATGGTCTTTAAGGTGCCAATGAACTAAAAAACCCCAGACAAAAATAAACAATAAAGTCATAGAAAACAACACTTATGGTGTAGGCTACACTAAAACATCAGATTTGACCCACAACTCGTTTTTGCCCTTCTCGTGGTTAAGTCTTACATACAAACAATTCAAACTTTAAAGTCACAGTACTTACACCTCGGAGCATGGGTCAGGTGGGATATAGTGGAACAGATGTAAACAAAAAAGGAACAGGTGATCAATCTATGTCATGGAGGAACCTTAATAATCATAGTTCTAGCTTCAGGGCGCCTACACCAATCTTTTCATTACATTACGTATTTACCTCCGCCATGGAGGTTACGTTTTCACCTGGGTTCGTCTGTTTGTCTTAGTTAGCAACATAACTCAAAAAGGTATTGACAGATTTTGATGAAATGTTCATGAAATGTCTTCAATGGGAGTGGGAACAAGTGATTAGAATTTGGGAGCGATAGAAAAATGGCTATTATCAAAAAAGTGATAACTACTAAACTAATATTGTTGTCAGTGTGAATCCACCTGCTAAAGTTATGTTTTCATGGTCAAGGAATCTAAAAATAAAGCTACAACTAGATTACAAGGGCGGGGGTGGGTGGGGTGGCGGGTGGTGCCTTGGCAGAGGTCTGCACTCTCCGAGTGCTTTTCTAGTTCAAAATAGCTTCTTTTAAAGCTGTGGTCCGTAGCGAAACATTATTAAAAGGAGGAAGAGATTTTGAGATGTAAACTGCTACATGTGTGTTTTATTTGTAGTTGGAACTCAGAAATTCCGACTTCCAAGTGGGAAAAATCAACTGGAACCCCGGCTTTGAAGTGGGACTTCCCACTTGAAAGGTCTGAGTTTTTTTGTTGTTCTGACTTTGACTTTTAATATGGATGCTACTCACATCAACAATAGTGGCTGTGGTGGAAACATGTTAACTTTACAAGACACACTGGTATGAGTGCTTCTAAAATCAATGTTACATGTAGAGCTTCCAACTCTAGAGGGAGAGGGCTGGGCAGCGTCAACACTTCCTTGCTATTCCAACTCCAACTTGCAACGGAGGCGTGACCGAGACTGGGCTTGTTTTATACTCCACAGCAGCAGGAAGGCTGACGTCAGTTATAACTGCAGACGTCAGTAATCCAAGCTGAGCCAGTAGCGATGCCCGATTCATATTCAAGTGCGGTGTAAAGTTTTAACCTGAAGAGGGCACTCCACTAACAGCTTTTAGTAAAAAAATCAATATTTTTACTAAAATGTACTAAAGTACAAAAAATAATGACCAGACATGTAGACAGCACTATTAGACACTCATTTCAACAGTTTATCAGCAACAAAAAAAGTTAATTTGGGGGTGGGTTACACTTTAAGTACTGAAGTCTAAAGCTTTGTTTATGAAGGTTAGGCCTACATAAAACTGCTGTATTTCACAATCTGCTTTACGGTTGGTGTATTTTATATGGACAAAGTCCAGGGTGTAGTCATATAAAAACTGAAAGTGAAAAAATGAAAGCAGAGGTTTGGTTTCTTTCTTGAGAAACTCCCAAACCTGCAGCAGCTCACTGAGGTTTACCACCAAATCTTTACTAAAGGTAAGTTTAATTTAAGAAATAATCCTAGGAATACAACAAGCAGAGACTATTTCTGTGTGTAGTGTAAACCACTGTGTTGCTCAAGAAATTATTTAGTGTGTTTCAAGTCATGTGGGGAGACAATCCTTTGATGTCTGGCATTCATCTGAAGTTTTAGACTCCTCTGTATTAAATTTTTTGTTTTTAAATGATCTATTGTCACATATTTGTAATTAAGGCAGTGTTTAATTCATGTTCAGGAGCTAAATGCAGTGGAAAAATGTAAATTATCCCATTTACATTTCGTAATTATTTTGAAGTAAAACTGAAAGTAAAAACAATGTGTACCAGCGCATAGCCTCTATCAAAAACTCTGAGGTTAATTTTAATTAACTTCGTTTGGATGAACAACTTAACATATTATTAGTTTGCAAGCAGGTTTTACAAGTGGAGTCATTTTTTGTATGGATGGACAGATGGGTGACCCTCCGTCAGTCGGTCTTGAAAATTGATCTCAACAGAGACTTTCCATCCATCCTCTTTTTGCAAAGAGTAATGGAAAAAACATTTCCATCTCCAGATTAGCAGAGCTGGCAGAGGCATAATGATATACACTCTAGGCAACTGTAACTGCAGAATAAAGTAGTTCACAAAAAATTTGACACTGTTACGCTGAACACAGATCCATGCCACGCCTTTCCGATTTTTACCTGGGGTGGGGGGTGGGGGGGTCGGTTTCCTTATGGTTTGTAAATATACTTTGTGTTACTTTATAACAGGAAATCCTAACAAAGTAAACATACATTTGTGCTTGCAACATGAAAAACATATGAAAAAGTTCAGCGTGAATACAGGGAACATTTCTGACAGAAATTATTTCTGTTGTTTATCTGTCAACATCTTAAGATACAGAATTGTAAATCTCATCTAATACCACCTGACAAAAGTTTATTCTTCCACAACACTGCCTTTATCTCCAGGTGACTTTGTCCAGCCTATCCTCCATCATGTCTGCAGTCACATCCAGTCTGTCCAAAGGTCAAGAGAACAATCTGTTGTCCCTCTTCAGTCATGTCCGACTCCACCTTCTCTACAAAGCCACCGTCCACGGTTTCACTGCTGCTGCCTTCCACAGCCGCTGTGATCAGCAGGGTCCCACTGTCACTGTGGCCTACAACGCTGCCGGGTTTGTCTTTGGGGCTTACACATCCAAGAATTACACCCAGAGCGGAGTGGCTGTCAGTGATGAGGAAGCTTTCCTTTACAGCATCAGTGCTAAAAGAGATAAACCACTGAGAGTGGAGGGTATCAGTGGGCAGCATGCCTTCACAGATGGAGCCCCCGGTCCACATTTTGGTGCCTTGGTTTTCTTGCATGAGAACAATCCTGCAGTGCAATCCAATCCAGGCACCTGCTTCAACTTCCAGGCAGCAGAGATGCATGGGGATGACTTGGTACTGAAAGAGTTTGAGGTGTATCGAGTTGAAGGTCTGTGAAGGAATTTTCTTTTATGAAAAACCAAGGTTCTCTCATAGTTGAATCAATTTATAGTCATTTATATTCATTACTTTACATGTGGCTGTAGAATTATTTGTGTTTATATGTAGTGGAAAATTATCTAGTTTAAATGTGGCTTAATATGTTTATTTTTTACAACAATATTTTTTACAATAGGTCTAGGAGATCTCCTGGAGAAGCCTTGGAGAAGCATCCAGTGGACATCTGAGTATGTAGAAACCCAAGTAACATTTTTAATGGGAAACTGTCAAGTATAAGTATGCAAACAACAACTCCTTAAAGAATTAATTATATGAGCTATACCAACACTTAATTTCCCTCTGGGATCAATAAAGTATTTTTGAATTGAATTGAATTGAAAAGCTATGTTTACACTGCAAAACCCCATTTAGTGTTTTCCACTGAACCTCGAGGGGTGTGTGTGTGGGGGGGACATGGAAGCAGTTCCGCATTGAGAGGAGCTGATGTCTTTTAAATAGGCTACTCTTAATACATGTAAACCTGCACTCAAGAAAAAATGGAAATATGACATCTTAAGATATAAAAGAGATGTAACAATTTGCAGCTAACCAGAAGTTTTTCTCCCCAGAATTCTTTGTTTTTTAGGTGGAGCCATTTTTAGACAATTTTGGAAAAGGGAAGAAGGATTTGTGAATGTTGGTGTTTCTTTTTACTTAATGAAATCATTAGAAAACAGACCTTAATGTGGAAAATATAATATATTTATTTCAGAGAAATAAACTTTAAATTTATAATAAAGAGTTCATCCTCCAGTCAGAATTGTTTAAATTGATATTTAAAAGATTACAAGATGGATTATGATTGTAATTATTTACATAGATTAATATTAGATCTTTATCCAATCATACATATCCAAACTCAACCGTGATGAATAACAGAGAAGGGCTGTACTTGGAACCAAGCTTGATTCACTTAGAATAAATCAGAATTTTGTTCATTCTTATGTTTTAGGTGAAATATCAGATCGAAAAAGATCAAGTTTTTTTCTAGTTTTTGTTCTTTTCACCCTTAATAATAATAATTTTTTTTATTGCTTCCTCTGTAGAAGAAAGCAACAATTAATGACAAGCATCCAGAACTATCTGCCTGAGATCAAAACAGTGAATCAAGCCCGTGTGTTGTTGGTGGGTCCTGTTGGAGCCGGCAAGTCGAGCTTTTTTAACTCCATCAACTCAGCATTTCGGGGCAACATGACATGCCAAGCCATCACCGGCACAGCAGGGACAAGTGTGACCACTCAGGTGCCAACAAAATATTCATTATTGATTTATCTTCTCAGATTCTGAACAGGAAATGTGCAGGATTAACTGGTAAACACTGACTTTTTGCACTGCCTGTAATTTAGCCAGGCTGATAGTGACGACATGATAGGTAGATGATTTATTTATGTGTCCCAATTTATGCAGCCTATTATACTTGTTATATTCCCTCCGTAGTATCGCGCCTACACCATTAAGGCAGGAAGACGTGGTGGAAATCTTCCTCTGATCCTCTGTGACACAATGGGGATGGAGGAAAATGCTGACACTGGTTTGAACATTGATGATGTAGTCAGCATCTTCAAGGGGCGCATGAAAGATCGTTACCAGGTCTTTAAATACATGCATATTTCAGTGTTACCTTCTGCCTTTCAACTGTTAGGATGTGGGGTGCTGAATAATTAAAAGCCAATTATTTGTTTGCTTTCTTTAGTTTAGTACCTGTTCGTCAATCCTAGAAGACTCTCCAGGCTATCAGAAACACGTGACTCTGAATGACATGATCCACTGCGTGGCCTATGTGATTGACACCAACAAGGTGTCCCTTCTCAGCCAGAAAATACTAGACAAGTTCACTGCTATTCGGAAGAAGGCCAACCAACTTGGTTAGTGGGAACGTCTCAAAATATAAAACTGCTTGATGTTGCTATAGAGAGTACTTTAAAACTGTATTCATACCTATTTAACTTTTGCACAATTTGCCGTTTTAGAAGCTTAAATTTCAATATATTTTATTGGGGTTTTATGTGATGGATCGACACAAAGTATTAGTTGGATTGAATGCAAAATCACATTTTAAATTTTAAATTTTCTTCCAGGATTGCTAGTTTCAGGTTGTTATTTGCAAAAAAATATTTAAAATTATTTGTTCCTTACGCTCCAATTTAAAATTATTTTATGTTGAGCCTTCTCATAAACTCCCAACAAAAGCTGTTGGTTTATGGTTGTAACTTGAGAAAATGTGGAAAACTTCAAGGAGGATTAATTGTTTTGTAAGACACTGTAGGCATTAGGTGGTGTTAACAGGAATCCTTTCATTGCACAAATTTCATGAATAATTTACAGGCTGATGCATGAATTCTTGCAGTCAATCAATAGATCTTCCCAATATTGTCCTAATTTTGTTTCCTGACAGGAATTCCTCAGATTTTGTTAATGACCAAAGTGGATGAAGCCTGTCCGCTGGTGGCAAAAGACTTGAAAAATGTGTATCACAGTGTTTACATCCAGAAGAAGGTAACTTTTTGAACAGATATTTACCATATTAAAGAGGAACTTCTTGTAATATCGAGGAAATCTATAAATGTTGGCACAACTTTTCAGGCCCGCCAGTTGAGCGAGTCCTTGGGCATCCCTTTGTCCTATGTGCTGCCGGTGAAAAACTACAGCGAGGAGCTGGAACTGGATCAAAACACCGACATACTGCTGTTTATGGTCCTGGAGCAAATGCTCAACTATGCAGACAGCTTTTTCGAAAACCAGATTGCAGATGATCAGGATGAGCCCCACAGATCCACTGCTCAACCTCGCCGTGTTTTGACAGAACGTAACGAACCTAAGGTTGTTTAAAACGTAATAGTTATTCATCAGAGTTACAGTATTTTTGCAAAACTTTAGATCGCTTGTGCTCTTATCTATCAGGAGGTTTCTGACTGACAGGTGTGCTCAGAATGGGTGCAAAGTCAATGCAATCTCATTGTTTATCGTTGATAACTTTCAACCAGTTGTTTTCATAAGCTGATTTTAAATTTGTCAATACGATTGGGTCATATTCGATCAATGTGGTCATATATTCTTGAACTTAGGCTGGATTAGATCTATTTGTCTAGCAAAGTACCTTGAGGTATCATTTAATGTAAAGTGCTGCATTATAAATAAACTGAAAAAGGAAATTAACTGAATCAACAGCAACTTTTTTAGTCAACATTTCAAAGTCCTATGAAGCACCTTCCACTGCAGCAACGAGTCATCCAGAAGCTTTGCTAAAAGCTTGCATATTACTGTCGCATCGTAAAATGACCCATTCAGCTTTGTCTTTTGCTGGTATCATTTGGACCCCTCCCCCATGCACACCAACTCCCAACCTCTGGGAGACAAGTTTGAGTTCATACCTTTAACATGAAAAAAAACAAAAAACTTTTTTTTTTTTTTTTTTTTTTGCTGTACACTTCGTTCTTAATGAGCAAAAGTTTTAACCATGATGGCAGTCAACAAAAGTGTATTTAATTCAACCTGCAGTAACATAATTGAGTTTTTGGTTTTAGGTATCTTGAAAAATGTGACTATATTTGCTTTAAGTTTTATTTGAACTCATCCTAAAAATGAGGTGGTTTTGGTCGGTTATGTCAAAGTGTTTTTAATTCTTATAAGATTTTAGTTTTTTTGTTGCAACTATTACATCTTTTTGCATAAATGTTTCTACTATTCACTGTAATTAAAAAGGGATTGTGAGTTTTATTTGCCTTGGTTACTTACCAGATATCACTGGTCATTTCTTAAAATCCCTGTTTTGGAGTATATTAAGTCATTAAAAGGGTATATTAAGTCATTAAAATGCCTTTTTCCTGTTTTTTAAAAAATGAACAAAATGTAGGATATTTCTTAAGCATCTAATTAGAAGTCCTCTAATCAACAGAAGCTATAATCTCATTATGAATCCAGCTGTTCTGTGAACAAACAGTATCATAATGAGCATTATATAGACAATCACGTCAGGGTTAGGCAATAAATCCACCAAGACATGGCAGGCCAGCATTATGAGACCATTAATCTGGGAAGCCATAGGAAACTCTGGAGGAGCTGCAGGGATCCACAGCTCAGGTGAGCGACATGAAGTCCTAATCACAGTGATGCACTTATTTGTGTTAGTCTACCACATAACATTCTAATAAAGGAGATTGTGCCACAGCAAAATTCAGTCAGCTTTCTGTTTCTGATACTTTGAATGTTGAGCAACATATGTTGTTTAACTTTATTTGGTCACAAATATGAAGGTGTTTAAAAAAATAGAAGTACAATATTGCATTTTTCACAAAATGACGTTGTATTAAAATATTTTGTGCAAAAAATGCATAAATGCGGACTGTGAATGTTAGAAAGGTATGGAGAGCTCCGTTTGCTTTGGTCAGCAAACATATGTCAGTCACAGTTTCATAAGAAAGGTTACGGAACATCTTTGTTATGAAAATGTGAAGGACTTTATCTATTGTCAAATTGCTTTCGATAGTTTATTTCCATGATTTACTCATAGGCCATTTTCTTTGTGATCACAGGCGCTTGTGCGCAGCATCAACTCGAATACCTTGTCAGAATGACACAGCAAGCTCGTCTTTTATGTTCAATATAGCCATCATCACTTCGACAACAAAAATAAAATCCAGCAGTCCACATGACAGAACAAAGACGTCTGGTTTCCTTCCACCCAATGGCAGAAGTCGCATAGTTTCGGTGCCGCCCTCGACTGATCCCGGCTATAAGACGCGTTTCGCAACCTTGCCAACCACAAACGCTGCGTCGCTAACAGTCCTGCACAGATTTTACGTATTCCGCCACCGGACTGTTGTCACGCTTTCACGAAACTGGGATTATTTATCTGGTTTGGAAACATGATTCCTGAGGAAAGCTTCGCCTCCGTCGAGATCAGGTCAGATATTATTTGCATGATTTGGAAACGAAATGTCTGTTCTGTTTGCAGGGACGTCTTGTTCTGGACAGGAATGTCTTACGTCGTTTGACCCTGCATTACCTGAAACTTATATGCTGTTTGACAAGGCTGCAGCTTCTGTAGAAATGAAACCATGAGTACATCAAGTACTGCAATGGACAACGTTAATATTCCACACTATGGACTGGCATTATGTGCATGCATGTTATACACATACTTCACTGCCAAGTATGCATGTTACAATGCATGCTGTTTTTTAAATTACACAGTCCATATGCACTAGATAGGCTACTTTACTGCATCTAAGTTCAAGTTAGTGCATTTATCTAACTTTTTAAATAACTTATCTCTTAGCATTTTTATTGCACAATTTTGAAGTATAGTTTTGTTTCTTCCTGTGTTAAAAAATAAATTGTTCTTTCCCATTACTCAGGATGCAGTCTGCAAGCTTGGCACTGGAGGAGTTGCTTGTCACTGCCCAGAAACAGCACTGTCTCACTGTTGGCATCTATGAATCAGCAAAGCTTCTCAATGTGTGAGTAAAAACCATTAATCATGCCTTAAGCAGGCATTATTGTGTTTATCAGCTGTATTTGCTCTTCTCACATTCCAAAGACTGACATTCCCCCGGTCTAACAGCTGCAAACATGTGAGTACAGGTGGTTGTTTTCTCTCTCTCTAATGTTCCTCTTTGTTTCTCTAGAGACCCGGACAGCGTAGTCCTGTGCGTTCTGGCAGCTGACGATGAGGAGGACGTGGGGCTGCAGATCCACTTCACCCTGCTGCAGTCCTTCTGCTGCGATAGCGGCATCAACATCCTTCGGGTCTCTGGGGTTCCAAGGCTGTGGCAGCTTCTGGGAGGTGTGAATGCCAACCGAAACCAGGAGGAGAGTGGAGATCTGCACTGCATGCTGGTCACGGTGGGTTTGGTCTTTAGCTCCAGTATGAGCATTTTCTACTGTCTGCAGGTCTAATTCACCTTAATATATGATCATGGTTAAAATTCATTTTCATTGTTTTCATGCAGAATCTTCAGGTAGACCACTACAGACTACAAGAAGTTGGGACGTACTGCCAAGAGAGCCGACGCCTAGACCAGTGGGTTCCTGAGCTGGTTCTGCAGGAACGCTGAAGGGTGTCAAAAACCCTTGAAACCCTAGAGTTTCTGGAGTGAGATACAAAAGAAATGAAGGAATTTCATGCTCAAGTAGCAATCGTATTGAGTGGAATCACTCCCAATACCCAAACTGATGGCAGCAGGAGCTTAAAATGTTCTCCAAGTTGCTGTAAAACAGTTGGACGTTTCTGCGAAATATGAAGACAGAAAACTGGATTGACTGATAATTTCTTCTCTATCAGGAAAACAGTCTTAAAAACCCATTATGGGCTTCTGTTTGGGCTCTCACAATGTTCAATGACTGTTTCAAATTAATCATTAAGAGGTGCAGCAGCATTGACTGTAACTTATGAAATGTAATAGTGAAACTACTGTATAGCCAACATTCCTGAGTGTTTAGAGTTGGGAGAGTCTCCGCATAGAAAGGGTGTGCGTGAAGGCATGGTATGCACACACGTCTTTCTTTAGAAACGGCTGGGTGTGCTGTGTGTGCGTTTTTTGCAGAAATCAGCTGAACCTGTGGAGGAGTGATTGCTATGGAAACTGAAACTGCTGTGTTACAAGACACAGGATTTGGCTGGCTTTCCAGAACCAAAAAAAAAAACACTGCAAAAAACACTCAGGTCCTGACATTTTGGGTCTGAATTCAAAACTCAGGGGGCTACAGAATAATCTGTGTTTCTGATCGGGACTTTAATGTAATGTGCCTTTACAAATGTTGCCTGTTTTATAACAATATGAAATGTTTGTTAATTTATTATTTGTATCATTTTTTCCCTGGTCTATTCTTTTGTGCAATAAGTCAATAAATTATTGAATTCATCGAGAGGATTTCCATCCATCCATTGTGTACACCCACTTATCCTTGCAGGGTCGCTGGTGGGGCTGATGTCTATCTCCAGCAGTCATTGGGCGAGAGGTGGGGGGTCCACCATGGGCAGGTCACTAGTCCATCTCAGGGCAAGAAGATCTCAACTCAAATTTCAAAAGAAGTCAAGCGTGCATCACGGAACCTGCCAAGTTACACAACAACTGTTTACGCCGGCATCGAATTAATGGAAGAATGCATGCACGGTTAGGTCAAAGTCTTTATTGACTGCTTTTACTTTTGCATTGAACATAAGTCAACCAGAATAACACCAGGGTGGAGACTGAAACTACCCTGAAAGAAACAGGCAAAGCCAGCTGATGCAGACTGACTGACAGTCCCTACAGGAAGTTTTAAGAAGAAAAAAGCCTCCTGTCAAACCTTCATAATTTCTCTCATTATTCTTGTTTTGTTACATACTTTTATCTTCCTGTAATTCAAGGCTGCGCACATAACACAAGTGCGTGGCAAACCGTATCTCCAGTATGTGCCCTCTGCCCTACTCCCTGTTTCTTTTCTCTGTTCTCACATGTCTGTTCACTGTTCGACCAGAAGGGGAACACCCAGGCACATGGATCACACATTTGTTTACACTCTGCTGCTCAGAGGAGTAACGGGTGGTGGGTGGTTGACTTCTAATGGGCTGTGATTCATCCAGGCCCCAAATCTCATGACTCGCAACTCACTAAATTATCAGGAGAAGCGTGGATTGAAACTTGGAGGAAACCCCTGACTATTTAGCTAGGGCTCCAAAGAGCTTAAAGCAGGACTAAGAAGGCCATGTGAAGATCTAGCTGGGAGCCTCTTCCTACCAAACCTGGCACATTGTGATTCCATCTCTGCACTGCACAACATGTACCTATTAAACTTGTGAGCATGTGTGCGCATGTGCTTTATAAATCTATGTAGTCTGCAGAACGATAACACAGCATGTCCTGCTGAGACAGAACAAAAATAAATAAATAAATAAATAAAACATGATGGGCTGGATGCATAAGTAAAAAGTGTAATGGAAACTTTCAGCAGCCATTACTACATTGGAGTCCAGTGACAAGTTGTGTTATCATGTCATCTTTTTATTAATGTCATCTACTTCTCAATATTTTTTAACAGCAATATCCACAAAATATTAACAGTGTGCAAGAAAACATGAGTTATGGCACATCAGAGAACAGTTACAAAAAATAGATATTTTTTTCATAATCAATCAAGGCAAAAGGATACATATACTGTATGCATACACAGGAGATCAGAACACAAAGATGAGTCTCAGATGGGACTCTGAGCCAACTGAGTGATGTTTGATATGACAGTCCACCAGTGAAGAGCCTTAAGCTCTCCTCGCTGGGGCCAAAAATTAATTTTGTTGAGCTCAGATTGTGAATTCGCAATTTGAGCCACATGCTCCATTTTAGGACTGTTCATTCTGTTGATCTGATAACTCCACAACCAGCATTAACACAATATACGCCACTATAAGGCAAACTAACAACTAATCAATCAGACAAACTGTCGGCAAAATCAGCAATTCAGGCTGGCCGTCTTTGATTGTAGCCCAGGAAGAGATGGAATGACCGAGAAAATATAACAAGAATGTAAAAAAAATTAATAATAAGGAATTGTCAGACATTTTTAGGGCAACAGTGTTTGCTGACATGATATGCATCCTCATTTGTTACTTAAAGAGACATCTGTAGCTTTTATCCTCCTTCCTATATCCATTTTGGGAAAAAAAGTGACAAATCACTAATTGTCTCCTTTTCACTAATTGAATGAGAAGAAACAACCTTATCACGCATCTGGAATTGCTCATTTCTTACCACAGGTTGAACTACTTCCTGATATGAAACTATTTGTTTAGTAAAATAATTACAGTCTAACCATCCTTTTAAACATTAACACTGCTATATTAAAATAAATTTTCTGTGCAAATATAGATATCAGAATCCATACATATTCTTCTACAGTTATGTCCTATCTGCTTGTCATGTTATAAGGCCGCAAATATTCTAGCTATTAGCTTAGGCATTAGGTTAGCTTTTAGACTAGAAACAAAATGAAAGAGGCAAACTTGCAACAGAAATGGTTGTAAACTAGCTCAAAACTCACAATTTTTAGGAACTTGAAAGTTGGAGCCAAATAAAGCATTTTATTTAAAATATTTGGCAAAAAACAGAAATTCTGAATGATGGGTTTTGTTGCCGCTGTTTCCAGTCTTTAGGCCAATTTAGGAAAAACTGTTGACATTAGAATCAAACCCGAACAAATTATTTATAAAAAATGAACTATAAATCTTGGTTTATTCTTCATTAAATAAAAAATACACATTTCAAGATGTTATATCTTCCAATATGTCTTTTTTGACTTTATTGACAGGTAAAAATGAAATGTTTAAAATAAAATGTAGAGAAAAAGAACTGGTTAGCCTGGTGGAGATAGTTAGGTATGTGGATTCGGTTGGGTTTCTCACTACCCTACATATCAAGATAGCTTTCACCATTTTGAAAAAAAGCTATTTTTACTTTATTCCTCCATCCCAAAGTAAGCACACATTGATAAATAAGCAAAACGTGCTAATTCTATTTGATTTATCCGGGAAGTAGGGGATAGCATCTTGGATCAGTTGATCTGGGAAACCAGGGGGATTTGCTAACTGTTGGGACGCTAACTATTAATAGCAATACAAGCAGACAAGGTATTTCTCTCCATTTTATGTGTTCAAAGACTAACAGAACATATTCACCAACAGAGGTCTGCGTTTGCCACTGGTGTCTTGTGATAAAAACTGTCAGAAGTGTTATTCAGTCGGATGCTTCTTCAGTTTCGCTGCAGCAGAGACCGCTCCTGCACACAGTCATCATGATCTACAACAACTCCTTAAAGAATTAACTGTATGAGCTACAACAACACTTAATTTCCCTCTGGGATCATTAAAGTATTTTTGAATTGAATTATTAAATACATAGTTTATACCTTCCACTTTCACATTGTACTTTTTAGCTGGGACATCCTGTACACAGGACAACATTGGGTTGTCGTGATTCTGTTAATTGACTGCTACCTGCAATGCTCTTTTCAGGTCACCAGATGGCAAGCTAAAATATTCCACAGATCTTTCCATCTACTCATACTTGCTAAGCACGCCAGGTGTGAGGCGTAAAGCACAATTTCTGCCTTTTTATGGAGTCAGGAGTTTCTATTGCCCATGAAAGTGTGGATGGCTTAACGCAGGATAAAAAAGACAACGGACTGCTTGAATCAGATTAGAGTAGCAAACATATATATGAAAACAGTACATTAGATAGTTTGCTATTTTTGTTTGAACAATTTAGTTTTAATTTTAATCAATATCTTACAATTTATTACCTCTGCCAAGGAGGTTATGTTTTCCAGGGTTCGTTTGTTTGTCTGTTTTAGTTAGCAACATATCTAAAAAAGTTACAGGTGGATTTTGATAAAACGGACCTGCCTTGGTGGAGGTCTGCACTTTCCGAGTGCTTTTCTAGTATTACACGGAAAGTACTCGTTGGTATTTCTATAATCAGTAAGATATTTAATTATGTAATACATTTCCAAAAAAGCTAGCTGAATTCCCTTTTAATGTAACAATATAGTCATACTATTACACAAGTCTATTGTCAGCTTACTTTGTATTTTGCTTCTGACAGTGTGTCCCTTATTTCACAGCAAAAAGGTAGCAACCTTAGTGGCAGCCATATTGAACAGGCAAAAGTTTCAGAGTATTTCCAGCTGGAAACCCTGAAAATCGGATTTCTGAGTACAAATACGATGCACCAAAACATGACATGTATTAGCTAAAACAAATGACCTCTCCCCCGGCCAGACTAACCCTGACCTAGAACTGGAGGACCACAGGGGTGTAACACTGCCATGCTTTAACTCTGCAGAACTAGTGGCATTGTGCACTGATATATTTTGCATTTTTCCTACAAATGCACACATGTACAAATCCCCCTGCTCTACTAAATTTTCATCTTAGCTAGCACCAAGACCACCTACTTCCTCCCCCATACACACTATACTGTTTTCACCCACTGACCTGTGCAACACTGATGTAAATACTAGACACGCATGAGAAAGCATGGACCAAAAGTTTCTCTCACGGCCTTCAAAATCCAGCATCACAACTGGCTCACATGGAAATTACAGCAGAGGAGCAACAGCTTATTTCACAGTCAGACTGACAGATGGTCTACATGAGACAATTATGCTCTGTAACTGTACCCTACTCTCCACTAATGTGATAATACTGTGCAAATCAAACCACCTAATTTTGCAGGGCTTTAGTTACCTTTGCTTCAACTCTAGTTTTAGTCACTTTAGGATCACCCCTCTAGCATGAAACAAGTAAAGGAAACTGTACTGTAGATGTATAACATTTGAGTTTCTTGTTGCCCCAAAAATGTTCCACTTTAGAAAAAAGAAAAATGGCAGCGCTGATATTAAAGGAAGGCTCAGGAGGTTGCTTTTTTGCCACTGAAATGAGGTCTGATGTTGATTAATCCCCCTAATAGACTCAGTCTCTAACCTTGCAACATTTTTAGTTCAACTTATTCAATGAAATCCTGACTACTGTGTTTTTATCTATGGCAAAAACCAACCTCCCCTATCGCAAGCCCTTAAAAACGAAGAGAAAAATGAGAAGACAGACATGATCTTGACTGACAAAAGGGAAGAAGCAGTGCTAAAAATTCCAACATCCACAGACGGGGGAAGTTCTGTGTTTAGATTTTGTATCTTACAAACACTGTACAGGGTAATAACACTCAACTGATCGGCTATCGTGGACTCCATAGAAAAAAGGTAACATAAAAAATAAAAAGCCAAAACAGCTACTCTTCAACTTATCACTTCTGTACGTCTAAAATAAAGTTTTTACACTTAGTTTGTTTCTCTTAATGCCATTGTCTTCCTTCTTCGTTTTCAGGTTTTACAATCAAGTTTGGTTTTGTTAGATTGGAGGAGCGTGGTAGAGGAGCAGAGGACACAGAAAGAGGGAATCCAAGATTGAGCAAGTCTCTGGACTGTGGTGAACTCACATTAAATAAAATTCTTCTACTGTTTAGACAGGACTTGAGGTCGTTGTAGGTTCCAGATGCAAGGTTGTTTGATCTACATAGATCTCTGTCTTTCTGAAATATTCCCTACATGGATCTTTATATATAAGAAACTGACATAAGAACAAATATGAGCTGAAAACACAGAAAAGGGGTCTCTTCTTTTGAGATATGAAAGTTTGATTTTTCTCCTTTGCTGCAGATGGATTCTCCAGTGTGGTCAGTCTGCGGCCTTGCTCCCTTTTAAAGTAAAGCACACGAAGGTTTGATGTACAGTAGAGACTTTAAGATCTTATAAGGTGAGACCCTTGATTCAAACCTGGTCAGCCAGTGCTATAATGCCTCCTTTCCATCAAGGTAAAACAATAAAAAAGTACAGTATTGTCTTAAATGTTAAGTAATGCTTCAACAAAATACTTAAACATACATTGAGTTTCACAAACAATTATTTCTTAAGAAAAAAAAAAAAGAAGAAGCAGTAAATGTCCACGGTTAATAGCTTGAGTACTTTGTGGAGCTGTTCACTGAGTTCCTCTGATTGGTCCAGATCTGAGGTCGGCAAAGACATCGATTGCGAACCAACAGCAGCTATCACAAGCCGCAGCGGAACCAGCGACAGCGAATCAGCGTCTGGAGACAGGTTTTTGTACAGGTTGGCACAGCTGGAGGCTTGGCCAAAAAAGGCTGGAGGCAGCCACAGAGAGGCTGCAGGCAGAGAAGAGGTCTGTTGATACGGATTCGAGAGGGAACATGCTGTGGTCTGACCAAAGCAACGACTCTAGCTAAAGACAAAGCTCTTGGATTGTCTTGTTTTTTTAAAGTTCCCACAGAAGAATAAGCATTTATTGAGCTTTTCGAATCCAACATTGGGTCGTGTTTGGCACGGTCGGCATTGCGCCCACTACTTATTTGTGTTGCCCACATACGTCTTCCCACTGCCTGCCTGTGCAGCAGCTACCCACCGTTTACCCAACACCTCGCTTCATGACCAACAACAGAAAAGAAACAGCCCTCCTACCAATTGTAAATGTCAAAAATCCCTTTTCAAGTTAAGCGGTTGTTAAATCACCAGCATATGGGAATAATACCAAAGCACCTTGGACCATACTCTATATTTAACTGATCTCAGAAACTATGAGGACAAGATACCTGCCCTCTAGTGGTGGTTCTGGATTGTGGCACTGTTTCAGAGTGGCTAAATTTGGAGTGACTGTGTGTGTAACCCTGAAACGTCAGATAGGCTTTCTTGACGTCTGAGGAAGTGTAGGGACCTTTTTTGATTGCAAATGTCAACTTTTATCTGTGAGTCTATGTGAATAGGTGCATCTGTTGTGTGTGTGTGTGTGTGAGTGTGCATGTGAGTGTGTGTATGTGTGTGTGTGTGTATGTGAGTGAGTGAGTGAGGGCAAAAAAGCACGTGTGAAGCTATAGGATGATGCAAGGTTTCTTGTCCTTGAAAGGGTTTTCAGAGGTGGGCACCCCAACCAGCAGAGGGTCGCTTCGAGCGTGCTGCTCACAGTAACTCATCAGGTCCGCCGCTGCTTTAGACACCTGGGAGGACAGAAAGGAAGGGGAACAGAGATGAAGGGGAAGAGGGGTTTAAGAAAAAAAACAGAGGGAGAGGAAAGAAATCAGACAAGCGTGGGGTAAAGCAAAAATACAAAGGATGTATGAAATTAAAGCTAACCAGCCAGACTTTTCTGAAAAATGCATCAAACTCATTTGATCACTTCTAGAACATGTCATGATTTTTTTCTACTAGTTTTTTTTTAAATTAAATTAAATTTTAAATAATTAATAAACCAAGATGGTATTCACCAATCTCAACAAAAGCTCTCATGTCAACATGCCTCTGATGAAACCACATGAGCCAAGAGGCAAGTACAGTAAGAAAGGGGTCATTTAAATAAAAATATCCTCGAAATTAAAAAAGCTGCAAGAAAAATAAAATCAAGCATCAACAAATATGAGAAGCAATAACAAGAAATGTAACAAAACAAAACAAAACCAAGCAGCTTATCAAACAGAATATAAAAAGCAAATCAAATAATTTGGAAAATATTAAATTTTAGGCTTAAAGAGAAGAGTTTAGAATTTTGTGGAAATCTATACTCTATCAATCAGGTGTGTTCTTATTGTTAGTGTATATTTATGAGTGGCAAGCAGCTGCAACGAAGGTGCATTAAAAAAGCAGAAATCAGAGAGTGGAAATATATAATCTAGACACAAACTAGAGGACCAATGTTATTACCTTAATGCGTTCAAACCCTGCCTCAATCCTCAACTGCTCCACCAGTTTCCTGGCCTGGGCGATATTATTAGTAGTGGACATATTCATCCATCAGAAGACACCAACACAGGAGAAAACTGCATGAAGACGAAAGAGAAACATAAATCTTTCAAAGGAAGCTGTTGTCCTGTTTGAATTTGTCTCAGAGCAAGTGGCTTTTAAAAGAGTTGCTCATTTGAAAAGTGATGATAACAACATTTTTCAAACAATAAAAAATGACAGGTTTAAAGAAAGAAAGAAAGAAAGAAAGAAAGAAAGAAAGAAAGAAAGAAAGAAAGAAAGAAAGAAAGAAAGAAAGAAAGAAAGAAAGAAAGAACACAAGGGATGAAAGAAGGGAAAAAAGACACAATGAGGGAAAGATGAAGAAATAAATGAAGTAAAGAAAAGCCAGAAATAAGGACACATGGAAAAAAGCTTGGAGGAATGGAAAAAGGAAAGAAAAAGGAAAGACACTAGATAGGGAGATAGGACACAAGAAGGAAAATAAGAATCCACGCACACAAGGAAGGAAGGAAGGAAGGAAGGAAGGAAGGAAGGAAGGAAGGAAGGAAGGAAGGAAGGAAGGAAGGAAGGAAGGAAGGAAGGAAGGAAGGAAGGAAGGAAGGAAGGAAGGAAGGAAGGAAGGAAGGAAGGAAGGAAGGACAGATGCAGGGACATTTTTCTATACTCTCATTTTTACTTTTCAAACTACTAAAAAAAAGTACTAAAATCCACATTTTTCCAGATTGGTTAGGAAACCGACATTTAAATCCTTGATAGATTGTTATCTATTCACCAGAATTGTGAATTGTGTGCATTTCTACTGTAATTCACCCAATAGGATGATTGAAATATGTTAGTTGTGGAGCCACAGCACCACTTAGAGGTTATAACATGGTAGTGCAACACAAATTATGACTGGAAAACATGTGGATACATAACACAGAACATACAACATGCAGTAAATACTGAGGTATCCCATGAGTCCAAAGGGAAATAGGTCTACATGTATGTTAGTAATGGACCCACCAGAGGTATGTGTTTGAAAAAGGAATACTTTCATCCTCATTTAAATGCTTTAGAGTACACAACAAAAAATTAGGTCTAAGTTGTTTTGCTGACTCAGTATTCCCAAGAACATGGATCATGATTCATTAGCCTCTACAAACAGAGACTTACCTGACTGGGGGTGTGCAGACAGGACTCTCTCTGAACACTAATCTGAGAGGATGGAGAGGACGAGCTGAGGTAAAGCAGGCACGGCAGGAAAACAATAGGCAGGTAATGAGAACAGAGCTGGGTGGCAGCTGAGTTTACATTGGCTTATCTCTGTGTAAAAGAAAAAAAAGTCACACAAACATGGCTTTGTTATAGTCCGACAACAGTAATTAACAATACTAATTTATAATTATTTCATATTCAGTAGGTAAAAGTATTCACACCTTTTAAAGTTTTCCACATTTTGACATGTTACAACCAAAAACTTCACCGTATTTTATTGGGATGCTGTAGGATAAAACAGCACAAAGTGTTGCATATTTGTCAAGTGGAAGGAAAATGATGCATGTTTTTCATTTTTATTACAAATATCTTAAAGGTGTAGTGTGCATTTGTATACAGCCCCCTTTATCTTCACAACCCCAATAAAAATTTAGTCCAACTAGTTACCTTCAGAAATCAACTAATTAGTTAATAGTCCTAAACTGTCAATAGTATGTTGGTTAATATCAATGTATATATAGCTCAGGCAGAAGGTTGTGGAGAAGTTTAAGTAAGGATTAGGTTATGAAACACTATCCAAATAAAATGGTGCCTCTGGAGGAGCTGCAGAGATCCACAATTAGAGTGAGAGAATTTGTTGACAGGATAACTATTCTGTATGGTAGAGGCAATCATTAGTGTAGAGGCAATGCCTCCATCGCTGAAAGAAAGTCGTTTTTGTTAACTGAACAGATTTTCATTTTATCTCTGTCAAAAGTGACCTATTGTAATCACATTTAGCTTTAAGTTACAGCAAATCACAATAGATTGTGGGGGGGGAAATGTAATTCCTTTCTACTGTAAATCAGTTTACAGTAATAAAGAAGTGAAATGGATTTGTTTGCAAGCCAGTAAAGAGACAACAGCGTAAAATATTTACTGGATGAAGAAACACATGAAAGCATGGATGGCAGGACACTTTTAACCCTGAGCACATCATCATATCATCCCCACAGTGGAAACATTGTAGTGACAGAAGCATGGTGTAGAGGGTGCTTTTCTTCACAGTTAATCGGAAGATAGATGGAGCTAAGTACAGGGCCACACAGAGAGGATGCAAAAAACCTTGAGATGGGTGCACAGTTCACTGTCCAGCAGGACAGCAACTGTAAACATGCAGGAGCACATCAGAGAGCATATTCATGCGCTAGAATGGCTCAATCAAACATCAAACCAAAGCAATATTGAGCATTTCTGTCACTGACTTGAACATTTCTTCTCACGGAGGGTCTCCATCCAATCTGACTGAAATTGAGCTATTTTCGAGACATACCCCAAAAGACTTGCACCTGTAATTGCTGGTAAGATTGGATTTGAAAAAGGCTGACTAAAAATGCACGCAACACTTTTCAGATATTTCATTGTAAAAAAGACAAATCCAAAATAGCCACTGCTTTGTGTAGGTCTATCACATACATATAAATCCATATAGAATACACTGGCAGTTGTGGCAATGTGACAAAATGTGAGAATGTTCAAAGAGTACGAATACTTTTGAAGGAATGTTCTATAAGAGGATAAGCAGTTTTAACCAAGGTATTTGGTAAATGTGAAGCCAACATCTGGTAAAGATAAAACAGAATGAATAACTAACTATAGCTAAGAGTATACTGCAAAAATAATCCCCAAAAACCTGCCCTCATGTCATTATTTCCTCTTATAAAAAGCAGCATAGCAGATAGCACATTCCTCTTTCTAAAGAGATTTCCTTTTCCTCTTCTATACCGTTGTTTCGGAACTTCTTTCACCATAGAGAGAACACCTTAACATCAGCGCATATAATCAAAACCAAACCTCGTTCTTCACCTACAACACTATCAGAGTGCTACCACCCTGTGCCTCAGTGTGCCACTCTGTCTGGCGCCCGCGCTCTCAGGAGGAGAGTCCTGTTTTAATTACTACAACTGTGGAGTAGATCAGAGAATCATGTCTGTCATTAGGGCTTCTGTGTATGTGGATAAGTGTGGAAGAGTAAGAAACAGAAAAAAAAACCAACATTTAATAATAACAAATAGGGACCAAAAAGTCAGAGGGATGTGAATACATTCGCGAAGCATTTTTTAAAAATAAATATTTGAAAGTAATGTAACGTCGCTCTCAGATACAGGCCTTTCAAATTGAGTCTTTGACTTACTCTAAAGCAAACCCTTCGGGTTGTAAGCAATGTGTTTGTCTCAGTGGTCTTTCTTCCTGCTGCTTCGATTTCACAAAAAGGTGTCCCGCAAGGCATTAGGGGCAAAATTTTTTACAATTTATATTGATAGCATGGGTCAGAATGTTGGGGATGGATGTGTCCATCTCTATGCTGATGACACAGTTGTTTTTAACCTGGATTTTATCCAAACCTAGGTTGTGCTAGTGCTTGATCGTGTACAGGTAGCATTTTACATTATTCATTCACATTTAGTTTTCATAAAACTGAAAATAAAAACTGATAAAAGTATTTGTTTCAACCAACAACAAAAAAATCCCTGCAGTTCTACCTGCTCTTCTGTCAACGCAAGATGAGGTGAATTTAAGTCTTGTCGTAAATATCTTAACATTTTATTTGGATGATAGTCTTTATTTTATGTCCTATGTTGAGCATCTATAAATAAATCTAAATAAATCTTGTTTTTTATTAAACATGGAAATCATACTTCTTTCAGGCACTTGCTGGACCCCTTTCTGACGCCTTTTTAAAGAAATGCCCAATTCTTTGTGACATGAATTCGGCAAATGTTCTGGTTCATATTGAATCGACAGCATCACACAGTTAAGGCATATTTCTAGGCTTCCCATGCATGAGAATACTCTTCACATCTAAAACACCTCGTTTGGGTCTAAATCTCATGTGGGATGAGGCAACTGAAATGGAATAAGCCCAAATTCTCACATTCAAGGAACCAGTTATAGATAACTTTAACTTTGTATTTTGACAAATTATCCTGCTAGAAGTAATCATCAAAAGATATGAACATGGTAGTCTTTAAGGCATGGAGATATTCAGCAACAATACTGAGGTAGGCTGGGGTGTCTAAACAATTCTCAGCTGGGACTGAGGGGCCCAAAGTGTGCAAAGGAAAAAAAAACACACACCATCACACTACCACTACCATTGGGAATTGTAGAGATTAGGTAGGATGGATCCATGCCTTCATATTTACACCAGGAATTCTGACCAGATCTGAAAGTTATGGCTGAAATCAAAACTCATTTTCCCAAATATTTTAGCCTTGGCACTTCAGTTTCCTGTTCTTAGCTAACAGGAGTGGTACTTGGTGAGGTCTTTTGCCATATGCCTCAAGTAACAACCTCCTGTGAGTTCAGAGATGGCTATTCTCCAAAACTTGGTTGCTTTTGAAATACTCAGACCAGCTCATCCGGCACCACAAACAACTATTCAAAGTCACTTAAATCTTGCAGCTTCCTGATTCTTGTGCTCAGTTTAAACTTCAACAACTCGTCTTCACCATAGATGCATTAGTGCACTGACATGCTGCCATGTGTGCACTTAAAACGCTATTTGTGGTAATTGATTTCAACTGAAATAGATGCAGCTATTAAAGGAGGCTGTGAGTGTATTTTCATTTACAAATCAATAACTGCTTCAGTTACACTGTACCTAGCTTCATATATATTAACTCAAAAAAAGGCAACTACAGCCTATGTACATACACTTCTATTACATTCAGTGTTCCTTTGGTGCACACAGTCAGTGTCTCTTGCTTTTTTAATATGTGAATTTGTTGAATCCATTGTGTTGCAGACTGTTTGTGTAGCAATACTGTTACATGTTTACTTAAGCATATCTAATGTAAAAGATAGTCTCTTTCTCAGTGGCTTACCAGCATAGATAAAGGTAAAAACAACAAACATCAGCAACAACAACACTTTTTTTTGCTGTTTTTATATATGCAGCCTGTTGATTTTTACAACTTTCTGAAAGCTTAAATAAGTTCCCACTTAAGTTATGTCAATACCACTCCGCTCCCGACATTAGAGAAATACATGAACATCAACACAGCATCCTAAAAAAAAAAAAAAAAAACCCGAGCTAAAATACAGCACAGCCATATCAGGACAGGCCCCGCTAAGCAGCCAGCCAACAGAGCCCACAGAGGCTCTCGGGACGCGCAAACCCCCCTGCATCCATCCTTATTGATCCCAGCAGCTGCCCAGCGCTGATCGGGCCTACATGTCCTCTGCTTACAGGCCCCGATCGGTGCTCTGCCGTGTGAAAACACAATGCGGGCATTTTAATGGATGGAACAGCGTGTCCTCTCTCCCGTGGCTATCCACGCACCAAAGACCTTGTGCACATATCAAAGCCAAAGATTACCCCCCCGTCCTCCTCCTCCTCATGTGAAGACCAGACAAGATCGCTTCGAGCTCAGCAAGGAGCCCCCCTGCCCTCCCACTCCCCACCCCTAGATCGCCAGCCGTGGCAGTGGGGTGGTGACATGCTCCAGCAGAGCACTATAGAAACCCATCCAGCGACCACACAAGACCGGAGCGCACGCCAAATATGTTCCGTTATTATGCAAATACGTGGGCCTACTTCGACAAATAAGATCCAGCTTCTGTTGCTTGGGCTTCCTCAGAGGGTCAAAAGCCCCCAGGCTGTAAGAAATCTTCCACTGACCCTGTCCCCGGTCCTCCCCACCCTCTCTGCCGGCAGAAAAAAGGGTTGGGGGAAATCCGGATTCGTGACACCGATGGAGCCCCCTCTCCTGCTGCAGCCGAACCTCGGTGACGAGAATCCAGGGGGGTGGGGGTCGCAGAAGCGCACAAAGGTGTCAGTAATACTATAAGACAGGAAGGAAGGAAAATAGCCTAATATCACCAAACTCACCTCCGAATGCGCTGGATTGGTGATTTAAAGGGCCAGATCCGCTCGCTCGCTCCTCGTCTCCACCGATCCAAACGCCTCCCCCACCGTTACAGTCTGTCCACTCCTCTGCCTCCCCCCATCTCTCTCTCTCTCTCTCTCTCTCTCTCTCTCTCTCTCTCTCTCTCTCTCTCTCTCTCTCTCTCTCTCTCTCTCTCTCTCTCTCTCTCTCTCTCTCTCTCTCTCTCTCTCTCTCTCTCTCTCTCTCTCTCTCTCTGCCTCCGATAAGCAGCTTTAACCCAGGTGTTGGTAAAACATAAATCAAACACGCACACGGAGCTACAACCATAATCCTTCTAAAAAGTGGGGTTTATTTTGTAATTTCCCAATTACATTCATATCAAGAAACACACGGAAAAATATCAAATATCAAACCAAATTTAACAATGATTTTTTCCAAAAAAATAAATAAATAAATACCTGTTACATATACCTACAACACTATTTTCTCTACTCCAGCATGCATCCAAAATATTTGTAGCCTACCTTATTTCTGGGGTCCAACACGCGTTTCCTAACGTTTCCTTCTTCAGCGAAGGAAGGAAGGAAGGAAGGAAGGAAGGAAGGAAGGAAGGAAGGAAGGAAGGAAGGAAGGAAGGAAGGAAGGAAGGAAGGAAGGAAGGAAGGAAGGAAGGAAGGAAGGAAATTAACCTGAAAGTGTAAATAATTTTCCAAACTCTCAATACATTTTTAAAGTTGTTCTTCTCTGTGTCATGAAGCATAAGGATCTGAATTATGCGCTAACCCCGCCCACGCTTGTGTGCATCTGGACCTGGTTTACTTGTACTGTAAATACAACTGTATTCCTCTAGAGTTCAGTGCAATCCTAAGTCACGCGATGGCGCCATTTACCCACCTCTTCTCTCTCTCCCACGACTCAGGAGAGGAGACGGAGTCTCATGCTCATTGGCTCTGCACACACAGACGCACACATGCAGCCTCTGTTCTCACATAACAGAGGTCCAGTACTCCTCCTCACAGATAAAGACGCTGCATCTACTGCCAGCGTTGGCTGAACACGGACCCTTCTCTGAGCCAAGGAGGGATGAAAGGGTAAATGTGTAGGATACTGTTTTTAAACAAGGGTTTCTTCAGAGCCTGCACTGAGAGGCTGAAATTTAGGCACATCTAGCCGTGAAATAATGTTTCAATCACTTGGTGTGCATGTTCTGGTCGTGGAAGCATTTTCTGGCTGAACAAAAACAGGCTTTTGCATCTAGTTTAAATTCACATTTCCTTTCCTTTCCTTTTTCTCCACCCTTGTTTCGAGGCTTACAAAGAAATCTGCGCTGGTGGAAGCCCATGAGTCACCATGACATAAGTAGCATCCACCCCCATATTTTTTGCAGGCGTAGCATTGACCTAATTGGATAAATGTGCATGTTAGGTTGTGTGGAATGACAGCAGCATGTGTGGACAAGATGATTAACTAATTGGGATCCAACAGAAGGGGGGAGGGGGGTTGCAGTTTTCGCCTGAGGATGAAAAGTGTTTGCTGGATACCCCAGCAGCAGCAGGAGGCTTTGAGGACCTCTAGCTGTCAAAAGGCATCTCTGTCTCCACCAGAGTCACTCCAGGCTGAGGACACATCCATGTCAACGTCACATAGCCTGCATGGCGACCGTGCTGGGGACAGGAGAGCGAGGGGCAGGGACCTCTGTGTGATTTTCTGACAATGTGTCATGGAGTCTACAGAGGTTACCTGAGATGTCTTCATCCAAAGCCTTGTGAAATTATCGACACCCCTTCAAGTTTTCCACACTCTCTCATGTCCCATGATGTATTTTATTGAGGTTTTATGGGATAGAACAACAAAGTATTGGTGAAATGTGAAGCACAGGGAAAACAATATGTTGTTTTCAACTCTGTATTGAAAACCATAGAACATTATATTTAATGTTTAATAATGCATATCTGAAAAGTTATATATGTATTCATATCCAGCCCCCAGTGTCAATAGTTGTAGAAGCATGTTTTACTTCATTTACAGCTGCATGTCTTTAGAGGTATATCTCTACAAACTATATACGTATAGAGACTAAAATTAAAGCCTATTTCTCTTTGTAAAATAGCTCAACTCACCCAGACTTGAGCCATGAAGCTCACATTTACAGCCTTGCAAAAGGTTTTCAATCTGATCGAGGTTTGGACCTTGACTGGCACATTCTAACACATAAATCTGCTTTGATTTATACCTTTCCGTTGTTACTCTGACTGTATGTTTAGGATTGTTCTTCTGGAAGATGAACCTTGAACCCATTTTCTAGTGTTTTGCAGCTTCTGTTTATCTCCAGGATTGCCCAGTGTTTAGCTATATCTATTTTCCCATTGAGTCTGATTTGTTCGACCGCCCCTGCTGAAGAAAATTAGCCCACAACAGCATGATGCAGCCACCACCATGCCTCACAAATGGAAACCTATGTTCAGGGTGATGTGCAGGGTTAGTTTTCCACCATACATGGCATAGAGCAAGTTTACTTATGTAGTACTATTCATAAACACGGTAATAAATAACAATAAACAACATTAGCAAAAACCTTCTAGCTCTGCCTAAAAAGACAGCTTATGTCAAATATATGAGTTGCGTAAAAAAGTGTTAAAATGTATATTTAAAATGCAAGCAAGACCCAATTTAAATAAAAATGTTAATTAAATTAAAAAAATTCCAAAACATGATCGATCAAAATAAAACAGATTAAAAATGTAGAATTTCAAAGTGTGGAAAATGCAGAAAAAAGCAGAAAGTAAATCAAAGTAGGCAAAGTAGGCTGAGCAGAGCAGAGTTCTTGTCCTTGTCTGATCAGAGCCCCATCTTTCACATCTTTGCTATGTCCCCTGCATGGTTTGTAGCAAACTGGAAACAGAACTTATTGTGAATTTCCTTCAATTACTTACTTTTTTGTTTAGCACTTTTCTATTTAAGCTAAATATAGAGTACACATCTAATAGATGTACTGTCAACAGATTCTCCCACTGGAGAGGTAGATCTCTGCAGCTCCTCCAGAGTTACCATGTGCCTCTTGACAGCTTCTTTAGTTATTTGTTCTTCTTGTCTTGGCAGGTTGGTGGAAGTGCCATGCTCTTTTTTTCTTTGGAAAATGGAAAGACATTTATCTGAGAGGTCAGGATATTGCTTCACAACCTAACCAACCCTGCTCTAAACTTCTCCAGCTTTCTCCATGATCTGCCTGCTCTGTTCCTTGATCTTCATCATGCTATTTGTTTATTGACGTTCTCTACTAAACCTCTGATGCCTTCACAAAACAGTTGTATAAAAAGACAACTGGGCTTCATTTACTATTTAGGTGACTTCTGAAGGCAGTGTGTTGCACTAGATTCTATTTTTGAGTATCGGGGCCGTAAGCATATGTTTCTTACACTTTTCAGATATTGATTTGTAAAAGAAATTAGGAAACCTATGCGTCGTTTTCATTCCACTTCATAATGTTTTATCACAGATAAATCCCAATAAAATACATCAAGATTTAAACTGCAAAGCATTAAATATAAAAAAACAACAATATACACTGCTCAGTTCAAATTTTATTATGAAAATCATTTTGCAGATTTCATTATTGTCACCTATATATATATATATATATATATATATATATATATATATATATATATATATATATATATATATATATATATGCTAGTTTCCATTATTCAGAGGATGCATCAGCACAGTATATCTTAATAGGAAGACTATTGCTAGATTAAATATCTATACATTAAAATTGGGTGAATTAAAAACAGTTCCAAAAACAGAAAAGAAAAATCATTACAAAAGCAAAAAGTGCTAAAAAGAAAGAAACCACCAGCCAAAATCAAACCCATAACTGCTGAAAAAAGTTTTTTTTGTGCTAAAATTACAAAGATGTTTTTCACAGTTTATGTCCTTGTTCTCATGCTAGATGGAACACCAATAGGGACCATGCAGGAATGAAGAGCCAGAGCGACAGGATACCACCAAACTACATGATCCACAAATTCAATGTGGCACTACTTCACTCCTGGTGCCCCACCCAAAACGGCCCGTGAGGATCCGAGGTGATCATAAAAGTTCATGGAGACGTCTAGAGGGGTTGGTGGACGTGCTTCTTCTTTTAATTTTTATCTCTGTCCTTCAGCACTGTTTTTTTGACTGAAACCCAACTGAATAGGCTTAAACTGGCTTTTACCTGCTTTTTTCACATGTGAACCACCCCCTGTCATGCATTTTGAAACCTTTCATGAGCAGAAAGTACCCTGTGACATGTGGCTAACTAACCGTCCCTACATGAGTATCTGTGTGCCACCGGTGACAATGTCTATAAAGGCAAAATCATTACTAGAAATACCTATACTAATACAAATAATGTCGTTTATTGTGATAAATGTAATTTAATCAAAACTTTAATTAAAATTTCACAATATTTCTCACTGTTGAATCTATAATTTGATTAAAAACTATAACTATTAGCTGTTGTAAAATACCGTATATAATTTACTCATTCATTATTAAACATTTTGGTCTCTATAGATTTCCCTTTTTAAAGATGAGTAGGAAATTACCTAGCAGGAACATAAAATCTATGTTTAATTGGACAGTAAAAAGAAAGTTCAGGTGACTCTACCTTCCCACCCCAAAATCACTTCACTCTCCTCTCCCATCTTAGAAATATTATATCCTCTGATCATTATTTACAGGTATCTACAATCCGATCTAAGCAGGGTCAGTTTTTATCAGACACACATAAGGAAATGAGTGTGAAAGGAGCTCCTCTTTTCAGCGGGATGGATCTTTATGAACGGGGAAAGTTGGGCAAAGTGATGAAATACTTGAAATAAAAAAGTATATGAAAAAGTGTTTTATGCAAACATTGCTTATTTGCATCTTTTTAAAATCCTGGTCAAAAGTTCAAACAACCTTTATGCAAATTAACCAGCTTTGTACCGTTAGCATGCTTTTAAAAAAATGTTAATTTTATTCAAATTTATAAAAATTGTGATATTTCTTTGTTCTGTCTACTGGTTTCTAACATGTTTGCAAAGTGCATTTAACCTATTTAGAGATTGCCGATTTGATATTTGCTAGAGAGGGATATTTGCCATGATTGCTGGCTTGTTATTGTTTTTCTTCAAGCATTTTGAGTTTTAAATAATTATTCTGCCAGTGTTTGAAAACCTTCACCCAAGCCTAATTTTCTGATTCGAAGTCACAGCCACACACAGAGCTGTGGGTGCGTTGCCATGCTGCATCTTAGCATGATACTCCCGCTGTAACGTGGCAGATACGAGGGCCCTGCAGAAGACAGTGAGAGGACCCAAGATGATCCTTAGATTATCCCTGCCGTATGTAGGATTTGTTTCAAAGCCTCTGCAAAAAGAGGGCACTAAATATTACCATAGGCTCCTCACATCCTCTCCATGAACCTTTTCAACTGATGGCATCTACATTATCATTACCCAATACTGTTTTACTGTAATCGGATTTAAATCCTAATTTTTTGCTTTAGCTCAGCAGAGAACATGGTGTTAAATTAATAATTTATTTCACATATTCTGTTTTTTGTAATGCCAAATAAATAATCCCACACCATAATACAATCTTTATTGTGTTTTAATGTGTGTACATTGTTTATCTAAACAACTCTATTCTGGTCATAAAAATATTGAGATATTTTGCACTGTATTTTACTTTTTAGGCCTTTTGGTCTGAGGTAAAACTAATTCAAATGTATTGTCAATAAGTTCAATTTAAGGCTTTTGGATGTTAGAATAGAGATATGAAACATTAAAACCATGTAAATTTGGTCAAAATGCATTTTGCAAGAGGGTCCTGGAGAAAACAGTGAGGGGATGTTGGATTGTTCCCTACCTTTTGTCCAAGAGCCATTTCAGAAAGACTGAGGAACTAAGTACTGTGGTCACCCCTCATTTAACATTAGGCAAATGGTCCCACAATATCAGAATCAAAACCAGCCCTGTTACACTTATTTTATTACTTTTTCCGTAGCAATTTTGTGTTTTTTTTTGTGTGTGAATTTAACCATTTTTACACAAATCTGCTGAATGCTCAAGATGTGTTTTTTATACGGGGAAACTATGATTTAATTTGTTTTATAGATTAAACTAAACTAAATGTCTGATAAAGAAAATCCTGCAGCATGATAGAACCTCCACCATGCTTTCCTGTAGGTGAGTTTTCCTTTTCTTTCTTGAACGCCATCTTATGTCATATGAACAAACTTCCACCTTGCTTTCCAAAAGACCTACATTTTGGTCCGTAAAGCACTTGTTGTACAACCTGTAGGCATTCTCCAGTAAGCTAAAAACGTCAAACACATCATTAGTTAGAACAGCAAATACAACACTCAGGTGTGCACATGAACAACTCATGCAGGCCAAAGTGTGCGAATGCAAAAGGTGACTTAAGTGCACAAACATGGATGCTCTCACTGTTACACACACATTAATGGATAAATGAGATGAGACAAGCCACGGCTGGACGGGGGGGCTGATTCTTTCAAATTTTTCACTCGTTCAGTCCACAAACATTTTGCAGATGCTCCACATAAAGGCCCTTTTTTTCTCCCACACGTGGGAGCTCAAATGAACCCTGCGCCGAACATGGCAAATTACAGTTGAATTTCAGATTTTTACACCATGTCTATTAATAGCCTGGCTGCCTCCCTCGCTCCCCTGTTTTGCCGTCCATCCAGCTCTCACATGCTGCCTCATTGTTACCCCCCTCCTTCCTCTCCTGCTGTATCATATTCCATGCAGGGACGTGTACAATGAGCCAGTCTCCTGTTAACGTCAGCAGAACAGCCAGCAGAACAGCAGATTGCACTAACATGCGCACGCAATCTGGCATTTGCGTAAAGCAACCAGGCGTGTCAAGCTGATTTTTATGCAGTGAGTGCCGCAATTAGATTAGATCAGGCCCTGGAGGTGGGCCTGAAAATCATTGCAGGTCTTTTGTTTATTCTTTTATAAAGTAAACAGGTGCCCTGTCGGCTGCACCCAACCTATCTGGCATCAGAAAATTTTACAAGTGAAAATCAAGATATTGAAAACATAATTGAAATCAAAAGTGATATATATATATATATATATATATATATATATATATATATATATATATATATATATATATATATATATATATATATATATATATATAATCAGTAAAGCATCCCTGGCCTCTAATATGTAAAGGGTACATTTACAAGGTGATTTTGGAAATTCAGAGGACCTCACATTGGTGCAAAGTACAACACAGCAATAGTAACAAATACATTCTGAAAAAAAATTAGTAACAGCCATGAAGTGAAATCTTAAGTTACATATTCACATTTGGATCTAACTGATAAATCTGAAGAGCTGATACATCAATAGCATGATATGAGCAATATTACCAAATGGAAAATTAAAGTACATTGCAACTACAATAACCGCACTTCCTGCCTACAAAGAGTTTCCTTCCAGAAAGATAGTGTTATAGCATTTTTTTACATGGGCAACATCTTACTTGAAGCGCTTTTCAGTCCACTAGGATAATGCGTATTTACAATAACTACGCATTTGGAGGATGTTTGGGTATGCAGATGGGTCATTTCACTCGATGTTTGTAGATGAAAGCAGCTCTTCAAGTAAAATGTCCTCCTAAAATGCCCAGGCCGTTGATCCTGCTACACATAAACAGAGGTGGAGACGGACAAGGAACAGTTGCTGTGCTTTTTTCCTTTTTTTGCTTTGTTGTGTTTCTGTCCAAAGAGGAGGGAACACAGTAAAAATGGGTTGTCATCTGTGTCTTTGGGTTTAGAAAGCACACAAGCAGATTATCTTCCACACTAACTGTTAAGAGCCTAACATGAGAAAATGGAGAGAAATTGAAAAAAAAAGTGGATCACCCAGCTCAGAAAACGCTCTGCAAACACAGCCAACCGATACCGTTGCTCAGCAGAACCACAACGTCATTGTGCTAATGTACTGGTTGAAATGAAACAATGAGACTGAGAGCGACCTTTGATGACATTACACAAACAAAACAAAATACATTCAAACACAACAACAAAAAAGCATAGAAAATGCACAGAAAGATATGTTGGTAAAGAGTATTGTGCTTTTGGCTGTCCTGTGTACAACATTAAGAGCTCCTGCATGAATAGGGTGTGTGTGTGTATATATATATATATATCTTAATATATGTATTCACTTTAGACTTACAGTAGAGCTATTAGGTGGTACAACATGGCAAATTAAATATACATATGTGTGTTATTGTGATATAAAGTGCAATGGGAGGGCATTTAAGCTGAATGAGCCCCATTTGTCTTCATGTAGTTAGTAAACAGTGACTATCAGAGTCATATGCATGTTTTCTCCTTGTTGATAACTGCATGCATGATTCCTGCATGAGCATGTATATGCCATCTTCGGCTTCCTGTTTGTGGATAAATGGATGAAGATACAGTGGCAGACAAATCCCTGGTAAATATTTATTAAAAGCATTTAAATAAATCCAGGTTTTATTCCAGAAGCAATTCAGAACGAATATGTTTTTCGATTTTTCTCTTTATTCTTTAGCCGGAACGACGCCCTGGCAGAGCCTCCACTTCTGCCATCATAAACCTACACTGCAGTGCAGGTTTTGAAAATGTAATTTTGTCGAATTTACCAATTGGGCAAACACTTCAGCTAAAAGAAAAGAAGTCACAGGACTGACAGCAAGCAGAGCCTGATCTCCATTTTCTAAACACCAAACAGGGTGCCCCTACACAACACACAGGGTCCCAACTTCCAAATGACTCCATATACATACAGATCATATAACAGTTATACATGGCATGACTGGAGGATAAACCATTTTAAATTGTGCTTGTGTGTTGATTTTTATCCTGCTCTGCGCTACAACTCGTATGCCCCATGTAAAAAAAAAAAACTGTCACTGAGATCTTCCCTGGTGTAAAAATAGGATATCCATAGACAAATTTCCTTTAGCTGATACCAAAAACCTTAAAATACATTAATCTTTTATTGCAGTAGGATTTTCTTATACTGAAAAACCTTTAGTTTGATTGTATTTATTCTGTAGGGAAAAACTTCCATGGAGAGAAAATGAAGTATTTGTACAAAACTACCATTGTCCCAATAAATGTTTAGTAACCAAGAACCTTTAGCTACTAATCCACGACTCCCTGTCTCAGCGGCCAGTTTCTATTACTTGCACTTAAAAGAAATGGAAGACAACATTTTAGGAAACGATACTGGAAAATAGCAGCTTACCAAAACTTGCTCATATCTACAGACTGAGGAATCAAGAAAATATTTTAACCAACTTGAGGTCACCACAAAAAACACTAGATGCTGTCTACATTGATAGTTGTTTGGGAGTACTGCCAGAAAAAAGCTGCATCCGTTCAACCATTACAAACGTCAATATGTGGAGGTTGCTAAACTGTGTTTAGACCAGGTGTATTCAACAGGTTTTTCACCAAAACAACACTCTAGGTAGGTTTGGGTTGAAACAAGATGAATGTGTAAAAGTACGGCAAAAGAGCTGTGATCCTGTGGGCTAGTTCCTCTTCCAAAAGTGTCTTAGAGTATATGAACTGTGAAATTCCGAAGATTTTTAATAAAAAAGTTGCAACCTCTTCCAGTAAACTAAAAATCGGTTTTCTCTGGCCTTTTAGCAGGATGATGATTTACAAGTTTTGGTCAAATCAAGACAGAAATGGTTCAACAGACACAACATTAACCTTTTTCCATCTTCATCTTATTCCTCAGATCTTTTATTTGAAGGCTTTTAACACATCTTTACCAGAGGTTCAAATTTGTCTGCTGTGTATTTTTAATCAAACCAGCAATATAGAAAAAAGATTAGCAGTTCACTGAATGATCATTTTTCCTACCTTCGGTGTGCTTTAAATTTAAGAATTTCTTCCCCACTTGGCATGATTTTTAAAGATCATTATAAAACAAACAAACTAGAAAAAAAAAGGCATAAAGAGAAACTTTCACATGAAAAGTTCCAAAGCGAGCTGATATTCTTGACCTCTTCTCAGTTTTCCCATCATCTTTCCAGCTTGGCAATGATTATCCAAGTGTAGAATCCTGGTAAACAAGGCAGCTTTGTTTCTCTTCTGTCCTTACGTGAGTTAGTCTTCCTCCTCTTCGGTTATTCTACACTTTATGAAAGTTTTAAAAGGATAGTTGCGTGTATCAGTGTACAGCAAGATACCTCCTCATTTAAGATGATGATTTTCAGAGGTTTTGTTGACAAGTCTTTTTACAAGACCAGTTGAGAAATTAATCTTATTTTGCCATTTCTGAGGAGGAATGATGAGGTGAATCTTAAATGTTTCAGAATTGAGTTACTCCTCTTCTGTGACCGAGTGACTAGTTGAGGCTGAACATGTTTAGGATAGATGGAAGATATTTACACACCCCCATGGTTATATACACCAGAGCTCACTGCTGTGGCTCTGGGACGTGGCTGGGTTGTATGTTCTGCTGAGTGCTGCTCATGCTGGCAGTCTCAGATGTGTGATTCCCACAGTTAGTAGCATAATGGACCATTACGTTTTCAACGGATGATCTTAAATATAAATAAAAATGAGTTATTTCTAAAGTTGTTAAAATAGCTGAGATGCAGAGGATGGAAGTGTTGGGAGGCTGAGAAGGAGATTAGCTGTGAGCAGAGAAGCACACATGAAGAAGCCGGATGAGATCATACATGATTTCAGCAAATCGGGGACCTTTATTCTATTTTCATTACGGCCCCATTCTATGATCAGATTTTGCTGTACTTATGGTTGATGCAAATCTCTGCAGCCTCCATGTTTCCATCTTCACTTGTCTTCTCAACATTTCTTTCATATTGGGCCACCTTCTCACCTCCACCCACTCAGCCAAACATTTCTGAATATCTGCTTCTTTCCGGTGCACTGTGTTTTTGAATTCCCAACTCAAACAAACGGAGGAGGTGGATAGTAAGACTCCCATTGCCATCGCAACATTTTTGCTTTGATTGGATAGACAAAGAGTCTCCTCTTTGTCTTGTCTTTCTCATTTATCTTTCCTGATCAGCATATCCTCCTCTCCTCTCCTCTCCTCTCCTCTCCTCTCCTCTCCTCTCCTCTCCTCTCCTCTCCTCTCCTCTCCTCTCCTCTCCTCTCCTCTCCTCTCCTCTCCTCTCCTCTCCTCTCCTCTCCTCTCTTCCTTCTGGATCTACATCACACTGCATTTACCCTTCAGTCTTTCTGCGCGGGACTGCTTCCCAGAGCGCTTCCCATCGATGTTGAGGCTCATATTCCTCTTCTTGTCCAGATTAAGGAGCTCTTGGAAGAGCTCTGTGACATTGTGGTTGGTTTTGGCCGACGTCTCCATGAAGGCGCACTTCCAGCGGTTGGCCTGGTCCTCCCCGTCCTTAGTTTCCAACTCACGATGGGTTTCATCGCTTTTGTTTCCCACAAGCATGATGGGGATGGATTCAACATTGCCTTTGATGGCCAAAATCTGTAGAAGAAAAGAAATGTGAGCATGGACGTTCCTGTTTTGATTTGACAGGTTCTAACTAACATAAACTGTAATGTATTTTATTAGGATTTTATAGGATAGTGGTACATAAGTGTGAAGTGGAAGAAAAATAATACATAGCTTTCAATTTCTTTTTATATAATAAAAAAATCTGAAATGTGTTTCGTATATTTGTATCCACAACAAATGGGTTACAGCTGAAAGTCTTTCGAAGTATGTTTCTGCCAGGTTTGCAAAATTTACAGAGTGAAACCATTACCCATTCCTCTTTGTAATATAGCTCAAGCTGAATCATAACGAAAGGGGAGCATCTATGAACACCACTCTTGTCATTCAAGGGTTCTTCAAAAACACATATAGACCCACACCTGTTGGTAAATGGGTTTCAGCTCCTCCAGAGACTGTTTGCTTGTGATGGAGTAGACCAGGATGAAGGCGTGGCCCTTAGAGATGGAGAGGCGCTGCATGGCTGGGAACTGGTGGCTCCCTGTGGTGTCTGTGATCTGCAGGGTGCACACGCTTTTATCACAGCTGATCACTTGCCGGTAGGTGTCCTCCACCGTGGGGATGTAGGTGTCCCTGAAAGTGCCCTTGACGAAGCGCAGGACCAGGGAGCTCTTCCCCACTCCTCCTGCTCCGAACACCACCACACGGTAGTCATTGCTCTGCTCCGGCATTCTGCCTCTGCAGGCTTAAGACAGTGTTGCACTGAAACATCAAAGATGGGAGCATAGGGAGGGGAAAGCAAAGTTAATAAGGCAGATGGAATAACAAAAAGAGAATATTTTCCCTGACACTTATTTCTAACAAACTAATCAATGCCCTTAACAGTTTTACAGATTTTTAACCTCAATTACAAAACATTCTTGCCATTAGCAACTGTAGTATTTGCAAATATTTATGACTGAACTCAAAAAACTTCAGTTACAAGTGAGAGTTTAAAATTTAGCTTTGGACTAGGTTTAGTACAGTGCTTACTAACTAGCCAAAGAAAGAAGAAAGTAGACAATTAACCAACTAACCAATCAACTAACCAACCGAGGAAGTAACTAACTAGCCAAACAAAGAAGAAAGTAGACAGTTAACCAACCAACCAACCGAGGAAGTAACTAACTAGCCAAACAAAGAAAGTAGACAGTTAACCAACCAACCAAACAAAGAAGAAAGTAGACAGTTAACCAACCAACCAACCAACCAACCAACCGAGGAAGTAAATAACTAGCCAAACAAAGAAGAAAGTAGACAGTTAACCAACCAACCAACCGAGGAAGTAACTAACTGGCCAAACAAAGAAGAAAGTAGACAGTTAACCAACCAACCAACAGAGGAAGTAACTAACTAGCCAAACAAAGAAGAAAATAGACAGTTAACCAACCAACCAACCATGAAAGTAACTAACTAGCCAAACAAAAAAGAAAGTAGACGGTTAAACAACTAACCAACCAAACAAGGAAGTAACTAACTAGCCAAACAAAGAAGAAAGTAGACGGTTAACCAACCAACCAACCAAACAAGGAAGTTACTAACTAGTCAAACAAAGAAGAAAGTAGACAGTTAACCAACCAACCAACCAACCGAGGAAGTAACTAAATAGCCAAACAAAGAAGAAAATAGACAGTTAACCAACCAACCAACCAACCAACCATGGAAGTAACTAACTAGTCAAACAAAGAAGAAAGTAGACAGTTAACCAACTAACCAACCAAACAGGGAAGTAACTAACTAGCCAAACAAAGAAGAAAGTAGAAGGTAAACCAACCAACCAACCAAACAAGGAAGTAACTAACTAGCCAAACAAAGAAGAAAGTAGACAGTTAACCAACCAAAGAAAGTAGAAAATGAATCACACAACCAGCTCAACAAATAACTAACCAACCAATCACTCAATCAACTAACTAAACAAACAATAAAACAAGCAAGCAAACAAATAACCAAAACCAAAAGTAAGCAACAAAAAAGCAAGCAAGTAACCAAGAAAGGCAAGCAAGCAGATAAGTAACCAAAGAAACCAGCAACTAACTAACCAAATAGAAGTTAGTGCCTGCAGCACAGAAACTGTTACCTAATACTCAGAAATAAAAAGTGTTAATAAATGGTCAACCAACCAACCAACCATAGCAATCAACTAATCAAACAAGCAAGTGAACAAATGTCTAACCAAACTACCAGGAAAGCAAGCAAATAACTAACAAATAAAGCAGTCAACCAGCAGGCAATTTTAATAAAAAGGGGAGGTTTAACTGCTGGTGTCATACTTGTCAGTGTTGTTTTAGGTCTTTTTTAATTCATTATTGTTGTCAGTTCAAAATATGTTGTAAGTAGAGAAATAAACAAGATACCCGATCCAGACAGAATGAATTCCAGTTTCAAAAGCTGTAAATTCACACTAGTTGCCCTGTAAGAGTAACTTGCTCCTCTGTTACTTATTTGTGTGCACTTGAACAATCTCCTCACAAACAATCTGTTGCTATCTTTGAGTCCTTGTATTTGTTGTGTGCCTCCTTCTGAATGTGCAGCGTTTCTGTGTCATCATTCATCTTCTATAGTTCAACACTTGCTTTAAGGTCTCATAATAAGAAACTCCCACAGATGTGATTACGCTGCTCTGCTACCTTCTGCTGTAATAAAACAGCAAATTGACATCAATATAATATGAAATAAGTGGATTTCTGTCATGCTTGCACCGCAGGAACCTACAATTGATGTGCAGGGCATCTGTAATTGCATTGGATTCTAAATGATATCAGTAAAGGAGTTCAAAATAAATGCGAAATCTGTGGGCGCCTCTTGAGCTTTAAACAGACTCCCTCTCTCTTTGGATATGGGTGGTGTTACAACTACACTGAATACACAAGAACAGATACATTTTTAGGAGAGCCATTGCTTCCACTCAAATGCCTGCAGCACAGAAACTGTTACCTGATGCTCAGAAATAAAGTGTTAAAAAATGGCTCTTTGTTTTCCTAAGTTGACGATAAAACCTCTTTAGATACAATCTTGTGCCAAAATCAGTTCTGACTAATCCTTAACCTTTCTGGGCTTTCAGTTGATCAAAGCGTTTCTCTTTTAAATCTTGGCAGATTGTTTTTATGGCTGTGGTAATGGGGAGTGTGTGCTGCCTGATGCAGTTTAGTTGTTTGCAACATTACTCTGACGCAGATCTGAGTAAACTGGCAACACTGCCAGGAACGATGATCATCTGTGTGTTCCCTCTAACTCTTGGATTCAATGAGACCTTCAGTCAGACTAAAGTATTGCGCTCTGAGCTGTTAGATCTGCCCAGCGAGCTATGCTTCATGTCAAACAGGAACAGACACACACACAAAGACAAGTCTGAGCGTAATGAAAAATGAATATGCCAATAAAAACGACGTTATGTATCGAAGTCTGGTGCCTATCATCACTGGAATATCTCAGAATGTATCAATCTATTTCAAATGTGATCCATCCCAAAATCTACTGCTGTCTACATTTATTTTCACAAAGATTAAGTATTTACACTTGAATTAAAGTTAAATGGTTGTTGGAAGAGACGTGACACAGTAATAGCATTTGGCTTCAAACACACAAAAAACTGTCATAGGACAAAAGAAAATAAGAACTGAATAAAAAATGTTGGTAAAACAAAAAGACATAGGAAATTCAAAAGAAATAATAATAATAAATTAGGATTTTTATAATTTTACTATGTTTATGTACTGTACTTTGTACCTATTTTTCATGTTAAACCTTAAAATAAGCCTTTTTTAAAAGAGGGGCTTGGCCTAAACAAAGACCTAGACAAAGAAAGAAACAAAAAAACATTAGATAAAACTAATAAAATGTAACAACTTCTTAAAGAGAATGAACTGAAGGTTAATGATAACATTAATTCAGAAATACTGATATAGATTGTCTGTGATGGACTGGTGACCGTTCCAGGGTGTACCCCGCCCCTCGCCCAATGACCGCTGGGGATAGTCATTCAAATAAGAAATATTTTCACTTGTATGGCTGACAAACAAATGGTTTTGGATCATAACACATCAGCTTCATATACACGAATGCTATATTTTGGCAATCACGTTTTGGCAAAAACATCAGTTATGGGCTAAATTTTTAATCTGAGCTCATTCTGACTCTTATCTTCAAGGTGAAATTACAATGTTCTCCTTTTGCATGTAAGAGTCCTTTCTGAGTACTTCAGCTTTCTAGCGCCATCTAAAAAACTATAGATTAAATGGGTCTTTGTAAATAACCCTAAATGTGACTGTGTACAAGTGTGATCGTTTGTCCTGTGCGTCTCTGTAATGGAAAAGCTACCTACCAACAAAGATTAGTCCGGCCTCTCATCATGAACAGGTAAACCAGTTTTGCCTTAGCCATTGTCTTAAATGATAAAAGCTACAGCGAGTTAATCCCTAAACAGTTTGGATTAGCTTAAACTTGGTTTAGTTTAGTGTAATCAACACAAATGGAAAGTGTGGCATGCTTTACTTTAAGTATACACAACGAATTTAAAAAAAGTCAACGTTACTTGCTCTTCCTTGGACAACAGTAAAGGAGTACATACTAAAGTATAAATTCCACTATCATTGAGGTTTTAATTGCAAGACTATACACAGGCTTTTGGCTAGGGGTGCACCGATCCGATATTAGGATCGGATATCGGCCACGATACTGACAAAATAGGTGGATCGGGGATTGGAAAAATGAACGGATCCATTGGCCGATCCAGGTTTTTGGGGGTTTTTTCGTCGCAGCAGAACGTATTTCATGCATCAGCTTGATGTGTGTCGCATGCTAGAAGCAACATGGAGTGAGCCAGAGGGACGGCTGTGTGGAGATATTTCACGCTTGCCACTCCAACTAGTTTGTCGGCTGTTTGCAATGTCTGCAAAGTAAATGTTTCGAGGGGAGGTGGTATTACTGCAAAGTCCAACACTACCACTTTAATCAAGGTCATCCAGAAACACTATGCTAAGGAGCACGCTGAATTCCTGCAGCTCAGCAAAACAAAAGGAGCAGGGTCAAAAAGGAAAAAATAAGTCTTACTTGTGTTTAGTTAGTAAAGTCTGGTACCTTTAGTCTCTTCAAGTAAGGTATAAGGTGGAGGGTATACAGTTTATTATTAATCAACAATAGTATCGGATCGGTATCGGGTATCGACAGATACACAAAGCCCAGGCATCGGTGCACCCCTACTTTTGGCACTGCATAACTGAGCTGTTTTCAGCACAGTTGATAACATCCAGATTGGTAAACTGGTAAAAATCACAATGTGATTTAAAAATATCAAACTGAAGAAATCTGGCACAGTATTTTTGTTTTGAATTTACATTTTACATTTCATGTAATGCTTAAATTTGATTGTTTTTGTTATAATTTATTTACATTTGGTCCTTTATTTTACGGTAAAGAACACTGTCCTTCCCTTCCTTTACCTTGCCTGGCAGGCGATCTTGAACATGTTCACATGTCCGTTTGCATCTTTCTCCTGCCACCTGAGCATCCTCTTGCTTTTTCCATCCTTCACTCTCCCTCCCCTGCTCTCCATGCTGTTTGATCAATAAACTAACCCCCCCGCGGTTTTAATCGATGGAGCGTGCTTCTCTAGGCCCTGGCAGTCTGTCATCCTCCCTCTCTGTTTTATTTTGAGCCATAGATTTCAGCTTCATCAAAACCATCCTCCGCTCTCCTACCCTCTTCTTTCACCTGCGCTAAAATTAGCAGCCTCTCTTCCTCCGTCAGCAGCAATAACTGCACACACAGGTGCGCCCTCACAGTGTCACACATACTGTACTTCCACTCTTTCACCGTTTGTCCTTGACATGGAGCCTCTGAGATTGATGGCACTCCTCCCCAACACGAGCCGTCTCGCCGCATTTTGCCTCCTCTCCTCTTGTTTTATTTGAAGTGAGAGGACTGCAGTTCCCTAATGAATTAATGGTACGCTTTAAAATGCATCTGTGGCAGTGCAGCCAGACTCCATTAGTGGATAACATTGGCACAGACCGAACAGGTCCCTCTTCTCTTCTCCCCACTGCAGATGCAGTGCAGGCTTCTCTGATTTACTTCACAGAGAGCGCAAAGAAATGTCACCTTTAGTAAAAATATGCACATAATTTGCCTCAGGAGAGCCACTTTCACCGCAGCATGAAAGAGGCGCATTAACCAACATCAAACACAATGCCATTCAACAGATCAAGAGCGTGATTAAATAGACACCCATAAAGCGGTCCCTCAGTGAAAGGGTTTTTAATCAGGGTGCTCATCCTGGAATGCTGTGGATACATGGCTATTTGGGGATGAGTGTTTTACAGGATCATCAGATTATGAGCTGAAATATTAGGTCTTCTTTGGGTAGTGTGTGTGTATGTCTTGTGTGCATCTGTGTGTGTGAGTGAAGAAATTGTTGTCACAATGTCCAAAAGCTGTGAGAGGTTTGGATCCTTATGTCCATCTGTGCAGTGAAGCGGCCCATTCCCTGTTCTCTGTACACATTGGCTCAGTGTTGTTGTTTTTTTCCAAGTCTCCATGCGTGTGCGTGCATTCGATTTCAGTAATTTATCTGTATTTTTAGCGCGGCAATTTTAAGACTGACATTTTTTGATTAGGTCTGAGCAGCCTGTGGAGATTCAGTTCGTAAATTTTGATTTTAGACTCAGTAATGCCTCACTGCTCTCGCACCTGATTTATCAGACTCTGTCTTATCATTTCCTTGGACTTTAAAATTAGGTTTACAGAAGTGAAAATATTTCATTAACTGTTTCCTACAACAACAAATGGTAAATGGCCTGTACTTGTATAGCGCTTTATTTAGTCCATGAGGACCCCAAAGCGCTTCACACTACATTCAGTCATTCACCCATTCACGCACACATTCACACACTGGTGATGGTAAGCTACATTGTAGCCACAGCTGCCCTGGGGCACACTGATAGAAGCGAGGCTGCCGGTGTTATGCAGGGAAATGCATCCCCTGCCGCGGGAACGCGCATCGTTCAAAACTCCCTGATAACGAAAACGGATTAAAATATCAGCGACGCTGCAACTTTTAAATATATTCTTAATATTACCATGTTTCCTATGCATGTACGTCCTGAAAATGTACTGTTTTATGGCAGATACATGTAAAAAATGACGACTTTGACACCTTTTATCTGAATAGTTTAACTTTACTGTTTTAACGTCACAGTGTCTCAGGAGTATCTTTCGGTGTTTATGGGTCACATTCTGCGCTTTTTCTAACAACAGCGTGATAGTTTAAACATTGTATAACATCTAAACTTTTTAAATCAGCGATTAAAGGCTGATATGGGTGCAAACAGGACAATGTAGCCTACATAAGAAAACGTTTTATCTGCTGTTAATGGCAGAGTACGCAATTTTGTTATCGGTTGGTCTAAAAACTCTTAATTAATAGCCTACATAAATTATGTAAAATACACCCTATACCCCCTAAATGTATGTTATGGAAGACAAGAAAATCATGTTTTGTTCTGGGGGGGTCAGTACCTGGAAATTTTGTTGTTATGAAGTTCATTATTTTAATTATCAATAAAGTAGGCTATAAAAAAAACTCCTCCCTGGTTGTTTGTTTGTGTATGCCCCTTTCAAAAACTCTAAATAGAACCCAAATATTCAACTTTCCCTATAGTGTACCATCCTTTAACCCAAAAATACATGGGACAGGTTTGAAAATCAAACCAGCAGCCCAAAGATCATACATTGTTCTATAAAATAATATTTATGCCAATATGGGATCAGAACAGTTTCACCTTGAAATGAAACTGAAAATAAATATTGGCATTGAAGATAAAAATTGGCATTGAAAAATATTATTGTAACTGAAAATGTTAATTTTGAATCGGAAATAAATCTAGTGAAATTTTTTGTATTGAAAGTGAAATCTTTTTTTACAATACCAATCCTTTTTGACAATGCCAATCTTTTTTTACAATGCCAATCCTTTTTTACAATGCCAAACTTTTTTTACAATACCAATCCTTTTTTTACAATACCAATCCTTTTTTACAATGCCAATCCTTTTTTACAATGCCAATCTTTTTTTACATTACCAATCTTTTTTTACAATACCAATCCTTTTTTACAATGCCAATCTTTTTTTACAATACCAATCCTTTTTTACAATGCCAACATTTTTTTTACAATGCCAATCCTTTTTTACAATGCCAACATTTTTTGACAATACCAATCTTTTTTTACAATGCCAATCCTTTTTTACAATGCCAATCTTTTTTTACAATACCAATCCTTTTTTACAATGCCAATCTTTTTTTACAATACCAATCCTTTTTTACAATGCCAACATTTTTTTACAATACCAATCCTTTTTTACAATGCCAACATTTTTTTACAATGCCAATCCTTTTTTACAATACCAATCCTTTTTTACAATGCCAATCTTTTTTTACAATACCAATCCGTTTTTCAATGCCATAACTTTTTTCAGCTTCATTCAGGTGATACTGTTTTGACGATTGTGTGTGAACGCGCATGAGGGGCGGGGCTTCAGCCCCCCATATGTTTGCATGAACGAGGCAGGAGGGAAACTCCGACTGTCCGAGGCGAGACAGTGGGATCAACATTTTCTTTGCTTCTAATGTGGTTTGTGGAAGGGGATAATCTGCAGTTGGGGACCCGATTTATGACAGTCTTTCTGTAGTCTTTTGAATCAAACATGTTAGATATTATCGCAAGTTCTAGTGTAGTCGTTGTGACGTAAATTAATCAACAACCAATAAAGCTGTTCTCTCACAAACGGAAGCACAAAGCTACAGATCCCAGCAGGGGTCAGGGGCAGAAATATTTTTGAGGGGTAATATTCAACTATGTGACCGTGTGGGGGTCCTGTCCGATTACAGTGTACCCTGGCTGTTTTGGATTGTACTTTATTGCTATGGCACAATGGTTAATGAGCAGGATTACATCCCGATATTGGTGGGTTCGAGTCCCGTTTATGACTTGTCTTGCACCTTGCCACATTTCAAATTTTCTCTTGTTCCTGCGGGAAAGTAGGCTATAAACATAGGTGTTATATTTATAAATAACAGTTTTGTAGCCACCTGTTTGTGTTCCATGGCTGAAAAATGGCCTAGAAATGGGCCATAAATTAAAAAGTGTATGCCAACCTTGCCCCCTGGAATACAGGCACAAACCAACGCTATCTGTGCATCTGCATGGAGCAAGTGGTACAGCATAAACACCTTGCATTAAAAAGATATTAGTTAACCAGTTACTTGATAATACAGTACCCACTTTGAATCCAAGTCTTTATTTGACATAACATTAATCTTGGCAAAGAATGCTACAACATTCACACATAAAGAAACTGTATAATGCTGAGCATAATGGGAGGAATTTTGCGGTAAGCTAAAATAGCCTAGATGTAGTCTTTTAAATAGTGTCCCAACCAGATTGAGTGTTTATAAAATCTTTAGTCTGAGACCAAAAAACTGTTAACCCAAGTCTTTAGATGTGAGCTGATAATCTTTAAGAATCTTCTCTAAATCGTTTCAAAGTCTCTAGTTGTACAGAAAGCATAAGGTGGTTTGTGGAATAATAATAATTAAAAAATAAGATATAAACGGTTTCTTCTCAGTTTGCCATGGTAGTTGGCGCGCATTACCGCCACCTTCTGGTTTAGAGTGTGTGTCACAATTACGTTTGCAATCTAATAAAAAAAACAAGGAGTTGTCTGTGTTGTTAGCTTTGCTTACACCAGTCTTAATTGATTTGTTAACGTTATTGACAGGTATTGTAAATATGTATTGTGGATCTGAAATAAATACAGTTATTTAATATGGTATATATAGTGTGTATTTACATCCCTTCATACCACACTGTCTGTAATGAGGAGAGCCTCCAACAAAGACAGGCTACACAAGCATAAAACTTTATCACAAAGACTCCTAGTCTACTAGTCAGTAGAAGAAACTGAGAAGAAACTGTTTATGTCTTTTGTTTTTCCACAAACCACATTATTAGCAATGTAAATGTCCTGTTATTTCTCGTGTCTCGCCTCGGACAGACGGAGTTTCCCTCCTGCCTCGTTCATGCAAACATATGGGGGGCTGAAGCCCCGCCCCTCATGCTCGTGCACACACAAGGGTCAAAACAGTATCACCTGAATGAAGCCGAAAAAAATGATGGAATTGAAAAAAAGATTGGTATTGTAAAAAAAATGAAAGTTTGAAAACTTTAGTTATTTCTTTCACTGCATATACATGAGTTTCATAGAAAAAAAATCACTTTCAATACAAAAATGTTCACTAGATTTATTTCAGATTCAAAATTAATATTTTCAGTTACAATAATATTTTTCAATGCCAATATTTATTTTCAGTTTCATTTCAAGGTGATACTTTTCTGATCCCATAATGCCACACATAAATCTCTAAAATAGCAGGGCTTCTTTTGGAAATCGAGATTTGAAGGTTGCCACAGTATGCACCTCCTCTCTTTTTAACCCAACAATTATCCTATAGAGCTGGAATTCACACCAGTAGCTCATAAAGAAAGTGGAATTTTATAGAAAATGTTACATCGTTCATAGCAGTCTTATTATTTGATATAGCAGGGGATGCATTTCTCGGCAGGGCAAACTTTGAGGTTGCCGAAAAAATGCATCCCCCCTCTTTTGAACCCCAAAATTATCCTATAGAGCTGGAATTCACACCAGTGGCTCATAAAGCATGTGGAATTACATAGAAAATGTTACATCATTCATAACTTGCTAATTTTTTGATATAGCATCCCCCCTCTTTTGAACTCAAAAATTATCCTATAGATGTGGAATAACAAAGAAAATCTTACATCATTCATAACTTGCTTATTCTTTGAAATAGCAGGGGATGCTGAACACTGGCACCACCGGGCCCTCTGACCACCACCAGTAGGGTGAAGTGTCTTGCCCAAGGACACAACAACTAAGACAGACAGAGCGGGGACTCGAACCGGCAACCCTCTGGTTACAAGATGAACTATTCACTCCTGAGCCACAGTCACCCCCCACAACAACAACAGAGATTTAAAAACTGAACGTGTTTTTTGTTTTGCTTTCACACACATATAGAGCTAAAGTGGCCCGCCATTTCTGTTATCTTTCTCCCTCGGCAAAATATAGTAAGTCAGTTTTTTACAAAGTTGTTCACTGAAAGAGCTTCAGGGCCTTTAAATACATGTCAACTGAGCCTTTAACACTGGATGAATACAAGCAAAATGGCTTCAGACAGTGGCGGCACAGGAATTATTGGTCCCCTGAACCCACTCCTCTGGGCCCAAACTAAACATTATATGTATAACTTATAACTCCCTGTTAATGTGAGGTAGCAAGAACAGATATTCCACATCTTCTTCATTGTTTTTGGTGTATTTTACTGACTCTATAACATTGCCACAAACCGCCCTGACAACTAATTTAACATTTTGGTTCATTTATGACTTTATGTTATGTAATGATATGCCATTGAAGTTATTGATTGGGCTTTTCAAACAGAGATCTTTCTAGACATATTGTTTTTATATGTGTCCTTTTTGGAAAGTTTCTTGTAAAACAGTTACCCAAAAACAAAATTTTTATGTGGACAATGATGAAAAACGTAGAAATTGTTGTGTAATGAACAATTTGTCGATTCCTCTTAACTTGTAGGACACTAAAACTGGCTTTAGCCCAGGGGCCCAAAAGTTCCTACAACTAGCCATGGCTCTTGAAAGTTGCTTCTAAATGTCCTCAGTATTAATTTTTCTTTTAAACACATTTTCCCCCACAGGGGATTTTAAAATAAAATTTCAGGATACGGAAATCCTCTCTAGTTTAGCTGCAAATAAGAAGCTTGCATCAGATGCCAACCTCAGCATCATTAACTAGCAACAGGGTACTGCCATATTTTCTTACGGTGCTTACACTTTGAACACCCAATTCCCATTGACTTGAGGTGCTGATAAACAATGGAAAATTCTTTAAAGACTGCAACTAACAGTTATACTTTATAAATATTTTTCTCACACCATCCACCTCAAAAAATGGTACCCTGGTTGGTGTGCCATATGGCTCATATCAAAAACCTCTACTGCCTTCAAAACCTTCCACCAGAGGCACCCATTCTAGACAAGCAAACTGCCGCCAAGAAGTGCATTCGCATATGAACCCTGTCAAAGCACATTTAGCCCAGTTATAAATAAGCTTGTGTTAAAAGCCATCTAAATCTAGCATTTAAACCACTGCATGGATAGAACAGCCCTTTCCCCTGAGCGATTCTTCAACTGTAGCTAAGACGACAACTAGCATATAGACACAAAACATGTAGTTACTTGCTGAATTACATATCGGCACCGTTTTGCGTTACAGAAATGACTCAACTGATGTGAAGCCAGATGAAAATTATGAGTAAGACTCATCTGTGTCAATCCGCTGTAAAGTCTGACATTTGCATGGAACATATCCGCTTCTCAATCCAAGACACTGAGGCGCTGTTGGCTTAGGAGCTAATTACTGAGCTTAACCTACTGCTTGAAGTTGACCCAATTCCCAGGAATTAAGTTACCAACAGTCTTTGGGTTATAGACCACCTGGATCCTAAAACTTCCTCAGACAGAAACAGCCAGTAAAAGTTAGATTATTACTGACAATATCCGTTTTAACTGACTGATTATCAAAGATCTGACAGGTAGCAAGTTATAACACTACACAAGGTGTCAACTTTCTACGGCAATCCATCCCTCGGTATGTACTAGATGGCTGTAAATTTCAACTTTGAGGTGAAAACTGATTAAATATAATTTAAAAAATACAGGCAATTTGCATTTAAATTGTCAGATTTCTGCTCCGACTTGCTTTGTTCCAAATAAAACTGGAAGTACACAGCTACAGTGGGCTTTCTGTATAATTTATTAGGGAATGCTTGAGAGATTGATTCCTGAAATGTCTGATCAAGGAGTGTAACCTTAATCATGCTGGTTCTGTGCAGCAGTAGTTGGTGTCAGAGTGTGTGTATTAGTTTTGGAGTGTTAGTGATACCTCGGGATCCCTGGGCTGCTCCTTGTGCTCTCTCCATATGACCCTGCTGATCCCTCACCTTGTTGTCTGGGACACACACAGAGGTGTGGCTAATTGTGAAGACAAATATAGGCATCATAAGAGCTTGTTTACCTACTGAAGCTTTTTTTTATTATTATTTGGCATTATTTTTCTATATAAGGTAACGGCTGCATGCTCTTGAGGCCCTGACACAAACAACACTGCTGGTGGGTGGTTTGGAAACTCCCCTGGAGTGCCAGATGAAAAGCAGGTTTGTAGGTCTGGATTGATCCTATTGATGTGTTAAACAAAGATCAGTAGATAAAGTAATACCAGTTGATCTCTATAAGGTTAAAAAAGGTCAGAGCAAGGTAATCCCACAGCTCCCTGTCCCAATACAAACCAGTTAGTACAGCTATTTCTTAATTAAGACATTTAAAATGTGATATTACTCATATGAATGGAAAGTATTGGATCAGGAAATTAGAGAAAACCTGGTCGTGTTGTAGTCATGGTGTGGATAATGGCACAGAGGAGTCTATGATTTTTTTCTTATTACAGGACCAAGAAAATCCCCCCATGCGGAAGAAAATCATATGGGCTTTTAAAATAAGCTGATGCCATTAGTGTAAATAAAAAACTTTGGTATTAATGTTTTCCTTTTTGAAAGAGATGTTGAGCAGCATACATAAGATCTTTAGTAGAACTTTACTACTGTCCAACACTTAGAGCTCTGGTCCCTCAGAATCCCTGAAAACATGAATATCCAGCCAGGACTGGTGACCAAGAAAAGATTAACCACATTGAAGCCAGGCAAGGGCGGTTTCTATTATTTGAATGTTTATTTTAAATTCTTATTATTGTTATTACATTTTTATAAAGGAGAGCCTCAGCGATTATTAGGAATCTAGGCCCTCACTTGCTTTAGTCTGGTTATTACAGATAAAACACTACAGTGGCAGCATTTTAAAGGGTCAGATTTAATGTTTGAAACATTTCCAATGAGTTGAACTAATAATTCTACGACTAATAATTAACTTGATGACATTCTGGTACCTGAGCTGTGGATCTTAGCAGGTTTTCCAGAGTTACCATGGGCCACTTAAGGCAGCCATGTCTTGGTACGTTTGCAGTTGTGCCAAACTATCTCCATTGTATGTGACTATCTCTTACCCATTCAACAGATTCCCACACCTGAGCTGTGGATCTAAGCAGCTGAAGAGTGAATTAGTGTCTGTGATTAAGGCGCTTCTTCCCCAGCCTGTCAGTTTAGGAGGGCAGAAGTGTTGTGGTAAGATGGCAGTTGTGCCGTACTCTTTTTTTTTATTACCTTTTTGGATAATGGATTATACAGCGCTCAGTGGGATTTCCAAAGATTGGGAACCTAACTTTGCTTTAAACTTTTCCACAATTTCATCCCTGTCCTATCTGCTGTATTCCTTGGTCAAAATGATGCTGTTTGTTCACAAATGTTCTCCAGACAAACCACTGAGTACTTTACAGAACAGCTTAATTTAAACTGATGTCAAATTAAGCACGTATGCACTCTACTAATAGGTGACTTCTGATGGATTTCATTGTGGGGTATCAGATTATACAGAGGCACAGGTCACTTTTCAGATTCTCATTTGTAAAATCATTGTAAAAGTCTTGTATCATTTACCTACCTTTTCCTAATTTTACACTACCATGTCTTGGTCTATTGCATTAGATCCAAATAGAAATAAAATAAAATACTATTTCTTGGTTACGACCTAGCAAAAAACAAACAAAACAAAAAAAAAGGTCAACGCGTGGGTAAAAAAAAAGTTATGTGACAGTGTGTCCCATCACCTTACATCAGTAACATGCAAGCTACGTTTTCTAAAAAAGATCCCTCATCATAAAATCATCCCTAATATCAGCCACCGTTCTCATCACCTTTATCCCCAGAACCAATCCCGTCTTCAGCAGCATCGTATCCTCACGTTGCTCTCGTCTGTTACAATGTATTGAGTCATGTCTTTATCCTGCCTCAGCAGAGAGGTGTATGTTGTCATGCAACTGTACCGTGACTATTCCACACACACGCCAGGCAGACAGACAGGCAGACAGACATGAGAGACAGACGGGACATGAAACACCGTCCCATCACTTATCCTCCAACACATGCATGTTTAATAGAGTCTGTATCTCCGCACTGTGCTCTCCACCACACTCTGCAAAGCTTTACTCTCGGGATTTACAGCCATAAGTCTCCTCTCCTTTTTCAACACACACACGCAGACACACACATGTGTCCATACATGCATGCATGCATGCATGTATGGACACACACGACTCGCATCGCTTACAGGAAGTCGAGTCACATACGTATGCACACATAGAGAAGGCCGAAATGATTCATAATTTCATTCTACGCGTGATGACGGCTCTCCTCTCCAGTCACGGCACTGAAAGCGAACAGCGCATTGAATGTGGAGGAGGAGGAAGAGGAGGAGGAGACAATTAAAAGCCCAGATCCAGATGGAGGATTAACCGTGACATTCGCCACAAAAAAGGACGACTTTATGCGTCACGTCAGTGTCAGATTTAGTGTACAGTCGAGCAAGTCGTCGCGCATCTTTCGCCGGGGCTGTAGTCAGGAAAGGGTGGCAGAAGAGGGCTTGCCGTCAGTACGCAGATTGGTGCGCAACGCCATTACAGACCACCCTACTCTGCTTGGTTCATTCATAAATACCAGAGGATCGCCATCTCGCAGCGGTGCATCATTTGGGAAGTCGCCGAAGCCCCCACCTCCCCCTTCCCTCTCTACCTCACTTTACTTCTCAAAGCAATAAAATATAGCCGGCTGTGTGTCAGTTTTGCCCTCTCGCACTCCTGTCTACTCACCGCCAATATGGCTGTGCGGTCATATAGGCAGCAGAGGCTATAGAATTAACACGATCGAGATTTTCCGAAGAGAATCGGGACTCGCAAATAGGAGCCGATGTGGATGAGTCTAAAAACAAAAACAAAGATATATGAATAAATTGGAGGGAAACGGCGGGGATCCTCGTGTGCAAACACTCAGCAGCCAGACAGAAAGCAGAAACCACCGCGGCTATACGCCACCAAATACCAACATCTAATCTGCGCGTAAAAAGAGGCGGTGAAGAAGCATACCTGGTCGTGATGGATATTTGTACACACAGCTCCGCTTCAGGCTCGTCCTCGGTTCGGAGGGGTCAAACACAAACGCCGAGAGCGTCTCAAAGCATTTTTTACACGACTCATGTAGAGCTCATGTCGTCCGATTCCCAGCACCACTAACACGCTCATACACGCACACACGGAGAAGCACGCACACGCAATCTCAGTCTCTCTGCCCCCCTCCTCCTGTCCCCACACCCTTCTCTCTCTCTTTCTCCAGCAGATAGGACGAGGGAGGTGCTATACCCTCTGCCTTGTCTGTGGGCAAAAAGGCTGTCAAGCTGTGAATTCATTCATATACGATGCAGATCTCGGTCTAAAGTATTCTTTTGAAATTTTTTTTTTATCTTCAGATTTTTCCCGACTAAAAATAATATCACCGTAGTGGAATGTTTGGTTGTTGCTCTCTCTTTTTTAGGGGAGGGGGGTTTGTGGGGTACAGATTAGGGTGATGGCAGGAAAACCTTCCAATGTGAAAGACTTGGAGCTCGTCCACGAATATAAATTGTCTAAATGCTGTGGAGTCATGCAAAAAAAAACCTGGTCAGCGATTATAAACAGTGGCTTAAGCCAAGTACATTCTGTTTAAAATATTAAGGACATTTAATCACAATTTTATCTCTCAACTCAAACATAAGAAAAGGGGAATATCAGTCTATTTGACATATAGGGGTGTCTTCATTTTTCTTTGTAAACTCAAATATTTACCGTATAAACCGAAAGTTTGAGAGCTTTCCTGTGATTCACTCAACGATTATTCAGTTGTATTACCACTGTTTCTGGGAACTGCTTTAGATCTGTGTTGCATGAAGTTGACAACCTCTGGCACCTGTGAGCAGGTTTTCTGGCCCAGGATGACTGGAAAACATCAGAGGGGCCCCAAGTACAGAGGAACTACTATCCTGCAACTTTTAGATGCACCCTTCTTCAACAAACCTGAATCAACTGAGTGAAATCCTTCATCAGCATGTCACTCAGCTCTGCAGTGACTTGGTAACAAGACATTTATTTGGTTCAGGTGTTGGAGAAGGGATGCATCTAAAAGTTGCAGGATGGTAGCTCTAGAGGACTGGATTTGGGCACTGCTGGACTACACGACACCAAAACATTACTAAGGTCCGGTGCTGGCCACTATATAACAATGATGTTGATCAGGAACCAAGACGCTGCTCGTTTACTACCGTAGTTGGAGACATTATCTTCTCAAAACACCAATTTGGAAGAGCAGTTCTTGTGTGGCTTAAGGCTACATCATCTTTAAGCATTTTGGTGTACTTCAGATTTATTTATGATTACTGGTATGGCACAATTAAGCCTGACATTATGAGAAACACCCTGACCGGATGATGCCTTAGCCTCCATGGTCTTTAATATAGTATGGTTGGAATTCAGTGTTTTAGGAGCTGGTTGACAAATTATATCCAAAGCACTATCTTGCCTCTATCTGTAACATGTTGCATCATTGTTTTTACATTTTATTTTGTCTTTAGTCCTGTCGATGTGTTCTTCAACAAATTTGAACCCCTTTAAATCATTTATTTTTGCAACAGGAGGACATTTCGGGGGCTACTTGCGTCACATAGATGTCTTCCAATTGTCACAGTACTCATGACTGTAGACCTTAATTGCGACCTTTGCGATTTGGACTATTCATAAATCAAATGGAAATGGTTTTGGTATCTGAACACCCAATATCCTCCCACTTACCTTTTTAATCAAAGTGCAATTTTCTGAACAATGTCTGAAATGACCAATTTTACTCCGATTTTAAGAGAGGAATACACTATATCATTATTCTACAACATGTTCTGCCTTTACCATTAAATAAGGACGATCTGTTTGTCCAATATTTGCCATGTAGAAATGTAATGTCTTCCAAAACAAGATCTTCATAAATGTAGCTGAAACCTTTTTGGATTAAATAGTGACAGAGAGGGTGCGATGTTTATTGTATCAAAATGCAATGACAACTAAATGAAAAATGATTTTTATAATTCAATGTATTCACGAACACCCCCGCGATAGGAGATCAGCACCATGGATAGCGGCATTTCAGCCCCTCTGAAGGCTCCAGGAATTCATAAATGCAGCACATTATACATATTAATAAGGTGAGTGGAAACACGCAGTGGAAAGAATTAAAGATGCGATGACAGATCTAAGCACGATGTACCAGGAAGTGAGTTGTCGGTTGAGTAATGACACCCAAACATATCCAGAACCCAAATTGATTGCCATGACGTTTCCACAGTCTCTCTCCTGCCGTCTAACATCGTATTTAAAAGGTTCTAAAATAAAATCATATGCATCCATGGCGCTTTCCTCCCTTTTCTCAGGTCTGATGTCTGTATGTTACAGCCTCCCTGTGTGACTCACCAGCTCTGTATCTACACCGCATTCGGTTTGTCTCCCTCTGTCGGTTAGTGGGGGAACTACACGGCGGGATACACTTCGGTTTTCCACGAAAATATTCAGTTCATCTGTTGAACGAAACTTATTTGAATCATTTTTTAGGTCTTGAGAGAAGTTGGACGATTTGTAAAATTGTATGCTTCACATCCTTGCAGATTACCTGAAGGCCACAGAAAGAAGACATTTCGGTGTTACAAGACAACACAGCAGATTAACAAAATAGGCTTTTCAAAAGCAGAAAGTTGACCTTTTTCATCAGTTCTTTCATCAGTTTCGAGAAATCTACTTCTGTGTACACATTTAGAAAATCAACAAAGGTATTAAGACTTATCAGTTGGGAATCCATGGAGAAGGTTTCGGACCAATGAATAGAATACATCTTAAGTTAATAAACAGGAGCATAAGTAAACACTTTGGTTATTGGGTGGGTTCCTACTGATTTTGAAATGTCAAATTTCCATGGTTCTCAGTCCTATTTGGTCAACTTTCTTGTGTAATTAAAAAGTTAATAACTTTATTACAGCCATTTCAATAGTGATCTGGCTTTAAATGTGGAGCCTGCAAAAAGGAAGGAGGATGGACTAACTGAGGGATGACTGGTTGACAGATGGATAGACAGGCAAACCCATAGATGATGGCAAACAGATGGATGAATGATGGATAGATGAATCAAACAAACATGGATGGGTGGATAGAAGGATGATGGAATGGATGGATAGATTAATGATAAACTGGCTGAATGATTGACAGATGGATATTTGTGAACAAACATTAAGGTATGGCACATGATTCTTAGTTGGATTTAGGTCTGGAGCTCAAGTCTCAGGTCTTCTTCAAGGAATGCCTTGTATTTAACTCCATTTATCTTCCAATCAACTTTAATCAGCTGTCCTTTCCTTCCCGAATAACTGGAAACTTGGCATACTGCGGCTCAACTTAAGGATGAAGTTCCTTCAGGCTGGGCGTACGTGCTTATCTGGAATACAATGTTCATTTATTTTGTGTTCGGTCTTTTTGATCCAGTTTTTAGGACTCGTTTTGTCCTCCACATATACAATTTGACCATTTATAAGAACAGCCTGTAAAATGGCTTATGTCTGGAGCAAGAAATAGGAGATAAGTGAAAATGCAGCCGAGGTCCAAAGGAAAACTATAAAAGACATCTAGAAAGAAGGGAGACCTCCTGATAAAGACCTCTTCACAATAGTCTGAATATCATTTTTAAAATGTATTAATAAAAATGTTTTCAGAGGATGTTATTTCAGAAAACAGATAAAGTTTATGTTCTTACATGACATTAACTTCATCTGGAAAGATATTTACAGAAATGTCTTACAGAACCAAAATGGTATGTTAAATACATGTGGTTTTGTGTCATAACTGACTGAACAAGCTTTGTGACTGTACACACGTGATGTCAACCCATGTTGTAAACCCACCCAATCATCCAATGGACATCCATGTCCGTCGGGTCAGGCCTTCATAAATCACTGGAAAAACGGACTTAGTTTGTAAATCTATTTTTACAAATACAGCTGAAATTGCCAAATGGATTGATTGATAGTTGTTTCAATGATGGCCAGAGATGGAGATCCAGACTGATGGCTGGCTGGATAGATTGATGCATGGGCACCCAAATGGGTGGATTGGTTGAAAAAAACCCCCCAAAAAACCAAAACAGACTGAACAGATTGATTTCTGGTGGGGGGGATTATCCATAGTCCATTTACTTTCAATATTTTGTAGAACTTTGTAGATTTTGAAATTTCTAATTTCATTTTTCCAGACTTTGTTGTAAGGATTTTAAACTGCATTAACCAAGCATTTATACATTTCTGGGTATATTTTTTTCCACTTAAAAATGAAGGCCTTGGCTGTCAGAGGATGAAAGCATACACAACAAACACAAAGCAGATACCCTCACAAACAATTTCCAAATGGGTGCCCTTCTTTCCCTCTGGTGCCGACAGACCATCCACCATTTCTCAACATATTACATCCAGCGCACAAACACAAATGGCCTTCCTTTGGAGGCCCTCAAGCGTGAAAGCAGAGCAAAACAGAAATTAATGCATTGGCAGTCAAGCGGCCTGAACGATAGCAAATGTACTTGGAGGAGACGGATCAAAAGATCAAGTGGATCCGGATCCTAAAAGACTAGTTTTCCCAAAGCTACATGAAGAAAAACACAGATTTGGGGGGTGGTTGCATAAAAAAAAAAAAAAAAAAAAAAAAAAAATTACAGGAAAGCAGCAGAGCATGAATTGTGTGAAATTAGATTTTATCCGGTCTAAATTACAGCGTGTGGTAGACATGGAAGAAGAGAGACCAAATGTGAAAGTAAAGTCACACGCAGACAGGTTGATCTCATTGGTGTTCCAGTTTTATTATTTAATCGTGAGAATATAAATTAAGACAATTTAAAAAGTTTTTCAGTTAATGTCAAAGAGTGGGAATGTTCCCAGTATCAAGGAAACAGATGACATGATTATCAATGCAACAGAATGCAGTTAAAGACTTAAACGTTCCTGAGATGTCTGAGATTTACCTCTGAATTTATTTACTAATTAATCCTGAACATGCATAGCTAGATTTATATCATTTTAGTTCTAAGCTTGAATGTAGTCTAATCTATTAGTCTTTAGCCACAAAACTGATTGTATCACAGCTACCCGCAAGTAAACAACTGATTTTTCACTCAGACGTTTTTCCAGCCGACTTCATAATGGAGCAAGATCACAAACAGATCACAGTTTCATTTGCTGTCTTTAATGTACCGATGCACAATCTTTTATTTGCTTTCAGGAGAGCTAAGGCACAGTCTCCATGAAGTGCAGGTTGAGCAGTCATTCAGCTTCAAAAGAGGACGACGGAGAAGGTGACAGACACAAACACACACACCCTTTCGTACACATGGACACACACACACTGCCTCCTTCCGCACTTCTCACTGATCCTTGTCATGGCTGAGAGCTTGGTGAACAGCTATGACAAAACAAAGAAAAATGGCAAAACATTACAGTCCACCGTGTCACCTGGCACAGTGTAACGTATACACAAAAATTTACAAATAAACATTAAAATATCTTAATTAAAAAAGTTCGAGTCACTACACAGATTTTTTTTAACAGTTTAATTTTCTTCATGGTTATAAAAACAGCTTATAAAAACAAAATTCAGTTTATCAGAAAATTTCAATATTACTCAAGACCAATAAAAAATATTTTTAGAAAAAAGGGTATAAATGTACTGTACAATATTATATATATATATATATATATATATATATATATATATATAAATATATATATATATATATATATATATTATATATATATATATATATATATATATATATATATATATACATATATATATATATATATATATATATAATGTTCAGCCCTCAATTCAATGTACTACTGCATCAATGCAGAGTCGCAGCAGTGATCAGTCCGTTAGGGAAGCCCAGGTTGCTGGATCGGGTGTTCCATCTTCCTCTTCATACTCCATAGATTCTCTTTAGGGTTTAGGTCAGGCAAGTTTGCTGGCCAATCAAGCAGAGACACCATGGTCTTTAAACCAGGTATGGGTCCTTTTGGCTGTTGGACCAGGTGCCAAGTTCTGCAGGAAAATAAAATCTGCATCATAAAACTGGTCAGCAGGGCGAAGGATGAAGTCCTCTAAAACTTCCCACAAGATGGCGGCGCTGCTGTTGGACCAACACCGGCTGCTCGCAGTGCTCTCCAAATCATCACTGGAAACTTCACAATAGACCTCAAGCAACTTGCATTTTGAGCCTCTCCACTCTTCCTCTACACTCTGGTACTTTGCTTTTGGTTTCCAAATGAAATGTAAAATTTACTTTCATCAGAAAGGAGGACTTTGGACCAGTTCCTTCCTTTTTCTCCTTAGCCCAGGTAAGATGCCAAAGTTCAGATCTCGTCGACCTAAAAACTCTTGAATGGGCTTTTCTTCAGTCTTAAGCTGTGGTTATCGCTGCTGCTTTAGTACCTTTTTCTAGCTTATTTTTTCCTTCCACTCAACTTTGTTAGTGTGCTTAGATGCAATGCCCATTTGTGGTTACCCTCCTTATGAAAGGTGTCAGTGTTAGCTGAACAACTGTCAAAAATACTTTATTGGTCTTCATATTATACATTTTCTGAAAAACTGAAAGATGTTTTGCATTTTTTTAATCTGCATGTCAATCATCTTAACATAAACAAAATTAAAACACATCACTGTGTGTAATGAATCTATATAGCATGAATTATTCAAATAAATTAGCTGACTAATTTATGGAGATGCTGTACTGTGCGTATGACAGCGTGTTAATGACTCACCCTCCTTAGTCACAGTCTCCGTGAGGTTCTTGGCCTTAGCAGTTAGATCACTGACGACAGTGTCCATGGTGGCCTGGTGTTTCAGGAAAAAAGGCCGTATCACCTTCGTGTACAAAATGTCAGAGCCGTTCCAATTCACCGGAGCCATGCACCAAATCAGGAACACACACTGTGGAGAAAGCAGGACAGATCTCAGATAAACCATAGCTGCTTCAGCTTGTGTGATACATGAAGTTACCATACCACACTATACTATTTTATTTATAAAGCACATTTATACACGGCCGACCAAAGTGCTGTACACTGGAATATTGATAGAACATATAAAACCAAAACACACGAGTCAGAAATAATAAAAGTAGCACAGTAACTACTATAAGATCAACAATAAATAAGTAAAACAAAGACATAGTAGGAGGCCAACTAGGCCAAATTAAAAGCCAAGGAATAAAAATGAGCCTTCAGGCGTGATTTAAAAACAGAGAGAGAGGGGGCCATTCTCACTGCCAGAGGGAGTTGGTTCCACAGACGAGGCACACAGATTGAGAACGCGCGCTCTCCTCGTGTCCTCACCCGAACCCTTGGGACCTGTAACAGGCGGTGGTCGGCTGACCGAAGAGCTCGCCCTGGTACGTAGGGCTGAACCAGCTGGGTCAAGTACAGAGGCACATACAGATGAAGTGATTTAAAAACAAAAAGTTACATTTTAAACTGGATGCAACCGAGGAAGAGGTGGTTCCATAAAAAAGGGAATTTCCATAATCCAAGCGAGAGATCACAAATGCGTGGATCACTGTGTGCAGATTGCGTCTGTTCCGGATGGACTTCATCTTTGATAGCCAGCGAAGCTGGAAAAAGCAGGATCTAACCACCTGGCTAATGTGAGAGTCCATCCGCAGCTCTGGGTCCAAAACCAACCCAAGGTTAGTGATGGTTGGCTTCACTAACCCATGCAAAACAGGGTGGTAGGACAGGGCTAACTGCAGTTGGAGAAGAAGGGACAAATAAAAGAGCCTCCAACTTGGACGCGTTCAGATGTATAAAGTTATTACAGAGTCATGCCTGCCTTCACTTCATTTAAACAGCCCACAGCCGGTTGCACTGAGTCTTGTGGTTTTAATGAAACATAAAATTGGCAGTAGTCGGCATACAAATGGTAAGACACGCCATGTCACCTAAAAATAGCTGCCAGAGGAAGGATGTAAAGATTAAAAAGCAGAGGTCCTAAAATGGAGCCCTGGAGAACACCACAGGGCAGAGTGGAGGCTTCAGAGGCAAAATCCACCAGCCTCACACAGAAACTTCTGCCACCAAGATAGGATCTGAACCAGTTCAGGGCAGTTCCCTGAATGCCCACTACCTGGTTCAGTCGGGACAGAAGAATACCATGGTCTACAGTGTCAAATGCAGCCGTGAGATCCAGCAACACCAGTAGAACATGTGACCCGGAATATGTGGACCGCAGAACATCATTAAGAACTCTAAGAAGGGCAGTCTCAGTACTATGGCAGGGAAGGAACCCAGATTGCAGGGGGTCTAGGATATAGAAAGTCTGATTCAAGATATAGAAAGAGATCTGATTTGTTGGAGAAAAACAATTTGAAATAAAAGATATTCGGAATTATGGATCCTCTTGTTGTACTCTCCTATTATTACAAACCTACAAAAGGACAAGTGACATCTATAAAATCCTATGTTTTAACAGCCTTACACCCTTTTGAAGCACAAAGGAAAAGTGTGCAATAAAAAAGGACATATAAGCTGAAAGAGTAAAAGTAGCAAAGGATTTTCCTTCCAGAAAAACTTTTTGGTCCGTTTGGGTGGTATGGTGATAAACAAAAAGGGATTCAACATCACAAGAAATTCCGGACCAACTTTTAAAACAAATATTACTGCTAAAACAGTGGACATATTGTCTTCATACAGTTAAACACAGGATTTAATTAAACTGATCTTAAACACTTGGAAATAACTCTAAAGTCTGTTTACCAGCATACTGGGTCACAACTAATAATGTTCTTCTTTTGTTGTTTGAGAAACCCAGATGTAATTCACAGAAACTTTCACAGTTCAACAAATGTAGGTCAGTAGCTTTCACATCTGTACAAAGACATTTGCTGACATACAAGTGTCTACTCATTTAGCAAACAGTAGTCTTTTAAAAACCTTTTTTTTTTTTTGCAGAATATCCACTAAACACCAAAAATTTATACATTATTTAATAAGACTTTGTTTCTTGAACATGCATTTATAGAAATTGTCCACAAGAGGGAAGTATTGGCAAGCCTTGTACTTCAGGCCACTTCTCTACCAATCTAACAATAAGAATTCAGAAAGACTGAACTTGGTTTATATTTATAATAACATTTTGAACATTGTAAAAGTCCTGAAGCAGTTTTCTTCTCAAATGGCTGTACCTAAACGCCAATGTTTAGTTAGTTGAAGAAATTAATAGATAAACAAGTAACACATTTAAAAAATATATATTTACAGACCATTCAAAGAAAAGAAAAAAACTAGGATTTTACATGATGCTACTTCATTAAAAAGAAAAAACATTCAAGACCATCTTCGCTACAGAACCGTTGTGTGTTAATCAACCAGAACAAAGCAGGATGTGCTTCACTGAGATTCATACCGCTAAACTAGAATCGATACGCACCACCTTGATTTGAAGGAGTCATTTTATGCAGCTTGTAATTCACACATTCATTTAACTTGTTTTGCCATTTCTTTGCAAATACAACGTGAACACAGGTTTTAGATCATAAGGTGGAGTTGGACCAGCATGTCTGCTTCTCAACATTAGGACTGAAGAACATTTAAACTCCGATGTTTTGAAAGTTCCAGTCTCCATAACAGAGTGTGATTAGTCTTAAAAATCCCTGGGCCAGAAGGAATGACCTTTAATCTATGAAAATTAAAGTAGTTCTGTGGGATAATCCTTTCAATGAGCTCAAGTGCTAAAAGCAAATTATTAGCTTCAACTGAGTAAAGAGAACATAACTCTGGAATTCACAGGCCAACTTTTTTTTGTATTAATTGACATGCTTTATTGTCCGTTTTGGAATATACCATCCGTTAGTTTATTGAGCCGAAAAATGAGACATTTCCCCAACAATAAAGGCTCAAAAACACGTAATGCTCGACACCTTAACAGAATGAAGTTTGTAACCTTAGAGCGTAGCTCTCAAACCCATGTGTATGTGTTATGTGAGAAGCATATGAATACACTTACTTTTCCAGCGTAGTAAAAGGGGAACCAGAAGAGGAAGATGTCAGAGAAGGCCTCAACAATGCTGAAAAGTCCATAAACAACCCAGTAGGTCAGCCACTGGGTGTCATCCTCCTTGTTGTTGCTCTCAATGGCCTTGATGCTGAAGGAACAAAAGGACAGTGTGTAATACAGGAAAATTAAGATGTTACAAATATCTTCACGATGGTGTTTACAAATAAAAACAGAAGAAAGAAATTTCTTAAAACAACTCCACTTTTGATAATAGGTCCAGGTTGTCCATTAGTCCTCTGTCATGAAAAGATTCTATGGCATGAGATCTTGTGATAAAATGTCCTGATATTTATCAGAGAGGAAGATTTTATCAGGAAGTGCTTTCCAGTTGCAGCCAGAATGACTGGCTAAATTGGTATTGGCTGACTGATACACATTTTTATACTCTGAAAGACAATACTGCTATTGTCTCCTTTTTAGCCTGTAAACACGATGCTGAAGTGAGCATGTCATAATGCAGGATCAGTAAAAGCCGTTTTTATTGTTAAAGAAATATGACCTGCATTTTGATACCTCCATTTCAAAATTTAAGAGACTAAAAGAACCCAAAATGGGTAATTATTTACCACACAGAATTGATATCTAATCAGAAATAATATCTTAAGCCTTTAATCAATGCATCTAAACAGAAACAATAAGGGCTGCTTCTAACAGCTTGGATGAGTTTACGGATACTGTCACCTCCTATATACACTTCTGCGAGGACAACATTGTGCCATCACGCACCAGGGTGAGTTATAATAATAAACCCTGGTTTACTCCTAAACTCAAACAGCTATGGCAAGAAAAGAGAAAGGCCTTCAGAAGCGGAGACAGGGACTGCTACAGAGAGGCCAAGTACAGGTTCAGAAAAGAAGTGAACACTGCTAAACACCAGCACTCAGAATATTCAGCAGCAGATCTCAGAGAACGACTTGGCCTCTGTGTGGAAAAGTTTTAGGATCATTCCCAACTACAAGCCTAAAACTCCCCACTCCACTGATGACTTGCTGTTGGCCAACACCCACAACAACTTTTACTGCCGTTTTGACCAAGCAGCCCTCACACCTCCACCAGTCCCAACAATAGAGACACTTTGGACACTCATCCCCCCACCCCCAACACAGAGCAATTAACACCATCAAAGACTTCACCCACAGCAACCCCCTCCTCACCTATGACGAACTCACATCAACTCCAACTAACTGGCTGTTTACACGACAACGTTGCCGTTTTTGTTTGAATACACGGGTGAAAACGCACTGCGTTTACACGACAGGGCGCGCGATGGAAAACGATGTAGTACATATGCCCGGCCTTTAGATGGCAGTGTGCCCTGTGTATGCAGTTTTCCAAGGGTTCCCCCTCACAACCCGGAAAAGAAACATTTCATGATACCCAACAATGGCGGTCTTCTTGTAGTTCTCCGCTCAAATAAAGGCATATTGATTATTTGACGCACGTACTGTATGCGACCAAATAACTTCAGAAGCTGCATCAGCAGTAACCGCATACCTGGATCCGCCATTGTTGTTGTTTTTCTGTAGAAAGGCGGAGTGCGCAAGTGCAACATGTCCGTAGGCGGCTGGCAGTGACGTCATCGATTTCAAAAGTCTCCGGCTTGCGTTTACACGACAACGAATCCCCCAGCGTTTTCAAAACTCTCCACTCTGGAAGCAGTTTCCCAAAAGCTGCGTTTTTGCCCCCCCGTTTTCCCGTTGTCATGTAAACGAGAGGCCAAATCGGAGAGAAAAACCTCCGTTTTGCTGAAAAACGTTGTCGTGTAAACAGCCCCTAAAACCCTTCATATTCACGAAGCAGATGTGAGGAAACAGTTTAAGAGCCTAAATGCTAGAAAAGCTCCCGGCCCAGACGGTGTGTCTCCTGCCACTCTCAGACACTGTGCAAATGAGTTGGCCCCAGTGTTCTCTGGCATTTTCAACTCCTCACTGCAGGCATGTCATGTGCCTGCCTGCTTCAAGACCTCCACCATAGTCCCTGTCTCCAAGAAGCCAAGGATCATTGGACTTAATGACTACAGACCTGTGGCTCTGACATCTGTGGTCATGAAGTCATTTGAGCGCCTGGTTCTGTCCCATCTCAAGACCCTCACGGCCCCCATCCTGGACCCTCTGCAGTTTGCCTACAGAGCCAACAGGTCTGTAGATGATGCCATCAACATAGCTCTTCACTTCATCCTGCAGCATCTGGACTTCCCGGGAATCTACGCCAGGATCCTGTTTGTGGACTTCAGCTCTGCCTTCAACACCATCCTCCCAGACCTTCTCCGAGGCAAGCTATCCCAGATGAACGTGCCTGATCCCATCTGCAGGTGGATCACTGACTTCCTGACTGACAGGAAGCAGTATGTGAGGCTGGGCAAGAATGTCTCGGGCTCTCGGACCATCAGCACCGGCTCCCCTCAGGGCTGTGTTCTTTCTCCTCTGCTCCTCTCCCTGTACACCAACTGCTGCAACTCCAACCACCAGTCCATCAAACTAATTAAGTTTGCAGATGACACCACCATTATTGGACTCATCTCGGACGGGGATGAGTCTTCCTACAGGATGGAGGCTGAACGTCTGTTGTCCTGGTGCAGCCACAACAACCTGGTGCTGAACGCACCAGAAGACAGTGGAGATTAATGTGGACTTTAGGAAGCACACAGCCCCACTCCCCCCCATCGTCCGGACTGGCACCCCCATCACCACTGTGGACTCATTCCGCTTCCTGGGTACCACCATCACCCAGGACCTCAAGTGGGAGCCCACCATCACCTCCGTCATAAAGAAGGCCCAGCAGAGGATGTACTTCCTGAGGCAGCTGAAGAAATTCAAACTGCCAACACAGATGATGATGCAGTTCTACACTGCAATCATCAAGTCCATCCTCACCTCCTCTATCACTGTGTGGTATGCTGGTGCCACCATCAGGGACAAACAGAGACTGCAGCGTCTTGTGTGCTCTGCTGAGAAGGTGATTGGCTGCAGAGTCCATCTCTGTAGGACCTGTACACCTCCAGGACACTTGGGCGTGCAGGTCGGATCACAGCCGACCCTTCTCACCCTGGACACAGACTGTTTGACCTGCTCCCCTCAGGCAGGAGGCTCCGGTCCATTCGGACCAGAACCAGAACTCGCCATAAGAACAGTTTCTTCCCTTCTGCTGTTGGACTCATGAACAATAACCCTAAGACTGTTCCCACCACCCGCTCAGTTACATGACCCATATTATGGGTTTTTTGCACCTGTCTGATTTGCACCGATCGTGACCTGCACTCATCTATATATCAATCTGTTTAGCAAATTATATTTTTATTTAAGTGTTTGTTTGTTTGTTCTTGTATGTTTGCACAAAGTACCGCAGCAATTTCCTAATGTTGTAAACCTACCCAACATTTGGCAATAAAACCCTTTCTGATAGGTGCCACTTTCAGTCTCATTTTTGGTATCTGAACCATTGTGGACGATCAAGGGCTAATTGATTTTACACTGATTATTTAAAACTCAGTTTTTAATGTCTGAATCATTTACTCTATTTGTGAAGACAAAAAAGTGTGGATTCTTAGTTTTCTTTAAAAAAAAAAAACTAGAAAGGCACTCCGAGCGCAGACCTCTGACAAGGCAGCTCAGCCCACCCCCACCCCCCTTCGACGGTGAGCCGGCTCACCCCCAAAATGCAATTAATTTGTTTGTGGTCCCACTGTGGACATTTCCTAAAAATTTCATCAAAATCCATCAACTTTCTTTACAAGTTATGCTGCTAACTAGCAAACATACCAAAGTCCTGGCGAAAACATGACCTCCTTGGCAGAGGTAATGATAAAATCTTATGTCTAGAACTCATTACAGTGCATCGTCTTGCTTTGTGAGCTGAATTTATCCTTAAATCTCTGGTCATTCTGATGCGTCCTGCACTTTAACCTTTGGGATTTATGAGTACCATCATGTGTGGGCGTCTACTGCAGTGAGACGCAACCAACAGGCTGAATATTTTATTAGAATACAAAGTAGGAATTCATGAAAATGGTATAGTCAGCAAAATCATCCACTCCTCACTGTTCTTTGAAATCTTAATACAGCACACAGATATAATGTGAGGAGTATCAATTTTAATTGTCGAGCCTTAATTGCCCATCAACCCGACAACCAGTTTCATGTTTTGACACAGGCCTACAATAAAGAGTGAAATAGGAATAATAATCAGCCTTTAAGTGATTCAGTTACAAGAATTACATTAATATTCATATTTGCATTTTTAAACTGTTTGTAAGTTCGTTCTTCCTTTATAATTGAATTACACCAACTTTCTTTTTCACAGACCATTGATTTCATATTAACCCAACTGAAATTTGTAAATGTAGCTGTATAAAAATGTATACATGCTAAACAGATCAGCAATACTGTCCATATTTAGGATTCATGCTGGGTGAGAAAGCACATTAACAAACCCTACAAACATTTCATTTTTTTGATGGCTCATTCTATGAGGATTTGTCAGCAACGGTGTTCAGATTACTGAGGAAACGGCCAACATCAAAGGTTAACATTACAACCTAACTAAGGACATAAACTTATTGGTTGGGAATTATTTATGAAGAAGAAGGCAAAAGCTTGTGGAAGGCTGTTCAGACAGCAACATAAAGCTGGTGTTATACGTACGAGAAATAGGCTGGGTAGATGAATCCGATCAGGTTGCAGAGCAGTGAGGCTCCATAACCAAACAGAAGGTAGAGAGCGATGAAACCAAGAACACCTGCAGAAGGAGACAGATGAGAGCAGGGGGCAGGAAGGACAGGATATCCAGTTACACTACAAATACAGAGTTAAAGCATGTTACTGTGTCCAATCATAGGATGAAAGGTCAGCAGGTAACCAGGACTACAAGCAATATTCAGACTTCTAGCAGATTTTAAGACTTGCACTATGCTTATAGAAAATTTCAATTCTGTCAGCTTTTTAAAAGTTCAGTTTATATTGTTACATGTAACTCAAATTAAACATTTTAGCAGTAAATACTGATGGCAGTGTTTCCTTCTGAACTGTTCCCAGTTGCATGTTTCCACCACGCATGTAAAATTAAACATGATAATCTCAAACCTAAACGTATCTTAATGTAAACTTTTGCTAAACTGTCATTAAAAGGGCAATGATATATGGCAAAAAAGGAAACTCTAAGATCCCTCTGTTTGTCATAACGGTCTGATTTCTCCAACAGACTGTTCAATCTCAAAAGTTTTTAAATAGTTATGATTCAAACCAATGTTTTCTTTTGATACTCCCAACTACATGGTTAGCTTTACTTGCCTGAACTCTATAAACTATAAACCCTGTAATCTTTCAAAACAACTGAACATGCAGGAAATGCCACACATTTATACAAGATGAAACTGCAGTCGTAAAATAACTCAAATGGACAAAAAGCCATAAACATGAGGCGACAGCATCCTAGGCAATAAAAGCCTCCGATACCATCGGCTGCTTTTTACATCTCATTTGCTTGTTGCAGTTCATAAACAAATATCTAGGCTATACAAATGCCAGGATGAACAGCTCTTAGTAATAAAGATGAAACCCGAAACAAAGGGTGGGACGTTAGGACTCCAGCTCCCTCACACACACTCACACATTCCAGACTGCAGGAATCAAACAGATTTCATGAGTAAAACCAAAGTGGCTAATGGCTGTTTTGTTGATGTTCATGAGGAAAAGCAGAAACATTTACACAGTGTGTGTGATCAGCCAATTCAGTTCTATTTCAACTCTGTTGATTCATATGGCATCGGTTCACAACACATGTCATCTCCATCTATGCACCCACCCATCGTTTATACACATTTTTCCTGCAGGGATGCCAGGGGGATTTGGTGCGCAGCTCCAGCCGTCATTGGACGAGAGGTGGGACACACCCTGGACAGGTCACCAGTCAAAGCACAGAAACAAGACAAACAACATGCACCTGCACACAAATGCACTCCTGAGGGGAATTTAAAGTGAACAATTAATCTAACAGTCACGTCTTTGGACTGTGGGAGGAAGCCGGAGTACCCAGAGAGAACACACAAATGCACGGGGAGAGCATGCAAACTGTGGTGGTTGTTGAAGCCAGGACCTTCTTGCTGCAAGGCGACAGTGCTAACAAGCTTTCTGCAGCGCAGCCTCATCTCCATCCAGCTACAGGGAATGTATTAAAATAAAGAGATGCACCGAGAAATGGGCTTGTGACCAGAATCAGACATTTAATATTAAAAATGTTTTGCTTTTTGGGGACATTTTTTATCAAATTGGGAACAGATTAAGTCTCCTCACTGTTGTCTTTAGCCGATACCAGCAAGGCATGCGTCTCTGTAGAAACGCAAAGTTGCTCCATTTTATTGCTCTCTGTTTTCTAAGTTTGTCTGGAACAGAACATTGTGGATTTGGTAATGATTGCAGCCTTAGGGACATTTTCAAGTTATGCAACTCTACATACTCTGAAATGCAACTGTAACCTGCAATTGTTGTTTTTAGATCTGAATATTAAGTCATTAGTTGATCTCTGATCACATTTCATTGAAGGGTGTGGGACCATGGACACATTAAAAAGTTGCTGGACACCGGCCCTTGAGCACTGAGGCTCTACACGTCTACTCTAGGGAATACACACAAATGTCTAAAAGGTGAAATGCAAATAATTATGCCTTTGTTTTAAATGAATAAAACCGTTTTACCCATGCTGTGATGCTACCTTAGCTGCCAAATCAAATGATTAATGATCTCTTGAAGGAAGGAAAGCTAACAAGAAACATTTTGAGCGCTTTTGATTATGGCTTTTAGATAGAATTTGAAATTTGTCAACAGATCAAACTTTTACAGAATCATACATTTAGACTCAGATCCTAAATTTGGGATATAAAAAACAATTGGAAGCGAGCAGTAAAAACATGAAGTTGAATAACAAAGGCTACTGTCAGTAGTTAGTTGGACATAAGCCCTTATGAGTTTCCATATTTACTGCACATCCAAAATGGTAGCAGAATATCAAATGATAGATCTTCCAGCTCATGACCTAACAGGGAAACTAATGAAGCACTTCTGCTAGCAGGCCAAGACACGGTGCCACTAAACGCAGGTTAGAGACGAGCTGAGAGCCATTTGATTATGATGAGTATTTGTGTTTTAAGCCAGTAAGGTGAGGGGTGTGGCACAAAAATATCTGAACTGATCTCTTTATCAACATATTTCCCTTCCTGGAATATTATAAGCCTTAAGTTAGTATGAAAAGAGGCTAGGACCCAAGTTAGTACTGAACAGCAATTGATTTACATCCCTGACTACAGTTAGAAAGCTAAGCTCTAGTATATTTCAGAAATAGCTGAAAGATAAAAGCATGTGAAAAAATAACAACCTATGAGTAGGTCAACAAACCTTGATAGAAACTAGGTAACATTGTGTTTCTAGTTTAGCATGTTTCTGTCACAGATGGGTTCCTAAAAGCTATTTTCCAGTTGTTCAATCACAATATAAATCTGTCATTTATCAACTAAATAAATAAAAACATCCTCTATTAAAATGGTTTGTGATCACAACATTACTGTAATGGTTGCTCAAATTTACACAACCATCATCAGTGATGTTGGAGTCGTTTTAAATTTGCAGGGAAAGCTTGCCCTAAGTGCACCGTTTAAATATTAATAACATGTCTATAATTGTTTGCTTTAAATAAATATGACACTTTATCATCTCTCGTCTGGTAGCAGTAATTAGTGATCCACAAGCTTTTAGAGACAATTACGTAACAGAAAAGCATTCGTTCCCTGGGAGTACCTTGTGTAAAGGATGTTATACAAAATGTACTCAGCTTCATAGGTAGAGCGCCATCTTCAGGCTTAATCCAGATCCATTTCTTTCCCTTTTCTCTCTCTTTAAGTGTCCCATTTTGATATTACTGATATCAATGAGGACTCATCCTTCCGTAGAAAGAAGGTAGACCTTGGTCTCAGTTTCCATCTTGGTTACATCCAAGTTGATTTTGGCTGTTAAAATTGAGGGCCAAAGACATGATTCCAGTCGATTAGCCTTACCTGCATCGCTTTATCGCCATCAACAAGCAGGGATGTCGCTCGTCCAACCTCCTGCTACTTAATGCAAGACAAAATGTCCCGACGTAAGGCTGATTTAGGTCGAACGGTGTGTTCGCATCTACAACTAACCTCAGCGCTAACTGCTGCTCAGTCTTTTTTAAATCTGACTTTGAAGCAAGTTCAACCTATGCTTAAAATGAAATCATGAGAAATGTCAGAATTTCAACTGTGGAGGTGATCCAACCTATGTGGGGTTTCTCCACGTGTTTGGTCCCCCTCTAAAAAATGGATGTTGACAATTTAAAAGTAGAGGCATATTGGTTACTGCATCAACATTATGAAGTCTTTTGATTCCCAGCAGGGTGCCCCCCCACAGAGGTTCTTTAAACTAGGCACAATTAAATGCTTAGCAAATCATTTTAGTTTGCATATTGGGTAACTGTGAAGCTTGGTGCATAAATACTTAATCTTAAAATGCACCAAAGTGTTGGTTCTTCATTATTATGCAACAAAAAGCAGCTATATAACCAACAAAGTGGCTGAGCCAGTTGGCGTGCAGTCTGCCTCCTCATTCTCGCTTCCTGCTTCTCTGTGGCTACACGCGCACGCACGCCATGCGGTGAGACCAGGCAACATTACACACATCAAGCTTTCAAAATGGGAAGAATAGGTTTGTGTGAACACTGGGCTTTCAAACACAAGAAATAACTGAGTTTTCCACACATGTGTGAACTCTAAAGTAGCTGTGTTATCCTGGAATGGGCACTGCTCCAGTTTGTGCTATTAAAACAAACAAAAAAAAACCTACAAAGTTGTTTGCGAACATGCTTTTGAGCCATGTCTGAAATAATACAACGGCTCACCGACAACACTGCACATTCAACCTGCACAACTCAGATCAGCTAGGACTTCAAACCTAGTTGACTGCACGCGTACCAAATGCACTTTTGTTAACACCCATCTTACTTGATACTATTTGAATAAAAACTGTGCATCTGAATGTAGGTCACCGTGCTCCACGTGCTTCCTGCAGCTGCAGAAAAAGAACTTGCCTGTGGTGTCTGGCTGGCACATATTGACTCCTGCTGTGCATATTGATTCAATTGAGCCCAGTCAAAACCAACACAACTCCCAGAAAGCTAATGGGTGGAGGAGCTTGTAGCTGAATGTCATCTGAGAATATCCCCTTCCATTTCTGCCCTGCAGTTGGTATTTCAGGACGGATAAAAATACCCCCACGGCCAGCTGCTGGTGCATTTGGGATATTATCAGCAGCTCAAAAGCAAAATTTAGACAGAAAGGTTTAAGAAAGAGCATTGCACAGAATGAAACTTTGTAGTGAACTTTGGTACAAAAACCTAAGAAGGGTAATAAAAGCAAGCTAGTCATCAGTGGCGCAGCCGCCCGCCGCGGCTGGACAAGCGAATTATCAACTGAATTAGATAACGCTGGCCTTCAATGGGCAGCGCTGTTGTGAAAGCAAACTCATTTCCATCTTGGAGTGTGTTAAAGTGCATCTCTGAAGCCAGGACGTTAGTTTCCCTTGAGCTGTAAACATACCCAAAGTGATATACTCTCGCTTGACTCTCGTTTTTTCCTCCAGGATCGCCAACTGGTCGGTCACAAAGTTTTTCTCGTGAAGGAGCGTCACGAAGCGCTCTTTGAGCTGAGTCATTTTCGCCTTTCCTCGAGCCTGTGTCCAACACGGCAAACAACACGAATGTTACAAGGACCGATTCTCGACAGAAATTTAGTAAAAGAGAAGGTGTCTTTTTTTTTTTTTTTTTTACTAACCTTTGCCTGGTGACTTGCTCAAAAAGTGGCTGAAAAATGCCAACCGCCCCCTGAGTCCTCTGGGAGTTGCGGGGTTACAGAGGGGGAGGAGTTTAAAATCAGCCAATCAGAACACACCACTGGATAAAGTTGACGAAATCCAACGGTTTTTTGTGTCTGCGGGGCTTTGAAGGCAGATAATTAACACAGCAGGACACTGTTTCCCCTTTGTTTAGAATATTTTCATCAGACAGGCGAAACCAGTTTAGAGATAAACTCATTGGCTAACGAAAAGCGTTATTTTTAAAGGAAAACATGACACTTATGGGGGAAAATAAACGAAAATTTTCACAAAACTCAACATTTATAAACAAAGATGGCTTTTGTTATGGGTAACATGGTGTACTGCCAGGGACACCATTCTTTTAGGGGGCGGCAAACATTCAGGGGAAAAAAGTTATCTCTTACGCCACCTCAAAGATTTCTATTGAAGAGTGAAGCCCCCTGAGGTTTGTACAGTTTAAGCCCACCGCAATGGGCAAGTTACATTGGAAATGTGTTTAAGTAATCTAGACAATATACGATCGTCTTCAGGTCACATTCTGAAATACTTTGATAGGTCAAACCTGAACCTTAACATAAAGATTGCAATATTTAAGGTTCTTTTAATGGTTTACAAGTGTCTTAATGGTCTTGGGCCTTCTTATCTTTCAGAACTACTTTCATCATATGAACCTTCGTGGTCTCTGCACTCCTCTGGCAGCCGTCTCCTTGTCCTCCCAAAAGTCAGGACACAGACTCACGGTGAGGCGTCTTTCCAATATAATGGCCCTCACCTCTGGAACAGGCTGTCGGAGGACCTAAGGACCGCTGAGAACGTTCATGTTTTTAAGATCAGGCTCAAGACTCACCTTTTTAGCCTAGCTTTTAATTAATTGATCATTATTTATTGCCTGTCCATTTGCTTTTCATGTTTTACTTGCTTTTATTGTTTTACTACTTGATCTTATGTTTATCCTGTTAATTTTATTTTATTTATTTATTAACTCATTACTATCTATCAATCTATTTATTTGTTTTATTTATTTGTGTATTTTAACATGTAATCCTGTTTTACACAGATAATAAATAAATAGACACATTGTTCCAGTGGAAAAAATCTAATAAGTTAAGGTAAATTATCTCTCCAGGTGGTGCTTGGGTGGAGGTTGGGGTCCTGGCCTCCCCTCCTCTGGACGCCTTGGGTCAGTGCCTCGGCTGCTGCTGTTGAGCTGCTGCTGCCGATGCCGATGGCTCCCTTGATAGTTTTTCTTACCTAACCTGGTTCATCTGTACTCGGCCCAGTGTCCATTTTATTGTCTATTTAAATGTCCTTTTAATGTTGCTCCTGAGTGTGTCCGCACATGGGCATAGGATTGGGGGAGGGGGGTATAAATGTGTTCATGCTTAAACTTGTTGGGGTGGGGTGACGTATGTGGGGTAATTTTTATTCTGTAAAGCACTTTGAACTGCATTTGTTTGGTATGAAAGGCGCTTTATAAATAAAGATTGATTGATTGATTGATTGATTGATTAAAACTTGAAAAATAAGAATAACATGCGAAAGTTAATTTATTTCAATAATTCAATTTAAAAGGTGAAACTAAAATATATAGATTCATTACCGGCAAAGCGTGATATTTCAAGCCTTTATTTGTTATAATTTTGATGTTCATGGCTCACAGTTTATGAAAACCCAAAATTAAAAATTTCAGTAAATTAGAATATTACATGAAATCAATAAAACAAGGATTTTAAATAGATAAATGTTGGACCTCGGAAAAGTATATTCATACATATGTATTCAGTACTTGGTTTGGGCCCCTTTTCCATCAGTTACTGCCTTAATGCGGTGTGGCACGGATAAGCCTGTGGCACTGCTGAGGTGTTATGGAAGACCAGGACGCTTCAATAGCGGCCTTCAGGTTTTGGTACTTTTGGAAGTGTGGGCAGATGCCAAGTCTGCTGGAGAATGAAGTCAGCATCTCCATAAACCTCGTCTGCAGAAGGAAGCATGAAGTGCTCCAAAATGTCCTGGTAGATGGCTGTGTTGATTCTGGACTTAATAAAGCACAGTGGACCAACACCAGCAGATGATATGGCTCCCCACATTAACACAGACTATGGAAACTTCACACTGGACTTCAAGCATCTTGGATTGTGTGTCTCTCCATTCTTCCTCCAAACTCTGGGACCTTGGTTTCCAAATGAGATGCAAAATTTGCAGTTCTTCTTTTCTTAGGTAAGCCCAGGTAAGACACTTTTGACGTTGTTTGTTGTTCAGGAGCGGCTTGACAAGAGGAATACAACATTTTAAGCCCATGTCCAGGATCAGTCTGTGTGTGGTGGCTCTTGATGCACTAAATCCAGCCTCAGTCCACTCCTTGTAAGATCCCCAACACTTTTCAACGACCTTTTCCTGACAATCCTCTCCAGGCTGCGTTCATCCCTGCTGCTTGTGCACCTTTTTCTTCCACACTTTTCCCTTCCACATAACTCTCTATCAATGTGGTTTGATACAGCACTTTGGGAAACATCCAACGTCTTTTGCAATTACCTTTTGAGGCTTTCCCTCCTTTTGGAGGGTATCAATGATGGTTTTCTGAACAAGTGTCAGGTCAGCAGAATTCCCCATGATTGTGATTCCTACTGAACCAGACTGGGAGACAATTTAAAAGCTCAGGAACGCTTTGTAGGTGTTTTGGATTAATTAGCTGATTAGAGTGTGACACTTTGAGCCTAAAATATTGAACCTTTTCACAATATTCTAATTTGCTGAGCCATAATGGAGAATTATAACTAATAAAGGCTTGAAATATCTCGCATTGCATGTAATAAGTCTAAATCATATATTACTTTTACCTTTTAAGTTGAATTACTGAAATAAATAAACTTTGCACAATATTCTAGTTTTTCGAGTTTCACCTGTAGTTTAGCAATCTCTACTGCCACAAATGAATATTTTATGTGGATGTTATGTAATAGACCAACAGAAAGTAGTACATACATGTGAAGTAAATAGAAAAAAATATACATGAATTTGAAATTATTTACCAATAAAAAATAAAAAGGTGTGGATTTTTGTTTTACCCCTTTCTCTGATAACCAAAAACTAAAATTCAGTGAAAACAGTTGGCTTCAGAAAGCTAATTTGGCTTTGGCTCTTATTTTGCTTTTAGTTTGTTTTGGTTTTTGTAATCTAAGTTACTCAAAATAAGTAAAGATTAATTCAATTCAATTCAAAAATACTTTATTGATCCCAGAGGGAAATTAAGTGTTGGTATAGCTCATATAATTAATTATTTAAGGAGTTGTTGTAGATAATGATGGCTGTGGGCAGGAAGGATTTCCTGTAGCGGTCTGTATTGCAGCGAAACTGAAGAAGCCTCCGACTGAAGACGCTCTGTTGTTGTATGACTGTCTCATGAAGAGGATGCTCAGGGTTGTCCATAATTTTTTTGATTTTATGAAGAATCCTTCTTTGTATCATCATCTCCAGATTTTCCACAGTTGTGCCCAGAACAGAACCAGCCTTCTTTATCAGGTTGTTTAGCCTTTTTAAATCCCTGGCTCTGATGCTGCTACCCCAACAGATGACGGCTGAAGAGATTACACTCTCCACAACAGACTTGTAGAAGATCTGCAGCATCTTGCTGCAACCTAAGCTTCCTCAAGAAGTACAGTCTGCTCTGTCCCTTCTTGTAGACGGCTTCAGTTTTGCGCCTCCAGTCCAGTCTGTTGTCAAGGTGAACTCTGAGGTATTTATATTCCTCAACCACCTCCACTTCTTCTCCCATGATGGAAACAGTGTTTGACTTATCCCTGTTTCTTCTGAAATCTACAATCAATACCCTGTTGATACCAGTTAGTCTCACTTCTTTTGTAATTTTCCAATGAGTTGGTGACATTTGTGAAGGACTCATAGGTTTGTTAGAGGGAAAACAGATAGAATCATAAAGACTACAGCAGCTAGGTGAGGGATGATGTGGATTTAAAGCACGTTTAGGTTATAAAGGAATATTCTAACTTTTCAAAATTTTACTTAGCACTGAAGTCCATCATCTGAAAAACAGGAAATGGCATAACTGCAGTCCCAGTAAAATATGTGTTAAGATTAAAATGATAATCCAGGCAAGGAGAGTAATGTTCTGATAATCGCCCCATTAGGTCCATGGTAACTTTGGTGGATCTGCTTTATGGCTAAGGTAGGAGAATCTGAAGACAGGAGATCTTTTAGTCGTGGACTTAATGAAGTCTAGTCTTTAGAAGAGCGTCAAGAAGAAAGTTATTGCTGAAAGAAAGCCATTTTGAAGTTGTGACCTAACAACTCTGAACACACTCTCTCCACAGGGAAATATGAGTGTGGCAGCAACTTGCTGTGTGGATGTTTTTTTCTTTCAAGAAGGGACAAGGGGAATGAATGTTGATTATAAGATAGATGAAGCTATGGCTGGCAGGAAACTCGTTAGAGACAGCAACAGACAGGAGCAAAGGATCAACTAGCAATTAACACAGCAACCCTGGCTGTTCAGGGTTGTAGGCAACAGCATATAACCCTGAACAGCCAGAACTACAAACAAATGTTTTGGATCAAAGAATATTCATGTGTTGGAATGTCACAGCCAAAGCACAGACCTAAATATAATTGAGAATCAACTGTGCTTGAGCTATTTTGGCAAATAAAATAGCCAAAAACTGACTGAAAGATATCCAACTATAATTGCAGCTAAAGGTGGGTCTATGTAGGACTGACTTATAGGGGCTGAATACAAATGCATGCCACACTACAGATTTTCCTTTGTATCATATTTTAAGATATATGAGTTTGTAAGATATATAATGTGCGGTGGTGAAATAAATAAATAAATACAATAGACTAAAGTTTTTGGCAGACACAAAACGTAAAAAGATTCAAAGGGTACGAATACTTTTACAAGGTACTGCAGGGGCGAAAGAAAGAGCTGGCTGTTGTGACCAGACAAATTCCAACTTATACGTGACACGTTGTGTTTTTTTCTGCCTCTAACCTTATCAGTCTATCTAATGTAAGAGCTGCTTCTGGGCTGATGAAGCATGTCTTTTGGAGCAAAAAAGAGCAAAAAATGAAGCTCAGATAAATTACTGACTTAGATTATGTTCAGAGATAAAGTGGAAAATTAGTTTTTTTTTCATACAGGACAGTATCTTCTTTGGTTTGTGTATTTGTTTCAATTGAGCAGATCATTTTAAAACTTTTGAAATGTCAAAAAGCCTGAATTATTTATAACAATGCATTCCACTTATTAGCCATGGCTTTCCAAAGAATTGCATCCTAGTAGCTTATTGTGAAATACAGATGTTATCTAGATTCTGCTGGAGATGACTCACTCTTACTGTTTGCAGTGCAATGCCATACGCTGCTGAAGAAATAACTTACAGGATCAACAGGATGTTTTCTTCCATTTGCAATTTGTTTATTTTTTTCAACTTCTTTACATATTTAATCATCATAAAAACACTTTTTCTGCCTTGCTCTCTTTTTGTTTTCAGAGAAGACTTGTTGGGCGGCTGGACTTGGGTCGGCGGGTCTCCGCTTGATCTCAAGTTCTGTATGTTCCGTGCTCAGTTGGTTCATTGGTGGGTATAATTGACCTTGGTTGGATGCTTGATCTTGGTGCTCTGCGGTGTGCGGGATTGAGATTCGGGAACTGGTTGAGCTCAGCATCCGGGTGTTGGGTAGGCTTGACCTGGGGATGCCGCCCGTCCACTGTGGCTATTGGTGTGGCGCCCTGATGTGGGGTGGAGGGGCATAGGGTTGTCGGCTGTGGGGGACCCCTATCGGCCAAACCCCGGTCGCGTCCCCGCTGGGGGGTGGGGCGCCCTCGGGTCTCCAGGTCCATGGCTGGATCCACCCGGGTGTCGCTGGTTACCGCCTCCTGTTCTCTGGGGGTCCTTTGAATGGCTGTGGCTCCGATCTCCTTTGTGTTGATTCCTGGCAGGCATATCGAAGGCTCCTCACACCAGCTATCGAACACTCAGATGGAGAAACCTTCTATCCACTAGCATGCTCATACACACACAAACAGGTGGGGGGATTCCAGTTTTTACAGATGTATCCTTGGGCTGAGGTTACCACATCTAGACCTTGTAATAATCTGTACCATGAACATTTCAGCAACGCTGTTGTTATATTTATCATCAAATCAAATCAAATAAAACTTTATTTATAAAGGGCTTTTCATACAACAATTGCATCACAAAGTGCTTTACAGATTAAAATGACCCCACATAAACAACATCCCCATCCCCATCCCTCTCCACAGATTTAAAAGCATGATAACAGTTATACCCCCCTCCCCCCAACCCAACTCCCATGCACACATACAGTTAAAAGCAACAATAAAATGGGACATAGGGCCGAGTGCAAATGAACCAGGCAAGGAAACGCCATCAGCGGAGCCATCTGCACCGGCAGCAGCGGATCAACAGCAGCAGCCGAGGCACCGACACAGGGCGCCCAGTGGAGGCAGGCCAAGACCCCCACCTCCACCCAAGCTCCACTTGGAGAGCACCACTCCCGAGGCAGAGGGCTCCCACAGAGGAAACACTAGAACAGGGATTAAAATAACAAATTGAAATATAAAAATATGCAGTAAATTAAGGTGATAAGATTAAATAGTTAAACACTGATAAAATATAATCTTGTAAAACATGCAGAGCAATTAAACAGACAATAATAAATAATAATCAGTTAAAAGCTAGGCAGAAAAGGTGAGTCTTGAGCCTGCTCTTAAAAACATGAACGTTCTCTGTGGCCCTGCGATCCTCTGGCAGCCTGTTTCAGAGGTGAGGGCCGTGGAAAGACGTCTCACCTTGAGTCTATATATATGTACACAATTTGTGGGTTGTGATTGTGTAGTTCTCAGTTCGCATTGTGTGGTCTGTTTTACCATTGTTTTTTTCCCCTCTCCCTGCCGTCTGGTGGTAGAGACGGACTGGGATGTTTTCTTGTGTTTTCTTTGTTTTCCTTCCTCACTTGTATCTTCAGACAGGACACAGACAGGACACGTTAAAAAAGAAAAAAACAAACAAAAGACTTCTCTGTAACTGGATTTGACATTTAAAAAAAAGACTTGACTAATGTCTTTATGTAATACAGTCATCTAATAAAGCAAATAAGGATAACATAGTTTAAAGTTTTACAAGAGGATGAGTGCAATTTTTTTCCTTCTATATATAGGACTGCAAAACAGAGCCTCTCTCTCCATGAAGCCAGACTGATCTAATTTATACCAACTGGGCTCTTTTAAATTCAAATCATTTTAGATTTATTTATATAGCGCCAATTCACAACAAATGTCATGTCAAGGCACTTTACAAGAAAAGTCATTTCAATACAATCTTACAAACGTTCCAATCAGTTTAAAAGTTTTCCATTTAAGGAATTCCAGCAGATTGCATTGAGTCTTTATCCTCTTTATATACAGTGTCTTGCAACTATTCATACTCCCCAAATTGATCAAATCAAATCAAATTTTATTTGTAGAGCACTTTTCATGATAAAATCAGCACTAAGTGCTTTACATGATAAAAACAGAAAAATAAACAAAGAAAACACATTTAAAGCAAAATTGATCATAACCAGTTAAACTCTCAGCACATACAAGATACATAGACACCCTGTCCCCCTCCCCTTCATTCCAAAAACATTGCTCAATCCGTTCCTATCTCTTTAAGTTAACATACATTAAAAATAAACCTCTAGAATGATACCACTGTGAAAAAACTATATTTTGGAGATCCATCACCATGGAAGCCACCCCACAGCCACAGAAGAGTCACCACAGGGACCACCAGGATCAGGGCAGCCAGGTATCCACAGCACAACCATAAGGCTGTTGTGCAGAGCCCCTCCCATCATGACAAAAGCGATCCCAATGGCAGCGACCTCCATGGCTAAACTGGCAGGGCTCCCAGTGTGAAGGATCCCCAAGAAGGAAACACTGGAGTTAGTCTGTATAAAACATTTAATAAAAACACTTACATAATAATAATTATTATTAATTGAAAATAAATTAATAAAATCAAGAATAAGATAAAAAATAAAAATTAGATTAAAAAAACTAAATTAAAAGCTAAGCTAAAAAGGTAGGTTTTCATGTATTACAAACATCAATGCATCAATTTATTGGGATGTTATGTCATAGATCAACACAACGTAGTGCAAAGTTGTGGAGGTGAAAGAAAATGATACATGGTTTTCATAAGAAAGCCACATTTTGTTGCATTAATGGCTGCAGGTGTTTTGGGGTGGCTATCAATGAGTTTATTCCATTTAGAGACGGAAAATTTTGCACATATTTCTTTGCTAAAATGCCCACAGTGTCTAGTCTTGCAAAAAGATCTAAGTTACTTTAGCTTTCATTCAGTAAACCAAAAGTTTTAGCCACTACTCTTTGGTGACAGCTTCTTTAAAAGACACTAACTAACTTGTCTTGTTATCCATCCTTAGCCGTGGGTCTCTGCAGCTCCACCAGAACTAGCATTTGCCTTTTGGCTGCTTCTCTGGATAATTATGTCCTTGCCCGCCCTGTTGGTTAAGGTGGATGGCCGTGTACTGGTAGGTTTCCAGTTGTGCCATACTTGTTCCATTTTTTGGATGACGGATATACCTGCGTCTATGAGATGTTTAAAGATTGAAATTTTGTTTCATAACCTCACACTGCTTTAAATGTCTCCACAACTTCCTCCCTGACCTGCCTACTGTGTTCCCTGGTCTTCATGATTTTGTTTGTTCTCTAACACAAACTTTTCATGCCTTTACAGAACAGCGGGATTTATGCTGAGATTGAATCGCACACAAGTGGAGTCTGTTAACTAACTGACTGACCTCTCATGGTAGCTGGCTGCACCAGATTTTATTCAGGGGTAAAAGAGTAAAACCTGTTGAGTAGCCTACAGATGCATGAGTACGTTTAGTTGCTTGTCATTTGTGGTACATGTCTAACCATTTTTGGTCTGAAAGGATATTTTTGCTGTATTTAAAAAAGTTTACAAATAGATTCTGCAATGCAATGCATTAAAAACGTTCAGACCTTATGAGATTTTATAAATTCAAGTGTATCACTTGACTCTTTTTAAAGAAAATATTTTGGAGTGTTGAGATATTGATATATGTTTACTGACATACTTTGAAACTGTCAATGCAAAAAAAACAAAAGGGTGTTGATTGTGATTTGTCAGCAGAGGGCAGTATAGCACAGTTTATGAAATGAAAAGTCACCTTTGGGAGTTTAGAAATCCATTTTCTATACTAGCTTATCCATTCAAGGTTACCGCCATATTTCATGAAACCATAGATTCTGCTCTCTGGCAAAAAAAAAAAATAATAATAAAAATATATATATATATATATATATATATATATATATATATATATATATATATATATATATATAATAAAAATAAATACATCAATGAAGAAAGAAAGAAAGAAATGAGAACATCCTACCATCAATTGTACCCTGAACACAGGCTCACATGGGTCATGCAGCAGGATAATCATCTGAAGTGAATCAGCAAGAACGTTATAGAGTGGACCAGTCAAAGTCTGGACTTAAATCCCATTAAAATGTGGCATGACCTTTAGCCGGCCTTAATGAACAAGACAACAAAAAAGAGCGGGCAAAAATTCCTCCACAATGATATTAAAATGTGTTGGCAGTTTTTGGAGTATGCTTGAAGGCAGTTGTTGCCGCTAAGAGGAGCACAACCATCCATTAGCTTTAGGGACAATTACTTTTTTCTCATAGGTTGGGTTTAAATTGCTTTTTGAACTGCTGGTTGAGTCTGCAGCCGTCAACCAGCAGGAGCTGAGAGGGTGAGACGTATAACATCTTCGTTTTTAGTTCTAACTGAGCAAGTTATATCAAATATCAAAAATCATCCTCAAGAAGACCGAAACACATGCTGACACTTTGAGAAGCTGGAAGTATTTTACTTCTTATGTTTAAAAAAATTAATTAATCAAATATACAAAATACAATGAAAGAAAGTCAGTTTCTTGAATATGTGTCATTTAAATAAATGTTTGAGCAAACTAAAGTAAGATTAAATTTTCACAGCAATTTGGAAAAACATTCTATCTGGTTCAGAAAATCCGATTTCAGGACAAGGTGTTGTTCTTAACCTAAGATATTAACCAATTTGCTTAAAACAAACTGATATCAATCCGAAGACAGTGTTTAACGTACATTGGCAGCAGGAGGCACTGTGGTGCAGGTTTTTGAAAACATGCTCAGCTTTTTGGATTGCAGGAGAAGCAGAGTTAAATGTTTCCAGATGAATTGATTCAGCCCACAGGGAGTTAAGATAATTTTTACTTACAACACCTCTTTCAGTTTCACATGGACAGGTGCTGAAAAAACCCAGTTTGGATTATTTTAATGCACCTCTGCTTGACTGAGTTCACTTTTTTTCTGGTGGGGTTTAATCCTGCACAGTGTTAAAAACCAGCCAAATTTACAAGTTTCTTTAGCCAAAGTTAAAATTCTAAGAGTTTAAAGCTACTAAATGTTTGATTTAAAGTCAGTCAGCACAGCAGACACTGATCAGCAGCACTACAGGAGCCCCAGGACCATGAGTGAAGATCATGGAGATTTAAAATCTTGGCTACCATGGTGTTGTGTTCACAGACTTGTTCAGAGCTGCACACAAGCACTGAGTGTCGCAGGGGTGTCCAAAGTCAGTCCTCTAGGTCCGGGTATCCTGCATGTTTCAGTTCCATCCCTGCTTCAACAGACCTAAATCAAATAATGGTTCATTAGCAGGCCTTTACCGAACTTGGACATGCTGAGGAGGTAGTAGGACCATTTGAATCAGCTGTGTTGGAGCAGAGACCCATCTAAAACTGGCAGGACACGGGCCCTTATGGATTGGAGCTAGCATGTGGTAAGGAGACCAGAGATAAAAGACACAGTAAAATCAACTCCAACGATAATTTATTTCATTCTGATCTGTATTAATTGAATGAAAAATCTAAATCAAAATGAACACCTGCAGACATAAACGTAAAAAATATGTGCTTTTTTAAAATAGGCTTGTGTAAATATGTATATGGTCCATCCATCAATCCATGCATCCATCCATCCATCCATTATCTATACTGGTTATCCTTGCAGGGTCACAAGATAGCTGGTGCCTATCTCCAGCGGTTATCGAGCAAGAGGCGTGGTACACCCTGGACCTGCTTCTTTGTTATACTAAACTGTATGACATCATAAAATAAAAGAGAAATGTAGGAGATTTGATCAGTTGTCCATGAATAAAGTACTGCTAAGATAATTATAAAAATGCAAGCTAACTGTCTTAGGGCAGGTTTGTATCAAAAAATAACTTTTTTTCTCTTGTGGCAATCAAACAGAAATAATTAGTGTCAGAAAGAATATCTGTAGCACACCTTCGTTCTGAGCAATTTTGATTATATGAACTGGTACCAGGAAAAACCAGGACAGCTTCCAAAGCTCCTAAAATATTGGGTGAATAATCTTGAGTCAGGAACACCAGCTCGGTTTAGCGGCAGTGGAAGCGGGACTGACTTCACTTTGACCAACAGTGAAGCTCAGGCTGAAGATGCAGCAGTTTATCACTGTCAGAGTGAACACAGAGTAAAAAGTGACACATTGTTCACACAGTGATTTGTAGCTGTACAAAAACCTCCCTCAGTCAGACTGCAGACACACTGAGCTGTTAGAGCAGAAACTGACTGCTGAGGAGGAAGAGACTCTGATAGAGACCACTGAACTCAGAGCTGACAGAAACCTCAACCCCTTTAATTCGCTGTAAGATTTTGATTTCATGGGATTTACAACAATGGTAATGCTTATTAATGAAATTAGTCTTATTAAAAAGTTAAGTACAGTTACTTTTTACAAATATATTTCACTTTTATAAATTTCAATACTAAAGGCCAAATATCAAATCGGAAATCGAAATCGGATCAGATTTAAGGTTAAAAGATGCTGATCGGGATATCCTTAGTTCATATAATAGGTACATTTATAATAAAGAAAAATATAAACTACTACTAATGTCATGAGCTTGAAATGAAAGGTTTGTTGCAAAATAGAAAATCAGACTAATCATGATCACATCCATCCATCCATCCATCATCTGTACCCGTCCATCCTAAGCAGGGTTGCAGGGGGGCTGATGCCTATCTCCAGCAGTCACGGGGCGAGAGGCCGAGTACACCCTGGACAGGTCACCAGTCAATCGCAGGTTCTTGTGCAATGCTTCAATTAAAATCAATTATCTGTAAAGATTTCTTCTAGCTGGTGTTTGTGGCTTGTTGTGGAATTTTTAAGAATATTTAAAAGCGATGAGAAAACAGATTCCAAAGTTAATCGATGGTTAACCATGAAAAAGAGCACACAACATTAAGGCAAGGCAAGGCAAGGCAGTTTTATTTGTAGAGCACACTTTCAACAAGGTAATTCAAGGAGCTTTAAATGATTAGGGAATAAAGTAAAAACAGCAATAAAGCATAAAACATAAAACATATACATAAACAGATGAGTTTTTAGCTTTGATTTAAAAGAACTCAGTGTTTCAGCAGCTTTGCAGTTTTCTGGAAATTTGTTCCAGATTAGAGGAGCATAGAAACTGAAAGCTGCTTCTCCATATTTGGTTCTGATTCTAGGGATGTTGAGTAGGCTGGAATTAGAGGACCTGGGTGATCTGGGGCAATTGGTATAGTAACAGCAGATCTTCAACATACTTTGGCGCTAGGCCATTCAATGATTTATAAATTAGTACAAGTATTTTGGAGGCTATTCTCTGAGCTACAGGGAGCCAGTGTAACTGAGGTGATGTGCTCTATTTTCCTGGTAGTGAGGACATGAGCAGCAGCGTTCTGGATCAGCTGCAGCTGTCTGATTGACTTTTTAGGCAAACCTGTGAGGACGCTGTTGCAGTAATCAATCCGACTAAAGATAAACACATGGATGAGTTTTTCGAGGTCCTGTTGCGACATCAGTCCTTTAATCCTATAGATGTTCTTCAGGTGATAGAAGGCTGACCTTGTTATTGTCTTTATGTGACCCTTGAGGTTCAGGTCTGAGTCCATTATTAAATCTAGATTTAGGGCCTGATCAGTAGTTTCTAGCTGTATTAACTGAAGCTGAGTGCTGACTCTAGATCGTTCCTCTTTAGGTCCAAAAGTAATTACTTCTGTTTGTTTCTGTTCAGCTGGAGAAAGTTGTGGCACATCCATCCATTGATTTGCTCGATGCATTTAGTTGGATGGTTTCAAAGTCACCTGGTGACATCATAATATAGAGCTGAGTGTCATCTGCTCTACATAGTTATAGTAGCTAATCTTATTTGTTGTTATTTGGGCTAGTGGGAGCATGTAGATATTGAATAACAGGGACCCCAGGATGGAGCCCTGGGGCACCCCACATGTGATTTCTGTTTGTTCTGATAAAAAGGTTCCTATTGAAACAAAGAAGTCCCTGTTCTTCAGGTAAGACTCAAACCAGCCAAGTACTATACCAGATAGTCCGACCCAGCTCTCCAGTCATTCCAAAAATATATCATGATCAACAGTGTCAAATGCTGCACTGAGGTCCAACAGAACCAGCACTGTGGTTCTACCACAGTCTGTATTTATGTGGATGTCATTGAATACTTTGATTAGGGCAGTCTCAGTGCTTTGGTGAGCAGCAGCATCAAAGCAGTTGGTCGTTGTTATGAAGCTATTTAACTGTTGAAACACAGCTTTTTCAATAATCTTACTGATAAATGGAAGATTAGAGATTGGCCTGTAGTTCTGCATTAACATGTTGACCGCTTTGTTCTTCTTTAGCAGTGGTTTAATAGCTGCTGTTTGTAAAGCCTGGGGGAAGAGACCTGACAGGAGCAATAAGTTCACTATTTGAATCAGATCAGACCCAATGACAGGGAAAACTTTCTTAAGGAAAACTGTGGGTAGGATAAAAAGACAGCAGAAGGAGGAGCTTAATTGGTTAATTTTTTTCTTCACGTTTTTTTTTTTGTTTAATTCATGGAATTCTTACATTTTCTCTGCATTGGTGTTGATTGGGGATGACATTGGTAGTGGGTTCGGTACTAAGGTACAAACTGACCGTCTAGTTGTTAAGAGTCTTTTCAGTAAAAAAGCTGGCAAATTCACTGTTAAATTAATCAAACAGCAAGTGTCAGTCCATTTTTAAACTAGACATGCAGTTACCTATCCACTTCTACACACTCATATCACTTTTTACTCCTCCTCCTCTATTGCTCCAATCCTGTTCCAAACCCTTCTTGTCACACATTGCACATTCTTAACTTTTGTCTTTCCCCAAAAAGCAGTTTTGTCATCTCACCCTCTGCAACTTATTCTTCTTGGAAAACTTTATCATACACAACGTTTAGAACTCGGCAACTTTTATTTCTCCATTCTTTCTTTTCAGTGCATCACCTCAAACTTTCACATTACAGGCTACAACTTCAGGATCTAAATAACGATAAGTTTTTCTTTGAATTACCACCAAGAAAATCACTGTATATGTGTTAATTTAAAAACAAAACAGTTTCAGCATTAATTTAACTGTCTGGTTTAACACTATTAATTACAGACACATTAAGGCAGGGGTGTCCAAAATAATGCCCGAAGATGATTAGCAGCCCCTTGACTGATTTTGTGAAATACATAATCAGGCTTCTTGCAATTTTGTAAATTTCCTTATAAATAGGACCACATCTATCCAGTGACTTTTCCTTAAAAGCAGATTTTTGTTGAATCCAAAACTGTTTTAATTAAATGACCAACTTGAATACAGCAAGCCTTTTCATAGAAAGAGGGACCCATAATATTTTATTGTTGAGAATAAACTACATTCTTTAGTTTTTCTAATGAGGCCAAAATAATTTACAAAGATGATCCTATTCTCTTTTTATGGAAAATGTGCCAAATAAATAAACAAACAATCAATGAAAATGAATTAAATGAAAAAATTCTATATTATTCTATTTCCCATTTGACTCACCTTTTCTCTACTCATTTAAGCCCAGGTGTCTGAAAGTGTTGGCTGATTTGAATGACTGCTGTGCATCGCTGCTCCTAGATCAGTTTAAAGTGAAACTCAGAGAAACCTCTCTGCAGTCTGACTTTACTTAAATTACTCTCAACTATGATGTTACTATGTCCACTGTTGATCACGCTGCTGCTTCAGCTGCAAGGTGAGGAACGATGAGATTTTAATGTTTCTTTTCAGGTGAAATAAAATCAAATGTCAAATCTTCACATATTTTTTACTTTTTCCAACCTGTAGGATCAGATGGCAGTCCATCTGTGACTCAGTCTCCTGCTGTGAAGTCGGCTTCTTTGGGGGAGACAGTCTCTCTGAGCTGCACAGCCAGTCAAGGGGTTGATGATGATCTGAGTTGGTACCTGCAGAAACCTGGACAGCCTCCCAAGCTGCTGTTTTATAAAATCAGCAGAAGTCAATCTGCTCCAAGTCATTTCAGCAGCAGTGGATCAGAGCCTCAGTTCACTCTGACAATCAGCGGGGTTCAGGCTGAAGATGCAGGAGATTATTACTGTATGGGTGTGCATGGAGGCCCAGTGTTCACACAATGATACAGAGTCGTACAAAAACCTCTGTCACTCAGACCACAGACTGTTTACTGTGCAGCAGCTGTGAGTTTCTACTGCAGACTGTAACATGGAGCCACAGTCCAGTGAAGTTCACAATGTAGTGATAGAGGGAGAAGCTAACCAAGTATTTATTTATTCTCAATAAAGATCAACATTTAATGAGTTTTAAATAAGTATAAAATATGCATTATTAACTCACATCAGTTATGTTCATGATAAATTATTTTACATCTAATAAGGAGTGAGGTCACAGAAAATTAAACATTAAACAGAGAAAATATACTAGATTAAACTATTTATATATCATGGAGTTTGAGGTGAAGATTACAACTTTATTAATTGTTAATAATCCAATTGATATATTTGGTTAATTAAAGGGGCAGGATAAACTAATCATCACATTTGATACAGACATATCTGACATATTTTCTATGAAAGTACTGGATGGAGGATAATTATGTGTCTTCTGTCATTTTAATGCAACATATTTAGCTTAGTAAGACACTACAGATACTAAAACTTAATTCATACATTAGATTTCGTGAAAAAAAAAAACTTTTTTTAAATAAAGGTTTCAGCTCAAGTCTTTGATATTTATTTCAAGTTTCATCTTGATGACTTTATAATGGTAGATATGTTTTGTTTGTTATCACCTGAACAATCCTGAGCTGACGTGTTTAAAGTTTTTGGATGAAATGTTCTGAGATTCTTGTTTTTCTGTTTAAACAACCTTTTAGTAACAATCATATTTTATGATGACACTTCAGATCCATAAGTTTGAGAATAATAAATCAAATATTGCAGGAGGATTTAAAAAAGAAACCGTCTCTTTTATTTTTTGTTATTTTACCTTTATGACCATTTATTTAAAGTGTAAACTTTAATCTTTTTTGTCATGACATTAATGAAACACTCTCCATCATAATGTATCAGAGCAAGCTTTATTAGAGGCTACAGCAAATAAACCCCACTCACATCCAGCTGCTGAGCTCCACACATTAGTCTAAGTTGCTAATTAACATTTCACAGCAGAGTTGTTCAGCTCCACAAAAGCTTTAGTTTCTCTTCCCAACATTCAGACCCATATTAATGAGAGCAGCAGGAGTTTTCCTCCTGCTCTCCCACTAAGAGCTCCTGTTCTGGGCTTCATTCAGCCTCTCTATTCCTCACAGTGGCTCCTTTGGATGGTCTGGGTCTCTCTGTGGTCATGATGGACGACCCTGCAGGAGTACATCTCTCCTTTCATCCATTTCTCCTCGCTCAGACTTAAGGTGCTGCTGCTGCTGTATCGTCCGCTCTTCTTCTCCTCTGAGCTGGTCAGGACCCTCTCTGTCACCTCGGTACCGTCCACCTCCCAGCTCACCACGGCTCCCTGAGGAGAGTAGCCGCTCAGCAGGCAGACCAGCGTGGCCGAGCCCCCAGAGAGCTGCTCAGAGGAGGGGGGCAGCAGAGAGACTGAGGGTCTGACCATGGGGCCAGCTGGAGGGGAGAGCAGAGACACACAAGGAGCAGATGAACTTCTGCTGGAGGACACACAGCTGGACATGACACAGTTATTATAATAAATTATATTATAATAACACTGAGGAGATGGATGTTTAAGAGGATGGGATTTATGAATCCATAATACTCGTGGACTTCAGTGTCAGGTTTTTGTTTAATCTTAGAATCTTCTGGAGCTTCCAGCTAAAAACACATCAGTGCTGAAATGCTCCGACCTCGACTCGTCATGACTTAGAGCCACAATAAAAGGAGCAACATAATGTCAGTGTAATATAAATGTGAATAAAGCAACATTTTTCTGAAAATACATTGGTTCTATAAAGATTTGGTTCATGAAAACAAAATGGCATAACTATACAAAAATTTCAGACAATAATTTGTTTTAATCTGTAGTTTTACAAAAACGGATTTTTAGATTTTAACTTGAAGTTTTCAGTCAGAACAAAGGTGATAGTAATAGAAATCTGTCTGAATATGAAAAATAATCTTCCTGGAAAAACAAAAACAACCTCATCAAAGTCTAAATTAATAAATGACCGCAAACATGTTTTAAAATGAGAAGTGCAAATTAGCACACAAGAAGAAAACAGAAAAAGAATAAAAAGTATCAGGTGAAATTTAAGTTTGGTTGTAAGAAAAAGATAAGCCTTAAAATATCTAAAATAATAATATGTGGAACTTTACATTTTATTTTTATTAAAAATCATAAGTTTAACTTCCGTGATTTGAACTATTTACAATCCCGAAGCAACACTGAGTCTCCAAAGTTCATTCATAAACGTAGAGATTTAATGTTATTTAAATCATGTAACGTATTAAAACTTTGCCCTAACAGTACAATATTTTTGTTGAAGTAGGTCTGTAGAAAAAAAGCTATTGTGATAATCAAATAATTTTAACTTTAACAAGATTTTTTCATATCATGTGACATTTTGAAACTTCATCGCCTCTCTGACCAAAAATGTTTGTTTGTTTCACTTGAGGATTTAAAAACTCAGCTTGTTGGTCCCATCAATGCCTGATCTGAAAGTAAAGCATTTTATTTTGGTACACCTCCATCATCAGGAATAATATAATAAAATAAAAAAATAATATGAAATGTATGAAAGGTTTACAGGACTAGAAGGAGAGTATGGTGTTGATTGAGTTTGCCAACAAGGAGACTACATGAAACTGGAGGGAAGGAAAATGAAAAACCCCAAAAGAACAAGAAGCAGTTTTGGTTTCAATCAGTATGAATATGTTTGGATAAAGCTTTTCAATGCATGGCCCCATCTCTGCTCCCTTTGGTCTCTTTGCATCACAGATGTGTGTTTGCCTATTTGAAAGTATTTTTGCATGACTTTAATGCATCACTGCTCCTCAGGGTTTAAGTTCCTCAATCAGAGAGAAGCAGAGCTGTTTTCATGTTCCCAGATCTAAAGTTGCAGCAGAACAATGTTTCCAATTATTCTTATTTTGGTGGCATCTTGTCTCACTGAGGGTGAGAAATTTTGAAATAATTATTTTATTGTTATTTTATAATCCATATTTTTTTCCTGACTGTGAAGATCGTGACTTCTGCCTGCTTTAAAGAAGTTTACATAATTTTTACATTGGGTCTTTTTCCTTTTCAGACACATTTGCTGACAAATTTCTGACTCAGACAGAAAAATTCAAGTCAGTCAGCGTTGGAGCGACTGTGACCATCAGCGCCACAGGAAGTTCAGATATTGGTGCTGATCTCAGTTGGTACCTTCAGAAACCCGGACAGCCTCCCAAACTTCTGATATACAAAGTTTCAAATCTCTTCTCAGGAACTCCATCTAGATTCACAGGCAGTAGATCTGGTTCTAGTTACACTTTAACCATCAGTGGTTTTCAGGCTGAAGATGTTGGAGATTATTACTGTCTGGGTTACCATAGTGGCAATGTGTTCACACAGTGATTTAGAGCCGTACAAAAACCTCCTTCAGTCTGACTGAAGGCTGCAGGTGCAGAGAGATTGTGAGGAGAACTGGTTCATTTGTTTTTATAAATATGGATTCTCAGTAAGTTTGATTAAGTTTTCCCCTCACCAAAACTGAACAATCTTTGTCACCACATTTGAACCTAAAAAAATGTATTATACAGGTTTCTAACACTTTTTAGAAACTTTAATAAATGCTGAAAACAAAATGAGATGAGCTTTAATCAAGAACATGAATAATGTAACACAACACTAAATATAAAGTCAGGGATTCATATAAATCTGCATTTTTATTTAGACGATCCATTTACTCCTGGTTGTATTTGAAAACATCAAGATTAGGAATTTCATAAAATAAAAGAACAAAAAAGAATATGAGAACACGATGATTTCCAGACATGAAGCTGAAGCTCTACTCTGAGCAGCGGTCCGGGTCCTTCAGTCTGACTGAAGACTGCAGGTGCAGAGAATGTGAGCAGAACTGGTTCCGTGAACACTGCATGAGAAAACTAATCTAAAAATAAATTAATGTTCAAACTCACTGACTATAGATCATTTTAAAACAAAGCTGATAAAAGTATTTTTTTATAAATATGGATGATCATGTAGTTTTCTGAAGATTTGCCTTCACCAACACTGAACAGGTTTATATTTCTACCTAAAAGCTTTATCTTGTCCAGGTTTCTAAAACCTTTAAGGAACTTTAAATGATGCTGAAAACAAAAAGAACAGGGATTTAATCACAATAAATACAAAGACAGGGATTCATAGAAATCTGCATTTTTATTAAAACGATCCATTTACTTCCGTTTGCATTTGAAAACATCAAGAATATGAATTTTAGAAATAAACATGAAAACTAATCATTGTAAAAAAAATATGAGAACACGATGATTTCCAGACATGAAGCTGAAGCTCTACTCTGAGCAGCGGTCCGGGTCCAGGGTTTGAGTGACAGGACTCTCTCCACTCTGATTGGCCTCACAGCTCACTGAGCCCGCCTTCCTCCACTGCTCTGCAGGGAGGCTCAGGGTGCTGCTCCAGCTGTAGAGGCCGTCCCTCCCCAGGACCTCCAGGCTGTTAGAGACCCCTGAGGACCTGCTGCTGCCCCCCACCTTCCAGCCCAGCCTCCAGGTTGAGGGGAAGCCCCCGCTGGCCAGACACACCAGCGTGACACTGCTCTGCTGCTGCTCCTCTTTGGAGGGGGGGAGGACGGTCAGGGTGGGCCGCACCACACCCACTGGAGGAGAGAGGGGGAGAAAAGACGCAGCAATGAGAATGAAGGCTGCTAAAAACACCTTCAAAGCTTCATTCTTCAGGATTATTAATGACATCTTCATATGTCTCTCATTATATGTGACTCTGAATAATGAATCACTCTGATGATTTTCTGATGATTAAACTGAGAGAGCTGAAATATTCATGTGGAAACAGTTCAAATGTTGACTTCTGCTTCTTTCACTTCCTTTAAACTACATGGAAAACAAATGAACCGTGAACACAAAGCTGATCTGAGTTTACTCTGAAAATATTAGTTCAGTTTAACAGGAATTCAGATCACAGTTTAAATATGAAGAAATAACAAAAAAATATGTTCAAGAAACAAAGCTTAAACTTTTAATAGTTTTAACACTAAGAACTAAATGTTTAAACTTGAAATTAAACTAAACTAAAATTTACATTCATTTCATAAAAAGTAACATTTACAGATGTATGAAATTATTTTCCTAAATCCATAATTTTAACTATTCACATTCCTCATACAATATTGACTTCTACAAAGTTCATTAATAAACTTTGAGATTCAATAAGTTATTAATTTAAAAAAAATCCTACAAATATAGCTTAATTTTACTTTAAATACTTTTAAATACAACAGCTATTTTCTCTGTAAAGTAAAGCTTTCAGGTACTTACAGTTAACGACGAGTTTGGTTCCTCCACCAAAAGTGTACCACAGTGATACAAACTCATTAAGAGGCCGTACAAAAACCTCCTGCACTGTCAGCAAACATCTTTCTACGGAAGAAATACAATTTCTGCCCTTAAAATTTAAGTTCACAGCTTAGTTGAAAGACAAAAATCATCGAATTCACATTTAATTACACTGATTAATAATTAAAGGTCATTTTTAGGAGTTTATTGTTACTTTTTAGCATTGAAAGAAAAATGTTTCCCTCTCTATCTTCTCTTTTAGATCATTATAATTAGAAAATAAATCTAACACAGCGCAAAAATGAGTCAAATGGTCAATTCAGAGGAAGAAAAAAAACCATAAAGTATCTAATAGAACAATAATGTCAGTAAAAATAAATGATTAGAATACATATACCTGTAAAATTGAAAACAAAACATATATCTACTCCTTTTCTTAAAATTGTAAATATATTTAATCCTCTTCTATTTCAATAAGATCATCAGTGGTTTAGATCCAAAAATTATTTGTGATGATTTAATGTCTCTGTTTGTCTTCAGTGTGCTGAGAGCAGAGAAATCATTTCCATAGAGAGGAGGCTTTGCATGGTCAGCTGATCCTCCAGTGAACTGAGAAGGTTTATAGTCCTGTGAGTTCAACACTGCAGGACTCAGATCTGTCAGTCAAGCCAGCAGAACCAACAAGCACCATGACCCTCATCACCATCCTCATCTGGACGCTGACCTGCTGCTGTTTTACAGGTTCATTCACTCAGCAACATTTCTAACATGATGTGCTGCATTTTCTCTCATTTCTTTCTGCTGAGAAATGAAGGATTATGTTTTTGTCTGCAGGATGCAGCGCTCAGATCACTGTGACTCAACCTCCACTGGAGACATTTACACCAGGATCCACTGTCACTATCAAGTGTACAACAAATCAGGCTGTTAACATAGATTTAAGTGGATATGTGGATTTGAACTGGTATCAGCAGAAACCAGGACAGCCTCCAAAGCTCCTGATGTATTGGGTGAATGATCTTGAGTCAGGAACACCAGCTCGGTTTAGTGGCAGTGGAAGCGGCTCTGACTTCACTTTGACCATCAGTGAAGTTCAGGCTGAAGATGCAGCAGTTTATTACTGTCAGAGTTACCACAGTGGCCCAGTGTTCACACAGTGATTTGTAGCTGTACATAAACTTCCCTCAGTCAGACTGCAGAATCACTGAGCTGTTAGAGCAGAAACTGACTGCAGCTGCTGAGGAGGAAGAGACTCTGATACAGACCACTGAACTCAGAGCTGACAGAAACCACCAAGGACTGATGTTCTCTAGAAATGTTTATCATAAGATACAATTAATGTCTTGTTTGATATGAAGGGATTGTTACAAAACAAAAAAACAAAAATTCTCACCATTATAATCTCATATTGTCAGGATCACAAGATCTAGCCCTGTTCACTGACTCACTTCCTGTTTCACTCATTGTCTGCATCTGTGTCAAATCCCAGTCACCAGCTGATCCGCATTCCCTCTGTTCAATTCAAGCCCTTCACTTCCTCTCATTCCCCGTTGGTTCCTATTGTTTCCTCCATGAACGTTATCGTCAATCTGGTGTCCTGTCATCTTCTATGACTCTGGCTCAGGTGGTAGGAGTCTGTCCCGTAACTGGTGGGTTGCCGGTTCGAACCCCCACTCTTTCTGTCTTGGTCGTTGTGTCCTTGGGCAAGACTCTGCATCCTCCTTTCATGCTGGTGGTGGTCAGAGGGCCCGGTGGCGCCTGTGTGTACAGCAGCCTAGCTTCTGCTGTGGCTACAATGTAGCTTACCACCATCAGTGTGTGAATGACTGAATGTAGTGTAAAGCGCTTTGTGGTCCTCTGACTGAAAAGCTCTATACATATTCAGGCCATTCACCATTTATAAATCATTGTCATTCCCTAGATTACCTCGGTAAATCATCATTATTACTTTTCTATGTCTGCATTTGGATCCATACAGCACCAAGGACACATATTATATTTATTTACATGTTCAGGTTATTGTGCAACAATATTTAACTGTGTTTATTTGTTTATGAGGAAACACAAATTTGCTTATTTTTAGCCTTTCACTATAAATATAATTTTAAGTTAAAGATATCCTACATCAATTATGAACTTTTCCCACAATGTTTGAAGCTGCAGTTTAAGAAACTAAATAAAGGTTAGTTTAGTGTAACAGTGTATTGATTTTCTTATGAATTATCAGAAGGAAAATTACAGTTTCTAAATATGTTCAGTTCAACAGGAAACAGCATTATAAGAAATATCCAATGCAACACTGTTAATTAATGACACCTTAAGGCAGAGATGTCCAAAGTAACGCCTGTTGGTCATTTACGGGTCCTTAACTGACTTTGTGTGGTACTCGACTGCAAGTTCATCAAATTGATTAATTGTTAATCAACTTGACTGAATATTGGTTTGGTTAATTACAGGTCACAACAAACTTTATCCCATTTAATATCATGGACTAATCTGATGTATTTTCTATAAAAGTACTGGATGGAGGATAACTATGTGTCTTCTGTCATTTTAATGCAACATATTTACTTCAGTAAGACACCACAGATATTAACATTTAATTGTACATAGTATTTAATGGAATATAACTTTCTTTGAATACAAGTTTAGCTCAAATCTTTGACATTTATTGAACATTCGTCTTGATGACTTTATACTGTCAGGAATGTTTTGTCAGCTCTTACCTGAGCAATCTTGAGCTGACATGTTTATGTTTTTAGATTAAATGTTCTAAGATTCTTGTTTTCTGATGACACTTCTGATCCATGATTTTTATAAATAAATACTTAAATCAAATTTTGCTGTGAAAGTTTTAAGAATAACACTGTCTCCTTTGATTTAATGAGCTGTTGTTTAATTATGTTATTGACCATTTATTAAGTGTCACTCTTGATAAAATTAACTTTCCTCTTTTTTGTCATGACATTAATGAAACACTCTCCATCATAATGTATCAGAGCAAGCTTTATTCGAGGCTACAGCAAATAAACCCCACTCACATCCAGCTGCTGAGCTCCACACATTAGTCTAAGTTGCTAATTAACATTTCACAGCAGAGTTGTTCAGCTCCACAAAAGCTTTAGTTTCTCTTCCCAACATTAAGACTCATATTAATGAAAGCAGCAGGAGTTTTCCTCCTGCTCTCCCACTAAGAGCTCCTGTTCTGGGCTTCATTCAGCCTCTCTATTCCTCACAGTGGCTCCTTTGGATGGTCTGGGTCTCTCTGTGGTCATGATGGACGACCCTGCAGGAGTACATCTCTCCTTTCATCCATTTCTCCTCGCTCAGACTTAAGGCGCTGCTGCTGCTGTATCGTCCGCTCTTCTTCTCCTCTGAGCTGGTCAGGACCCCCTCTGTCACCTCGGTACCATCCACCTCCCAGCTCACCACGGGCTCCCTGAGGAGAGTAGCCGCTCAGCAGGCAGACCAGCGTGGCCGAGCCCCCAGAGAGCTGCTCAGAGGAGGGGGGCAGCAGAGAGACTGAGGGTCTGACTATGGGGCCAGCTGGAGGGGAGAGCAGAGACACACAAGGAGCAGATGAACTTCTGCTGGAGGACACACAGCTGGACATGAGACAGTTATTATAATAAATTATATCATAATAACACTGAGGAGATGGATGTTTAAGAGGATGGGATTTATGAATCCATAATACTCGTGGACTTCAGTGTCAGGTTTTTGTTTAATCTTAGAATCTTCTGGAGCTTCCAGCTAAAAACACATCAGTGCTGAAATGCTCCGACCTCGACTCGTCATGACTTAGAGCCACAATAAAAGGAGCAACATAATGTCAGTGTAATATAAATGTGAATAAAGCAACATTTTTCTGAAAATACATTGGTTCTATAAAGATTTGGTTCATGAAAACAAAATGGCATAACTATACAAAAATTTCAGACAATAATTTGTTTTAATCTGTAGTTTTACAAAAACGGATTTTTAGATTTTAACTTGAAGTTTTCAGTCAGAACAAAGGTGATAGTAATAGAAATCTGTCTGAATATGAAAAATAATCTTCCTGGAAAAACAAAAACAACCTCATCAAAGTCTAAATTAATAAATGACCGCAAACATGTTTTAAAATGAGAAGTGCAAATTAGCACACAAGAAGAAAACAGAAAAAGAATAAAAAGTATCAGGTGAAATTTAAGTTTGGTTGTAAGAAAAAGATAAGCCTTAAAATATCTAAAATAATAATATGTGGAACTTTACATTTTATTTTTATTAAAAATCATAAGTTTAACTTCCGTGATTTGAACTATTTACAATCCCGAAGCAACACTGAGTCTCCAAAGTTCATTCATAAACGTAGAGATTTAATGTTATTTAAATCATGTAACGTATTAAAACTTTGCCCTAACAGTACAATATTTTTGTTGAAGTAGGTCTGTAGAAAAAAAGCTATTGTGATAATCAAATAATTTTAACTTTAACAAGATTTTTTCATATCATGTGACATTTTGAAACTTCATCGCCTCTCTGACCAAAAATGTTTGTTTGTTTCACTTGAGGATTTAAAAACTCAGCTTGTTGGTCCCATCAATGCCTGATCTGAAAGTAAAGCATTTTATTTTGGTACACCTCCAGCATCAGGAATAATATAATAAAATAAAAAAATAATATGAAATGTATGAAAGGTTTACAGGACTAGAAGGAGAGTATGGTGTTGATTGAGTTTGCCAACAAGGAGACTACATGAAACTGGAGGGAAGGAAAATGAAAAACCCCAAAAGAACAAGAAGCAGTTTTGGTTTCAATCAGTATGAATATGTTTGGATAAAGCTTTTCAATGCATGGCCCCATCTCTGCTCCCTTTGGTCTCTTTGCATCACAGATGTGTGTTTGCCTATTTGAAAGTATTTTTGCATGACTTTAATGCATCACTGCTCCTCAGGGTTTAAGTTCTTCAATCAGAGAGAAGCAGAGCTGTTTTCATGTTCCCAGATCTAAAGTTGCAGCAGAACAATGTTTCCAATTATTCTTATTTTGGTGGCATCTTGTCTCACTGAGGGTGAGAAATTTTGAAATAATTATTTTATTGTTATTTTATAATTCATATTTTTTTCCTGACTGTGAAGATCGTGACTTCTGCCTGCTTTAAAGAAGTTTACATAATTTTTTACATTAATTCCTTTTCCTTTTCCGAGACATTTGCTGACAAATTTCTGACTCAGACAGAAAAATTGAATTCAGTCAGTGTTGGAGCGACTCTGACCATCAGCGCCACAGGAAGTTCAGATATTGGTGCTGACCTCAGTTGGTACCTTCAGAAACCCGGACAGCCTCCCAAACTTCTGATATACAAAGTTTCAAATCTCTTCTCAGGAACTCCATCTAGATTCACAGGCAGTAGATCTGGTTCTAGTTACACTTTAACCATCAGTGGTTTTCAGGCTGAAGATGCTGGATATTATTACTGTCTGGGTTTACATTGGTAGTGGTGTGTTCACACAGTGATTTAGAGCCGTACAAAAACCTCCTTCAGTCTGACTGAAGGCTGCAGGTGCAGAGAGATTGTGAGGAGAACTGGTTCATTTGTTTTTATAAATATGGATTCTCAGTAAGTTTGATTAAGTTTTCCCCTCACCAAAACTGAACAATCTTTGTCACCACATTTGAACCTAAAAAAAATGTATTATACAGGTTTCTAACACTTTTTAGAAACTTCAATAAATGCTGAAAACAAAATGAGATGAGCTTTAATCAAGAACATGAATAATGTAACACAACACTAAATATAAAGTCAGGGATTCATATAAATCTGCATTTTTATTTAGACGATCCATTTACTCCTGGTTGTATTTGAAAACATCAAGATTAGGAATTTCATAAAATAAAAGAACAAAAAAGAATATGAGAACACGATGATTTCCAGACATGAAGCTGAAGCTCTACTCTGAGCAGCGGTCCGGGTCCTTCAGTCTGACTGAAGGCTGCAGGTGTAGAGAGATTGGGAGCAGAACTGGTTCAGTGAACACATCCTAGTAGTTAACAAGTAAAAACACATCTAAAAATAAATTAATGTTCAAACTCACTGACTATAGATCATTTTAAAACAAAGCTGATAAAAGTATTTTTTTATAAATATGGATGATCATGTAGTTTTCTGAAGATTTGCCTTCACCAACACTGAACAGTTTTTGTCACCACATTTGAACCTAAAAACATTTAATTATGCAGGTTTCAAAAACCTTTTAGAAACTTTAATAAATGCTGAAAACAAAATGACATGAGATTTGATTAAGAACATGAATAATGTAACACAACACTGAATACAAAGTCAGGGATTCATATAAATCAGCATTTTTATTAACAACGATCCATTTACTTCCGTTTGTATTTGAAAACATCAAGAATATGAATTTTAGAAATAAACATGAAAACTAATCGTTGTAAAAAAAAGAATATGACAACACGATGATTTCCAGACATGAAGCTGAAGCTCTACTCTGAGCAGCGGTCCGGGTCCAGGGTTTGAGTGACAGGACTCTCTCCACTCTGATTGGCCTCACAGCTCACTGAGCCCGCCTTCCTCCACTGCTCTGCAGGGAGGCTCAGGGTGCTGCTCCAGCTGTAGAGGCCGTCCCTCCCCAGGACCTCCAGGCTGTTAGAGACCCCTGAGGACCTGCTGCTGCCCCCCACCTTCCAGCCCAGCCTCCAGGTTGAGGGGAAGCCCCCGCTGGCCAGACACACCAGCGTGACACTGCTCTGCTGCTGCTCCTCTTTGGAGGGGGGGAGGACGGTCAGGGTGGGCCGCACCACACCCACTGGAGGAGAGAGGGGGAGAAAAGACGCAGCAATGAGAATGAAGGCTGCTAAAAACACCTTCAAAGCTTCATTCTTCAGGATTATTAATGACATCTTCATATGTCTCTCATCATATGTGACTCTGAATAATGAATCACTCTGATGATTTTCTGCTGATTAAACTGAGAGAGCTGAAATATTCATGTGGAAACAGTTCAAATGTTGACTTCTGCTTCTTTCACTTCCTTTAAACTACATGGAAAACAAATGAACCGTGAACACAAAGCTGATCTGAGTTTACTCTGAAAATATTAGTTCAGTTTAACAGGAATTCAGATCACAGTTTAAATATGAAGAAATAACAAAAAAATATGTTCAAGAAACAAAGCTTAAACTTTTAATAGTTTTAACACTAAGAACTAAATGTTTAAACTTGAAATTAAACTAAACTAAAATCTACATTCATTTCATAAAAAGTAACATTTAAAGATGTATGAAATTATTTTCCTAAATCCATAATTTTAACTATTCACATTCCTCATACAATATTGACTTCTACAAAGTTCATTAATAAACTTTGAGATTCAATAAGTTATTAATTTTAAAAAAATCCTACAAATATAGCTTAATTTCACTTAAAATAGTTTCAAATAAAACAGCACCGTTCTCTGTAAAGTAAAGCTTTCAGGTACTTACAGTTAACGACGAGTTTGGTTCCTCCGCCAAAAGTCAACCACAGTGATACAAACTCATTAAGAGGCCGTACAAAAACCTCCTGCACTGTCAGCAAACATCTTTCCACTGAAAAATACAATTTCTGCCCTTAAACCTTAAGTTCACAGCTTAGTTGAAAGACAAAAATCATCTAATTCACATTTAATTACACTGAATAATAATTAAAGGTCATTTTTAGGAGTTTATTGTTACTTTTTAGCATTGGATATCATATTAAGTTGGCACAATAAAACAACATTTTTCATGCATTTATCATTCTAATTTGGTATTTTTCACATAGAAAAAAAAGAGTTAAAGTAATTTTCCCCCCATATTTTAAATTGTATTATTTATTACACCACCCAAGCATAAATAGTTAATTATTTACTGCATTTTCTTTAAGTCAGCTTCAAATCAAATTTTCTTTAAAACTCACAATTTTCTTTCCCTCTTTGCCGCCATAATTTACAACAACGTGTAGTTCTGATATAGTCTCAGCTGACAGAAAAGCTTGACAGTGTTCAAGCTGAAACCATGAGGCTGAAAATGAAAAATAAGAAGTGAACTGTCAATGTAAACTAATTGCTACAAAAGAGATCCAGGCAAACTGTAACATAATTGGTCTTCTCCTCTAGTTTTTTTTGTGTGTTTGTTTTTACCTTTTTTTGAATGTATCACAACCTAAATTACTTAATTGGTGGAATAAAAACAAATCATTTTATATTAAATTCACTAAGATTGTGAGGCTTGTTAAACAATTTACAAATCCTTGAGTTAAGTGGAGAAACACTTTTGAATGCATATTAAGCCAATATCTGAGACATTTGACAGTTTGAGAAATTCAGTCAGCAAAATAAGTCAGCAAGGACATCAAGAATAGGAATGTGTACTTCCACAAGGTGCAAGGCTGCAAAACATATATACTTACAAAAGAGCAAACAGTAAAAGACCTTCAGATGCTGGCTGAAGCTGGTAAAAGAATGACTTATCCATGGTAAACCTGGGTTTAAAGGCCACTCATAAAGTAAGAGTCAGTGCCTTGGCTGCTGCTGTTGATCTGCTGCTGCCGGTGCAGATGGCTCCTTTGATGGCATTTCCTTACCTGGCTCAACTGTACTCGACCCAATGTCCTTTTTATTCTTGCTCTTGAGTGTGTGTGCACATGGGAGTTGGGTCGGGGGGAGGTGGGTGTAAATGTGATAATGCTTTTAAATCTGTTGGGGAGGGATGGGAATGTGGTTTATGCAGGGTCATTTTTAATCTGTAAAAGCACTCTGAGTTGCAATGTTTGCATGAAAAGCGCTTTCTAAATAAAGTTTGATCGAATCAAAATACTCCAAAAGCAAGAAAATATGAAGTAATAGATAGAAGTAAATAAATTAGTAAATAGTAAATAGAAGTAATAACTCAAGACATCAGCCATGAATGTTAAATCTTCAGCAGAAATGGGTCTTCCAAAGAAAGTATTTCACTAATGTAGTTATAAGGTGGCTTTGGGACAACAAAGTCAGTATTTTGATGTTTTGGGTTAATTAAACTCCTAACATGGTCTAACACAAAATCTGTAAACAAAGCTGAAAAGGTGTTTGCTACCAAGGAAGCCAACAAACCCGATTCTGTCACATGAGTTCTATGGCAGGAATGGGCCAGAATTCCAGTTAGCTAAAAGGACAAGCTTATGACTGGATCACTGAGTCAAGCCATACCGTTTAAAATGCAATTCTGCAAAATACTGAGGAAATTAGTGTGAACTCAGGGATTTAAGAGGGACAAGATTTTAAAAATCTCTTTTTTTCTGGCATTAATCCCAACAGTGTATGTAAATATCTGCTTTCAATTATATTTTCTTAAAACCATCTGCCTCACTTGAATACCATGGTTCGTTCTCTTTTCCATTTTGAATAGTGGCTGAGAAATATGGCACTCTGTGTCATATCATATTTACATAATAGGGAGTCATGGATTCCTAAATAAAAGTTCATGGTCACTATTATCAATTTACTAAAAGGTTTGTATAATTTGCAAAATTGCTTCAATGACTATTATTTTATATACATCATCAGGGGTACTCCAATCGATACTCCTACAAAGATTGAGGTGTTCAATCTTTCTAATTCCTACCATTTCATGATCCAGTGTGCAGCGACCAAAGCACGGATTAGGTGTTATTGGATTGTTCACAGCTGACGTGGGCAGCCATTGTTAGGCAGGAAAGGCTGATGTTTGGAATCCTTTCTTGGATCAGTACAGAGCCAAGAAACGTCAGCAGACGCTGGTTGACTGCAGCCCTAAGAAGTCATGCAAACAGGTCACAAAAATAGACCGACAACTGGGACAGCTGAGAACAAAGACAATCAAGGGTTCCCAATTGCAGCTTTGGAAGATACTCTCATTCTGCTGCTACTTTATAACAGCAGACATGTTAAGAAAACACAATTTCTTCATTTTTAAAGATTACATTTACATGTATTCAATCATTTAATATATATCAAAATGTATTCAAATAAAGGTAATTTATAAAGTAAGAACATAGTAGTTATTCACACTAATTTAAGTGAAACTTTGTGTCCTCTTAAGGACAACAAAGATATCATAGAGTTGAGCATGTGTGCACGGGTTTTATGAATGGGAAGGCTTGCAGGTGGGTACCAATAATATGTAACGGGCTGTGAATGGGGGCGCTAATTGGTGCTGATGTCTTTCCTTTAACCTCTCCAGTAAGCCTCTGTGGCTGTGAAGGAGCCTCTATTAGTGGGAGATAGGGATAATCCTTTTAAGCAATGCTTTACCGGGAATCAGTCTGTCAACACTTCCTCTCTCAGACTGGATGAGCTCCTCAGTGTTTAGCAGGACCCACATCAAGTCAGGTTCAGACTGTCCCCTGCCTCCTATTCCTTTTGGGATACAAACACATCCGTGAGACCTTTGGAAAGCTTTTGGACATCAGTGGACTGTGAACGGGGCGGTGGGCCCACAGCTGGGCTGAGAACCGAGCCTGAAGCAGGATGGAGATGTGGAGGAAGATGTATAAGCGTGTGGTGTCTGTAAAAGCCAGAGAGTATGTAAAGGACTACTGTAAAAGGAACGGACTGCTGACTCTCTCCGTGTTTGCAGTCATCTCTGGCTGCATTCTTGGATTTGTCCTGCGGACATTCAACCTCTCCACACAGGTATGGAGGGGGAAACGGGGGGGGGGGAGCATCCATAAGCAAAGAGATATCAGATTTAAAAAGTAAATAAATGAAAATATTCTGTTGAATTGTGAAATATGTGAAAAAAGAGCACCAACACTAGTAAAACCGCTGTCAATGAGCCATCTGCCAACGACTTAGTGAAAGTCAGTTATGTAAGTGCACCACCTGCAACAAGAAGGTCGGGTCAGATATCAAAGCACACAGACACAATTCAAAAGGTTTATAATTATTATTAAACACTGAATTACATGAGTTTGTGTATTTTATTAACTCACATTATCCAGAAGTCTTTTTTAAACCTAAATCATCCAAGAGATTTGGTTTACTTTTGCCATTAATATTGCAAATATTAAGTGATTATTACCTCTCTTGCTTTCTGTTTGATTCCCATTTTAAAAAGTAGGCTTTATCATCTCATTGACAGTTTTATTTTTTTAATATTTTATTACATTATTTATCTGATATTAAACTATAAATTCTTTATAAACTGCTTTGGTTGCAACACAGTGATTTATACTCTGAACTGCTTGTCATCGTAAGGTAAGATATTCTTAGGAGCTTAATGCTTTTGGGCAGGAAGTGAATTATTGACGCAAACCCAGAGTGATTCTGTAAGGAAATCCTTGGGGCTGAAGGAAGCTTAATTGATGCACAAATAATTATCTGTCAGACAATGTAAGAATAAGTGCAAAAGCCAAACTGCAACATGGGAAACATTGTTAGCTGTTGCATCTTGTTAAACTGTCTAATATGCATTATTGTGAATAGCTAGGGAGTGTTAAATGTACATGTTATAAATGTTGAATGCAACCATAATTTTAAAAAACCATTCATATTCCATTGATATTCAAGACGGAAGACAGATGAAGTATCTTAAAACTTAGGGAAACATTAGGGAATGTGAAAGCTCTTAAACAGGATTAAAAGGTTAAACGTTAATCATTTCTGAGAAACACTGAATGAATGAGGAAGTAATAAAGGACTATATCTTTTTTATACATGGTTAAACTGAAGATCATATGTCTCTATTGGGAGAATACAACCGAGATCGTTTTTAGTGAGGACAGTTGTTCTCAAAGTAGGAGCTGGGACCCCAGTTTGGGTGGCAAATCAACAAACATGATGAGTCTAGAAATCCTCTTTAGAACTTACAGGAAACAAACAAGACAAAGTCAAAGAATATTCATACTATGAATATTAAATGACATCAATATAAAAACTTCCATTGGCTGTTGATGCTGTTTTGTTTGGTCATTGCACCCCTGTTAAACTGATTTAGTAGAAACGCTTGGGAACAACCACAGGATTAGGAAGTTTCTTCATATCACATGAGAACATATTCTTCCACAGTTCATGTCTCTTCTGTACGATAAAATATATTTAACTGTCCAAATCATTTATTCTACAAAGAGGTTTCACAATCACTTTGGAATTTTGTTTTCACCGGTGTGCATTTTCCAGTGTTCTGCCTTAGGTTTTTCCACATATCTCCTACAGAGCAGCAGGTCCACAAGTTGGACAGAATACATTTTTAAAAAATGCAATTATTAAAAGCTTTATTTGCCTAATTCTGATTACAGGCAAAGATCTACTTCTCTTTCCCTGGAGAACTACTGATGAGGATGTTGAAGATGTTAATTCTGCCGCTCATCACCTCCAGGTAAGAATCAATTTTTAGTTGAATGTCATTCATATATAGTAATCCTAATTTAACCACAAAATATTCACAAAATGAAATCTGCAGTACTCTGTTCATTACGAACCCAACACAACTGATTTGATTTAATGGTTGAGCTGTAAAAAGTAGGTATTACATCCAACATTTGAGAAAATCTGCAGCCAGAAAAGGCCAAATAAAGCTGAAACTTTCAGTGATCAATAAACCAGTTAAGACAAATAGAAACAGTTTAGAATACAAGAATGTGTCGGGTTTGATCATATTGCTTGCCATTTCCCATCCAGTCTTATGTCTGGCCTGTCGGCCATGGACACAAAGGCGAGCGGTCGTCTGGGTGTCCTGACGATAACGTACTACCTGTGGACGACCTTCATCGCCGTGATTGTGGGTATCGTGCTGGTGCTGATCATTCACCCGGGGACGGGACAAGAGAAAGACGGACACCATGGAAGCACGGGCCCCGTTATGACCTCTGCTGACGCTCTGCTCGATCTCATCAGGTTAATATTCACACATTCAAAAAACTGCTTAGAAATAAAAAGATATTGGTGTGAGGAGCAAGACTGAAGATATGTCACTGAGTTTATAAGAATTGTGAGCAGGATATGAGCACAGATCACTAGGTAGTTAGCACAATTTTTACAACTTTGTGAACAGTGAAGTCATTTTCTCCTGGTTAACTTCCTCTTCTTCCTGTCTTTCGACACTTGCTCTTTAAATAAGGTATAGTGCTTGCATTTTCATTCACTTGCCTTAAACAGTCACACAGATAGAATCTTGTCAGCAGGTTAACTTGTGTGTAATCCAATCACAGTATAAATCCAACAATTCTGTGAAGGCCTCAGAGGTTCGTTAGAGAACGCTGATGAACAAACAGCATCACAAAAACTGAGGACCACAGCGAACAGGTCAGGCAGAAAGTTGTTGAGAAGTTTAATGAGAGGTTAGGTTCTGAAATATTCTCCCATCCTTTAGACCAGTGTTTCCCAACCCTGGTCCTCATGGCAGGCTGTCCCACATGTTTTAGGAGTTTTCCTGCTTCAGCACACCTGGGTCAGGGAATGAGAGCATTAATCAGAGAAGCAGTGAAGTGGCTCAGGCTAACTCCAGACGTGAGAGAATCTGTCGATAAGATGACTTTTATTCATGGACATGAAAAATCTGGTCCTTATGAAAGTGGTTGAAAAACAAAATGTTGGTTTAAAGGTGAAATTTCATGAATACCACTTTAAAGTTGGCCACAAGCCATGTAGAGAACACAGCAAACCTGTAGAAGATGGTGGTTTGGTCAGGTGTGACTTTTTGGCACACATGCAAAACACTGTTTGTGGCAGAAAAACATCTAAACACACCATCACCACCTTGTAACATGGTGTTGGCAGAATCATGCTGTGGGCATACATTTCTTGAACGGGGACAAGAAAGCTAGAAAGCCTGTAAGAGGATGCAAAAACGTTTACACAGGTGTGGAGTGTATCTTCCAGCAGGACAACAAGTCTAAACATTCAGGCAGAGCTGCAAAGGACTGGTTTAGATCAAAGCATATTTATGTGTTAGAACTGCCTAGTCAAAGTCCAGACCTAAATTCAATTAACTATCTGTGGCAAGACAAGAAAATTGGCTGTTCACAAAAGCTCCTTATAAAATCTAACAGACTTTGAAATCAAACCATGAATCGATTTTCTTCCCATTTCACAAATATGCACTTCTTTACATAGTTTCGGGGGAGGGGGAGTCATTGGCAGGGTACATCCTGGACAGGTCGCCGGTCTGTCACATGGCAACACAGAAACACACAGGACAAGCAACCGTGCACACATAAAGTGACCAATTAAGCTAACAGTCAAGTTTCTGGTGATTGGACGCTGGAGTACCCAGAGAGAACCCACGCATGCACAGGGAGAACTCTATTCAGAAAGATCTCATACTGGGTTTCAAACTTGGCCTCAAAGGTGATGTAGAAAGGAAAGAATGTTTCCTAATGACAAAAACAGATCTGCCAGTGTGATCTTCAAAGATGGCATCACAAAATAATGTGGTAGTAGCTAAAATAATTCAAATGAAATCCCAATCCAGTAAAATAGCTTAATCAAGTGATCGTTTTAGCACCGTATCATTAAAGGAGTGAGACCAAATGCCTGGAGAATAATTGCAGTGTCACTTCTACACTGCAGTTGTTCTAAAAACAGAAGGACAATTGTTTTTGATCCGCTAAGGCTGAACCTTCCTAGTAGATCTTTGCACACTGTTTCACTACAGGAGACAGAAGTCGCAGTGCGCTCCGGCTTACGGCAGAGCTCTCGAGGCCCAGCTCGACTAATGCCCTCGTCTTAAAACTAATTATACTCCAGAGACGTGCGGTTTGTACTTTTCAGCCCTGTTACGTGTCTGATGACGTAGCTGCAAGGGCCTCTGACACCTGCGGTAAAAATAAATGCAGTCCCGGTACAGACTGCAGCCTCTACCTGTAAACCTCTTACTTCTGTTTGGTCTTTCCAAGGGGATCCTTTGTTTTGGTACTGACCTGGTAAGGACAGGAAAACTAGGAGAACAAAATGGTGATACAGTGATATAAAGAGGAACATGGTGCACTGAGAATGCAAATTTGTGAGGACAAAATCGGCTGTTCAATATGAAGCGTCCCTTCTTTTTGGGGTTTCAAATTTTATTTCGTAACTGGCCTTTTTACTTGTTTCAGTATTGTTCAGTTGTGCCCAGTGATGCAGACAGCAAAACAGACCAAACCATAGAGGTTGGGTCACCCAAACGTTTTCATACCCATTGAACAAATAGTATGAAATAATTTTAAATTGGCAGGGAAAGGATGCATGTGTTGTTGTTTTTTTGTCAAATACAAATTGGTGGCTTGTAATTTTATTCAACTCCTTTACTCTGAAACCCCCAAAATAAACCCCAGTGAAACCAATCACCTTCAGAAGATCCCTAATTAGTAAACAGAGTCCACTTGTTTCTAATTTAATCTCAGTATAAATATAGGGTGGGGTCAGGAGTCATGCTTGCATTTTTGCCACAAGGTTTGTATGAGATACAGGAAACAAGGAAGAAGGTGCTCTGCTAAAATCTAAATATAATCGTTTAGGCCTAAATGCAAAATGCTATATCCAGTGAAAAACATGATTAGTTCATGACCTAATCCTGACCCCTTCATTTTCTTGCAAGACAAGAGCAAAAACAGACTGCCAGAGATACAGTGGAATGCTTCGGATCAAGACATATTTATGTTGGACTTGCCCAGTCAAAACCCCAAAGACTGGCTGGTTTCACTGCAGCAAAATATGGATCTACAAAAAATTTACTTTAGGGGGTCGGAATGGCATGTCTTCTTATACTTTTGTTTGTAAAAATGTTGAAAACTCTGCCTCTTTTTTTACTTTCTTGTAATGTTTATGGCAGTGCATTTAATAAAGACATTGTTTTTTTACACGCACCTCTACATCTGCAAACAGTGTGTGCAGATGGATTTAATAACTATGAACCTGAAAAAAAGCAGACATTTGATAAATTCAAGAACTTAATATCCATTTCCAACGTAAGACCTATCATCAAATCACAAAAAAACATTTTAATCAACAAACTCATATGTTTTGATAGCAATTCCCATCGTATGTTGCAGAGGTTCTAAAACAATTTGCCATTATTTCTACAATGTTTTAACCTATGATCTTGTTTTGCCTTGTTTTCTGTCTTTCCAGGAACATGATCCCATCGAATCTAATTGAAGCTACTTTTCAGCAGGTGAGAGCAACAATATAAAACAGCTGACAACACAATGTCCAATGATATCCCCCAATTTAAATCTTAAATCCTTTGATTTCCTTTCAGTACCGGACGGATTTGGTGCCAATTGTGCAGAGCTCCAATGAGAAGGAGTCTCAAGCCAACTTTGTCTATGTCATGCCTGATTATCACAACCCTCAACTCGGCCACCCTGTTTTCTTGGAGATCACTCCTGCGCCCGACATCAAGTATAAAATCGTTCCCAGTACCAGCAAAGGCATGAACGTGTTAGGGATTGTCATCTTCTCAGCCACCATGGGTAAGAAAATCACCACAAAACTGAAACAAAAACAAAGAAAGAAAAAAAGGTCAGAATGAATGGAATAACTTATTAATTTAATTTTACTAGGAAAATGTTGTTTTTAAATTTTAAATTTTTCAATATCTTGTAATGTATGTTATTTTTATAAATGTAACTTCTTTTTTCACCGTTCCACTATTTGCTAAAAATAAGAACAATGCGCGTCTTAAATGACTTCCATAAGCTTCTTGCAACAGTTTTCTGGAACTGACAAACTGTCGTCATTGAGCCTCTTTGTAACTAATTTGAAGCTTTGATTGGGGACATTGTCCATTTGGAAGACCCATTTGAACCCAACGTGTATTTTCATGATTTCTAGAGATGTTGCTTCAATTTTTTAGCATGACTTTATTAGTCATTAAAAAGTTAAGTCTTATAAAGTAAAGTCCCCTTCCAATAGCAAAAAACCCACATATGATGCTGCCTCCCCTGTATTCCACAGTTAGGATGGTGTTCTAAGCCTTGCAAACATTCTTCTTTTTCAACCAAACCTAACAATGGCCATTATAGAGAACACTTCAGTTTCAGTTTCATCAGACCAAAGGACACGTCTCGAAAATCGTTATTTTTTTGTCGCTTAGTGCATTTCCACGTTGTACTTTGACCTTTTGTGTTGCTTTTGGCATCACGGCTTCTTCCTTGCTGTGTGGACTTTTGTCCAATGTCGATACAAGACTGGTTTCCCTGAAAATAATGACCATCCTATCGGCTTCAGCCAGCTTCTTCACAAGGTCTTTTGCTTTTGTAGTGAGGTGGATACCCGCATCATGCACCAAAACACGTCCATGTGTGAGACACAGAACTCATCTTCTTCCTGAACAGTTTGATGCTGGAACATTCTCATGGTGATTATCATTTCATATAATTGTTTGACCAGAAATATCCCCGATCTTCTGGCATTTGGAAATGGTACCCATAATGAACAAGACTTGTGGAGGTCCACAATGCTCAACTTTTTATTTTCCTATGACGTCACACAAGTGAGCCGTGTGTTTGAGGTGCTGTCTTCAGATTCACATGAAGGGCTACATCAATGTCAAATCGTGTGAATTAACCTATAAGAAGCTTACAAAGTCATGACTTCATCATCTGGGCTATCCTAAACTGCTTGAAGGCATACCAATTTTAATCCATATAAACTTCTGATTTTGAAGAAAGTAATAAAACATTTTAGGCTTAGCAAATAGAAAAAAACTATGATAACCTTAACTGACCTAAAACAGGAAAAGTTTAATATTATTTTATGCCAGAGACTTTTATGTAAATTTCTCTTTTCATCTGTCGTTGTAGTTACAGCTAAACCTCCTCTGAGGGTTAAAAAGTAGAAACACATTTGCTTACTACAACAAATGCATCTTTGTTTTATCTGACCTCAGGTCTGCTGCTGGGGAAGATGGGGGAACGTGGGTTACCGCTGGTCAACGTGTGCCAATGCATAAACGAGTGTGTGATGAAGATCATCAATGCTGCCATGTGGTGAGTTTGTACCCTCACTCACATGCATTCTCTGCAGAAAAAGAGAGAGAGCGAGAGAGAGACCACTGACGTCTAATGCATCTAAAATCATCTATGACAGACGCAGAATAAATTGAGAAATAAATCTTAACACAGAAATCGCTGAAAGTGATTGTCTGAGGAGTCCTCATGGCTTCACACATGAGCTGCTGAGCCTGTTAGAAATGTGACAATAGAGAAGACAGACTTTTAGAAACAGGATTAGAGTTTCAAATCCCAAATGGACATGGTTGGCATTGTGGTCAGCTGGGATCCACATTGCAGGACATCCCATCCACCTGCTCATTACATCCATGTGTGATTTCGAGCATCTAATTCCAAAGCCATGAGCATTAATCTGCTATTACAGCCTCTGCTCCTCTGAAACCTGGCAGCGCCTACAAGAGCATTAGTGAGGTCAGCCACCTATGCTGGACGAAAAGGTTCAGTTCAGCCTGTGTCTCAGATAATCCCAGAAGTGTTACATGAGGTTGAGGTAAGCCGGGTCAGATTGTTCCAAGGCAAAAGCAGTAATCCACCTCTTCAGGTACCTGAATTTGTGATTTAAAAAAAACTTCCTTAGCTATGCTTTTTGCGCATGATGTGGTATTTTATGCAGCAAAAGGCTAAATGTGCCAATATGACAGTGTTTTAAATATATTTCTTACAGATCTTTTCTGTTTTTGTCACATCTCAATGTTTCTGAGCATTAAACCAATTTTAAAATCAGACATTATCTGAGTAAATACATAAGGGCTTACTGTATGTCTGACAAAAGAAAGTGAAGATGAGTCAGCAAAAGGTAAATTACATGGAAGGGTTCATAGCAAGGTGCAAAACAGAAGGTTGTTGGTTAGCACATGTGAAGTCCATTTGACTAATGAACTGACCACTAGGAGCAATTTTCCAGGTTTGTAGGCTGATAACAATGGTCCTCGCAATTCCAGCATTGACGATCTTTTACAAAGACTACATTGAGAACATTGTTGCTTCCTGTATGCCAGGGAAAATGGAGACAGAGGAGCAGAGGATAGACACAAATAGACCAGAACTTTGAGAACTGCAGGGAAAACAAATGGAGCTTTGCTGCCATCTCAGTGTGACAGTCATACTGAACGCTACAGCAGAGCAGTTTCAGAAAGGACTTTAGTCATCTTGCCTATTCACATCAATGCTGTCCAGGAAGACACAGAGAAATATGAGCCATCAATTTTATTTTATATTTATTGCACTAATATTTGCTGTAGTGATTGGTGGCATGTTTCAATCATTACCATAAACAATATGAATTTGAATCCCAATCAGTGAAATAACGTTAGACTCAACTCAACCAATCCTCTTGTAGTGAATTGCTCCCCTGTGTTTCAGCAAAGCGGTTAGTTGTCTGTTGCATTACACTTTTGATTAGCCTACTTAATTATTTTGACATTTTTATTTTAAAGTCAAATACAATCAGAAAACTCCCAAATGAAGCCAAAGCAGAATGCAATATATTAAATGTCCAGCAGGGGGAGACGTTTGTGGAAGCAAAAACTAAACTTTACCCTTAGTAAAGGGTACTATTTCAAAGTCAGTTGACATTGAATGCGACCCAAAGTGCGTGATTTTTTTTTTTAGATGGTTATTGTGACTGTCACTCAGATCCTTAGAATCTTTAAAAACACACAAAACTGGAAAAAAATATTGAGACTGAAATAGCTTCAAACATTTTCTAACCAGGGCACTACAACTAGTCTGTGGTCTTCAAAAGAGCAGAACAGAAACAATAAAAATGTTTTATACTTTTGTTGTTTGAGAAAAACTGATATGTTCACGTAAGCATTTAGCTGGTGGTGAAGAGACACACCTTCAAAAGAAGAGAGTAGGAGGCATTATAATGTACAATACCAGGGGAACCTTGGACTTTATTGTGCATATTTCCAATTGAAGTGAAAAAACTAATATCTAAAAAAACACATTTTACAGGGACATGCAATAATTATAATTTACTGCCTCCAATTCAATAAGAGGTTGTGTAGAGGTAAGGTAGTGAAGGCTTTCTTGTGATGATGTAAGTCTTTAAATTGATCAATAACATAAACTTTTATTTTTATTCCTTTCTTTTCTTTGCAGGTACTTCCCCTTTGGCATAGTTTTCCTGGTCGCAGGGAAGATCTTGGACATGCACGACCCAGCCCACCTGGGAGAGAAACTCGGCATGTACTTTATCACGGTCCTGGCCGGTCTGTTTGTGCACGGCCTCATCCTGCTGCCCCTCTTCTACTTTTTCTTTACCCGCAAAAACCCCTTTGCCTACATCAGAGGCCTGTTGCAGGCCCTTGTCATTGCACTGGCGACTTCATCCAGGTGAGAGAATCATAATGAATGTATTCATTATCCTTAGTGAAGTTTAGTTCAGTTTGACAAACTAATCTAACCATCTATTTATGATCTATTTTTCTGCAGCTCAGCCACGCTACCAATCACAATGAAGTGTCTCCTGGAGAACTGCGGGGTGGACCGGCAGATAGCCCGCTTTGTCCTGCCAGTGGGAGCCACCATCAACATGGACGGGACAGCCTTGTACGAGGCTGTAGCAGCTATATTTATCGCTCAGGTCAATGAGTATGACTTGGACTTTGGCCAGCTGGTAACTATAAGGTGAGGATGGACAGTGAGGAAGCTATCCTGCCAGCAGTTCCATGCATTTAGAACCAATCATGTTTACATCCTCCATCTGTTTTTACCTCCCATCAGTATAACAGCAACAGCAGCAAGCATTGGGGCAGCTGGCATACCTCAAGCAGGTTTGGTTACCATGGTGATTGTCCTGACTTCTGTGGGGTTACCGCCTGCTGACATCTCTCTGATCGTGGCTATCGACTGGGTCCTGTAAGTCTCACCTGCTATTTTTATAAAAGTGGGTTGAATGGAGTTATTGGTGCGAGTGAAGGTTGTTGTCTTTTGGGTCCCAGTGATCGGTTTCGGACGATGATCAACGTTCTTGGCGATGCCTTAGCAGCTGGAATTATGGCTCACTTGTGTAAAAAGGACTTTGAAAAAGCAGCTGCTGCTGCTTCTTCTTCTGCTGCTTCTACTGCCAGTAAGGAAAGGGTAAGGAAAATTTGTTTCTTTACATTCATTTATGGCAATGAGCTATTTAGAGCAGGGTCTAACTTTAGCATTAACTTCTACAGTGATTTGTGCCAGAGTGGCTTGACATGCATCAGGGTTTTGTGGCTGTCCATAATCATGTCCCCAGTTCACCATGGCTCTTTATTTGGACCACTTTTGATAGATACCAACCACTGCAGGCCAGGAACACATCTCCAGAGCTGCGGTTTTTGGGATGCTCTGACCTAGTCGTCACATTCATATTTACTCAAGTCAGCCATCACAATTCGGCCCTTGCTAAAATAGCTCAGACCCTAATTCTTCCTGTTTTTAGCATGTCAACTGGGAGGACAAAATGTTAACTATCCACTGACATTTTCTACAGTGTTATCCACGACAGCTGTTAGATTTTGAGTAGAAAGGTCAGCATCAGTAACTAACTGTTATTCTCTTGTCTTCTTCACTACAGAGAGACACAGTAATCTCATTTGGCAATCAGAGTGTGGCCATGTCTGACGCTCCTCTGATCGCACACCGCTGCGACTATGTGTTCGAAGTGGATGGGGACACCGTGCTGGAGAGGCCCGTGCCCTGCTATAATCTATGCCAAGTCTGAGCCCCTTTTTATAGGAGGAGCAGAAAGGGATTCGTGAGATTTATTGGTCTCAAGAGGAAATACTTGAAGCACGGGGCGCTTAGTTTAAGGGAATACGTCGTCTTCACTGAGAGAATGGTCAAGCAAACTGAGATTTCAGGGCTGAGTGGCTTAAAGTATATTTTGCCAGTGCCATTCTGAATAAAGAAAACCTCCTTTACTGCATACAGTGGATGAGAGGACCATCTAATGTGTAACCTTAATCTTAAGTATGGATTACTGTCTGAGAGCAAAGGAAGTAATAAACCAGACAAAGACATGTGAACATTGATCAACCTGTGGTGACAGGCAAATACAGACAGTCCTTATAAAGTTGACTCCAAGTTTGATTGCAAGGTTTTAAGCTGCCTTAATATGAAGCAAATAAATGGGAAGACTTGAATGTTAATAGAAACTACTTTGAAAAACAAAATAACTGGAACTTTAGACATTGTATGTTTAAAAAAATATCAATGGACACAAAATCATTGCTAAGAAAAGTTGATATCACTCTCAATGTACAGAATAACTGTTTTTATACGTGTGCTTTGAGGTTTGTGTTTGTTTTGTAATAAAATCCTGAAGTACTCCAAACGAAGATATTTTTACACATTTATTGGTGTATTTTTTTTAATGCCTTCTAAAAAGGTCTGCGGTATCCTCCAGGTACTACCCTCTTTGTAATACAACATACTTGTGTATGACGCTGTTTTCAAGACATTTCACAGATCTTACGACCCCAGATCCATGTTGAGATGTCAGAGATGTAGAGCAGAAGCAACAAAAAAAAAAGGCACAGAAATAAAAAGGTCATGACTCGTTCATATAAAGGAACATGAGATCAAATGAGATGGATGAGCTTGACATGCTACGTTTTTATCTCTAGTTTGTACAGAGTTCAGCTGTGTTATATTAGCAGCATTATACATTTTGCCATCATCTGCTGCTGACTCTGCATGTGTTGTTATCGGCTCAGTTGTTTCTAACCCAAGTTCTCCCACTTGGAAATTATGGAGGGGTCAGAAATTCATATTGTAGGTCTATTTCCACTGTGAGAAACAGCATTTTAGTTAAATTTAGGAAATCACATTGTCTGATTTTTAAAGAATTTATTTGTATTTTATTGCTGCACATAAGTATTTGAACACCTGAGAAAATCAGTGTTAATATTTGTTACAGAAGCCTTTGTTTGCAAATAGAGGTCAAACGTTTTCTGTAGTTCTTGACCAGGTTTGCACACACTGCTACAGGGATCTTGGCCCACTCCTCCGCACAGATCTTCTCTAGATCTGTCAGGTTTCGGGACTGTTGCTGAGCAACACAGAGTTTCAGCTCCCTCCAAAGATTTTCTATTGGATTTAGGACTGGCTAGGCCACTCCAGAACCTTGATATGCTTCTTACAGAGCCACTCCTTGGTTATCCTGGCTGTGTGCTTCGGGTCATCGTCCTGTTGGAAGACCCAGCCACAACCCATCTTTAATGCTCTGACAGAGTGAAGGTTCTCAAAATCTCACAATACATGGCCCCATTCATCCTCTCCTTAATACAGTGCAGTTGTCCTGTCCCTTTTGCAGAAAAGCACCCCCAAAGCATGATGGTTCAACCCCCATACTTCCCAGAAGGGATGATGTTCTTGGGATGGAACTAATCCTTCTCTTCCTTCAAACACGGCAAGTGAAGTTTAGACCAAAAAGTTCTATTTTGGTCTCATATGACAAACATGAGTTTCTCCCTTGCCTCCTCTGGATCATCCAGATGGTCATTGGTAAACTTCAGACAGGCCTGGACATGTGATTATTTAAGCAGGGGAACCTGCCATGCAATCCATGATTATAAGCCATGATGGCGTGGTGTTCTACCGACAGTAACCTTTGAAACTGGTCCCAGCTCTCTTCATGTCATTGAGCAGCTCCTCCTGTGTAGTTCTGGGCTGATTAATCACCTTTCTTATCATCAGTGATACCCCACCATGTGAGATCTTGCATGTAGCCCCAGTCTGAGGGAGACTGACAGTCATCTTTAGCCTCTTCCATTTTCTAACAATTGCTCCAACAGTTGCTCTATTTTCACCAAGCTGCTTGGCAATTGCCCCGTAGCCCTTTCCAGCCTCGTGGAGGTCTAGAATTTTGTCTCTGGTGTCTTTTGGCAGCTCTTTGGTCTTGCCCATGGTAGTAGGTGGAGTCTGACTGACTGTGGGGTGGACAGGTGTCTTTAACGAGCTCAGACAGGTGCTACTAATTTAGATTAATAAGTGGAGTAGAGGTGGACTTTATAAAGGCAGAATAACAGGTCTTTGAGAGACAGAATTATTGCGGAGTAGCAGGTGTTCAAATACTTATGTGCAGCAATAAAATACCAATACATTCTTTCGTAATCAGACAATGTGATCTCCTGAATTTAAAAAAAATTCTTTTCTCAGTGGAAATGCACCTACAATGTGAATTTCAAACCCCTCCATAATATGGGAGTGTGAGAACTTGGAAAATTGCAGGGTGTTCAAATACTTATGTCCCTCACTGTACATCTGGGGCAATATCTGGAGATATTTACTATACTTATCACTCTTCTACACTTCCAACATTTCAATAGCTTGTCAACTGCTCCAATGAAAAAAGTGTTGGATTTATATTTCTGCATGTGTTAGGGATGCAGAGCTCCTCTGCAAGACAGATCAGAACGTAATCTTTATATGCTCTGGATATACAGAGGACCCCCACCTATTCTTTGTTCAATATTCCGGGATTCATCTGTGGAACTTTACTCCAAATAATTTGCAGAAAATTCGCCTATTTACAGATTTCTTTTGTCGAGCACATCTCAAATATTTGAAAGAAAATTAAGCTCGGGAAGATGAAAGACATACAATGCTAGCTGACATGCTATTGGCTGGCATTTGCAAAGGAGCCAATGCAGGAGCGCCATTAATTTTGCTTGCCGCTTATTGGCTGTACTCCCAAGAGTGGAGATAAGACCAAGGATGTTAACTTCTGCAGTAGTGCTAAGACAGTTTCCACTGTGCATATAAATGCATATTAAGGTATAAAAGGTGAAGCATCAAACTACATACAGGTCCTTCTAAAAAAATTAGCATATTCTGATAAAGTTTATTCTTTTCCATAATGTAATGATAAAAATTAAACTTTCATATATTTTAGATTCATTGCACACCAATTGAAATATTTCAGGTCTTTTATTGTTTTAAAACTGATGATTTTGGCATACAGCTCATGAAAACCCAAAATTCCTATCTAAAAAAATTAGCATATCATGAAAAGTTTCTTAAACCTACGTCCTACCCTCATCTATGGTCACGAACTCTGGGTGGTGACCGAAAGAACGAGATCACGGATACAAGCGGCTGAAATGAGTTTCCTCCGCAGAGTGTCTGGGCTCTCCCTTAGAGATAGGGTGAGAAGCTCAGTCATCCGGAGGGGGCTCAGAGTAGAGCCGCTGCTTCTCCACATCGAGAGGAGTCAGTTGAGGTGGCTCGGGCATCTGGTCAGGATGCCTCCTGGACGCCTCCCTGGTGAGGTGTTTCAGGCACGTCCCACCGGGAGGAGGCCCAGGGGAAGGCCCAGGACACGCTGGAGGGACTATGTTTCTCGGCTGGCCTGGGAGCGCCTTGGGGTTCCTCCCGAGGAGCTGGAACAAGTGGCTGGGGAGAGGGAAGTCTGGGTCTCTTTGCTTAGGCTGCTGCCCCCGCGACCCGACCCCGGATAAGCGGAAGAAAATGGATGGATGGATGGATGAAAAGGTTCTCTAAACGACCTATTAACCTAATCATCTGAATCAACTAATTAACTCTAAACACCTGCAAAAGATTCCTGAGGCTTTAAAAACTCCCAGCCTGGTTCATTACTCAAAACCGCAATCATGGGTAAGACTGCCAACCTGACTGCTGCACAGAAGGAAGGCCATCATTGACACCCTCAAGCAAGAGGGTAAGACACAGAAAGAAATTTCTGAACGAATAGGCTGTTCCCAGAGTGCTGTATCAAGGCACCTCAGTGGGAAGTCTGTGGGAAGGAAAAAGTGTGGCAGAAAACGCTGCACAACGAGAAGAGGTGACCGGACCCTGAGGAAGATTGTGGAGAAGGACCGATTCCAGACCTTGGGGGACCTGCGGAAGCAGTGGACTGAGTGGAGTAGAAACATCCAGAGCCACTGTGCACAGGCGTGTGCAGGAAATGGGCTACAGGTGCCGCATTCCCCAGGTCAAGCCACTTTTGAACCAGAAATAGCGGCAGAAGCGCCTGACCTGGGCTACAGAGAAGCAGCACTGGACTGTTGCTCAGTGGTCCAAAGTACTTTTTTCGGATGAAAGCAAATTTTGCATGTCATTCTGAAATCAAGGTGCCAGAGTCTGGAGGAAGACTGGGGAGAAGGAAATGCCAAAATGCCTGAAGTCTAGTGTCAAGGACCCACAGTCAGTGATGGTCTGGGGTGCCATGTCAGCTGCTGGTGTTGGTCCACTGTGTTTTATCAAGGGCAGGGTCAATGCAGCTAGCTATCAGGAGATTTTGGAGCACTTCATGCTTCCATCTGCTGAAAAGCTTTATGGAGATGAAGATTTCATTTTTCAGCACGACCTGGCACCTGCTGACAGTGCCAAAACCACTGGTAAATGGTTTACTGACCATGGTATTACTGTGCTCAATTGGCCTGCCAACTCTCCTGACCTGAACCCCATAGAGAATCTGTGGGATATTGTGAAGAGGAAGTTGAGAGACGCAAGACCCAACACTCTGGATGAGCTTAAGGCCGCTATCGAAGCATCCTGGGCCTCCATAACACCTCAGCAGTGCCACAGGCTGATTGCCTCCATGCCACGCCGCATTGAAGCAGTCATTTCTGCAAAAGGATTCCCGACCAAGTATTGAGTGCATAACTGAACATAATTATTTGAAGGTTGACTTTTTTGTATTAAAAACACTTTTCTTTTATTGGTCGGATGAAATATGCTAATTTTTTGAGATAGGAATTTTGGGTTTTCATGAGCTGTATGCCAAAATCATCCGTTTTAAAACAATAAAAGACCTGAAATATTTCAGTTGGTGTGCAATGAATCTAAAATATATACAAGTTTAATTTTTATCATTACATTATGGAAAAGAATGAACTTCATCACAATATGCAATTTTTTTGAGAAGGACCTGTATGATCTGCAGAGGAAACATACCAATATACAACTGTTTTATGGACCAACAGTATGAAAAAAACTGAAAAATATTTCTGCTTCCAGAAAAGACTGAATAAAAACTCAAATCCATTGTTGATTTAGAAAAGGTAATTTAACTTTTTCTAAAAAAGAAATTCTCAAAATCAGCCATATTTGAAGGTGAATGAAATGCAATTGGAAGATCTCAATAACTTGAAAATTATCAATATAAAACTGGTGAAATTATCTCAGAGGCTATCAAACATAACTTTCTATATAGCCTAATGTCAAGTTAACCTTATTTACGTTGTTTAATAAAATATAGTGTAAAACAAATCGAAACCTGAAAGAGTTAATCTTTCCCCGGTAAAGGTGCATGTTTAATACCCTACAAATTATAAGATAAAAGTTAATCTACATAGAACAAAAAGCAACTGCTATCCAGACTTTTCACTTTTGAATTAATTTAATGTACCAACATATTTCTGGACATCTTCATATTTTTGAATGTTCCTGAATGTGTAGTCTGACGGAGTATTATTTTTTTATTCTTAAAGGAGCACTTCAAGGATGCTGGTAAACAGATTAAGTGTTATTATAGTCTTGATTATGGTGTGAAGTTACAAAGAAAACCAGTTAGTTTTTGTTTGTTTTTGGGGAGGGACCCCATGGCAACCCCTGTGAGCTGCATTAAGCACGGAACTCTATAGATGTGCATCAATCACTAAACAAACTTCACAGTAGGTTTCTGAAGACATTTAATTTTAGTAATTATGTATTATTTAGACATTTTAATGAAGTTATTCAATGTTAGCAGACATTAACGAACTTGAACATAGTGTTAAACATGTTCATAACAAAAAGAACAAGTCAATAAACCATTAAAAACACTAGAATATTATCAAATACAATGGCGTACACTCAAATAAATAAATGCCACTTCCTGTATTTTACACTATTTTATCATATAAATTAAGGCAGACTGCAGTATAGTTTTGACTGCCTCTAAAACAAACCTTAATATTTTATACATTTCAAACAAGACTGCAGAGAGAAAAGAACAAACGCACTAACATGTCAGTAAAAAAACAGAACCTGTAAAAAAAGAAGTCCAAGACTATCACCTGCTTTAAGCAAGTTTTAAAATATTTCACAGAGGTAAGGACAGTGAGATAAATAATATGAATACTTCAAAGTAAAATGTTTTATTTTAAAGACTATATATGAATTTTAAAATCTGATCACTTTTAAAAATGGGCTGGAAACTTAATACTTGCATTTATAAGTGTGTCAGATGAATAAATGTTGGCTTTAAATACAAACCAAATGTTCCTTGGGCCAGTTTCTCTTAGGCTTGAATAAAAAAAAAAGACATGGTTATCTACCAACCACGCCAAGTGTTGCTAAACTGACGTAAGCAGAAACATTTAAAAGCAATGCAGACCTCAATAAGTAAAAGGAAAATCTGATTAAGTAGTAGTCTCAAATTTGAGCTCATATTAAAATGTTTGAGCAATAAAATTGGTTTCACTTTATCTACAATGAAAAGGTCTACAAAATACTAAATACGCATCATTCTAAAGAAGCAACCAGATTTGTGGAGAAAATTCATCAGCAACACATCAGCAATCCTAATATATCGCTTCCATTTCTGAATCCCGTCTCAGGGGCTTAATCTTCATCTCTTTTACATGTTTTATGCACCGGAAACTCAGTTTTCATGAAATACATAGACTATATAATCTAAGCATTTTTGTCCCAATCTTCTGTATTTGTTTTGGTCCACTTAATGTTGAACATTATAATACGGCCATGTTGTCTAGTGCAGATTAACTAGTCATTTAGTATTATCAAGGACTTCTGAGCGTTCTTGTGAAGAATTTCTGTTTCAGGGGAGAAAAAAAGAAAAAAGAAAAATGAACAAAACTCAAAACAAAATTTCAAATAAATGAAAGAAACAAACCAAACAAAATGTTCAGCAAAATGAAATAAAATTTAATGGTTTATTATTTATAATGAAACAACCAAAAATCAAAGAAAGAAACAAAAGCAAACCTAAACTTAAATCATTAACAAAAGCCATTAATTTTTCTCCAAACTTAACTTGAGCTCTCCTTTGCAAAGGTTTGCTGCTTATACTGAAACAAAAATGTAGCTCTCTATGAAGAAAAAAATCAAAATACTGAAAAAAAACAAAAAGAAAACAGAAGAGCTAAACAGGGGTTGAATGTCAGTGAGCGTCAGATACGTCAGTACTGATTGAAAAAAAAAAAAAGTGTAAATTTTCTTACTAAATCACATTAAAAAGAAATTTGATTTATTCGATCTCTCGCTGGCTTTGGTCCATTTTTGTCTTATTTATTGTCTTTTTTAATTTTTTTTAACAAGATTCATGTAATACAACATGGAATAAAAGACACTTTTAGAGGTACCAAATCAAAAAGGATTTTGCTTCAAAGCTCCTCGATGTTAAAATGTTGGTCAGAGGATGAGCTAACATTTTATGTTAGCATCATATAGGTTGATATCCAGAGCAACTTCAAACAGTAACAGGCTAAAAGTGCTTTCCTCTTACACGTCAAACACGGTCAGATCAACAATTTAAGGCATCCGTCTTTACATGAACAGATCATAGTGTGGCTTCTGTAAAGTTTCTCCCCGTCTTTGCTCCGTATTAACCACTGGACTGTCTATGCTTTAAACAACTCAAAGCTTTTCTGTTTAAATTGTCTTTGCCCCGTTATGCGCCCTCTGTTGTCCTCATGCTTTACCAAACCGATAATCATGCAACATAAAACAGTATTTTAACTTCTGAGAACAATTTAAAAAGTCTATTTGTGGGATTACTTCGTTATGCACTCAAAATGAATTTAAAGTGAGTGACATCAAGCCTCCCCAACCCCCCCGGAAAAAAAAGAAATAAGGATACAGAAAAACAACAAAGACAAGAAAAATAAAAATCAGACACTTTTTTAGACAAATACTAAGGTGAAGATGACCAAAATTCTCAGTTTAGTCTGAATATGATTAAACCAAAAAATGTGCCAGACTTTGGCATTTAAATTCACCTTTCTATGGAAAAAAAAGCCTGACACAGCATGTTTAATGCACCCCTCTACACCCATTGTCCAAATCACTCTACTTGTGGCCCTTGCTAGTCTTAAAGGACACTTGCAGTATCTTATCTCCGAGCCGGTACCCGTTCAGGCTGGTGATGGCCATGGCTGCCTCCTCGTAGTTTGTCATGGTAACAAAACCGAAGCCCTTGCACTTGTTGGTGTTGAAGTCACGGATCACCTTGACGTTTGTGACTGCGCCGAAAGGGCCGAACATCTGCCACAGGATGCTCTCGTCCGCATCCTGGCCCAGGTTGTAGACGAAGATGCACCAGCCAGAGTTGGAGTTCCCGGGCACATTCACGCCTCCCATGCCACCCATGTGATCAACACCCATTGGAGAAAACCTGACAACAAAAAGGATTCACATGTACTTGGTCAATTAGAATGCCCAAAGAAGTAACCAACTTATACAGACTTGCAAGAGTAACCAGAACTATTTACGGTTTAGCCCCTAGAGCTGTTTACACTTTGTGTACTCTAATAGAAATAAAGCTATTTTATTCCGTCACATAAAATCACAATAAAATACACTAAAACTCAAGTTTGTGAATTGTCAAAAATGTGAAATAAAAGTAAACGAGAATTAAAAATTTGCAACAAGCTGCATAATTCCAGCGCTAGCTTACTAGTACAGAGACGAGCTTTAACACATCTTAACCCAGCATTACAAATTTTGTTTCAATATTTCCAGCATTTCTCACCTAAACCGCTGTGCCTGGTGGTGTAAGGGCCCTCCGAAGCGCCGCGACTGATTGTGGTAGAGCTGAGAGATGAGCTGTGTGTTCTTCACCTGGTTCGGATTGGCAGCGAATTTCACTGTGATGGGCTCGGAGGCTCCCGGTGGTTTCTGACCATTCAGGCTCTTGACAGCTTCTTCAGCCTCGGCTCGTTTATCGAATCGGATAAAAGCCACGCCCCGCGACACACCTGCAAACGAATGAGAGAGAGTTGTTACAGCATCGGAAGCACATTTCAGAGCGCAAACGCCTGTGCTCTGGTGGCTTACTCTTAGACTTATGTTATACATATAAATCTGGTACACGTTTGTAATTTTGTTTAGGAAGCAAGGAAGTCATTCACCTGTCGTACCTGAAGCCTGATCAACAAGTACTCTGGAATTTATGATACGGCCGAAGCGAGAAAACATTTCTTCCACGTCCTTCTGTGTCATGGCCTTGGGCAGACCGCTGATATACAAGTTTGCATCCTTTATTGTGTCTGAGCTGGGCCGTGCATATGAAACCTGGCAGAAGGAATACATATTAAATTAGCCAAAAATAGATTTGTGAATGTGAACAAAATAAAAAAAATTTAATTGACCAAAAGAGGCACAATTTGGCCAAAGTACTTTGGTAAAGATCTAAAGTGTTTTAAAATGTTAACTTCACTTGAGATACTTCCAAAAAAAAAAAAAAATCTTAGATCCGAAAAAAGAAACTAAAATAAAATAACTTGATAGGAAGAAGTATCATCTATTTTTTTTGTTCTGCCTCTGATCTCCCATATTTTGGTTCAGGCCAATAATTACAGCACCAAACTAATGATATCCAACTTTTAAAGAATTACAAAGAAATATATTAAAGTTAAAAAAACAGATATATAAAAAGGCCAGTCAACGTTAGACATGTCGGAAAGGGAAGTAAGTGAGTTGTGACAATCCCTTCATCAGGCTGACATGTACTAGCTAGTTAGCGCACAGCACAGGAACCACAGGAGAGTAAAAAGAAAATAACATCCTTGCTTTGAGAATTGTAGAACACCTTATTGCACGTTACCTTGATAGTTTTGGACTGTAGCCTTAGTCCATTCAGAGTACTGATAGCTCTTTCTGCATCACTAGGGTTAAGATAGTTAACAAATCCGTACCCTAAACTGTGGCCTAGAGAAAAAAAAAGGAAAACAATAAAATAAAACAAAAAAAACGTTGTATAGTTCAAAATAATCTGCAAACAAATATTAAAAACCAAAACAAATCTTAACATTGCATGGTGTGCGGAGCAACAGACCGTCAAAAGTTAAAGATAATTGGATTCCTTCCAATAAGAAAATCTAAGGGAGGGTCAAAAACTATGAGCAAATTAATCAGGGGATAAATCTGAAACAGTTTAAAAGAACAGAGAACCCAGAAATGAGGTCAGAAAACTAATAACCTCACACAGATAAGGTCATCAGAAAAAGAAAAAGAGAAGAGGTCGAACAATTTCTAAAAACACTAAATAGAAATCTGAAGCTGCATCCGCACATGTAAAAATGTGAATATAGCTCATGTAATATCATTTATTGATATGTGAGGGGATGTTTAGAGTTCTATATTACGCCTTTAGGAGCAACATGATATCTGGTGGCCTTCCTTTGTCAGCTGAAAGGTGATTTTGTTGTCGTTATATTTACATAGGCTATGGCTTATGAGTTGGCTAGTTTGTTACATGTGTTTTTTCTCCCCAGTTCTACATACCTGCCATTTTGTCTCGCACCAGCTTGGCAGACTCGACCTCTCCAATGCTGTTGAAGAGGCTTCGCAGCTCATCTTGAGTCATGCTCTGAGGCAGGTAGTTCACTATCAGGTTAGTCTTTGCATCCTTCGCCTCATCCCCTCCCATGTGATCTTCATAACCGTTAGACATCTCATACACGTCCTGCAAGTCAGCCAGTTGGCACCAAAGACAAAGCATGATAAGCACACAGGGATACATAGAGGGGGCGATTCATTGATAGATCCACTACAGATCAAACAGTGGATTAAGTTTCATAGATTTGTGTCCCCGATGTGACAAGATGCCGTTTTTATGACAATTTTGACATGTATCTAAAATGTACATAGTTAAGGGAAAAAGAACAGACCAATACCAGCCATTTAACACAAGACAATGATTTAAGGTAGTTCTAAACTCATTTTCCTTAAAATATTTGTTTCCCCTTAGAGAATACTTTAAAATTACACCAAACTGAAACAGCACCTGCTAAAGTTGAAAGCAAGTCAAACTAGAGCGGCTGGACTTGGCTAGCGCGCTTCCAGGAATGCATGAGTGGGACAATAATCTGAGTTTGACAGATTGTCATTTGACAATCCAACATTTTTTAATCATCCTCCTAAAGCATTTTCTCTCACTGATTCATCCTGAAATGGTTAAGTTCATGTCAGCTGGGGGTTTCTATGTCATAGCTGCAACACTTGTGACACCGCTTGATAATCTATGCCTGTGTAAACATCAGTTAAGCCTTTTCCCTACCAAATTGGTCTGTACATGTACATACAAGACACCCTTATACTTTTTAAATCTCCTTTTGTTCCACACGATCATTTTCTAACTTTGTATTAGAGGACCACATATACAAAACTTCAATGATCATACTACTTAGTGAGCAAAATATTAGAAATCGCAAAAGACTGCTAGGACGCACGGTTGGATAGGTTACTGTATTATAAGGGATTAAATAGGTGATTTGAGGCAGCTAACCCAAATGTTTTTTAAGTTACCTGATGTCACTCAACATAAAAATAAAAACACGCAACAATCAATGCCGCTTTCTACAATTGTGGCATAGATTTTTCTGAGCAAAATTAACCATATTTTCTTAACTAGTCTTGAAAATGCAAGAGACACCCAACATGACAAAAAAAAAATAATCTAGAGCCGTTGTTTAACTCTTGTTTAAGCTTTACAATACAAAAAAGGAGCGAAGCTGCATTGTAATCAATGAAAGAAAAGAAAACGTGCTCAAGTTGCCAGAGCAAATCATTACTAAAGCATGAAACTGAATTCAAACTGCGTTGGTGTTTCTGTAGACACTTGCAGAAGCAGGTAATTAAATCGACCTATACGAGACTGCAGTTTTCTGTCAAGTCACAGGAGCGAAACAGTCCAGGTGGAAATACTTTGAGTAATAATCAGTAAATCGTAAGAAGGATGTGCCGTGTTGCACAATGAAATCAAAAACGTCAATCACTGTTGTCATCACACAGTCAGTCTCCTTTTTTAGCTCAATTTCTTTTTTTGGGAGGAAAATGGGTACAATCTAGTTTGTAAACATCTCAGAACTGTTAATTGCCCGCAACACTAAACGGTTAAGGCTACTTTCTAAAATTATGTTTTCCAATTAGATACAGCTGCTACCAGCTGAGTTGAGGTCAGGTCTTAAAGTAAACTAATCCAAGAGTCAGCCTGACTGAGGAGCATTTTAGTCAGTAAGGGACAGGGATTATGTATTCCAGTGAGCGACATGCACCGTCAGGATGAAAGAGAGTCCTCTATCAATCCAGTCAAGATGGGAGGAGGTGAAGAGCAGCGCTCTGTGTGCTTCTAATGTATCATAATCTAGACCCACGTTTATGAAAGGAATTACTTTTATGCAGCAAGTCGCAAAACGCCTCAGCTGGGTTAGCGATCTAAAGAATACAGATGCGTAACAGCACCTGCACTCGGCTTCTTTTTAATTTTTTTGGCAAACAGGTTGCATACTACTACGCTGCTTGCATTGGGAGCAGATGTTTAATACTCACTTTAAAGTACTTATTGTGTCCTCGACGAACTGCCATGAAGACACTTCACTGCTCCTGAGGCTGAGCGAAAATAAGACAAAAAACCAGACAGCGTGACTGCCATGAAACATGTTACGCTACACTACATAGGACAGCACACAACCTGAGAAATACTCTAAAAATCTGTTGATTGAAAATTAATTTTATTTATCTGAACTGATTTGATATCCAGAAGTTCAACTAAACTGACTAGTAAATGTAATAGTTAACCTAAATCATAGTCAACTGGATCACAATATTTGAACATGATGTGGATCGTGAGGGTACGGCTTGTTGGGTAAAGGATGGCAGGGAAGTGGATGAAAAGTGAAAACAAGCAAAGAAAACATTCTGACAAATTGAACTGATCACAAATTCTCTGTAGGATGAAGGTCAACTCCCGTTTATACAACACTTTCATGATGAGCCTTCCTTCTGAACTGGTGAAATGATGAATCCAAAGATTCATGGGTTACTGTTCTAGATCTACAGCTATGACTGAGTCCTAATGCAAGACAGCAAAAGAGCAAGCATTGTGGCTACTGCAAGCTAATCTTTGCTAAAACACAACACTTTATTGAATTAGAATCTTCTTCTTTGTCATTACCATAAAAAACTAACTGCAGTCACTGTGGTTGGGTTTTTTTAATTAAAGAATGCCAACTTTGACACTAATAAACCGCTGTAGAAGAACCTTTAAGTAAATCAAAACATTGACGGTGATGTTCATTTAGATCTTGGTTAATCACACATGCAACAACCACCTCTATTCACACAGCCATTAAAACACAGAAGGAGGGAGCACGCTAGGGGTGTGGCGATTCGTCATAAATCTATTAATTGTGATGTAAAACATGCAAAATCGATAGCGATTCAAAAAAAATGTACAAACGGAATATTTTTCATAATTAAATGAGGGAGAAAAAAAAAATGTCAGGCACAGGCCGGCGGAAACCTCTACTGTTTCAGCCAAGATGCAAGAAATTTACAAAGTACAGCAAATATTTTGCACTTTAGTTGTGAAAGAAGCGTTTTTGTTGTCGTGCATCATGATAGCAGCAACATCTTTTCCCAAGACAATGTCCACTTTATCGGTGCTGTCCGGGGCGTCGTCCCCAAGCGCAGCTCCTGTTTACCAGACATCAGCCCAATTGCAGCTTTAAGTATGAAACACGAAGGAAATTTCCGTCATTCCACCCCGGTCTCAACTAATGTGTGGCAGAGAGCAGCGTACTCATAGCTGGTAAATTAGTTTGTGTATGACAGGTGGCAAACATCCCATTGGTCAAAATGAGGCAAAAACTATGAAAACGCTGCGCAAACTTAAGAGAAAAAAATCAACAAACTGGAGTTTACACTTTAAATTTTTTTGGGGGGGGAGAATGCTGCTTTTTATTTCATATTACTTTGAATAGAAAAATAACTTATTTTCTCAGAATTACAGATGTGTGTGTAATTTTTGCCCTGTATAAAAAAGTGAGCCATTATTGTTATACGTTTTTTTTTTCTAATATAGAAGATTATTTCTATTTAGATTTTAAAGTCATTTCTGTAGTGGTTGACTTATAAACGCTGATCTGACGTTTAATTTTTCTTTTTAACCACATAGAGCAGGAACACTTTAAAGATGTTAAAATCAAAAGTCTTATTTACGTAAACAGGATATGATTGAAGTGTTTAAGGATTGGACCAAGTTTCCTCTTTTATGGAAATCAAAATAGGGTCACCCTATATTATACTGAAATTGCCAACACACATTTCCTTTAGCCTTCATTGAAAATATGACCATGATATGATTATGAAACATATTTTGGACATGTTTTATTTGTGGTTTGACATGAACAACAGACAGGACATCAATTGGTTTGGATACTTCAATTAATGAAGAAAACCCCTTCATCATGCTTTTCCAATATCATGCATCTTAATCAGAGGTCTTTTTTTTTATAGAAGCCAATGGTTTCAAACACCAATTTGACCAGCAACCAATAGAAATAGGGTGTGGCATAAATCCTTGACAATAACACACAAATAAAATAAGTAAAATATTTTTTTAACTAATGTCAATAAAGTATCACAAAAATATTCAACTACCAGGATAAGAAAACTAATACACAAAGGTTAGATCATGGAATCAGGCCTGCCCAATGGTAGCTAAATATTCAATATGCAACAATATCTATGAATGTTGCTATAACAGTATGAACTGCGAATAAATAAACAAGTAGTGAAAAAAGGGCATACATCAATGTAAACATAGACCCCAGGTAATGAGTCTACCCAGCTACTAAAAAAGAAATGAAACTTCTTATTACCACCATAACAATGCTTTATTGAAAAAGTAGCTTCTCAGCAAACTCTGCACTTTTGGCATTAAAACTATGTAGTTGTAGTTTCTTAATGCCTTGATCATGTTACCACCTTTTACCTTCTAAAATGTTTAACGCTGCAAAAAACATGCATCTCCAAATATATTGCAGGAATAGAGCCTAAACACCAAAGTACTTAGATAATTATCTGACATTTATGGAAATCAAGACAGTTATATGCAGGTTAGGTTTTTATTTCGTACAGTGGGAAGCATTTCTGAGAATATGGGCTGATAATGTAAAACACACCAAAGAATAGATTCACCTTCCCCTGTTTTTATTTTTTTTATTTTCAATTCCTTTTAAAGTAATACACCTGAGCTTATTGTTGGTTGTTTTGCTTTGACAAAACTATATTTAAGTATAGTTTTTACTGCAGAACACGCACTCCCACGGTCTTTAATAAAAATAAACTCTGCAGTGACAAACATTACTTTTTCATTCAATGATAGTTTGTTTATTGTAATATCTAAAAACTATTTTGATATCAAACAAGATTAGGTGACCTGGTCATTACTTATCACAGGTTCCAGTGTTAACTGAGGGACATGCATTAACCCAGAATTTCAGCTTTAAAGAGGTGTTGATTTTTAAACAACTGATTATTGATAAATGTGTTTGTTTTCACTAACAACAAAACGCTAACATCAGAGCCCCCAGCCTCACGCAGTAAGCGTGAGACACACGCATTTTCTAGTTTTCACACGCCACACATTGAATTCCTAGCAGGCTAGAATGTACAAGCATGAACACTTGTCCGTTTGAGCCAAAATTATTTCTCGTTGCTACAACTGGAGCCGATGTCGGTGTTACAACAAAATCGATCACCATCAGAAACTATGACCGCAGGGAACACAAAATTCTATCCGCCTGAAATCTTCCTTCTCCCTGCGCTGACAACAGCCAGAGGGTTAAATCAAGTTCAACGATCATAAGATGTTTCAGTTGTTGACTCTGTCCATCTGAAATATTCACTCATATTCTGATGACTCTTCTCAGAAAATGTGATCATACTGGATATTAAATCTTACAATTCAGAACTAACTTTCTGACATGAATGTCCCCTTAAATGCAGAAGGTTATGGGGTGTTGTTTATAAAGTTACACAGTCAAAAATTAACAGCAGATTTGAGTTATTAATTTAGTTTGTAAACAATGTTTACTTTGTAAACTAAATATGTAGCTTGCTCATTAAATATTTAGGTATAAACGGTCACGTTTACAAGTGAATGAATATAACATGGTAAAGAATATAACTTTGAAAAATGAACTCCCATTTTTTCCCTCTTATGACAGGCTAAATAACTCAAATTATTGCCGTTAACTTTTAAACTGTGTAACTTTAAAAACTGCACCCCATAGCGGGGTGACCATCATGACACTGATCAGAAAAAGGGTTTGAACCTCATCGCAAACTTAAAACTATCATAGCAGCCTTTTCTTTCTGTAGTAGAAGAAAAACATTCTCAACATTAATCTACATGATTTCCTTTGGTGACACTCTCACACATTCATGTACCAGCGATCAGAATCCATTATCTGTTACGTTTCAGGGGAATTTCAAAAGTCAGGAAAATAAACTAAGCACATTTCTATAAAGTAAAAGTTTTTGTCACAATGAACCCACATTCATTTGAAAAGCTTCAGCGTTTTGGGTCAAACGCATGGGTTTAATTTTTATATTTTGGAAGATTGACTGCTAATCCCTCCAGTTATTCCCGTACTTTCATAGCAACCACTTTCTCAGAATGCAATGCAGTGTGATGTCTGAGACTAGTATTCATCAACAAATGTCCAATCTTTATCAAATTTGCTTTATTATTGATCTCATTAGCCCAAATGTTGTATTTTTACAGAGACCCTACTCAGGCACGCCAGGTTTGTTGATGTCCAGCAGAGTACAGAGTGTGGAGTAGAAGATGTGTTTTAATTAGTGGAGAGGTAAAACTAACATATTCATAAATGAGGAAAAAAAAATTTCTCCACCTAATCAATGTTTATAAGTTTATTTTATGTTCTTTTTTTTAAGATTCCCTTAACTTCTTCCCTTTCATGGACCCAAAGAGAATGACCATGTTAGTGAGGGGTTCCTGGAGGACCAACTCATGGGCATCCCCTTGCTTCTGGATCCAACCAATTTTGACTTGGAAGCTTTCTGAGGAAACCTTTCATCAATGATGAACAGAGCAAGATACATTTTCTACATACACACACTGACATCGTTATGGCTTAAAAAAAAGCTTCTCCTTAACCAAAGATGAAAGAGTCCTTTAGCCGTTTTAGTAATTAATAAAAACCTGTTGGCCAACATGGAGTGACAGAGTGAACCAAAAACGGTTCCATTCTCACATCCCTACCCAACCCTTCGAATCCAAACTCTTAAATAGTATTTAGCGACCAACGTTTATCTTCTAACAGCATGAGCTCAGTTTCCGTGTCTGCTCCTGGAGTCAGCCAGCACCGTTTGGAACACTGTCCGAGGTTGCAATGCTAATTTCAGATCTCCCCCCCTCAAATGCAGATGCAGATATTACTCCGTGGATAGACTAAACAAGACCAAAACAAGGAACGCCTCTGCTCTGAATGAAACGCTGTCCTCGATCATCAGAGTAAAAATGGCCGACGCTGAGCCTCGGTGCTTCAAATGCGAGCCATCTGTGTCTGTCATCCAGGCATCTAAACGTTTCAACAAACACATCCAGCACACAACACTAAAACTGAAATACACACTGCACTAAATTGCACTCAAAAACTGAATGCTGCCATTTAAATGGACCCATTTGGGTCCAGCAAAAGTGTATTTTTTTTTTACTATTTGAATTGAGAATGAAAATAATTTTCTTTTTTGTTTGACAAAATCTGTTCTTTATAAGATTGACCCAATATCATTTCTATTGGTTATTTGTAGCAAGGAGGATGTAAAATTAGGCCGTGTTCTTGATACCAACAACAGTTGGGAGAACAGAATGATGTTGATGGTCCTCTGAGAAAAATTAAATGTAGATAATCTGTTCCTTCAACCCCGATGATCTTACTCTCAACATTTCATTAAACTTGAGAGATCTGTAACATGCATCATATATTAGGCTAGACTCTGTGGGTGAAATTATGGCAATTTGCAATTGCAAAGCATGGAAATTAGAAGATTAGGGTTAGCAACAAAAAAATTGTGGAAAAAAAAATGAGGATTTAGTAGAGCACTGTACTTTGACAAAATTACTATCCCAATCTTACAAGCGCATTTTATGAAAACGCCTTTATGCTGGATTGTAAAAATGAATGGGTTGTCTTAGTAACTAGGCCGTTGCCATGGTGTAACGCAACATCCTTTAAGATCAAGAGTTTTTGTGTATTCTTTACTGAGGCTCCAACTTACTAATGGCATTATTGCGATTGATGCTTTTCTTTTCCGGACAATGTAGTTTTATTCAGCTCGGTAATGTGCAGAGGCCTGATGAGCATTATTATTACTGGCATAGCATGCTAGTAAACTGCATGCGTTCGTTCCCGCTCACGAAGATAAAAGCTTAGCGGTGAGATTAAACTAAAACTAAAACCAACGCCATTTGTAATTTCACTCGCCATAACGAACGCAAGCAAACATTTTATATATATATATATATATATATGAGGGGAAAGTTGACTATCTGGTAGGGCTTCGCCGAGGTAACTAACCCAAAGCACCGCGTCCCAATTTTAGAGAGCGTGTTGTTAACGTTCGTCTGTCGCGGCGCCGAACCCCCAGCGGCCTGCTAACAGGCCTCGGATGCTAACACCGCTAGCTATCGGCTTCCTGGGCCCAGAAAGCAGCATGGCGCCCATTCGCATTTTATAACCTTTTCAAAACCCGATGCCTCAAAGCAGACCGATGACGCGTTTCGACATAAAAAAACAGTGAAGGTTTCACATTCTTACCAGCTTTATGGGGTGGTTTGCTGATTGTACTCCTCGCTCCTATTTCTATTCCTTCTCGGGAACGTTCCCTTCAAGTCGGCCTTTACGTCGAGAAGAAACAGAGGAAGGAGGACGTAACGACGTGACGCCTCTGCAGGACACACTCGGCATGGTCCTAACTTGGCAGCCACCAGTCAGCACTAAACTCATTTATCGTCCACACAAAAAAGCTAGTTTATTATGCATTTTATTTTGTCCACTGTACATTACAAATAGATAGAGAATACATTCACATCAATTAAAGACAACAATAATACGTATGAGTGTTGGGTATGTTTGCTCCTTGTGCAATTTCAAGTTACAAAAAGGGTACAATTTTAAATAAATAAACGAATAAAACGCATTTTATGCACATATTAAAAGTGCATTAAAGTGTGCCTTGTGCAAAAGCAGACACACCATCTATATACAAGAGATATATAGTTAGATCACAAAGTTGACCCAGTGCAACAAAAACTAACTAGGTTTGGTTTCATGTTGTATTTGTTCACAATTAGGTATTTTCGAAAAATTATTTTAAAATACATTTATCCAAAACCAATCGAAAGACACACTAAATGATTCCGTAGTGTACTGAAAACAAGACAAGTGATCTTTTTAGGTTCTAGATGACCCCGTAATTTTGATTGCAATTATATTTAAATCCTAAAACAGTGGTGGGACCAGTATGGTATAGCAGTTTAATCTCCCTTTGGGATTAGTTAAGGATTTTTGAATTGAATTGCTTTCTGCTTCAGTCCTCGTCTTCAGCTGTTGTCCAGTGCTTGATATTTAAAAAGTTGTTGTTCCGTCATCATCATCATCCGTGCCATCGTATAAAGCAAAATCACCTGCACAACAGGGGAAAGGGAAAGCAAGTTTTAGTTACCTCCCCAAAAAAATCATTCACAAAATAACACAACACAAATTCAAGAAAAGTTGGGGTCTCCTTTAATTTTTAACGAAATGAAAACTAAAAGACTTTCAAATCAGACGAGGCAATATTGTATACACAACAGAACATAAGTAACATAATAACTTAGAAAATATTCACATTTGTCTTTTAAAAGACCTCATGTCAAAGTTGATGCCTGCTACAGATCCCTAAATAGTAAGGACAGGCGCAATAAATGGGTGGAAAAGCTAGACAGTTGAAATTCACCCGGCGGAACATCTAGCAAGTAATTAACTTAATTGATATCAGGTCTATACTATAATTAGCTCTAAAAGGGGTGTCATAGAGAGTCTCTCAGAAGTAAAGATGTGCTGAGCCTCTCCAGTCTGTGAAAGAGTGCAGAATACCTCAAAAACAATGTTCCTCAACAGCAAATTGCAAAGACTAAAGTCCACAATTTCATCAAACGAGAAACTGGAGATGTCTGTGTAAGGGACAGGGACAAATAATATTTATTGGATCCCCGTGGTCTGAGGGCCCTCAGACGACTCTGCATCACACAGCGGCATAATTGTATCACTATCATTAGTAAATGGGCCAATAGGGATTCCAGAGTCCTATAAATAAATCCTCGAAAGCTCAGGCCATGATGAACCTGTAACTGGTTGTTTGATCTTATCTTCACATATGACATAAACATAGATGTGTCAGAGGATCAGTAGGTGGCTCCATTACGCACTTAAGATACAACTGTTCTTTCACCTTCTGATACCATAAAGGTAATAAATTGACAACATCTTGTGGAAACTCTTTTGTCACTTGATGCAGTTAGGTGATAAAACCATCACAGTCAGAGCTAATGTCCATGTGAAGAAGTAATTCCCTCTTACAGATTTCTTCTCTGCTTTTTTGACACACTTTTATGTTTCAGCTCAAACTATTTTAATATCTATGTAGCCAGAGTAAAAGACAAAAAGACGTTATTCAAATTATGATTTCTTTAATTGGGGTGGGAAAAAGCAGTGAAAACCAAACATGCCCCATTAAAAATATAATTGTTTCATTTGTTAAATGATGAATTACCTTTGATAAATTACATGTTTTTGGTTCAAGTACGCAAGCCTCATAACTGCCCCCCAACACACACACACAATTATTAAGAACCTGTGTGACAACATGAAGTAGGAATAAAGATCGCAAAATGTAGCACATCATGCCCAGATCTAAAGACATCTGACAACAGTTGAGAGGTCCTTGGCATTCTTAAGTCTTAAACTCCTGAAACATCAGGGAGTCCACCTCTGATTGGCTCAACATAAATGAAGGTTTTGGAGTGGCCTAGTCAAAGTCTGAACACAAATGTAATTGAAATGCTGACATGACCATAAACAAGCTGTCCGTGCTCAAAAAGCCCTCTATTATGGCTGAATTAAAATAACTGGTAAAGAAGAGTGTGCCACAACTCATCCACGGTGATGTTAAAGACTCATTTACAGTTATTGCAAACGAGTGTCGGTGTGTTACTATTCACACCTCAGTCAGGAACCCCAGGAGGGAGCCCCACATGATAAACCTCAGGATGAACTGAAAAGTCATCTCCAGCTTCACCTGACAGCCCTGGCGAGGAAAAAAACATTCAAGAAGAAAATTATAGGAATTACCAACAAGTGGTTTTTAATTTGCATGATTGATACAGTTTTAACTACCTGATGGTAAAGCTGCCATGGCTGGTCCACGCGGCCATAACATGAGAGAAAAGTAGTATTACAACAGCTGCGAGGAACCGCATTTCCACCGGTTTTATTGAACCAAGAGGTGTCCAGCCAGTCAGTGTAGTTGCTGACCCCGCAACACTGGAGCTGATAGAGATCAAAACCGTAAATCAGTTAAAACATTTCAATCAGGGTTTGATTATGATTGATCCCTTTGCAGAGCATCTGGGTTAGTCTCATTATGCCTCTGAACAGATAACTAAAGATCATACTTGTTCCAACACCATCTATGTAAACTATAATGCTAATGTAACGTCAATGAAGTGTAGCAGACTTGAATTTTTACAGCTTAAGAGCGACACACCTCCTCTTGAGTAGCATCAACGGTCCGAGAGTTTATGTCCTGACTGCTGCCTGTGTAATTCTCAAACACCTTGCTGAGTAATACTGTTTCAGAATCCAACTAAAAAAGAAAGTAAGCAGAGAAAAAAAGGGGCTTGCAACTTTGTTTGAGGAATTATCAAAAAGCTCGAACATTTGTGCAGGTGGATTACCTTTCTAGAGTGGACGTAGGCCAGTGCAGAGGCCGTGCTTCCCACGCAGAAGATCACAACCAGCAGATACACAAACTGGAGAAGAAAAGGCTTCAGCACATGCAGACATATCTCTAGTTTACATGCGTTTTCCCAGAGTGACAGGGATAGCCCATAGACTGTATATATATGGATAGCCTCACCAGTCCTTGCAGACAGCGGGAGTCCCTGAGGCTCAGCCATGTACCGAGGAAACCGGTACCTATCAGAAATGCGGCGCTGCAAATTGGGAAGACTACTGCAAGGAGGATGTAAGTCTGAGAAAAAAACAAGCTGTAGTGTCTGTACTTCATCAGCAGCGAGGCTCCACCCATGGCCATTACCAACCCCATCACCTTGCAAAGTGAAAAATAAAAAAATGAATGTTCCATTAATAACATTTCGGGACCTGTCCTTTCAAACTATAAACACAGGTAGACGTTCAAATATTCCTTCCATTCTTTAGTTTAAGGTAGGAAGCGGTTTCCATAGGCAGCCAGTTTTCCTGCTGCAAATGGGCTGAGGTGTTGCTTTCTATGTAGTTCCATTACTCTTTGTCTCTTTTCGGTGATTGACCTCCGCCAGGAAGTATATGTTTTTGTGCTAATCTGTCTGTCTGTCTGCCTGTCTGTTTGTTTTTTTGTTTATTAGCAACATAACTCAAAATGTTCTGGACAGATTTCTATGAAATTTTCAGGAAACATCCACAATGACACCATGAACAAATATTGGGGTTGATCCGACATTAAGCGCGAATCCATCCACTGACCAGCGGTGCTAACTTCCACTCCTCTCCCGTCTCAGAGAGATCAAGAGCGGCTCCCCTCGCACAGCAACCCCACTATGGCTGGAACATATGCACAGCAAATTAATCGCTCCCCTCTCTCCTGGAAGAGCACAGCGACAGCATGAACACCGCCATGCCTCTCATTAACAGACATTTTATTGGAAAAGTAGCGACATTTGAATAGTCTACATTGAGTTTTGTTCATCGCAAGTAAAATAGCATTTTAACATTTGTTTCCTTTTTCTATCCAAGGTTTTCTAACGCCTAAAGGTTTTAATTTTGAGGTCTTTTCCTTCATTTCCTTTGAAACACTTTAGGTTGCCTTGTGTATGAATGGTAAACCTGCCCCACCATTCACAAGTATCCACCTGTGTATCGCTACATTTTACTGTTTAACCTTTTAACATTTTGTGATGTTACAACCAAAAACTTCTATGTTTGTTATTAGGTTTTATGAGCGTTGTAAAGACAAGTTAGGCAGAGTTAGGTTATTACATAAAATCTTAAACTGAACATTTTGCAATCTTCTCATCATACAAAACCGGGAAAGAGTATGGTACGACAGCAAACCTACCAAGACATGGCACTTCACCTAAACTGACAAGACAGGCAAGGAGAGCATTAATCAGATAAGCAACCAATAGGCTCACGGTGACTCTGGAGGAGCTGCAGAGATCCACAGCTCAGGTGCGGGGAATCTGTTGACAGGACAACTGTTATTGCGACACTCCACAAATGGATTTTGTATCTTGAAAAATTAGTTTAACTGACGGCCTCAGCCCAACGTGACTAAGACACCAGTCTCAAGATGTATTACACTTGACAGGAAAGATTGTTCCATGATTATCTCAGGGGGACAGAATACAACTCCAAACTGCATTTTTTTTAGATTTTTACTTGGGAGACATTTTTAAAACATCTATGGTTAAAACTAGATGCATACATGGACTGTTTAAAAGACATATAATGTTTTTTTGTGCTCATTGTCAGACTTAAAATTTGACTAAACATTTCCTGGTTTAGGTTCGTTATGATTACCTAAATGGTCTTCATTTGATAAATGCCAGAACATGAGCAAGAAAAAATATATATATTTCTTACAGTTTACCAAACATTATGTGTATCTTTCACAAGCTTCTCACAATAATTTGACCGAATTTTGGCACAACTCCTTCTGACAGAGCTGGTGTAACCGAGTCAGGTTTGTAGGTCCCACACACACCTTTGTGTCTATTGTATCTAAAAACATTTATTTTACTGTCCTCACACTTTACTGTCACACACTTTAAAACTAACTTACAAGCTTGCACTGTTTTTCTACAAATGTAATAACAATTATTATTATGATGCCCTAATGTTTCAATGTTCATCAGACAAGATATGTCTCCAGAAATTAAGCTGCGTGCACCATAGTAAATTTGCTAACTTTAATTTGCCTTTTTAAGTAATTTTTTTTTTTTTTTGGAGTAATAGCTTCTTTCTCTCTAAGTGACTTTTCAGTCCACATTCATACACGACTTGTTTTACAGTAGACACCGGAAAACTGTGCCCAAGGTGATTCCAGAGTTGTGGAGGTCCACTATAATCCTCCCAATATTTTTGGCTGATTTCTTTAGATTTTTCCATGAAGAGAAAAGTGTCCCTGCAGGTGTGAGCTATAATAAATACATCCACAGATGCAACCCCATTTAAAACAGATGTTGTGACTTATTATTATTATATTATATATATTAATACATTTCGGATAAGGATGAAAGTAATTTTGAAAAAAATATCTTAAAAGAATGCTCTCTTTCATCTTTAGTATTTAGCAAAAACAAATAGTTTTGGTTATGCTAACTGACGTAATAAACGCTAGAAGATAACTGTTCTGATTTAATGTCATTTAAAAATGAAGGGTAATCTGTTTAATGCGCGGTATGTAAATATCTGGTTTCAGCTTTATTTGTGTCCTTCCGCTTCACAGTTATGCTCTACAGTAGGCAACCCTGTGTTGGTGTTTCACCCCAAAAAAAAGCTAATAAAACGCGTTAAGTTATGTGCCTGAAACCGTAACATCATTGTTTTTAGGTTGTTTTATGTTCCCATTAGCTTATCATTATTATGTATCCCATCCACATGACCTGAAACCGCAGGAAACCGCATCGCTCGCTACATGCGTCACATGACAGACGAGTCAAGTATGGAAGCTGTGGGTTCATTACACGCTTATAAATAGTAAAAACCAAAAAGTGAGCCTCTGTTATTTGTCAAAGTTTGGTTTTTAGTTTCATTATGACGGAGTAGCCTGCATCGGGGGGGAAAAGAAAAGAAATTAGTGTAACATATAAAGTTTAAAGGCTTAGTCCATAGAGGCAGGTTAGTAAAAGGCATATCAGGAAAGAAAGAATAAAAGACCAATCTTACCCACAGAAGTTGACACATCAGCTGAAATATTGTTTTGATCGGGTTTCCTATTTGACCACACATTTTTACACTTTATGGTCACCAAGAATCGATCGTGATCTGCCGATGTGAGGAAAACAGGAAGGAAACTCCAGCATGCCGCTCCTGTCCAGAGAAAACTCCTGGTTATAGAGAGGGAGTGGATATTTTTAATGGTGCGATAGGGAGCCCGTCTGATGCACTGATGAGCCCGTACTAAAAAACTTCCTTTCCTGCGACTAAAGAAAAAAAAAACCTTCCCCTAAAATGCGGAAAAGCCCGTCTGGTTTGATCCAGACCAAACCCAGTTTGGGATTAGTTTTGCAGAGTTCACAAAGAAGTTAAAGTCAGATCTCTGACAGGTGATGCTTCAGATGTTTTTATACATTCACATGAGAAAGGGACATAATTGTTCTTTTTTTTTTGGTGCTGCTGTTTGCATTGTTTTAATTTTCCTGAACGCGTCGACTTGGACTCAGAGGTCCAAGCTGAGCAACAGCGCCCTCAAGTGAGCTAAGTGAACAATAGGAACTAAGAGGATGGAAAGAAGACAAAATTGAGTTTGAGATGTTGCCTTAAAAAACAGCCATTGTACAACTTTCCGCTGTGCTTTTGTGAATAATGCTTGATACATTTTATGACTGACCGAAGCTCTAACAGAGTGAAGTTCAGTGGTCTGTATCAGAGTCTCTTCCTCCTCAGCAGCTGCAGTCAGTTTCTGCTCTAACAGCTCAGTGTGTCTGCAGTCTGACTGAGGGAGGTTTTTGTACAGCTACAAATCACTGTGTGAACACATCTTCACCATTTACTTCATGGTAACTCTGACAGTAATAAACTGCTGCATCTTCAGCCTGAACTTCACTGATGGTCAAAGTGAAGTCAGAGCCGCTTCCACTGCCACTAAACCGAGCTGGTGTTCCTGACTCAAGATTATTCACCCCATATATCAGGAGCTTTGGAGGCTGTCCTGGTTTCTGCTGATACCAGAACATGCCCTCATCTCCGTCATCCCATATGTAAACAGCCTGGTTTGTTGTACACTTGATAGTGACAGTGGATCCTGGTGTAAATGTCTCCAGTGGAGGTTGAGTCACAGTGATCTGAGCGCTGCATCCTGCAGACAAAAACATAATCCTTCATTTCTCAGCAGAAAGAAATGAGAGAAAATGCAGCACATCATGTTAGAAATGTTGCTGAGTGAATGAACCTGTAAAACAGCAGCAGGTCAGCGTCCAGATGAGGATGGTGATGAGGGTCATGGTGCTTGTTGGTTCTGTTGGCTTGACTGACAGATCTGAGTCCTGCAGTGTTGAACTCACAGGACTATAAACCTTCTCAGTTCACTGGAGGATCAGCTGACCATGCAAAGCCTCCTCTCTATGGAAATGATTTCTCTGCTCTCAGCACACTGAAGACAAACACAGACATTAAATCATCACAAACAGTTTTTGATGATCTTATTGAAATAGAAGAAGATAAAATGTAAACAACATGAAGGATTTTAGTTTTTGGATGAAAATCAAATCTGTCGTGAAGGTATATGTATAATTCTAACTTTTTCTTTGTAGTCATAGGTGAACATGTTATACATCAATACAAGCTGCTCTCTTTATTGCTTAATGAATGTAAATATTTTTGAGACGCATTTTTTGGTTTTAAACCTAATAGAATTTGAATTATTTAATAATGTTAAAATATTTAACACAATAGAAAGTAATGTTTGTTTTCCATTGATGATAAAGAGGAAAAATTGTTAAAAAGTATGAAGAAATTTTAAGCTGAATTAAATTTAGATGATTTGTAGATGAAATACAGTTTAAACTGTAAAATGTTCTACTCCGATAAACATAATTTCAGCAGCTAGATATTTGCTGACAGTGCAGGAGGTTTTTGTACGGCCTCTTAATGAGTTTGTATCACTGTGGTACACTTTTGGTGGAGGAACCAAACTCGTCGTTAACTGTAAGTACCTGAAAGCTTTACTTTGTTGCTAAATAAACTCTATTTACACTTTTTAACTTATCTAATTGAATTACCTACATTACCTGTTTGTATATTTTACAGGATTTCAATAACAATAAAATTGCTAAGTTGATGAATGAGACTTCCAGAAATGTGTGTTTGTTCTGGATTGTAAATGGTTCAATGCATAGAACAATTTAAACTTATTATCTTGAGAAGCAATAAAATGTATAGTTCAACATTATATTATTGTTTTATTATATGTTTTAATTCTTTCTTAGAATCAACCCTAAATTTTACTTAACAGTTTTTTCTTCATTAGGTCATTTACCCTTCTTATTTGAACATTTGTTTGTGATCTTTAATTAATATTTAAACTGTGATCTGAATTCCTGTTAAACTGAACTAATATTTTCAGAGTAAACTCAGATCAGCTTTGTGTTCACGGTTCATTTGTTTTCCATGTAGTTTAAAGGAAGTGAAAGAAGCAGAAGTCAACATTTGAACTGTTTCCACATGAATATTTCAGCTCTCTCAGTTTAATCAGCAGAAAATCATCAGAGTGATTCATTATTCAGAGTCACATATGATGAGAGACATATGAAGATGTCATTAATAATCCTGAAGAATGAAGCTTTGACGGTGTTTTTAGCAGCCTTCATTCTCATTGCTGCGTCTTTTCTCCCCCTCTCTCCTCCAGTGGGTGTGGTGCGGCCCACCCTGACCGTCCTCCCCCCCTCCAAAGAGGAGCAGCAGCAGAGCAGTGTCACGCTGGTGTGTCTGGCCAGCGGGGGCTTCCCCTCAACCTGGAGGCTGGGCTGGAAGGTGGGGGGCAGCAGCAGGTCCTCAGGGGTCTCTAACAGCCTGGAGGTCCTGGGGAGGGACGGCCTCTACAGCTGGAGCAGCACCCTGAGCCTCCCTGCAGAGCAGTGGAGGAAGGCGGGCTCAGTGAGCTGTGAGGCCAATCAGAGTGGAGAGAGTCCTGTCACTCAAACCCTGGACCCGGACCGCTGCTCAGAGTAGAGCTTCAGCTTCATGTCTGGAAATCATCGTGTTCTCATATTCTTTTTTTTACAACGATTAGTTTTCATGTTTATTTCTAAAATTCATATTCTTGATGTTTTCAAATGCAAACGGAAGTAAATGGATCGTTTTAATAAAAATGCAGATTTCTATGAATCCCTGTCTTTGTATTTATTGTGATTAAATCCCTGTTCTTTTTGTTTTCAGCATCATTTAAAGTTCCTTAAAGGTTTTAGAAACCTGGACAAGAAAAAGCCTTTAGGTAGAAATATAAACCTGTTCAGTGTTGGTGAAGGCAAATCTTCAGAAAACTACATGATCATCCATATTTATAAAAACATACTTTTATCAGCTTTGTTTTAAAATGATCTATAGTCAGTGAGTTTGAACATTAATTTATTTTTAGATTAGTTTTCTCATGCAGTGTTCACTGAACCAGTTCTGCTCACATTCTCTGCACCTGCAGTCTTCAGTCAGACTGAAGGAGGTTTTTGTACGGCTCTAAATCACTGTGTGAACGCACCGCCATGGTTACCCAGACAGTAATAATCTCCAACATCTTCAGCCTGAAAACCACTGATGGTTAAAGTGTAACTAGAACCAGATCTACTGCCTGTGAATCTAGATGGAGTTCCTGAGAAGAGATTTGAAACTTTGTATATCAGAAGTTTGGGAGGCTGTCCGGGTTTCTGAAGGTACCAACTGAGGTCAGCACCAATATTAGAACTTCCTGTGGCGCTGATGGTCACAGTCGCTCCAACACTGACTGACTTTGAACTTTCAGACTGAGTCAGAAAATTGTTGGCTGATGATCCTGAAATGAGAAATGAACAATTGTAAGTCTAAATATTAAAGACAAATTATTTTTTTAAATCAAGCTCGAATTCAAATAAAAGAAAAATATATTAGAATGATTTAAAAGTAAGTCTGACCCTGAGTGAGAAAACTAAACACAACAATCAAAGCTACTGGAGACATCATCCTGATGCGTCTGTTTTAGTGTCAGAGCATGAACACACTTTGGACCTTCTGTAACACAGGAACTTAAACTGTGAGGAGCAGTGATGCATTGAGATCATGTAAATCCACATCTGCTCTGATGACAGAAAAAACGGTGGGGATCTGAACCGCCACTTCATCTCCTGAGAATATTCAGTTCTCATTTTAACTTCACTTGAATTGTTGTATTTGTTAATTGTTCATGTTGTTTTCTTTATACAACACTTTTCTAATATTTCTACTTCCCTCACATGTCATCTATTGTTATAAACTAAGTAAAATACATCTAAAAACCCAGAGAATGTTTAGAATGAAATAGATAAAAAATATAAACAGGAGTTTCATTGAACAACATAGAAAACTTACATGAAGTCCAAACCTATATTGTAACCTGCTACAAGGTAGAATTAGGAGCCATTGAAAATGATCCAAACTATTGTGTGAATGGTGTCATTTATACTGGAGCATTCAGTCGTTCCAGGTCGTTGCACTTTACTGCTTAGATAATACTAATTGAAAATCCTATAACAGACATTAAGTTGAATGCTACATGTAGAGCAAAGCTGATGATTTTCATAATAAAGGACTGTGAACAACATATAAACACAGTTAATCTAAAGCTCCATTAAAGGAGGAGTGATGCATTCAAATGATCTAATGTATAGCCGTTGCTTTTAGCAACTTTTAATAAACCTTTAGTGTCTAAATTTCAACAAGCTCCATCACTATGAGAATGAGATCTTCTTTCAGGTCTATGTTTTTCTCTGGACATGACCTTTTTTTATAAAACCGATGAACTAATTTTTAATGGCCAGTATAGATCATAACAGGCATGGAGTATTCAAGTCCACTCAGACACAGGTCTTGACTCGAGTCACGTTTAAAGGACTTGTGGCTTTATTTGAGCAGCACACTGATGACTTGCATCATTAGGAGCTAAACTTGGACTCGGACTCCGACATGTGAAATTGCTATTGTGTGAATTAGCTCTTTAACTGATGCTAATATTAGCTTGTTTGATGAGGGTCAGATTACTGGACTATTTAATTACCACTTCCTAAAGCCTTTGCAAGTGTTGTGGGAAGAAATATCTTCTTCCCATCACAGGAATGAGGCTGGAGTCTGCATCGGCGTTTTTCATATTTTATTACGGCCAGTCTTGTACATGAGCCCGTCTGGGCCAACGCTTGAACTCTCTCACACCCAGATCATGTCTGCCTTCTCTGCCAGAAGCTTCTGCCTTCAGTCTTATGTCTTCATTTCACGGTTAACTAAAACACTCCTCACAGCTGAGGAGTCAGCAGTTATATCAGAGTGGGTGAAAGGCCTCTTCCCTAACTTGAATAATTATGCAATATTCCCCAGATTCCTTTACTGATATTTACTTAATCAATTAATTGACATAACATTGAAATGTTCTGTAACAGTGTACGGGTGACATGTCGAATATAAGCATGTTTTATTATTTTCCGCATGTTACTGTGTCAGCTTGGTGCTAGTTTGGGGGTAAATTAAACATTAAAAAAGTAAACCATGTATGGGTGCTATTATTCTAGTCTTAAAATCTACAACGTTCTCTCTTAGTTATGACTTGCTCTCAGTTTATAATGACTTGACTTGGACCAGAAGATTCATTTTGGGACATGGACTTTTTGGACTTGATCTGGATTATTTTAGATTCTGTTGGTTTGCCGTGTGTGTGCGCCATACGAGCGAGTCATCTTCTCCCTGAGAAGATCTTTAGAGGCAGGCGTCCAGCTGATCTACGTACCTGAGGACAATCCTGCTGATTCCTACCTGAGGGTTAAAAGAGGCTGCAGGTCGATCATTTGGCGTCTGATGGTCCAACATTGTTGGTAGAGTCAAGCCACACTTCCCCGTTTTTTCGTTTAAAGTTTGTCTCATCGTGCCTGTTCTCTGTTGAAGATCACCATACTCACCTCAAGGTTCTGTGTCTCCAGGTTGGAGTATTGTCCCAGAATCCTGAAACCGGCCAGATCTCCTCAGAAAATACCTTTGTCTGCCTGCAGTCTCGCCCTCACCTTGCCTGCCTTCCCGCTCTCCCACGTTCTCGCACCTGTGGAGCTGGATTCACACCTTAACCATCTTTCATCCACATTTAAGCCACTGAAAACCAGTAAGCCCTGTTTCCTGTAAAGCTTGCCGGCCAATTCGTCCACTCTGGTTAACTCTGTGCTCCCGTTCCAGATGCCGACTGAGATTGATCGTTCCAGAAAAGCTCTGGATTGCACATTTGAAATTAACTTACTTATCTTTTTCGCTGTCTCTGCTCCGGTTCCTGCATGTGGGTCAAAAAGCTTCCTACTAATATGACAGATTAATCCTATGTGACTTGGACTTGGATTCGAACGCTAAGGCCTCGAGTGTGACTTGGGCTTGAGAGATGGTGACTTGACTTGATTTACTTCAAAAAAGATAAAGTATTTCAGAACTATTTTACCAATGGTCACTTTGTTTTTGTTGCTTTTCATGTTATTTTTTAGGTATCAAGATGCTTTCTGTCCTCATGTAAAATCAATCTGCTCCTTTTTGAATTTCAACAATTGGAAGTCACATTTTTTTTCTAGATCCTATCATTTGTTTGACATGACGTGAAAAAGTTCCATATAAATGAAATTTCTTGAGTTATCTTTGAGGTTTCTGTCAGCTCTGAGTTCAGTGGTCTGTATCAGAGTCTCTTCCTCCTCAGCAGCTGCAGTCAGTTTCTGCTCTAACAGCTCAGTGTGTCTGCAGTCTGACTGAGGGAGGCTTTTGTACAGCTACAAATCACTGTGTGAACACATTTTCATCATTTACTTCATGGTAACTCTGACAGTAATAAACTGCTGCATCTTCAGCCTGAACTCCACTGATGGTCAAAGTGAAGTCAGAGCCGCTTCCACTGCCACTAAACCGAGCTGGTGTTCCTGACTGAAGCTTTCTTGTGTAATATATCAGGAGCTTTGGTGGCTGTCCTGGTTTCTGCTGATACCAGAACATGCCCTCATCTCCGTCATCCCATATGTTAACAGCCTGGTTTGTTGTACACTTGATAGTGACAGTGGATCCTGGTGTAAATGTCTCCAGTGGAGGTTGAGTCACAGTGATCTGAGCGCTGCATCCTGCAGACAAAAACATAATCCTTCATTTCTCAGCAGAAAGAAATGAGAGAAAATGCAGCACATCATGTTAGAAATGTTGCTGAGTGAATGAACCTGTAAAACAGCAGCAGGTCAGCGTCCAGATGAGGATGGTGATGAGGGTCATGGTGCTTGTTGGTTCTGTTGGCTTGACTGACAGATCTGAGTCCTGCAGTGTTGAACTCACAGGACTATAAACCTTCTCAGTTCACTGGAGGATCAGCTGACCATGCAAAGCCTCCTCTCTATGGAAATGATTTCTCTGCTCTCAGCACACTGAAGACAAACACAGACATTAAATCATCACAAACAGTTTGTGATGATCTTATTGAAATAGAAGAAGATAAAATGTAAACAACATGAAGGATTTTAGTTTTTGGATGAAAATCAAATCTGTCGTGAAGGTATATGTATAATTCTAACTTTTTCTTTGTAGTCATAGGTGAACATGTTATACATCAATACAAGCTGCTCTCTTTATTGCTTAATGAATGTAAATGTTTTTGAGACGCATTTTTTGGTTTTAAACCTAATAGAATTTGAATTATTTAATAATGTTAAAATATTTAACACAATAGAAAGTAATGTTTGTTTTCCATTGATGATAAAGAGGAAAAATTGTTAAAAAGTATGAAGAAATTTTAAGCTGAATTAAATTTAGATGATTTGTAGATGAAATACAGTTTAAACTGTAAAATGTTCTACTCCGATAAACATAATTTCAGCAGCTAGATATTTGCTGACAGTGCAGGAGGTTTTTGTACGGCCTCTTAATGAGTTTGTATCACTGTGGTGGACTTTTGGTGGAGGAACCAAACTCGTCGTTAACTGTAAGTACCTGAAAGCTTTACTTTGTTGCTAAATAAACTCTATTTACACTTTTTAACTTATCTAATTGAATTACCTACATTACCTGTTTGTATATTTTACAGGATTTCAATAACAATAAAATTGCTAAGTTGATGAATGAGACTTCCAGAAATTTGTGTTTGTTCTGGATTGTAAATGGTTCAATGCATAGAACAATTTAAACTTATTATCTTGAGAAGCAATAAAATGTATAGTTCAACATTATATTATTGTTTTATTATATGTTTTAATTCTTTCTTAGAATCAACCCTAAATTTTACTTAACAGTTTTTTCTTCATTAGGTCATTTACCCTTCTTATTTGAACATTTGTTTGTGATCTTTAATTAATATTTAAACTGTGATCTGAATTCCTGTTAAACTGAACTAATATTTTCAGAGTAAACTCAGATCAGCTTTGTGTTCACGGTTCATTTGTTTTCCATGTAGTTTATAGGAAGTGAAAGAAACAGATGTCAACATTTGAACTGTTTCCACATGAATATTTCAGCTCTCTCAGTTTAATCAGCAGAAAATTATCAGAGTGATTCATTATTCAGAGTCACATATGATGAGAGACATATGAAGATGTCCTTAATAATCCTGAAGAATGAAGCTTTGAAGGTGTTTTTAGCAGCCTTCATTCTCATTGCTGCGTCTTTTCTCCCCCTCTCTCCTCCAGTGGGTGTGGTGCGGCCCACCCTGACCGTCCTCCCCCCCTCCAAAGAGGAGCAGCAGCAGAGCAGTGTCACGCTGGTGTGTCTGGCCAGCGGGGGCTTCCCCTCAACCTGGAGGCTGGGCTGGAAGGTGGGGGGCAGCAGCAGGTCCTCAGGGGTCTCTAACAGCCTGGAGGTCCTGGGGAGGGACGGCCTCTACAGCTGGAGCAGCACCCTGAGCCTCCCTGCAGAGCAGTGGAGGAAGGCGGGCTCAGTGAGCTGTGAGGCCAATCAGAGTGGAGAGAGTCCTGTCACTCAAACCCTGGACCCGGACCGCTGCTCAGAGTAGAGCTTCAGCTTCATGTCTGGAAATCATCGTGTTCTCATATTTTTTTTACAATGATTAGTTTTCATGTTTATTTCTAAAATTCATATTCTTGATGTTTTCAAATGCAAACGGAAGTAAATAGATCGTTTTAATAAAAATGCAGATTTCTATGAATCCCTGTCTTTGTATTTATTGTGATTAAATCCCTGTTCTTTTTGTTTTCAGCATCATTTAAAGTTCCTTAAAGGTTTTAGAAACCTGGACAAGAAAAAGCCTTTAGGTAGAAATATAAACCTGTTCAGTGTTGGTGAAGGCAAATCTTCAGAAAACTACATGATCATCCATATTTATAAAAAAATACTTTTATCAGCTTTGTTTTAAAATGATCTATAGTCAGTGAGTTTGAACATTAATTTATTTTTAGATTAGTTTTCTCATGCAGTGTTCACTGAACCAGTTCTGCTCACATTCTCTGCACCTGCAGTCTTCAGTCAGACTGAAGGAGGTTTTTGTACGGCTCTAAATCACTGTGTGAACGCACCGCCATGGTCACCCAGACAGTAATAATCTCCAACATCTTCAGCCTGAAAACCACTGATGGTTAAAGTGTAACTAGAACCAGATCTACTGCCTGTGAATCTAGATGGAGTTCCTGAGAAGAGATTTGAAACTTTGTATATCAGAAGTTTGGGAGGCTGTCCGGGTTTCCTAAGGTACCAACTGAGGTCAGGACCAATATTAGAACTTCCTGTGGCGCTGATGGTCACAGTCGCTCCAACACTGACTGACTTTGAACTTTCAGACTGAGTTAGAAAATTGTTGGCAGATGATCCTGAAATGAGAAATGAACAATTGTAAGTCTAAATATTAAAGAAAAACAATTTTTTAAAATCAAGCTCGAATTCAAATAAAAGAAAAATCTATTAGAATGATTTAAAAGTAAGTCTGACCCTGAGTGAGAAAACTAAACACAACAATCAAAGCTACTGGAGACATCATCCTGATGCGTCTGTTTTAGTGTCAGAGCATGAACACACTTTGGACCTTCTGTAACAGAGGAACTTAAACTGTGAGGAGCAGTGATGCATTGAGATCATGTAAATCCACATCTGCTCTGATGACAGAAAAAACGGTGGGGATCTGAACCGCCACTTCATCTCCTGAGAATATTCAGTTCTCATTTTAACTTCACTTGAATTTTTGCATTTGTTAATTGTTCATGTTGTTTTCTTTATACAACACTTTTCTAATATTTCTACTTCCCTCACATGTCATCTATTGTTATAAACTAAGTAAAATACATCTAAAAACCCAGAGAATGTTTAGAATGAAATAGATAAAAAATATAAACAGGAGTTTCATTGAACAACATAGAAAACTGACATGAAGTCCAAACCTATATTGTAACCTGCTACAAGGTAGAATTAGGAGCCATTGAAAATGATCCAAACTATTGTGTGAATGGTGTCATTTATACTGGAGCATTCAGTCGTTCCAGGTCGTTGCACTTTACTGCTTTGATAATACTAATTGAAAAACCTATAACAGACATTAAGTTGAATGCTACATGTAGAGCAAAGCTGATGATTTTTATAATAAAGGACTGTGAACAACATATAAACACAGTTAATCTATAGCTCCATTAAAGGAGGAGTGATGCATTCAAATGATCTAATGTATAGCCGTTGCTTTTAGCAACTTTTAATAAACTTTTAGTGTCTAAATTTCAACAAGCTCCATCACTATGAGAATGAGATCTTCTTTCAGGTCTATGTTTTTCTCTGGACATGACCTTTTTTTATAAAACCGATGAACTAATTTTTAATGGCCAGTATAGATCATAACAGGCATGGAGTATTCAAGTCCACTCAGACACAGGTCTTGACTCGAGTCACGTTTAAAGGACTTGTGGCTTTATTTGAGCAGCACACTGATGACTTGCATCATTAGGAGCTAAACTTGGACTCGGACTCCGACATGTGAAATTGCTATTGTGTGAATTAGCTCTTTAACTGATGCTAATATTAGCTTGTTTGATGAGGGTCAGATTACTGGACTATTTAATTACCACTTCCTAAAGCCTTTGCAAGTGTTGTGGGAAGAAATATCTTCTTCCCATCACAGGAATGAGGCTGGAGTCTGCATCGGCGTTTTTCATATTTTATTACGGCCAGTCTTGTACATGAGCCCGTCTGGGCCAACGCTTGAACTCTCTCACACCCAGATCATGTCTGCCTTCTCTGCCAGAAGCTTCTGCCTTCAGTCTTATGTCTTCATTTCACGGTTAACTAAAACACTCCTCACAGCTGAGGAGTCAGCAGTTATATCAGAGTGGGTGAAAGGCCTCTTCCCTAACTTGAATAATTATGCAATATTCCCCAGATTCCTTTACTGATATTTACTTAATCAATTAATTGACATAACATTGAAATGTTCTGTAACAGTGTACGGGTGACATGTCGAATATAAGCATGTTTTATTATTTTCCGCATGTTACTGTGTCAGCTTGGTGCTAGTTTGGGGGTAAATTAAACATTAAAAAAGTAAACCATGTATGGGTGCTATTATTCTAGTCTTAAAATCTACAACGTTCTCTCTTAGTTATGACTTGCTCTCAGTTTATAATGACTTGACTTGGACCAGAAGATTCATTTTGGGACATGGACTTTTTGGACTTGATCTGGATTATTTTAGATTCTGTTGGTTTGCCGTGTGTGTGCGCCATACGAGCGAGTCATCTTCTCCCTGAGAAGATCTTTAGAGGCAGGCGTCCAGCTGATCTACGTACCTGAGGACAATCCTGCTGATTCCTACCTGAGGTTTAAAAGAGGCTGCAGGTTGATCATTTGGCGTCTGATGGTCCAACATTGTTGGTAGAGTCAAGCCACACTTCCCCGTTTTTTCGTTTAAAGTTTGTCTCATCGTGGCTGTTCTCTGTTGAAGATCACCATACTCACCTCAAGGTTCTGTGTCTCCAGGTTGGAGTATTGTCCCAGAATCCTGAAACCGGCCAGATCTCCTCAGAAAATACCTTTGTCTACCTGCAGTCTCGCCCTCACCTTGCCTGCCTTCCCGCTCTCCCACGTTCTCGCACCTGTGGAGCTGGATTCACACCTTAACCATCTTTCATCCACATTTAAGCCACTGAAAACCAGTAAGCCCTGTTTCCTGTAAAGCTTGCCGGCCAATTCGTCCACTCTGGTTAACTCTGTGCTCCCGTTCCAGATGCCGACTGAGATTGATCGTTCCAGAAAAGCTCTGGATTGCACATTTGAAATTAACTTACTTATCTTTTTCGCTGTCTCTGCTCCGTTTCCTGCATGTGGGTCAAAAAGCTTCCTACTAATATGACAGATTAATCCTATGTGACTTGGACTTGGACTCGAACGCTAAGGCCTCGAGTGTGACTTGGGCTTGAGAGATGGTGACTTGATTTACTTCAAAAAAGATAAAGTATTTCAGAACTATTTTACCAATGGTCACTTTGTTTTTGTTGCTTTTCATGTTATTTTTTAGGTATCAAGATGCTTTCTGTCCTCATGTAAAATCAATCTGCTCCTTTTTGAATTTCAACAATTGGAAGTCACTTTTTTTTTCTAGATCCTATCATTTGTTTGACATGACGTGAAAAAGTTCCATATAAATGAAATTTCTTGAGTTATATTTGAGGTTTCTGTCAGCTCTGAGTTCAGTGGTCTGTATCAGAGTCTCTTCCTCCTCAGCAGCTGCAGTCAGTTTCTGCTCTAACAGCTCAGTGTGTCTGCAGTCTGACTGAGGGAGGTTTTTGTACAGCTACAAATCACTGTGTGAACACATCTTCACCATTTACTTCATGGTAACTCTGACAGTAATAAACTGCTGCATCTTCAGCCTGAACTCCACTGATGGTCAAAGTGAAGTCAGTCCCGCTTCCACTGCCGCTAAATTGGTCTGGTGTTCCTGACTCAAGATTATTCACCCAATACATCAGGAGCTTTGGAGGCTGTCCTGGTTTCTGCTGATACCAGGACATGCCCTCATATCCACCTAAATCTATGTAAACAGCCTGATTTGTTGTACACTTGATAGTGACAGTGGATCCTGGTGTAAATGTCTCCAGTGGAGGTTGAGTCACAGTGATCTGAGCGCTGCATCCTGCAGACAAAAACATAATCCTTCATTTCTCAGCAGAAAGAAATGAGAGAAAATGCAGCACATCATGTTAGAAATGTTGCTGAGTGAATGAACCTGTAAAACAGCAGCAGGTCAGCGTCCAGATGAGGATGGTGATGAGGGTCATGGTGCTTGTTGGTTCTGCTGGCTTGACTGACAGATCTGAGTCTTGCAGTGTTGAACTCACAGGACTATAAACCTTCTCAGTTCACTGGAGGATCAGCTGACCATGCAAAGCCTCCTCTCTATGGAAATGATTTCTCTGCTCTCAGCACACTGAAGACAAACAGAGACATTAAATCATCACTAATACTGTTTGAACTGAAAACATACAGAACAGCAATCAATTTTTTATACAATTAAATTCCACAAAATTCATGTGTTTTTAATTCTAACATTAAATCTATTAAAATTGACTCATGATAAATAAGAAAAGCAGGAAAGTAAAAAAAAAGAACTTCTGAACCCAGAAGTGAAGCATGTATCTTTTTAACAAAACTAGCAGCATCTTTGTATTTCTAAAATATTATTTTAGAAACAACTTGTCCAAATGTGATCAAGTTTGTCTGGAGACTATGTATACTTTGCTGAGTTTTCCTCTTTCTTATCTTTGATGGCTAAAGGCCAAAGTTGTTTTACCAAAGAACACTTAGCTTTTCCAGATCATTATGTATCAAGTTTTATGTAAAAAGTATTTGATTTATTTAGGAAATTCATATATTGATCCACTTTAGCTGTTGTGAAAATACCAATTTATATATACAGTCATATCGGGAAAATTTTGAATCAGTTCTTACAAAAGATATTTGTTTTTTAATTTTTTATAATAATCCGGACACTCGAGTTTCTAATAGGAATGCATGCATTTCTGCTTATAATAAACATTAACATGTTCATTTTGTCTATTATGAAGGCAGAGAGCTTAATTTGCCCCAGAAATAAAGGCAACCAAAACTATATGTCCTTTTTTTTAGAGTGAGACATGACCATGACTGAACATCTGGAGATGCGAAATGGGGGTTAGGGTTTCATGCACGAAAGTCATAGTTTAAGTTCCCATTCCTGTAAGTCAACACTTTTTGTGCATTTGCATGTGTCAGACTGTTTCTGTGAGCAGTGGTCCATGTTAGTATCCTTGTACCCAGCTGTCTGATACGAGGGAGGTTTTTGTACGGCTTTGCAACACTGTGTGCACAGGCCCACATATGCACCCATACAGTAATAATCTCCTGCATCTTCAGCCTGAACCCCGCTGATTGTCAGAGTGAACTGAGGCTCTGATCCACTGCTGCTGAAATGACTTGGAGCAGATTGACGTATGCTGATTTTATAAAACAGCAGCTTGGGAGGCTGTCCAGGTTTCTGCAGGTACCAACTCAGATCTCATCAACTCCTTGACTGGCTGTGCAGCTCAGAGAGACCGTCTCCCCCAAAGCTGCAGACTTCACAGCAGGAGACTGAGTCACAGATGGATTTGCTGTCAACCCTATTTAGAAAAAACATAACAGAATTGTGCTAAATCTTACTGAATGAAATTGAACATCCAGCATTAAAAGTATTGTTCATAATATCCTAATTCACCATGAAACTGGACTGCCAGTATGGGCAAAATAATCAGACACAGCGTCATTGTGGATGTATGCGATAGAATAAAACCAAATACAATACTGACCACACAGCATAGCGCTTTAATAAAGCCTGATGTTCAGTGAAGTGCAGATATTCAAATTACAACGTGGCTGAGGACAGAGCAGCACAGGGGGAGCTGAATGAAAAGTTTTGGTTTCTGCATCATATACAGCACAGACAGAGGCTGCCCTCTTGTGTCAGAATGAAGGGAATATAAATTAAAAACGATGAAATTATATAGCACATCTAAAAAACAGGAAATAATTAAGACTCTATGAGATTTAATAAAAGTATACATAATAAAAACATAAGTCGTTTTAAGTTAAGTAAGTTGCTTTTTTGTTTGTTTGTTTGTTTTTTTCCCAGCGGGCGTGACACAGACTGTATATATAAAACACAGCATGTTCTGCTCTGCCTGCTCAGCAGACATGTTTCACCAAAGTTCTAAAGAATAAGATAGAAGCACCTATTTAATTAAATGCAAGACAAGGATTTTTTTCTTCCTAAATCAAAACAGGGAGTCAGTGATGTAAAGCCAGCACTGGGAAATGGGCTCTCTCCTGTTATAAGATGAGCTGTCGCCTTTTGAACAAACTCTCATCCTGACGGGGTGTTCACAGCTTTGCTCCAAAGCCCATTGTAATTGTCCAGCTAAAACTAAATAAATGTGTGTCTGTGATTCTCTTCAAAAGGACAAACTGATAAAATACATTCAAGTTTGGATCTCTGACAGCATCATTGCATTGCATTTCTATTCATTTTAGAACTCCATTTGTTTCTGACTTTGCACTTACAACTACAGGTAAGTGTATTTCAAACCCTACCATTTACCTGTTTTTAATTTACATCTTAATCCTAATCCTAACTTCTAACCCTGCGTGATCTGCATGGTACTAACATTGCCATCAAAAAGGTCCTAAAGAGGTTACATAAACAAGTACAAACACAATACCTAAACACTGAACAGGTTTGTAGGTTTATTAATTTATTTGTATGTATTTGTGAGTATGTACTGTGTGCATGTGTAAGTATTACCTCATTTTCTCCACTCTTTTCTTTGCTTTCCTCTGTTTGTCTTTTGTGTCATGCCATCTCCCTGTTCTCCCCTGATCCAGATTAGGTCTGTCGTGCCTTTAAATAAACAGGAGCAATAGTTCCGTCTACAACTCTGTAGAACAAATCTACCCTGACACCGTTAGGCTACTCCTCCCACCCTGATGTTTTCCTAAACCTGGCTGTTTAGGGAAAACAATACAGTATTTTCATACTGTGGAATAATAGCATCATGTGTTTTCTTGAACGTAATCAACAACAAATGAAAAATGTTTTAGTATCTCTGTATTTATTATTTCAAGCCTTTATGTGTTATAATTTTTATGTTTATGGCTTACAGGTTATAAAAACTCTAAATTGGCAAAATCTCAGAAAATAAGAATATTTTATGAAATCAATAAAAACAAGGATTTTAAATAGAGAAATGTCGGACCTCTGAAAAGTATAATCATGCATCTGTACTCAGTACTTGGTTTGGTTTGGATCCGTCTGTGTGTGGTGGCTCTTGGTGCACTAACTCCAGCCTCAGTCAGGTCAGCAGACTTCCCCATGATTGTGATTTCGACTGAGCCAGACTGAGAGACTATTTAAAGGCTCGGGGAGCCTTTGTAGGTGTTTTGGATTAATTAGCTGAGAGTGTGACACTTTGAGCCTAAAGTATTGAACCTTTTCACAATACTGTAATTTTGAGATTTTCATAAGCTGTAAGCCATAATCATCAAAAATGATGAGAAATTAATGTTTGAAATATCTCCCTTTGCATGTAATGAGTTTATGTCATATATTAGTTTCACAATTTAAACTGGATTACTGAAAAAAAAAGAACTTTTGCACCTGTATATATATCATGACTTTCTGTGCCTTTGTGCATTGGGTCCAGCTCAAAGCTTAATTGTAATCAATGGCATCAGTGAGACACAAAAACCCTTCAGCTCCAAGTTTATTCATAATTTAATAACTCTTTGGATTTTATTTAGGGACAAAAGTTTCTCATTTTATGAGTGACAAAAAACGATTTCATTTCACACTTTTAAAAGGTCATGTATAAAATAAACAGTTGGATTATTTGTTCTGGTTTATGCAACAAGTGGATGGGTTTGGTTTTATCTATGCCAACCTGTCAGCCACCATATAACTGTTTTACTGCAACACACACCTGCTAAAGGGACATTTTGTTTTTTCTGCTCATTTTCTGTGTTCACAGGTAATTTATTGCGTGGCTGGATTATTAAGGCATCACATGGTCCATGATTCCACAAAACTAGGGAACTAACTCTGAACCAGAACACAGAGATATCCTGAACACCATTTTATAAATGTCCCCTGCTGTTAGTTACAACAATGAAGTAACAATATATATGTATATATATATTATCAGTTGTTAAACATACAAGACAATTACATAATATACAGACAATGTAAAAAAAAATCCTCCAGTGTAAAATTTAATATACTAGAGATGATATTTGTGTTGTACAAAGATCGGGAGATGAACAGCAAGGAAGATAACTAGTGAAAGATAAACAGGACATGCAGAAGAACAATCGTACTAAGAAAGAACATTGGCTTTAAGGTTTTGTAACAAACTTTTTATGAAGTAACCTGCATTCAGATGAGCTTGCCCACAAAAAGTACTGAGATTACTCAGTTTTACTGACGTTTAGGGTTACAAAAAGGACACTGACAGGGTTTTTCCACTGCACAAAGAGAACACTGTCCCATTCTGGGTCCCAGCACAGCAAAGGTTTTAAGTTTCATGCACCATTCAGATCCCCTGGACCAAAAAGTCCACATGTAACCATAGACCACAACCGAACGACGCTGGAGAGTTCAAATAGCAGAATTCTGAATGAGGTTTTTTTGGTTTCTTTTCCTTGGAAAAGGAGAGTCTAGGACTGAACTTGTGCTGCATAAATAAGTGAATTTATGTATCTCTCCAGCTGTAGAATTAAATACTTAACGTGCAAAGATTCTCAAATAAGATTGATTTTGCATTTCGGGCATGTTTCAAAAAACACAAGCACCGCAGGCATCTAACAGGAACCTTTGGCTTCACGCTGCTGAGGAGCAAGGCACAAACGTAAAATGAGAAGATTATCAGTCCAGAAACAAAAGGAAAGTGGAGCAGCATTTTAAGACAACCAAAAAAAAAAACTATTGGGGAACTTCCTATTATCATATACCACTGAAAAACAACTGGTGGTCCATGTTTTTTTTTTAAAGTCTCTGAACCCAAGGGGGAGGGTTAGCGATTGCTCTTCATTGCCTCTTTAGCTGCCAGGATGAGAGGAGTGAGACTGGACAGAGGTTTGGCCTGCTTCAGGAATGGATGCTAGAGAAGAACACGGAAAAGGATACACAAAATTAACTCAGCTAAAATAATAATGTATGCTCCAACTGTACATTTGGCAACTAAATGTTTATAATTTTAATATTTATGGGTTCCGACTGCAAGCTTGTAAAAAGATGCCTTCTTGGATTGATCTCTAGTTCTGAAGAGTACAAAATCAAAGTGATCAAGTGGGGTTAAAGATTAACTGAAAAGAATGGAAAAGCACATCAACAATGATGGTAAAACATAAGAATACAGTTTGTGCAGTGCAGTACAATAAACTACACAGCAATATGAACAATAAGCAGAGCCAGAGTCCTGAATCAAGCATCACTAATAGACTGACATAGGTGGGAAAATAAGATTCTGCTTTACCAATGTCGGGACATACTCAAAGGTGATGGACATGTACATATCCAATTTGAGGTCCTAAATCAACACTTATGAGGTATGACTTGCATTAGAATCCCCATAAAACAATTAAGACTTTTAATAACCCGCTGTGAGAATATGAAATGACAAAACAAAATTTTCTGCCATTCAAGAGTTTTCAGCGCCTTATCGAAAGTTAAACTCTTACAGGTTGTTTCACACATCCTGACAGATATTACACCTCTAAGCAAAGTAAATAAGGGTTAATACGCTTCTCTTATAGTATCCATGGCTGGAGAAAGACACATGCTTTTTCTAGAAAGACTCTTAAAGTCATAAAACCAAATTCTCCCGCATGGTTGAAAACAAGGTGACAATACAGGTAGGATTAATTACTTTGTTTTTGAATTGAACTGACTTGAATTAAACACTTTGCAAACAATACGCACGACTAAAATACGAAGCTTTTGTTGTACCTGCAGCAACTCTTTGCCAGAACCTCGTTTCTCCACGTCCATCTCCAGAGAGCTGGCCAGGAAGGTCCTGAAGACGGGAGATAACTTCTCTGGATTTTGCAGCTCAGGGGTCCCGTTGGTGGCGATTAAATACAATGCCTGGAAATCAGAGGAAAGGCCTGGTTAAAAAATCTAGAAATATAATATTTTTAACAAAAAATTATTAGATTATCAAACAAAAAGTTCTGAAAAATACTTTATACTATCGTGTTTTTATGTTAGATTGTTTATTTTGTATTTAATTTCTAATCCAGATGTTTACAGAAGTCCATGCTGGAGGCTTTGCATCTTTCCTAAATGTTGATTTAGCATTCTACTGTCAGCCACGTGATGGCGCAAGAGAAAAGGCATTAGACCACCATCCAATTGATGTGGAAAACATTTCTCTGCTTAGGAGAATTAGAAATAAGACAATCCTAAAAGTATTCATGATTTGAGTTCTTTCATTACACATAATGTGATTTAAGGCACTCCAATCAACAATTTTAGAGATATTTCCACTTGGATCACCATGTTGTAAATGCTGAAATTGCCATAAAAGTAATTCAAATATATTGACTCAGGTGTTTGGAGGAGTCCAAGTGAGGCATTCAAGGTTAAAAACACTAGATTGAATATTAACCATGGTAGTGGCAGGACATGCTGTGGGGCTTTCTCAGTGCCAATGATACTGCTGATTTGCACATACTGGAAGGAAATAGAAAGATGAGGGACTATTTTGACTCCGTTTAAGCATTAAGCATGCACAGTTGACTGGTTATCCGCCCTCCTGGGACACACTCACCCTGAGAGGATTCTCATTGAGATACGGAGGCTCTCCCTCCACCATTTCTATGGCCATGATGCCCAGGGACCAAATGTCCACTTTGGGTCCGTAAGCCTTCCTCGTCACCACCTCTGGAGCCATCCAGTATGGAGTTCCCACCATGGTGCTGCGCTTGTTCTGCTCAGGGGTGATTTGGGCACAGAACCCAAAGTCGGCTGCAAAAACAGAAAAGGTTTCCTGAATGTACTCAACATAAATGGACTTGTAGGTCTGTTGAGAACAATATGTGGATGAATAGATCCTTCCTTACTGAGCTTGACTGATCCGTCCATCCCTAGAAGGACATTGTCACTCTTGATGTCTCTGTGAATGACCTGGTTTGCATGAAGAAACTCCAAGGCCTGAAGGACCTAAACACAAAAAGTGAAGAAATAAAGCAAGTTGGCACACGTACAAGTCTTACAGATGAAGCAACTGGTGAAAGTATTAGCACCTCTTGAACTTCTCCATATTTTGTCATGTTAGAACCAAAAAATTCAGAGTATTTTGGAGGACTTTATGTAATTGACCGACACAGGTTAGTGCTTCCTGTGAACTGGAAGGAAATAGATACATGGTTTTCAAAAAATAATCTTCCAAAAGAAAAAAACTGAGAGAAAGTGCTTTTCAGCTGCAAGGGTTTTTGGATAATTTTCCACATAGGCTGATAAAAAAAATGGCTAAACTTACTCATATGGACTGGATGACGTCTGTGAACAGCAATTTTCAAAGCTTGCCACAGATTCTCAACTGTATTTAGGTCTGGACTGTGACTGGACCATTCGAGCACATGGCTAAATAGATCTGAACTGTTCTCTTGAAGCTCTGGCTTTATGTTTAGGGTCCTTGATCTGATGGAAGGGGAACTTCTGCCAAGTCTCAAGTGTTTTGCAGTATAGGAGTAATACATGTGAAACTCGAAGATTAGAATATCGTGCAAAAGTTCATTAATTTCAGTAATTCAACTTAAAAGGTGATTCGAATATATGATATATATGATAGTGACACACTCTAATCAGCTAATTAATCCAAAACACCTACAAAGCGTTCCTGAGCCTTTAAATTGTCTCCCAGTCTGGTTCAGTAGGAATCACAATCATGGGGAAGTCTGCTGACCTGACAGTTGAGCACAAAACCATCATTGACACCCTCCAAAAGGAGGGAAAGCCTCAAAAGGTAATTGCAAAAGCAGTTGGATGTTCCCAAATTGCTGTATCATCAATGAAAAGTTATATGGAAGGAAAAAGTGTGGAAGAAAAAGGTGCACAAGGAGCAGGGATGACCACAGCCAGGAGAGGATTGTCAGGAAAAGGCCAATCAAAAGTGTTGGGGATCTTCACAAGGAGTGGACTGACACTGGATTTAGTGCATCAAGAGCCACCACACACAGACGAATCCTGGACATGGGCTTAAAATTTTGTATTCCTCTTGTCAAGCCGCTCCTGAACAACAACAAACGTCAGAAGCGTCCTACCTGGGCTAAAGAAAAGAAGAACTGCTCATTTGGAAACCAAGGTCCCAGAGTCTGGAGGAAGAATGGAGAGGCACACAATCCAAGATGTTTGAAGCCCAGTGTGAAATTTCCACAGTCTGTGTTGATTTGGGGAGTCATGTCATCTGCTAGTGTTGCTCTACTGTGCTTTATTAAGTCCAGAGTCAACGCAGCCATCTACCTTCATGGTTCCTTCTGCAGACGATCTTTATGGAGATGCTGACTTCATTCTCCAGCAGAACTTGGCATCTGCCCACACTGCCAAAAGTACCAAAACCTGCTTCAATGACCTTGGGATTACTGTGCTTGATTGGCCAGAAAACTCACCTGACCTGAACCCAATAGAGAATCTATGGGCCATTGCCAATAGAAAGATGAGAGACATGAGACCAAACAAAGGAGAAGAGCTGAAGGCCGCTACTGAAGCATCCTGGTCTTCCATAACACCTCAGCAGTGCCACAGGCTGATAGCATCAATGCCATGGCTCATTGAGGCAGTAATTGATGCAAACCAAGTGCTGAGTAGATATGCATGATTATACTTTTCAGAGGCCCAACATTTCTCTATTTAAAATCCTTGTTTTATTGATCATGTAATATTCATAAACGACATAAACTGTAAGCCATAATCATCAAAATTATAACAAATAAAGGGTTTAAATATCTCGCTTTGCAAATAATGAGTCTATATTATATATTAGTTTCACATTTTAAGTTGAATTACTGAAATAAATGAACTTTTGCGCAATACTCTTATTTTTTGAGTTTGGCCTGTATTGCCCAGTTGCAGCAGGTCTCTGTTTAAACATGTCTGATCGAGCATATTTTCCGCTATCTAAATTCTTCAGCCCCACAGCCCTTACCTCTCTGCAGACGGCAGCGATCTGAGCCTCGTCCATGCACGTCTCCGTCACAACATCAGTTAGAGAGCCGCCGGCCAGGTACTCCATCACCACAAACAGGTCATCCCCGACCAGAAAACTACACATAGAGTTAAAGTAAAGCTAGGTGCTGGGAACTTTGTGCTCTATGTTCAGTTCTGCAGTGTGTGTAGCAAGTGTTACCTGTCCACAAAGTTGACAATGTTGGGGTTCTTCAGCTCTTTCATGACCAGGATTTCATTGATGATAAGCTCTTTCTTTGGCTGCTTCTGCAGGTTGATCTGTTTGATGGCCACCTGTAAATCATAACATTTAGTAAGTGTTAGTAGAGTAGGATTCTGATTCTGCTCTTATTCAAGACCAGACAACTGCATACCCTTTCACTGATTGGGTCTTTAAAAAGTCAAATTAAGAGACGGAAGTAGAGGAGAAAATAAAGAAAGTCTTTGTTTGAGCAGAGATAAGACAAGACAAGCTTACCTCTTGTCCCGTGGCGACATCTATGGCTGTGTAAACTGTACCAGAGGCTCTGAAAGAAAAAGAAAGAAAAATGTAAATCAAAAGTCTTCAGAATTTTTGTTCTCGTTTAGCATGTACAGATCCAGTTACAGGTTTATAGTCAATCACCATACGCACTAATGTCATATTAATTTGGCCTTTTTGATGAATTATTTGAACTATTTTTTCTGGGAGGGCCAATTATCTAACTTCAGCGAAGCTTTACAATAAGCATTGGTGCACGAGTTTGAATTTATTGTTGATTTTCTTTTGATTTAGTAAAATCTAAATTATATTTAAGACTCAAAGAAATACATACACCCTCAATAATCCTGGGATCAATGTAACTTTGCAAGCTGCAGAAAAACAACATGTTTTTTGTTGCCATCAACGATCTTCTTTTTTGATTAAATTGCTTGGGTTTCCTGACACATATCTGGGTTTTGTCCATAAATCCTCAGCTAGATTGAGGTAAGCTCCCCATTCACAACCGGTGTTGATGTGGGTGTTAAATTATTGTCCTGCTGGAACTCCCCCTTCTGTTCAGATTCAACTATCTAGCTTTTAATTCAAGGAAAAACTGGAAGAGTTTGAAGCCAACCTTTCATCTTCCTAAATCCAATTTAATATGTATAAACCAGTAGTAACACTAGCTGCGAAAAAGCCCCACAGCATGATGCTGCCATCACCATACCTACTGTCTTTGTTACATCTGACTATGATACCTTTCTCCAGAAGGTGTGGGCAGCTGCGACTTTAGGTCAGACTTGAAGGCGCTAAATTCAGAGCAGGGGATCTTCCTTGGTAGGCACCTTATCAGTCTACATTAAACTTACTCTACTGTGGAAGGTGATTCAGCTGTTATAGTCTCCAGTTCACGTTAGGTTTGAGCCATAGTGGTTTTGTGTTTTTCCTGAACATCCTAAGCAATTTAAATTCCTCTGAGGGAGACAGTTTGGGTCAGACTGAGGATACCTCCACACAATCAGGACTGGATTTTGAAGGCTTCCTGAAGGGCCTACTCAAAGCTCTGACTTTAAACCTGTTGAAGACGATCAACTAAATAGTTTGGAGGATGGATGTGTATATTTCAGCCTGTAAGTATAGTTTTGACCATGTGTGGATGAGATAAAAAATCTGCACCAAGTTTGAAATGCTGAATTCTTGTTTTACGAAATTCTAGTTCAAGATTTATGCTGTATAATGTTAATATCCTGAAATAAGATAATTTCAGATGAATAAAAAGGACACAAAAAACATGATACTCACTCATGCATTAGATGAGTGTATTTAGCTTTATGTCTGAGGCTGTGCATAACTTCTCCTTTGGTCTACATCCTCTTTCAAAGTTTTGACTTTTTCTTTTTCTGTATTCATCTTGGACCTCGACTCACCCCTGCCCGATCTTCTCGTAGCGAGTATATTTCTTTTTTGGATCTCCAACGCTGACAATACTTCCTGAACGTCACAAAGGGAGAAAACAATATATTAGATCGACATAAAAGGAGGCAGAAACAAATTGAGCTTTGCTTGTTTGATGTCTGTGTTAAACTTACTTAGCTTCTCCATAATTTCTTCATCAGTCATCTTGCCTCCCTTTGGTTTCTGTCGGTCAGCCGCCTTGGGACCGTCTGCGTCTGGGGCCGGGATTGGGTCAATAACCGACCTTGTGTACACCTTTAAAATGACACAAAATAAACATGAAAAAGTAGCTTTACATTGTTCTAAAGGTTTCAGGTAAATAATCGTAAAAGTAGCTTCATCTACCAATAACTAAATCGTGCTCACAGATTTTGTGTGCTCTGGTCGTGGTGCCACAACTGGAGGCGGTGTATCGTCGTCATCATCATCATCGCCATCTCTGGCTAATGGAGATGTAGCGGTACCTTTCTTGCCCGGCTGCAACAGCAACAAACCCCAAAGAAAACAAAATGAGTTGCTTAGAGTAAAGAAAATAAATGAATTTGTTAATTGGCAAAGAAAGTTAATAATGATAATGCTACTCACCATCTGTGAATCTTTGTCTAAAAGAAAAAAAAAACATAGGGGGAAAGAAAGCTTAAAGCACAAAGGTACTCTTTAGGTTGTGTACTATAAAAATGGAAAACTGACCTGAGGCAGAATGATTAAGATATTTCTGTTTTCCGCTAGCGGATTCGTAGAACGTGAGAGCATCGAGGACAGCCTGAGGATTCTTTTTCTGCTCCGATTCACTGATGTTGGAGGTCTGAAGGAGCCGGGCCCATTGCTCCGGCATTCCCTAAACAAACAAACATGGAGGCGAAGCATATACTGATCCGTATCTACTCTTTAAAGAGGTAAACTAATCATAACACAGAATTAACACAGCCCACAACCCAGAATCAAGCGTGGTCAGTTACATGTTACATGACACTTTATGATGTTGATTGGACTTTCAGTTTTTAAAGCTTAAGAATAAATCATATAAGCGGGGCCTAAATAAAACTGGTCTGAATTCTAACAGGAAATTTATTTCCCTGTGAAATTATCAAAATGTGATCAAGTTCTCTGCAATCTTGACACTAGCTTCTCTTAAACATACAACATTTTAAAACCTTTAAAGTGCTATAAATGTAAAAATCAGCATTTTAACAAGGAGAAACTCAAAGGTTCTTGTCATTTTCTTTTTGCCTTTCATTTGATGTCCAGTGAGGCACATTGGATTTCCTTGTGCTACTGTATATAAATAAACCTGCCTTGGTTTGCCTCCCCCACTTGTTGCTGCACACTGCCAGTCAGTTGGCTGAAAAAGGCTCCTACGCTTTCATCTCAATAACAAAAAAAGCAGATTTGGCTGCTTTGCAGGTTACGCTGTTTTAAAACAGTTGGCAACTGACCAACAGCGGACTCCAAACTATTTAACCAGATAACATCAATCAACATGTTATACTTGTAACACAGAATTCAGCAAAACGGCAAAAAGGAACAAAGTTCTGCACAATAACCATGTTTATTCAAAAACTACTACTACTAAATATTGTCTCTATTTATAATAATTTAGCATAAATTCAGCCATCCGTTGTCCACCGGAGGGGCACACAGGATAGACAGGCACGCACACATACATGCACCTAGGAGTAACTTGGACAGGTTGAAGCCAGAGATAACCCACACATCCAAACTCTACGTAGAAAGACTTCCGCCAGGACTCAAACAGCGAAAAATTACGGAAGGCAAAAGAAGGCATGTATATTTACTACAATGATCCGTATGTTCCATTAAGTTACAGTGGTAATAATTGCTGCTTTTTTGTTTTAAATATATAATTTTAGATATTTTTGTTTGAAATTCAGTGGTATTTTTACTCAAAGAGAATTTCATACCAGCCAATGCCTGTTGCAGACATGGACAGGTTTCCTATTTTCTTGAAACCATTTCATCATTTAGCAAATCCAGCAAATTTCTGCCTTAGTTAAATGACATGTTCTCTAGTCTTTCCTATTTTAAAAAGTGGCAAAGAGAAATGGGCCTCTGTGTCAGAACATATTTACACCACAGAAAAATTGTTTATTAAAAGCTCCTGAACATGTTAATCAAAGGAAAGCAAGAAATAGAAAATGCTTTAGTTGTTTATACCACAAATATCATAATTTAAAAAAAGTTCCTGTAAAGCTGACTGGTCACAAATTTGCAAGTGCAGTAGCTTTCGGGGCACAACTACAGCTGCAGTTCAGAGTTTTCTTACTCATATGTCTCTGCTGAAAGATGTACATGGAAATTAAGCGCAACAATCTGCAACAAACTGCTGGTTTTAAAACATTAGACTTTGTTTTTGTGTAAACCGTTTGGTAATAGAGTCAAATCACCAAAAACAAAAGTCTAATTTCCCATTAATTTGCTTCCTGTTCAGAAGAAAAAATGAGAAGCGGAGGTGGTGCTCGTAAATAAAACTATTTATTAATCATGTATATTAAGGACCTTTTAACTCACACAAGTAAAAATGAAGGAACTATGTTTTAATATACTGAACATTAAATAAAAATCAAAGTGAGAATGAAGTGTGAGGTTAGGCATGGAAGACAAAGAACCAATGTGCATTTAAATGAGATTCAATGCTGATAATCTGACAATGACATCTAAAATATATCACAGAACAATAAACCAAACAGTTCCTACTTTACAGCTTTTGTTTCCTGCATCCACATATAAATTACGGACAAAACTTTCACAACACTGTAGAATCTCCAAGGTAACACGAGTCAGAGCTCAGCATTGTGGAAGGTTTAAAAAAAAAAAATGCATTTATTCATTTATTTGATAGGGACAATGCACATTGATGAACATCCCATGAAATATCAATAAACGTAAATATGCCGGATTATTGCATGAATGCTAATTTACATCCGTAGTCCCTGGGCAGGTCACACAAACATTTTAAAACAGGACAGGACAACAATTACAAAAAAAGCACGTCACAGACATACACGATCCATTTCATACAGCAGGAGCAGCTCAAATATTACCGGTTACATGACTGGTTTGCTTTCAGCCAATTTTTTGAGTTGACTTGTAAAAGCATGTCAAGTAGAGCATTAACTTATGGGGAAAAGGAGATTGTACCAGATCTCACTGGTGTCTACAGAAGGAGCATATATATATATATATATATATATATATATATATATATATATATATATATATATATATACAAGACCTTTAGTGACTTTTTATAGAGAGATTGTATGATTTGACATGTATTTACACCTGTCAGCGACAAACATGTGAAACAGTATTCAATGTGTGACGGGATCATTGGATGTAAAAACAGTTTAGCAGCATCAAGTCTTATGAAAGGTTGCCTCTGCTTAAAGTTACGCAAGCTGAATTTCACCGTTTTGGATATGTTTTTATTAGGGCTCTTGAAGCTTAATGTTGACTCAAGCGTCACACCAAGATATTTAAATGCAGGAACAATTTATCATTCTCTTCCTCCCGGAAATATACCAGAGTGTTTAATATCCAGGGATTGTTGTGTGAACACCATACAAGCTGTTTTAGTTGTATTCAGTTGTAGGCAAGATTTATTAAGCCAGTCATTTACAGGAACTAAAGCAGAAGTGAGAATGGAGGCAGCTTCCAGAATATTTTTGCCATAGCAGTAGATGGGTTCTATACAACTAGTACATGTAGTAGGGTTGGTATATCGCATACTTGACTGTATCAACGATCATCTTTTTCTTGATCTTTAGGCAAACAAATATGCTACAATGAGCGTCTTTGCTACACAGATAATAAAGATCGTTTAGCTGCTAGTCCAGGATGCTGGGCGGTCCACATGTACTTGTTTTAAAAACGAGCAAGATAGATTCTCCTGTTTATATTACGTCTCAGGAGAATTCAGCAGCCTATGTAGTTACCAGGCCAACTATTGGTCAGATGCATCCAATAGTTGGTTGGTTTGGATGCAATAACAATAATACTGCATTTATATACTGGTACATCTTCCATTATGCAATAAAAATGAATTTTACTTAAGCGTTCTCCTCGTTTACAATTTTAAATAAACATTTCTAGTTAGTTTGTGAATAATTGTACTTCATATACGTTCCTAATATAATAATATTTTTTTAAGTACTAATGGTTATTGCACTTTCAATAAGTTGGCAATATTATGCAAACTGATTCAAATGTGTTTCAAAATGTATTTTTGCCTCAAGCCTTAGTTAAGCTTTTTCCTTAAAAGCTGTTTTTACAAGGGAAAACTGTGATAAAAATCCTCCCCCCCAATTTACACAGACATATATTTACATACAAATAGACTGTACTAAACCAGTGTCTTTTGAAAGCAGCTAGTAGCAATAGATTTATTGTTCGGGTACCAGAGTTAAGGGATGTTCATACCAAAGCATGCCACAATTTCAGGTTTTTATTAGTGAAAGGTTTTGACAGCTTCGCCACCCATTTTTAGATTAATCTGTTAGCTTTGATTGTTGGAATGCTAGGTATATATTCTTCAAAAGATAAATCAAAGCCAAATGCAGCAACAGGAGACAGTCCCCTTCACCAATATGGCTCTTCACAAAGACAGCAAAAACAGCCCCCAAATGTCCTTTTGTCTTAACTTTTTCTCTAACACCTGAAGGCGCGCAAACACTTAGCATCCGCATTGAGAGAAAATGCATTAGCCCTTTCTGCATGACATTTCTAGAGTTTGTATATCTTTTGTTCATCCCGAGAACTGGGCAGCGTTAAATCATGTCAGTGTAAGCTTTGCTCGCTTCAGTTTGGTCAAGTAAAAGTGAAAGTAAAAAGTAAAAGTAGCATCGCTCAAGTTTGAAGTTCTGAAAAACATGAGCCCCACATATGAAGGCATTTATGCACAAAACAACCTTTTTCCTTCCTTTCAGAGTTTGTTTTGGTCAACTGCAGAGATTCCTAAAAAATTGGGTTAAACACAGCAAATGTGAAAGATTTTAAGGGGCAGGAATACTTTTGCATGGCGACATAATGAGCCATAAAACACTTACGGTGAATTCTCCAGTGACAGCATCAAAACCAACATGGATGGTGTGTTCAAAGTCTGATGGGGAGGAGATTTCCGGTCTGTCCTTGTCTCGATCCTTCTTCTTAGATCCTGCAGGGATAAGGTCAAAGGGTCATTCTTCATCCCCTCTTCTACCTTTTAACTAACAGTTACATGAAATCTGCTCTGTATGGAGATATGCTTCGTGTGCGTCTTCTCCAACTCTCTCACCTTTCTCAGGGGCAAACATGGAGATGATCTTGTTCCTGGGCTTCTTCTCCTCCGGGGCAGACGGCAGCGGCCGCGAGCTGTGATTGGCCGACTGGGGGTCCTTGGCTCCTCCTCCTTGGCTGCTCATCCTGACAGGGGGGGCGGGGGGCTTGTCCTCACACACTCCGCTGTCACACATCTACACCCACGTTCAACCTGCAGGGTCAGAAAGAGAAGCAACAAATGTAGGATCCAAGCAGCAGGCTTTACTGAACGTAGAGAAAAAAAAAAAGGAAAAAAAAAACCCAAGCTCACAACTTCCTGTTTTTTGGTCATGTTTCACAATTTTAAGCAAACTGTTGCACACCAGCCTACGCTGCTACGGAAAAGCAGCTGCAAATCAGTTGAAACAGATAGACAGAAAGCAAAGGCAAGAACTCACAGAGATATAACCAATCCGTCCATGCTACAGTTGGAGGTAAAAGCTGGAATGAGGGGAGCAGATTGTGAGCAGGAACAAACGCCGAGTGGACAGAGCAGGGTGCCGAGTCTCGTTCGAAGTTACAAATGAATGAGGAAGGAAAGACGGCAATGAGAGAGAGAGAGAGAGAGAGAGTGAGAGAGAGAGACAGCAGTGTGTGCAGATGAGTGGCAGACAGAAAAGTGGTGAGCGCTGATATAAAATAAGAGAAGTTTCCCTTTGCAGCTAAAAGCATGATCCAATATGAGATTTTGACACATTATGATAACCTTAAATACACTAGAATATGAAGCTAAAACGTCTATCTTATTACTTTTATTTAAAACAGAAAAGCAATTTTTTTAAAATATTGTAACATATTGATGAATAGTGTAAATGAACAAATCTATAGTATTCCATTTTTGATTTTGAGCCATGGACTAATTCAAAAATATTAAATAAGCACCAGCTAAAGTTAGCACCATTAGTTTTTAAACAGCATTACCTTAATAATAAAATGTAGTTGTCACACCATAACTATCTACTAGAAACATTTTCAAACAGGTAATCAGGTCCTCCTTGTAATCAGGGGGAAAAGTGGAGGAGCCTTCTTTCAGCCAGCTGTCTGAAAACGTGCAGCAACAGGGGTGGGAGGGTGACTCCAGCGAAACCACATTTTCAAAAGCAAAGATTAGAGCGTTAAAACTTCCCATTGTGGTCTTTGATTTTCCATCTATTAAGTGTTGGAAGTTTCTTGATCTGGTCTTTCGCAGCTTTCATTTACAAACAGCAACCACAAGCACCCCCCTGCTGGTAAAAGAGCTGCACCACCTTCCGTCTGAGTCCGACGCCTAACAGAAACCCACAAGCTATCGATATGACTTAAGTCTGGAGAGGAAAGGGTCGAGCCATTGTTCATTCATCTTTAAGGACCTTCCTGAACAGTGGGTCAGTTGTCCGGGTGCTTGACTTGTAGAAGGAAGGTCATGGGTTCAAGTGCTCAAGGAGTTTCTGCATTGAGATGTTCTCTCTGCGTAACGCTGGGCGATATGGGCTAAAAATAAAATCGCCGAGTTTTTCACACCAAATCCGATTTCCAATTTTTATCGATTTTTTTTCTTTCTTCCTTTACTTTCTTAAACAGAAATAACAAATGACAGAATCAATTTTTTTTTACTCTTATTTTAATATCTCCTTTGGGAGTCTACCTGAATTCAAAGTTGTGTGCAAAATCTCGATTTTCCCCAAAATAAATCTTCTTAAACGGCAAATTCATACAGCCCTATCTCTGCGGATGCATTGGTTGTCTCCAGGTACTCTTTTATCCCACCTTTAAACTAAAAAAGCTCACCACTGGGTGATCCACAGTCATTTCATCATTAACGTTTACATTCAGATAAGCCTTGCTCTCGTTTAGTTTAACGAGTCGTGATTCGGCAAAATGTGCGGTTGAAACGCCACAAGGCATTTTAGCTGACAGAGATAAATCTAATTACATTTTAGTGGTGGTTTTTCCAAGCACTTTTTACATTTTCTTACCAATGCACACTAATGCAAAGTACTTTAGGAGGAATTATTGACTTCCATCTGCTACCCTAATATGGTAAAAACTGAGATTGCAGGCAGTTTCATACAGACATAAAAAAAAAACATCAACCTCAAAAGCAGCCCATCCAGTCTTGCAGAGCAAGCGGTTCGATCAAGTGTGAGCTACAAGCTGCGCTCCGGGTGACATCACAGACAGGAAACAGGAAGCAAACAAAGGTTTCCTCACTTCCTCCGTCTAACCGCCAATGACAGAGCTTGCAGAGGAACAAAAAGTGACAAACGTGGCTCGGGTGGGTATGACCTCTCCTCTGCACACAAACCCTCCCTTCAGCAGGTTCTCCACGCACCTGACCTGCTTCAGACGCTACATCCGAAACCAAACACTACTGTAACTGCAATTGTCTGAATATAGGCCTGCTTCTTTAAAACAATCAACAGCACGAGCAGCAGGCGGGTGCTGTCGATGCTGGACGATTAATCACTTTAAAGGAACAACTTGGGCCAATGATTCACCAGCTGTAAAAAAATAAACAACTTTAGAAATAACTTATGTTCAGGAATACATCGTTTGTTCTCTGAGACGATTCCGAACCACTTACCTGAACTCGTGTCCCAGCCTCTATCCCGTGCAGCGAGACTCAAACAGCTACATATGGCGGTCTTTTCCACTGTGGATCCTCTAAACTCGCCACGAAATTCAAACTCTTGCAGGAAATGACTTACTCGGTAAGCTCCCTTTAAACGCCAACGGTCTAAACTGAGAAGAACTCACCTGTAAGCAGCCTCTTCTGTATCCTACAGAATATCAGGTAAATTATGAATGAAGCTTGGTGTCCCAACTGAGTGTGTGCACTTCTTTCTTCAGCACTCGTTTACTTACTTCGCTCTCTCGCTTCCACTCTTCCTCTCCTTTTTCACCCCAATCGAGGCAGGTCTTTGCAGGCTGCCTCATTCCTCAGCTTATTGAGATAGAGCGAGCGCCTTCTTGCCCGGACAAGATAAAGTTATGCTCAACTGAGAGGCCTGATGGGAGTTTTCAGCGGCCGGGCGTGTGCGTGGGGGAGCTGATTGTTGGGTTGTTGGGGCGGCCAGGTTGCGACAAGTTCATTCTCAGTATGAATTCCATAGCTGCAGGGCTGCAGCACTGTTTGGGACAGGGTGTGTTCACTGTTCATCTTACCAATACACACACACAGACACGTGCGCACGGTAGTCGCCTGCATGTCTGACAGTAATAGCCTGAAACACACATTCCTCCAGTGAAGAGTGGCTCCATTTTGAGCAGCTGAAGGTTTTTCTGTAGCCTTCAGGTAGGCTATGTGAGTTAAAGCAGCAAGATCTTTATTAGGACGAACAGGTGCAGGCGTCAGCAGTGTGAGGTTTTATCGCCGCTTTAACACTACTTGATCATCTCAGCAGTTGTTCTTAAAATGCTGCTTACTGGAAACTCAAATGTGTACTTTATTTTCATTCACTTAAAATATTATCAGCTTTGGTTTATGGAAAGAAATCAGACATATTTCTTTCAAACTACCAGCAAACAGTCCAGGGCATTGCAGCCTCACATAGGACAGATGATCTGTCCTTTTTCAGACTTTACCATCACTCTGGTTTCTTCATGGCATTAGCTTATCTTCATGGTTATTTTCTTCGTTGTTTGCATTCATTGTTTACAACGATTTTTATACTTATTGTGTAATTCCAGTGGCTATTGTCTGTTTTCAATAAATTTCCTCTCTTTATTTTGGTTTATTTCTGAATTCTTATTTGTTGGTTTCTTGTGACATTTGTGTTATTCAGCAAAATTTCTCTCCACATAACTTTAAAGTGTGACCTTTAAAGAAAAAAGAGAGACTGAACTGAGAGACTTCCCCGATCTTGGGTGCTGTTTAGCAATACTGGATCAAAACAGGAAAATGAAATGGATTTAAACTTGATATATTATTATTTTTATTATTATTATTATTATTATTATTATTATTATTATACTGCGATGGACTGTCGACCTGTCCAGGGTGTAACCCGCCTCTCGCCCCTTGGCTGCTGGAGATAGGCACCAGCCCCCCCGCAACCCTGCATAGGAATGACGGGTATAGAAAATGGATGGATGGATGTCTGCCATCCTAGATGTGGGAGAGCTAGAAAGAATACACGTGATCAGCCATCTAAGTAATAAATGTTGCATTTCAAAACCAATTCACATTTTACATCTTCTATCTTCCAACAAACAGCAAAACATAAACAAAAAAACATCTCAAGCAGACAAATGATCTTGATACTTTGAAAGTGGCGATTTCCATTGACCTTTTTATGAAAAGCAACCTGAAAATGCACTTTAGAAGTTGGTGGTTGGACCCAGCTGATACAGGTACATTTGTAAGGTAAACATAGAAGAAGGTCAGACAGCCAAAATACTACTGGAGATCTTTAGTTAGAAGTTCTGGTTAGAGATGCACTGATCAAAATTTTTTGGACAATTCCATATCAGACAACACAACACAACCGGATCCAATGAAGCTGAAAGTCGCCTGCCTTCTATGGATCACTACGACTGTTTGGGCGAATCTGCTCCAAGTTTAATCCAAAGTAGGGGTGGGCAATATAAAAGGTATAAGGTAGAAATTATATAAATTTAGCCAAAGATAGAGATTTTGACTATGCCGGCATACCGCGATACCGCATTTTGATGATGTCATCAAGCTGTCATCAAGGAGGATAAATACTGAAGTTCAGTGTTTGTCTTTACACTATATAATGCAAGCTTAAAATGTGTTGTTTTCCATTTAACAGAAAAAAAAAAGTTTAACTTGAAGCATTTTTAATTCAAATATGTGCAGGTTTAATTTTGTGCAAAATTACATTTATAAAAAAGAAACCAGAAAGCAGGCAATTTTTAACTGAGTTAAAAAAAAATAACATTTAGCTTTTAATTTAAAATATCTTCATCTTTATGTTGTGAGAATTTTTGTGTTGCATCTTTTGAAAAAAAGATTTGAATATTTTTAAATGCATTTTGCACAGTACATGTTCTTTAAATGGTATTCTGAACTTTACTGAAGTTGTTCTGCTGCAATATATGTGGAAAGTGAGAATGTTCATAAACTGTCATTTTGACATAAAGAAAAACAAATAGTATATCGCGATAGATATCGTTACGGCACATGCTTTAGATTATATCACAATATAGATTTGAGGCCATATCGCCCAGGCCTAATCCAAAGGTTTATGATTGCTGATGTTTCAGGGGATTTAAATATAAAATATGTGAAATATTGGAATCTTATTATGACTAAATACCCTCATTCCTACACTCATCTATGATCACAAGCTCTGAAGGGTGACCGAAAGAACGAGATCACGGATGCAAGTGGCCGAAATCAGGATGGATGGATGCATTTTACAAAGAATTATTAATAATTTGGGAAACTCTTTTTTTGCACTGTCAATTTACCTGGAAACAATAATTCTCAATAATAACTAACCTGGCGACACAATCTACTTAGTGTTTAAAATGGAAGCGGATAAGAACACATTCATAAGCCTCATGATGCTGAACATAAAACAACAAATTGACAAGGGTGGTGGGCTTTGTCACAATTTGAGTAAAACTTTCCGCTCCACACACGTTAGTATTTTAACAACGTCGGAATTTTGCTTCCCTAGGCTTTTACTCGCTTCATCTACATTGTCAATGGTTGGCAGCGAAACCTTTGCCTCCACTCCCCATCTGTTCTTGGTTTACAGAAGCTCTATTCATAAACGTGCCTCAGAGTCCGTTACATCCCTCCGCCCTTTCATCATTTCTGTTCCCTATTTTTGCACTCTTCGGTGCATCAAGAGTACTTTCTATTCCCCGTGGCAGGCAGCCGTCAAGGGAAGCCCACTTCCTCATCCTGGAACTCCCCCAAGCCCCAAAGGAGTCACAGGATCCAGCCCGACCAACCAGATGGCAGCAAACGCAGCCGCCAAGCTGTTTACAGGAAGTGGACAACAAGCCTTTTGTGTTCCACTTCTATAAAAGGCTATTCGGAGGAGGACTTCCTGGAAGGATTCATGGAGCAGACACTCGGCCCGCTTCCACCCTTCTTCTAACGAAGCGGCCCAGAAACAAGCCCAGATATTAAAGCACACATGAGGACTTTGTCGCCGCTCCGCATCGCACTGCTCTGGTTAAAAATCGAAGCATAAACTCGCTGCATACCTTATCCTGTTAAACAAACAGCTGCCTCACCCCTCTGTCAACCTTTTGACAGATCAAAATCATAAATCTGGCAACCTGGGAACATGCACCAGGGAGAAATATGACCTCAGGACACACAGTCAAGGTGTAGAAGTTATTTTTGCTCTAAAAGGACAAATCACAGTTACAGATTTTAGACATGGATGTTTGGCTCTGTTGGCCTAAATTGTTCCTGGTTGTTTTTTTTGTTTTTTTTCTCTTTTTGTTTTAGATGAGAGGTATGTTACGACTTGAATCAAATCTTTTTTGCTATCATTTTAATTGTGAGATCAACAAACTCGTACCTGTTATTATTAAAACGACCATTTAGTAACAAGCCAGACTTCAGTTCTGTAACACTGCTGCTGTTTTAAAAACGTCACCTTGTTTAATTATTATTCCGCTACACTTGTGGACGCCTCTTGCGTCGTCCAAGAGCAACACTGTCCCTTTCACTGTGGCAAGTGTAACGTGGCATCCCCCAGTGGTAACATTGTTACTGTCACTAGGTACAACACAGTTACACACGTTACATTGTGTTACACTTGGACGAGACCAAAAACTGAGCGGGGTCATTTTAACACGACCTTTTCTGTAAACTAAACAGCTAATAACTTTCAGGTTTATTTTTCATTAAAACAAGGCTGGGTTGTCAAGCATGTACGTTTAGTGATGTCAGACTCATTGGCACTTTTGGATGCTCCACTAAGCTTTTTTATTATTATTATTATTATTTAATTATTATTACTTTGTTGTTTTATATCAAACTAAAGTCAGAAAAGGGGCCCACTGCGGAATGACTTACTTTCTTATATGATTAAAACAAAAATACTTTATCTGCAAAAACAACACATGAGAAGAGGGAGATAGTTTATACCTTACCTGTACCAGTCGGCCTGAAAGGTAGGCATTAACTTCAGTGAGGCTAAACGACCGTATCTCCGTCCTGCCCCACCCTGTTTGTGTTTAAATAAAGTACAGCTGTAAAACAAAAACAAAAAAAAGCAGAAGACAATGGCATTTTCTGACACTCAACTCCTCATTTATGTCTGTCTCGCCGGGAGTTCCCAGCTGAGTTTTTTTTTTTTTTTTTTTAGCTCAGTCTACGGGAGGAACTGGGCTAAGAGGAAGCGAAATTGCGCAGGCGCGAAACTGAGCACTCTGGCATCGCGGCTTCCGTATCGCCCACTAAATTTCTGTTCGCGGGATCAGAATATTGATTTTCAGAATAAAAGTACGGGGGAAAATATTATTTTCAGAATGAGAAAGATTATGTCAATAATGAGACTTCGTGTACTCTCTGGTACACTACTTGTCTGGTTCGAGTCTTACCTAAAGAACAGGAACTTCTTTGTTTCAATAGGAGACTTTTCATCAGAACGAACAGAAATCACATGTGGGGTCCCCCAGGGCTCCATCCTGGGGCCCCTCTTATTTGTTATCTACATGCTCCCACTAGCCCAAATTATAGCAACCAATAGGGTTAACTACCATAACTATGCAAATGATACTCAGCCTTACATTACGATGTCACCAGGTTACTTTGAACCCATCTAAACCCTAAGTAAATCCAGCAAATCAATGGATGGATGTGCCATAACTTTCTCCAGCTGAACAGAAACAAAACATAAGTAATTATTTTTGGACCTAAAGAGGAACAATCAATAGTCAGCACACAGCTTCAGTTAATACCACTAGAAACTACTGATTAGGCCCGAAATCTAATGGACTCAGAGCTGAACCTCCAGGGTCACATAAAGGCAATTACAAGGTCAACCTTCTATCACCTGAGGAACAGTTTTTTTTTTTTTTTGAAGAACATTTCTAGGATTAAAGGACTGATGTCGCAACAGGACCTCGAAAAACTCATCCATGCGTTTATCTTTAGTCGAATTGATTACTGCAACAGCGTCCTCACAGGTCTGCCTAAAAGGTCAATCAGACAGATGCAGCTGATCCAGAACGCTGTCCTCACTAGTCCTCACTAGAACCAGGAAAGTAGAGCACATCACCCCAGTTCTAAAGTCCTTACACTGGCTCCCTGTAGCTCAGAGAATAGACTTCCAAATACTTGCACTAGTTTATAAATCATTGAATGCCTTTGCACCAAAGTACCAGAACACTCAGGTCCTCTAATTCCAGTCTACTCAACATTCCTAGAATTAGAACCAAACATGGAGAAGCAGCTTTCAGTTTCTATGCTCCTCTAGTCTGGAACAAACTTCCAGAAAACTGCAACGCTGCTGAAATAAGTTATTTTAAATCACAACTAAAAACTCATCTGTTTAGAGCTGCCTTTGAGTAATGTTTTCCTGTATCATGTTTGTTAGCTTCTTGCTTTATTGCTGTTTTTTACTTTATACGCTTTGTCTGTGTTTTACTGATATATTTTTATTGTACCCTTTAATCATGAAAAGCACCTTGAATTACCTTGTTGTTGAAAGTGTGCCATACTGTGCCACTTTTCTCTTCCACTACTCTCCAGCTGTAGTTTCTGCTGTTATTTCGACTGTTAACTTTGTATTTTCTCCGTCTTTTTCTCTCCATAGATGCTAAATCTGGTCTGGTATCCTACTTAGCTGGAATGTCCTGTTGGACGGGGGGCATCCCAGTCACCAAGCATCCTCTGTGTCCTGTTTTCAACTTTTTACTTTCTTTAATATAGAAAGTACTCTTACATCGGCTCTTCTGTTCTTTCTGTAGGCTATTTCTGCTCTGTCTTCTCGAACCCCCAGATGGTTGTGGCAGCTCTCCGCTCATACTGAGCCTGGTTCTGCTGGAGGTTTCTTCCTGTTAAAGGGGAGTTTTTCCTCTCCACTGTCTCTACATGCTTGCTCATTATGAGGGACTGCCGAGGTTGGACTCTTCATAAATGTGACACAACCTCAAGTGAATGACTCAATGCAATCTGCTGGGATTGCTTAAATGGAAAACTTTTAAACTGATTGGAATGTTTGTATGTTTGTATTGAAATTACTTTTCTTGTTAGTGCCTTGAGATGACATCTGTTGTGAATCGACGCTAAATAAACTGAATTGAAATTGAACTGAATTCATTTTCTACTTGTGAGGTCTATGTGAACAGGGTATTCTCTAAATAGTATTACCTGTAAACAATAAACAATTTGGACAACATAATTCTGAAATATTCATATAGGCTACAATCTGTCTGGTCGCTGACAAAACATAGGCTACATATGTGGTAAAGTCTACAGTCTATGGGTAAAGTCCGGTGAAAAAGCAATGGCATCTTTTCCTTACTAAAGCAAAAACCAATGATATAAGGATAGTAACAAACATGTTAAAAACCACTATTATACTTAAATTAATTGACATCAAATTTACCTAAATTCATCTTTGTATGCCTTGGTCTGATTTAACTGAAGAAAATCAACAACATAGCCCTACATAAGGGAAATCAAAGGTTTATTTTGAAAAACTGCGCCGGAAGTTGAACTTTTTTGAGTAAAAGGAAATACGAAAGCTCAAACAAGAAAACAGCGCCGTACTTCTAAAAGTCTCACCAACATGAAACAAGGTAACGTCGCTGTTATCGATGCTGTGCTGCATAAAAGGCTAAAACGTCGTTCATTTATTAGCTTCTTGCTAATGTTGTTTGGCGTAGAGGCTGACGGAATTTCGCAGGGACAGAGTGGGTGTTTATTTGGCACGCTGACTGAACTGTTGTGCTGTGTTAAAGTTGAGCATCTATCTATCTATCTATCTATCTATCTATCTATCTATCTATCTATCTATCTATCTATCTATCTATCTATCTATCTATCTATCTATCTATCTATCTATCTATCTGTTTTATATGCGTTATGTTCTCTGTTATGTGCGCAGCAGGCATGTTTTCCCGCTGGTCGAGATTTGCCGATGTGGACCTCTTTGCAGACGACTCTGAGTCCGCTGCGGAGACTCTGTCCCAGGCCATCACAGCTGCAGCCTCCCTGGAGCCGGAGGCGGATGGTAGCGTGTTCGGCCAGCTTCGAGGCACCGTGGTGGGGCTCAGATATTACACTGGTGTGGTGAGGATCGATTATTGTCACATCTGTTCTTTAATGGTAACGTGTCTGTTGATGCCCTCCTCTCGTCTCGGCTCCTTCTTTACAATCATGACTGTGGCTGAAATCTCACAATGAAAATACAGAAGAGCCCAGTCCTGATTAAAGCATTTCTATCGCTATCGGGGAAAGAAAAGCATATTGTGATCCTCTAAATGATCATGTCTGCAAACCCTACACTCGCAGTTTGGTTTAGATTGTTACTTTTAACCGTCTGAGCTGCTGTTCCTCTGTTGGTCCTATGAGAACATAAACAAACCCCCAACCCTGTTTATTTTTCAAAATCTGAATAAAAGAAACCATTGTGTATTTTCTAGCATGATTCTTATCATTTTTGACATATAATTGAAATAAATATAAAATATTGTGGTAAAATTAGAAATCCATATTGCCTATCCATAACTTGTTGCACATACAGTATTTCTGCGTTTTCAGTAAAAACGTTTTAAAATCCCCTTTGTCATCTACCGAAAAAGCGACTGCGGCTGATGCTTAACTTGTTTTTCAACCTTAAATATCCCCCCCCCCCACAGAAATTTGAAAAAGACGTAGCCTTGTTTCGTTGCAATGAAAATCTGGATCAGATCTCTGTATGACGTGCCTATTTACACGTTACTAGTTCCTTTTACATCAGCTCACCTACCTGCTTAAGTAAATAGAGAAATAGAGAGAGAGAAAAGTTATTTTCTTAAATTAATACTTTGCTCTTTGGACAGGTGAACCCAAAGGAGATGGTGGGTTTAGTACGGGAGCCTCATAACCCGTACGACCGGAATGCGGTGATGGTCACTAACGTTTTAGGCAGACAGGTGGGACACATCAGGAAGGAGCTGGCTGCAGCCATGGCCTATGTTATGGACAAAAACTTGGCCAAAGTAGAGGGGTGAGTTGTGATTGACACAAAAAAAAATAAAATTACAAAAAGCTTCTCTTTACACTCTCTCTAATGTCGCTGCATGTCGTTGTCAGTGTGGTTTACTCAGGGACCAAAAACACCTTCTCCATGCCGGTCACGCTGTCGTTCTGGGGGAGCGAGGAGAACAGAGATGCCGTGGTGAAGTACATGGCGAGTCAAGGGTTCAAACTGGACACAGGTACGCACTCTGCTGCTTTCGGATCTCATCCTCTGTTGTCCAGGCTTTCGGTCGGTGTCGCTGACCCAACCTGCTTACAGTTGCAGCTGCAAAGGGGAAATCCTCTGGCAGTTCCGACCCTGGCTCGTTTTCCTTCAAGAAAGGCGTGACCATCCCACTAACTGCAGAGGAGGTGATGAAATGAGGGTTATGTGCTTGATTTAAGATGGATGAGACAAAATCAGGATAGATCAGAGTATTGAGTTTATCGTACATATCATACAAGGCATCATGTACAAGATATGTCATACAACGCCTATTTTTGCTGCCTCTTTCCTGAGGTGTGAAACATTTATCGCAATAAAACCATGTGCCGTGTCAAAAAGATTGCTCGGATGCGATGTTTGGTTGGATATTATGCTTTAAGTGACCCACATGCAAATTCTGCAAGCTAATAATATATCTGGCCTGTTGAAAGGGCTTTCAATGCCCAAACTGGATGTGTATTTTGAGCTACCGAGAGGCAAAAGCTTGCTAGAGTAGGCTTGGGTCAAAATGAGGGAAATGAGCCAAGTAAATCCCGTTCAGTCGTCAGTGATGTCACCATTGCAACAATAATGTGTTTATTTTTATCTTTCAGCTAAAGAATGCGTTTGACAACTTATTTGAGGGTTTGATGGAGAGCAAAGACGGGGAGAAAGAAGCGGCTGAGGTGAGTTGTGTTGTTGATTGCAGCCCTGCTCTGTTACATAAAAGGCAAACTGTTTATTACTACATTGTTACATACATTTTTTACAACAGTTTTCTCTCTGCATGACATGAGTCACGTTAGCATCTACACTATCTTGCAAAAGTGTTATTTCCCTTTAATAATTTTTTGAAACATTAATTATGCTACAGCTATAGACCTAAATTTATCCGAGTACGCACAAATAATGCATAATTGTGAAGTAGTGTTTTAGGCTGATGCCAGCATCACAGAACAGCTGTATTTAATCTGAAGAACGTATTTCAGATTATTTGTAAAAAAAAAAAAAAAAGTGAAAACCATGCATAATTTTCACTTCACAGTTATGCACTACTTTTGTGTCTGTCTCACAAAATTTCCAGTATGTGACATTGAAGTTTGTTGCTGTAACAGGGCCGAGTCGCTGTAGGTTTATCTGTATGTCTCTGCAGTCTGTGGCCACTCCCCTGCTGCCTCACCAGAAGCAGGCGCTGTCCTGGATGTGCGCTCGGGAAAACAAACACTCGCTGCCGCCTTTTTGGGAGAAGCGGGGCGAGCTGTATTACAACAGCCTCACGTGTTTTTCTGCCAAAGAAATACCAGAGAGGGTTCGGGGGGGAATACTGGCTGATGACATGGGACTGGTGAGCGATGAGCCATAATGCAAACATGCAATTAGCTAAATTTAGTCATTGTTATGTGTAGTTATTATGTTTTGTTTCAGGGTAAAACTCTAACAACCATCGCTCTGATCCTTACCAACTTCCACAAAGGAAAGCCGTTGCCTGTGGAGAAATGTGTAAGCTGCAATGTTGGATTCCTGCCACACTTTATTCTGTAAGACTGTTAAAGTCAGCCATGATAACAGGTTTGCTTATATATGTGCAGGATGTGCCATTTTCACCTACCAAAGCCAAAAGTAAGTCTTTGGAAGGCTCTAAGCTGAAAGGTACTGTTATTGATCTGTTTTTTATCACTAAATATAAATGGGAAAAAAAAGTCATTGTCTTTTTTTTTTCTTTTTTTTTTTTTAGAGGGAAGCAGTGCAGATAACTCAGCAGGAGGAACGTCCCACCGCTCAGACATGTAAGCATGCTTTTTTAATAGCTTTATCCGTTTTTGTATCACGTTGTGGTTTCGGCTTTTTTATTTAATCTCACCAGCGGGTAACATTCCAGTTTCTGCTAACTTGGGCTGATTTTTTTTTTTTATGTGGTTCAGTCCAGAGGAGGACGTGATCTGTGTTGATGCAGCAGATGTGGTGCTGGTAGAAGATGGGCCACAGAAAAGTAAGAGCCAATTTACGATTTGGTAATTTTTCACAATTTTTACCTTCAACTATCTCTATACATGTTTCTTGTTATTTTTTGGCTTTATTTACATTTTTTATTGTCTTTCCCACTTGCAGGTACCAGCATAGGGAAGCACAAAGCCACTAAACGGAAACCCAGTAAAGGTGGGGTCCTCCTTAATTTTGCTGCAGTACTAGATGAGGAAAAGAAACAGCGACTAGGGCTGTTCTAGAGAAAATCAGCAAATTAATAAATGTGGCCATTACTCAGGAGTATGACTGCTTTCATCTAAAATGTTTACTATATGCTGTTTGCACAGAGGGTCCAGTAATGCTTGAAGATCTCGGCTTTGCTGCAGCCTTGAGTTGCTCAACATCAGATGTACCGGTAGGCCCCAAGAAGAAGAAAACAGCAGAGAAAAACAAAGTTAAACAGAGTGAGTTTAACCTATGATGGTGTTAATCAAATCTGTGCTCGGATTCCATCGAAAGAAAACATGAACTATGTGAATAACGCTGGCTGTGGTTTTTGTATACGCAGGTGTGGAAGTGTCCATCTCTGAAGACACAGATGACTTATCAGCGAGGGCAACTCTCATCATCTGTCCTCTCTCTGTGCTCAGCAACTGGCTGGTAAGTACAAAGCACCCGAGCTTATTGATGGTGAATTGCAAAGGTATTCCTGCAAACCATTTCTTATGCAATAGACCAACGCAGATTGGTGCACAATTGTGAAGAAAAAGTAAAAGAACTATTGTTTTCCCCCCCCAAAATATGAAAAGTGTGGTGTGGATGTGGATTCAACCCCTTTTACTCAGAGACCCTTAAAGAAGAATCCATAGCAATCACCTTTAGAAGTCACATAATTAGTAAATAGAGTCCCCTCTGTGTGTAATTTAATCTCAGTAAAAATCAAGGTGTCCTGTGAACGCCATTATAACGCCGTAAAATGATGGACAAGGCAAAGAGCATCGATGGGATAAGTAACCAAGAAGCCAATCATAACTCTGGAGGAGCTGCAGAGATTCACAGCTCATATGGCAGAATCTGTTGGCAGCTAATCTGCGTACAGCACAGATCTGGCTTTTAAGGAGGAGAGAGATTCTGTTTAAAGTTTGTTGCACCAGAGTGGGGAACACAGTAATATAATCAGTTTTATTTTGTCACTAAAATTACATGACTTTGATTTGAATGCGTTGCAGGTTGTACCATGTTTTATTTCTATATGCAGGACCAGTTCGAGCAGCACGTTCACTCCAACGTGAAGCTCAACATCTATCTGTACTACGGCTCCGAGCGTAAACGGAGCAAGACATTTCTGTCCTCTCAGGATGTGGTGATCACAACCTACAACGTCCTCTCTACGGACTTCGGGGTGAGTTGGGATGGGTACCTTTATAAACCATCAACAATCGTCGCTATAAAATACAAAAAAAAAAAAGAAAGGGGGGGAGGGGGACGGGACACTACTACTTAATTATCTTTAATCACAACCCTAAGGCTTAAGTGTAGGTTTCAGACATTAGGTTTTGATTGGTTACTAGCAAAACAGTATATGCTGTAGTGTTTTCCTTTCAGAATAAGAGTCCTTTACATGGGATCAACTGGCTGAGGGTGGTTCTGGATGAGGGACACATCACCAGAAATCCAAACGCACAGATGAGCAAGGCCGTGCTTGAACTGAAAGCTCAGAGACGTTGGATTCTTTCAGGTACTGTGCCACCCTAACACGACATAGACACTGCTTGAACTAAGAGAACATGTGCTTTTTTTGGGGACATATTCCAGGACTCTGAACAGTAACTTTTGATGTATTTCTGGATGGATTTAAACATGTTGTGTGATCACTGCTGCGTTCCTTCAGGCACTCCCATCCAGAACAGCGTGAAGGACTTGTGGATGCTGCTGGCCTTCCTGCGTCTGAAGCCCTTCGACGTGAGGGAGTGGTGGAACAGAGTGATCCAGAGACCGGTCACACAAGGAGACCGAACCGGTCTGCAGTGAGTGCCCACGTTGAAATAAGGATGATGCTCTTCTGGAAAAAATACTCTAGAGGGAGCTGTTTATTCGGATATAAACCATTAATGACCTGCAACATTTTCTCTGGTGGAATTTAACAGTTTGCTCATTTTACTTACCGAGGGTTCCTGCACAGTCTTAAAAGGTCTAGAAAAGTAGGACAAAATACTGTTTGGGTCTGTATTAGTGTGGAGAAATATTTGCATTTCCAGAATTAATTCCCTATCCCACTGTCTACATTATAAATACTAGAGTATTGCTGCTGCTGTTAGTTTTTAAATTTAGTTTTCCATCATCAGTCCTTGTTTGTCCATCCATCCATCCGTCCGTCCATCCCTTTCTCAATCTGCCCATCTGTTATCCCCCCCTTTACAGTCCGAGTATGGTGCAAGTTTTTCTATTTAAAACCCGGGGTCACAAATTGACTTAACTGCTCTGAAATCTGATTTTGGAGAATGTAATGGAACCACGACTACCATATATTTCTCTTAAAATGATCACTTGACTCCTGAGTAACAGCTTGTGTGACAAGTTAAAAAAGTTTTTGTAAGTATTTCTCTGCTCTCTGCCGTCTCTGCTCAGGGATGTGAGGTAATTAAATTAAGGCAATTGATTGTGCGTTCTAGAAACCTTCAGAACCTGGTGAAGTGCATCACCCTGAGGCGGACCAAGAGCAGCGAGATAAACGGGCGCCGCCTGGTGTCGCTGCCCAAGAAGACGGTTTACGTGGAGCAGGTGGAGCTCAGCCAGCAGGAGAGGGAGGAGTACGAGCTGGCTCGCAACGAGGGAAGACGCTCCATCGCCAGGTGATAACTTGGATGTGGGACAGCGTTCTTATCATAAGATGAAACTTTTCAAAGAGTAGCTTTATATGAAATATTTACCAGGATTCTACAGTTGATGTGCAGTGATCTGCTTTGAATTGCCTTATGTATCCTTACGTGCAGATATGTAGCCGAAGGGTCTGTGATGAGGAAATACGCCGACATGCTCGTCCTCTTGATGAGGCTCAGACAACTCTGCTGCCACCCTGATCTGATTGGGAAAATATCTTCAGATTCAGGTCAACTCTCTCATTTGAGTCATACCTTTCTGAAAACCTTGTGATTTTTATTTTTAATCCATCACATGTCCTCCTCTGGCTCCACATGCAGCCAGCACAGATACCCCAGCAGAGCTGCGGCAGCGCCTGATAGACAAACTGCGGCTGGTGTTGGCCAGCGGCTCGGACGAGGAGTGCTCCGTGTGTCTGGACTCCATCCGTCTGCCCGTCATCACTCACTGCGCCCACGTTTACTGCCGGCCCTGCATCGCCCAAGTCATCAGCAGTGTGCAGGTGCTTGGCGTGATGTAGTGGGTGGGAAGTGATTCCTAATTTCTTCTAATAAACCTTATATTATTTATCTGATTTTTACTCTTTTTTTTTTTTTTTAAATCTTGGTTTGATTTCGTAACAGAAGGCCCACTGTCCTCTCTGTCGATGTGAGATCAAGACCAGTGAGCTGGTGGAGTTTCCACCAGAGGAGATGGAAGATGAGAAGAGTATGAATTCTGACAGGTGGAGGACAAGTTCAAAGGTATGCATGGCAATATATGGAGGCTGAAATGCCGGCTGAAAGAGAACAATGTTATTCTGTATTTCGTGCAGCATTTCCACAGGGTCTTAATCATGTCTTAAATTTTCAGGATCATTTATTCGTAGCTTGTTCCATCTTCTTTGACCTTTTCTTTTTTTAACTGTTCATGTCTCCAAGGGTATAGCCAGAAGGAATCATGCACAAAATCCAAAATTTGTACCTCTCTGATCTGATCACACGGAGTGGTTGTTTTAATTTTTGTATTTGATCAGTTTCACTGCATCTTCCTAGTAAAAATCAATCCAAGGATTCTTTTTGATTAGTTTCCTGAAGATGGCCTTACACTTTCACCTCATCTCTCAGCAACCTGCCTATATGGGGTAAGAACAGTGCTAGGACCTCGCAGGCATAGCTGCTGCAGTGGTGAAAGGTTTACATTAAATTAGGCTACTTGGAGCACTGCCAGTCGGGTGTGTGGGTAACGAGGTTGCAGCCTTGGGATGACCCCAGGGCGTTCCAATGCTCCTTTTACAGATTCTGTTGCCATCAGGCTGTTGATTGCAGAACCCAGCACCCAGTATATGCTGCCACCACCTCTAGGTTTTGTGCATCTGCAGAAAAACCTCTTGGATACACATTTGAGTGACCAAATGGGGAATAGCGTCAGGTGTGATGTAAAATGACCCATTCCTCCTTATCTAATGATGTTGGCAATCCGTCTGAGTGACACATTAATCTGTCTGTGTAGCCTTATTCAGTATGTGTATCTCATCTTTTAAGACATTAAAATGCTACACAGCTCAAAAAAAATTTACTTGCATTGTGTATCCTGAGTTATTAAAGTTAACGGGTGATTAAAGATGGAATGCTGACCGTGCCTCGTTTTAAGTAAACTTACACCAGATAATCAGATATCACCAATCACTGAAAAGGTGATGCGTCTCCTCCTCTAAAACGCTGCTCGTTTTCAGGTTCAGGCGCTGATGGGGAACCTGATCAGGCTTCGGACCAAAGACGGCAACATCAAGAGTCTGGTCGTCTCTCAGTTCACGCGCTTCCTCACCACCCTTCAGAGCCCACTCAGGTAAACGCAGAGCACCGATCAGTTACTTTGCTACCAGAGCAGATGCCCACGCAGGCGTCGTTCTTCCTCTTCTCCAGAGATCACGGTTTCAGTTTTGTGCGTCTGGACGGCACGATGAGCCAGAAGAAGAGAACTCTGATCATTCGGGAGTTTCAGAGCTCTGCTGCAGACAGCCCCAGAATCATGCTCCTGTCACTCAAAGCCGGAGGGGTGGGGCTTAACCTGACTGCAGCCTCTCGTGTTTTCCTCATGGACCCTGTAAGTACACACCTCTGCTGCAAACACATTCATTCAGAACTAAAAGTGCCAGGTACATTTTTAATTTGAGTTGCTAAAACATTGAGAAAAGTAAGCAAGCGTTACAAGAAGCTCTGTTTGACACCACTAATCATTGTCATAGGATTGTGACTGGTTTAATAAATAAATGAAATGAAGGTGATTTCAATCAGGATGTGTGTAGCTTACGGAGTTTGCTAAACGATAAATCATGCAGATCCCAACAGAGAAATCTAATCATCTAAGGGGTTTCTTTGTGATCAACTGTTTTTCTCTGTTTGAGGCCTGGAACCCAGCTACTGAAGAGCAGTGTATTGACCGCTGCCACCGTTTAGGCCAGAACAGAAATGTTGTCGTCACCAAGGTCAGAACTGGGTCAATGAATGGCTTTTTGTGCAATGGCGTTTTATATATATATATTTTTCTTCTAAAAACTAATCGATGCTCTGCCAGCTAAAGACAGCTTTTTTGTCTTCCTGCATGTAGTCCCTTTAATGGTTTATTTAGCTAATTAAGCGTCTGTTGCTGCAGTTCATTGTGAAGGATTCAGTGGAAGAGAACATGGTGAAGATCCAAAAGAAAAAGCAGGACCTGGTGGAGAAGACGTTTGGCTCAACCAATACAGACAGAAAAACATCGCCGATTGATGACATCAGAGCCCTGCTGGAGATGTAGATGTCAATACAGATTTCATCGGTTTCTCTCATTCACTTTCCATATGTCGAGAAAAAAATTCTAATGTTTGGTCTGGATGTGTGATTTTCATAGAACTGCACAAAAAGCTTATTTTGCTAACATGAGTTTCTGTTGTACAAGATTTATTCCCCGGTAATTTACCAGTTGATGTAATGTTCGGTTATCTCATTCTGCAATAAAACATTCACTGACTTGTTTCTGTACAACTTTGAGAAAATAAATGAGAAATCTCAATACCCGTAGACCTTAAAATTAAAGGTTTAGCTGCACACAGAGAGAAACCTAATTTAACAAAAAGCTTTTTGTTTCAAGATGAAAAGGCTGCAGAGTAAAACATGCCCAAGAGAAAATCCACTGAAGCCAGATCAAACTAAAAAGAATATCTGATGGTATAAGTGTGTCAGTGTAAGGTCTAAAATTGGTTGTTCCTTGAGCTCTGAGATCCTCTCAACCTGATGCTGAACATATATTTATCCAACTTGTTGCTTCCAATGGTGAGGTTACAAGTCTATTAATGATTCCAGCCTTCAAGTCATTTTAAAATGATCAAATACAATCTGCGTCCCGTCGGCACCTTCCACAGGGTTGCCACTCCACAGCTGCCTGCACACAAACTGGACATACACGTTCAAGGCCGGTGTAGCAGGTGTTATACAACAGGTGTTATGCCGAGAAACGCATGCCTGCCGAAAATTGCATCCCCTGCCGCGGGAACGCGCATCGTTCAAAACTCCCTGATAACGAAAACGGATTAAAATATCAGCGACGCGGCAACTTTTAAATATATTCGTAATATTACCATGTTTCCTATGCATGTACGTCCTGAAAATGTAAAAAAGGACGACTTTGACACCTTTTATCAGAAATACGTTTACATTTACTGTTTTAACGTCACAGCGTCTCAGGAGTATCTTTCGGTGTTTATGGGTCACATTCTGCGCTTTTTCTACCAACAGCGTGATAGGTAAAACATTGTATAACATCTAAACTTTTTAAATCAGCGATTAAAGGCTGATATGGGTGCAAACAGGACAATGTAGCCTACATAAGAAAACGTTTTATCTGCCGTTAATGGCAGAGTACGCAATTGTGTTATCGGTTGGTCTAAAAACTCTTAATAGCCTACATAAATTATGTAAAATACACCCTATACCCCCTAAATGTATGTTATGAGACAAGAAAATCATGTTTTGTTCTGGGGGGGTCAGTACCTGGACATTTCGTTGTTATGAAGTTCACTATCATAATTATCAATAAAGTAGGCTATATAAAAAAAACTCCTCCCTGGTTGGTTGTTTGTGTATGCCCCTTTCAAAAACTAAATAGAACCCAAATATTCAACATCCCCAGCCCAAAGATCATACATTGTATTATAAAAAATTATTTATGCCACACAAATCTCTAAAATAACAGGGCATCTTTTGGAAATGTTGATTTGAAGGTTGCCACAGTATGCACCTCCTCTCTTTTTGACCCAAAAATTATCCTATAGAGCTGGAATTCACACCAGTAGCTCATAAAGCATGTGGAATTACATAGAAAATGTTACATCATTCATAACTTGCTAATTATTTGAAATGGCAGGGGATGCATTTCTCGGCAGAGCATATTATGAGGTTGCCGAGAAATGCATCCCCTGCCATTTCAAAGAACAAGCAAGTTATGAATGATGTAAGATTTTCTATATAATTCCACATGCTTTATAAGCTACTGGTGTGAATTCCAGCTCTATAGGATCATTTTTGGGTTCAAAAGACGGAGGAGGCAATTCTAGGCAACCTCATAATTTTCCCTTCCAAGAAATGCATCCCCTGCTATATCAATTAATAAGGCTGCTATGAATGAGGTGTCAAAGTCGTCCTTTTACATTTTCAGGACCTACATGAATAGGAAACATGGTAATATTACGAATATATTTAAAAGTTGCCGCGTCGCTGATATTTTAATCTTTTTTTGTTATCAGGGAGTTTTGAACGATGCGCTTTCCCGCGGCAGGGGATGCAATATTCTGCAGGCATGCGTTTCTCGGCATAACACCGGCCTAGCCTTCCACAAACTGTCCCTGCAAAGGGAGGTCACAGGTCTGTGGCCAACCTGTTCTGCAACCAGACGGGAAATTTTGTATAGATGTGCAGCACGTTTTCCCCTCCCCATTTGAGAAGAAGACTATTTGTACCCGAAGGTAAATTTGTTTAGCTGTAGTTGAGTCATAAACATTAAGACATACAGACACTTCCAGATAAATCATAAAAACACAGAAGCTTCGACTTATTCAGGAGGTTTATATATAAAACTGTTTCTAAAACGATTTGGAGTTCACGGTGCAGCGAATTGTAGGGAATTAAGAAAGTTGATAAACTAATAAGCATTTTTTTAAACCATTAAATAACCATTGCATATCCATAGGAGATTCTCCAATTTCGTAACCATGAAAGCACCGAGACAAACCATGCGTGATAGTTTTCCCCACAAGTTTTTTTATTTTTTTTACATTTTTTTTTTTTAAAGGTGATCAACAGCTGGGAAACATATGCATCAGAATGATGTTACAACAATAATCACACTTCCACACACCTACAAGCTGCTTTCAGACTTGCCATTAACTTTCTTCCTTTTGGGAGTGTGTGCAATGGATGGAAGAGTGAATTAAGTGCTGTAGGTTATTACTTTGACCAGCACACAGGTGGTAGTAAAGAGGCTGTTGGCAGCAGGGAATGAGGGGAAATCACAGAAATGTGTCACGAGCAGCAGTTACAGTCGGAGAGGTTTTGTAAACGGTGAGCCGGCGATAAGGCAGCTGGTTACACTACAGAAGGGGAAGTGATGAAACGCAAGTCATGACGACAAACGCCAATGAGATTCCAATGGAGACGTTATATGCAGAGCACAAATATACATAAAAAAACTCCACATCGCCTTTGGATGCGGGCGGAAGCACTTTTATCACAGACCTGCTTTTCAACTCTGTGCCATGCAAATACAAGTTAACACTACACCAGATGTTACACAGCTGCAGTTACAGGGAGCCGGTGAGTGTCAGAGGCACAGACATGGACGCTGCTCTATGCACTCCTGAGGTGAACACTGTTGTGTTAAAGTCATGGCTAAGGGAAGAGGGGGGGAAAGAGAGTTGCATATGTGCTTTGTAGTCTAAACAGACTTATTGCAAGTATAGTAGAGTTCAGAAGATTAATCTTTTTTAAATTATTATTGACCAAAAATGCTCGACTGCACTTTTGTTACAGAGATTTAGGAATATTTCACAGAAGAACAAGGAATAGTGCAACATTCCAGAAAATGGCTACACAAAGTGGAGACTCGGAGCGGTTTGCAAATGGAAGCCAACAGGCAGCTAGCCAGTTAAGATCATGAGAGCTTGGAGAGGTGCAAACCCAAAATAATCCAACATAAATCTTAAGTTTCAGTTGCACAGACATCCCAGCTAACCAAAAAGAATAAGATTTGGCAATGAACAGTGTTGCAAAGATTTTTCACACTTCTTGTGCACCAGATGACCTTTCTCTAATATGTTGGTTTAGGGAATGTGGGTACCTGTTCTTTGGTGCTTTTGGATTGACCTTGAAAGCCAGTTTTCCTGAAGGCATTGAGAACCTCAACACTACTCAACAATTGGCAAAACGGAATTGAAACAAACAAAAAGGTACATTTTATAATGGTTGAGCTTGAGGGGTGCATTTAGCCACTTGTTTTACTCATCCTATATGTCTAAATTAGTCCAACATTAACAGTGCTTAGATTTAATATAAGGTTAACCATTTCTAGTCTTTGTTCTACACAGGATGCTTGCAACTACTTTATCCTCTTTACACATCTAAATGTTAAACTTTTAGCAAAAACATGTTCTAGAAGTCATGTCAAACTATAAAACAAAAATTAGGTTTTATGTTGGAGTGCATGGGAAGTTTGCCAAACAAACCCTACATGACAGAATGGAGAATGAAAGCTGGAAACCATCCCACCCACCCTCATTGTTTGGCTGAATGGTGCTAGATCCCCCTTCCCCCCTCTCAATCCCAGATCGCAAACCGGTGTCCGTCACACTCCCTCAGACGCGCGCTACTTGAGGAAAGAGTTGAGTTTTTGTTCGATGTTTGAGAAGGAATCGTCACCCAAGTAGTCGATCTGGCCCGCTTCCCAGCGCTGCTTCCTTTCCTCTGACGAAACCCTCAGGGAGGCAGGCGGAGAAGACTCTGGCTGCTCTCTCACATCCTTGTGGAGTTTATCCTGAAATGCAGACCAAGTGAGAGCGAGCATGAGCGAGTGGCTTAAAGAAACTTGACCAACACTTTAAAAGGAGAGTTTTCCCTGTCGCTTTGCTTCCCCGCCCCCACTCCTCTGCTCTTCAAATGCTTGGAATGGATCAAGATATTTGAGCCCAAATTCCAAATTACAGAAAACAAATCATCAAAGCAAGTAAACAAAAGTTGACAAATTGTCACCTTTCCCAATTCCTGAACTAAATACAGTGAACAGGTTACATGTGAAGCTTATTAAAATAATGTCCTTGAAATATTTCAATAGACAAAGTTTGTTTAAAAAAAAAAGAGCTTTTTCAGACAGATAAATAAACGACTGAAGGGGTTTCTATGATATATCGTGTCTAGTTCACACAAACTTCTGATGGTTCATCTATTTACAGGTTTACTAATTACAAACTTTTTAAAAACTGAAGTCCTTGACATGCAAATTAGCTCAAGGTGATTTGCAAAAGGTTCAGACTGAGGGTTTTTATCTTGAAAGTTAACACTTCAGTGCTCATAATAGTTTCTTCAAAAAAAAAAAGACTGCATGGCCCCATTTCTTTAGGGGGGGGAGGATTTTTTTTGGTGCATCATGATGAAATTAATGATTCCAAATTGATTTTCAAACATCAAAACTTGATTACTGTGAAGCTAATTAATTGAATTTTGATTAACTAAACATGAAACTCGGAAGCGTGGCACATGGTGAACGTCTGATAGTCACATGGAGATAGTTGAGGAAGAGGTACATTCAGCACCCCCTGTACAGAGAAAAATTACTTGGACAAGCCATTGCAGGATACGTGTTAAAAAAAAAAAAAAAATCAATATCAGGAACCATAACACACGGTTCCACCCGGAGACAAAAGACCAGCCGCTGATCTTAGACAGTCGCTGTTAAATTGAGGACTAACAAGTGGCGTCAAGATTCCCTTCAAACTTTGAAAAGGTCAAGAGAACTAGAAAGTTCACTGCAAAAGGATTTGTAACCGTATTCAGTGAAGAATTTAAGACACAAAAAAAAAAACCTCTTTCTAGAGCAAAATGTGAAGGAGGTCAGCAATACCAGGTGTCACCTTGTGTAATCGTAGCTGCGTAGTTTTTGATGTGTGGCAACTAGTTGCAAGAGCAGTGAAGAAGTCGCCTAAGGGCAAACATGAATGAGCACATAAATATAGCAAAGGAACAGCAGACCATCAGGCGAGGGGTTGTTGTGGACCATGTTATGTCAATAATCCATTTATATTCGGATCATAGCCGTCTGAGTTTTAATCAAACTGATGCGATTCCCACACCAAAACAATAGGAAGAATTATGTACCTGAATGTTAATAAAATGGCATTTCTAGGGGTGCATCAAGTAGTCAGCTGGTGGCCGATCCGGCTGATTTGCAACTCGACTGGCCCCGACTGGTTACTGGCTTGTCAAAAGCTACTTTTTTCCTTAAACCCCCTACCCAAACGGAGATCATCTTTAGCATCAGGCAGGCTCTAATACACAACAAATTCTGCCCATCAATCAATACGCTGCATTTGGAAATCTTGGCAGCATTTTTGGAAGCCTAATTAAAAAAAAGGCATGGATCTACATTCTTCAAGGAAATAGCCACACACACACAATCAATTTACAGTAAGCAATGTTAGAGCTAATCATCATAGGACACTGAAGACCATTAAACCATTAAATTTTTTAACCCTCAAGTTTTTTTTTTTTTTATGCATTAGCAAACCCTGTTTTACATCACTCCTCAGTGTGAAAATAAACTCCGCTCTTAATATGAATGGCCCCTCATGAACCGAAGGCTGGGATTTCAAATTATTTAAACAGTTCCAAAAGATAAGAAATAGGCTAAACTTAGATTCTGCGTCAGAAAATCAGCGACAGAATCTTTGAGTGAAAGGCAATACAATTAATAACCAGAATTTTATTAAGTAATGAAGGAAGTTAACATTACTTTAAAAAGTTGGCTTAAAGTAGGTACTATAAAAGAAGAAAAAAAAAAAGATGTCTTCGCTGAGAAAGTGCACAGTCATTTTCTTCTTCTGTACGCTTGTGTAAACTTGTCTGTGACACAATCAGGCCTCGCTCCAGACGAACAGAAAAAGCTCTGGGTTCTGGCAGTCCCCCCTCATGTGACTGGCAACTATTTCACTACAGGGCCATTACCAAACACTGCATGGAAACTTGACTTCAGGCAACAGAGTAGAGGTGAGGAATGTGGACCCAAACAAAATGTTTTGCTTGGGTTTTTCCCCCCCATTTTAAAATCCAACTCTACATTTTTGTTAAAATTGTAACCTTAAAGAAAGCAGCATGAGAAAAACGGCACCCAGTAATAAGGGTTTCGACACAAGACAATTTTGTAACATGCTACAACAAATGCGCTACATGACACATTTATAGGCATCTGTATCATTGCTTCATTCCAAACACACACGCACACCCACACCACAGCCCCACCCAACACTCTTCCGTTTCTCATTCGCACCAACATGACCGTTACGTACAGGACTGCTCCGTTCCACAAAGCCGCTGCTGAACGGGGCGTCCCCGTACGCCTTCTGCAGTAACGGCAGGACGGATCCGGCGTAGAGCTGCCACCACTGGAGCAGGTAGTCTGGGTGCATCTGGCCTGGGTCAGGAGACGCAGAGTGACCTCTGACCTCATCTCTTCGGGCATCGTATGAGTAGTTCCACGGCTTCACTTTGCCCAAAAAGTGCACCACCTTTGCATCGTGGCCATATCTGCACAGGACAAGAGAAAGTCGATATTTACTAAGCATTAGTGGACATTATTCCACTGATTTATTTTTAATTTTTTTGTTGCAATCCTAATTTCAAACTTGCACACCAAGTTTGTTTTGAAATGTCAATATCTTTAACAATTACTGGAAAAAAAAATGTTTAAGCTGGTAACACTATGCTTTACATTTTAAAACAAGTTTAAAAAGAGAATAAGGGATTTCTTTTTTAAAAATACATACATACATACATACATACATACATACATACATACATACATACATACATACATACATACATACATACATACATACATACATACATACATACATACATACATACATACATACATACATACATACATACATACATACATACATACATACATACATACATACATACATACATACATACATACATACATACATACATACATACATACATACATACATACATACATACATACATACATACATACATACATACATACATACATACATACATACATACATACATACATACATACATACATACATACATACATACATACATACATACATACATACATACATACATACATACATACATACATACATACATACATACATACATACATACATACATACATACATACATACATACATACATACATACATACATACATACATACATACATACATACATACATACATACATACATACATACATACATACATACATACATACATACATACATACATACATACATACATACATACATACATACATACATACATACATACATACATACATACATACATACATACATACATACATACATACATACATACATACATACATACATACATACATACATACATACATACATACATACATACATACATACATACATACATACATACATACATACATACATACATACATACATACATACATACATACATACATACATACATACATACATACATACATACATACATACATACATACATACATACATACATACATACATACATACATACATACATACATACATACATACATACATACATACATACATACATACATACATACATACATACATACATACATACATACATACATACATACATACATACATACATACATACATACATACATACATACATACATACATACATACATACATACATACATACATACATACATACATACATACATACATACATACATACATACATACATACATACATACATACATACATACATACATACATACATACATACATACATACATACATACATACATACATACATACATACATACATACATACATACATACATACATACATACATACATACATACATACATACATACATACATACATACATACATACATACATACATACATACATACATACATACATACATACATACATACATACATACATACATACATACATACATACATACATACATACATACATAATATTTGACACCCAATCTCGCGTTGCTTTATTCATTTTATTATTTTTACCCTTATTCCAGGAACAAGTCAGTTTTGTAGATAAAAAAAAAGTTTTATGTCTTAATGTTTGCTGGTAATATAAAGCAAAAAGGTGTACTTAGTTCCTTTGCTCTACATAAGAAAAATGTAAAAAAATAAAAATCCCCCCCCACACACACACACACACACACTAAACTCATCACTTTTCTGTAACCGAATAAAAGCCTTGCAGTTTGTAGCAGGATAAACAAAAAAAAAAAAGCTTAAAGTTGAAAAATAGAAATAACCTAAACATTTACCATCCCCTGCTGTGTTCCACTTCTGAGATCAAAAGAATGTGAAGCCCGTTTATTGTTAACTTTAAGAACAGAATGCCTTGATTTCTGACCAACAAAATGACTATAGTCAGAGGTGGGTAGTAACTAGTTACATTTTCTTGAGTAACTTTTTTTTGGGGGGGGGGGAGGGGAAATTACTTTTTAGAGTAATTTTACTAAACCATACTTTTTACTTTAACTATTATGAAGTATTGCTACTAAAAATTTCTAGATATTATACCCACTGAGTATTCACTGAATGAACATGTAAAAAAAATAAAATAAATGATCATGTAGACCGAGAAACAACTACAGATTATTAAATGAGACCACCTCTTTCTACCCCCCCCCCCAATTTAGTCTTTAAAATACCAGAATTTGCCCATAACTTTATATTTGTCTGTCTGATTACACCAATTTATTTTAAAATCAGATGTACTTAAGTAGCCTTCTTACTAAGTACTTTCATACTTTTACTCAAGGAATCTTTTGGAAGCCACTTTTTACTTTTCCTTGAGTAAAAACATGTTGAAGTAGTGCTACTCTTACTTGAGAATAATAATAATAAAATAATAATAATAATAATAATAATAAGTGGGTACTCTACCAACCTCTGGTTATAGTGCAGATAAAACAAAAAATAAGGGGGTTCTTGCGTCTGACCATCCTCGTTTACTCATTGCTGCCCTGTTTTAGTCTAATTGTCATGCATCTTCTACAGAGCCTTAAGGTCAGCACATGTTAACAAGTTAATGACATTTCATGTTATTTTTTTAAGCATTTGTAAATACTTACTGTCATAAGTGAGCTATGCCACAGTCCAAGTCAGTCATGTACGAGTTGTCATGGTTACAACAATTTATAGTGGCGGTTACCATATTCTCGACTCAAACTGCCTCAGTGATACACATGGGGGACAGATTGGAAGGTTTAGCTGCAGTTTCCCAGCAGTGCTGATATTAACAGGAACAAAACACCCCAACTGTTATAAAGTCCAGTGGAAAAGACCTGAATTATTTTAGGTCCAGTTTACACAATGATCCCAAAGCTCTGTTCTGTAAAATGTGGTTAATGTTCACTGTAAACCACAGTTTTAGTGATAATTGTACCGTTTGCCTCTTATCTCAAAGTAATTTCTTAGAGCAAAGGTCAGCCATTAAAACTGCTGGGGCAGAAATATTATTCATGACGCAAAAGAGTGGACTTAGTGCAAGTCCAAATTTAGTACCAGCATCTGAGAGTCTTAGCTTGAACCTGTACAATAAGGACTTTAATAAAGAGCTGGAGAAAGCACGGCCCTTGTTTAGAGCTCCACATAGTCATGTAATTAAAAACCTGAATTGAGCAGACCTTGGCCAGGCTTAAAACCTCTAAACACACAGCGCAGTTTCACAGGAAAAGCTGCAGAAAGAGCCAAATCATAAAAACAACATGAAACCAGAAGCAAGGACTCAGCACATTGATTAATCCTGCTTTTGTTTCACTTAGCTTCTCATATTGTAGAGGTAAATCTATTTACTCTGCTTCAAAGACTATAGTGCCTTGTAAAAGTATCAGTACCACTTCGCTTTTTCACATTTCAACCACAAACTTTAAAGGCATTCTATGGTATAGACCAGACGCGTCCCATCCTACAACTTCTGGACATGTCCAACACACCTGAACGCACTCAAGTTCTATTAATGACCGAATTATGCAATTCAGGTGTGTTGACAAGATCTCTTCCAGTTGCAGGACAGCTGCCCTCAAGGACTGGAGTTTCACTAAAACTAACACAAAGCAGCAATTCATGCTAAAAGTGGAAGAAAACAGAACACCGGCATTCTTTTATTTTTTACTGATAAAACAATCTGAGAAGTGTGGCATCAAAGAGAGGGCATCCACAAAGCACGAGGCTGCAGCCATGCGTCACCATAGAGATTGTTAATGGTGTTGTGCAGTTTTAGTTTTTCTACACATATTAGCATTTTCTCATAGAAAGTTTAATTTTGGTCCCGTCTGACCAGAGCACCTCCTTTCACGTTTGCCGTGTCGCCTACATGGCAAACTGAAAACAATGTTTTTCCTTCCCGTCACCCATTCATAAAGGCTAGATTTGTCAAGTGCACAGCTACCAGCTGTCCTGTCAACCGATTCACCAAACGAAGACTCGGATCTCCACAGTTTCTGCAGGGATACAGCCGGCCCCTTGGCTCCTCCTGATTACCAAGCCAGTCAGTTTAGGTCAGGGCTGTCCAAAGTGTGGTTCTACTTTAAAACTGCGCACTGCTTCGATGTTGACCCCTCACCTAATCTCCACTGAAGTGCGAGGTAGCAACATGACAACATTTATAAGAGTTCAAAGGTGTCAACAGTTTTGCGAGACACTCTGTTCCAATGCATGTAACAGATGTATGTGCTTGAGTACTGACTGTTTGAAAGCTGGAAGGTAGGAGTAGATGGCAATGCTGCTGAGGTTGTAGATAAACGGGAGGTGTTTGGAAATATCCGCTGTCGCCCAGGTGTTAAAGTAACTGTTGAGAACCCCCTGATCTCCACCTGCAGACACACACACACCCAATAAACACACAATGCCATTATTTGTGTAGTGGAACAAAGTGGGAGACAGTCGGAAGGTCCAACTTCTAACGCACAGTTGTGCACAACAGTTAGAGCGCAGAGCATGTTGTACATGAAAGATTAACAGCACAAATATACATTCTGTACATTCCCATAGACTGACTGTCTTGTAAAAATAGGAGCTGAAAAGAAGGGCTGTCAACACTGCCACATGATTGTTATACAGTTAGTAGCAACATTCAATGAAAACATTGTATAAAGTGGGAATGGTCTCAAACGTCAGGCACCAATATTTGCAACTTAACCATGCATTTAGACAGTGGGCTCATTTCTTAAAGCAAAGGAATACCACATGTTTTCATATCTAGGTCATTTCTGCCGAAGATTAATTATGTACTTTCAAAAAGCTATGTAGTAGTCCCATAAAGCACTTGTACCCTTAGTGAAGCAAGATTTACTTTAATGTCAGTGAATGTCCTTTCAATACCACAATGTCTCCCTCTTAAGGTTAGGAGTTTAGTATCCATCATCTCCAAAGCATTTTATTCACTGAACCAGAGTATTTTATTATCAATATCTGGTGAATTGTTTCGAGCAAACAGCTGAAAAGGTACACACAAGTCACCCCATCATCCTACCCAGCTGTCCTCTGGCACCGTTTTACTTTTGGTGAGTTCTGGCCCAGTAAGAATGTCCAACTCTGGGTGTTTCCTATAGACCATTTTGGTCTAAAGAATGTCAGACTGAGCCAAATTCAAACTGACAGTTTGAATTTCTGATATCTGAGGAGTTTGTGGTCTGAAGCTGGGCCAAATAATGACTGGTTTAAGTAAGCGCATTGTGGGCTCTGAAACATGCAAATCATGTCAAACTTTAAAATTGGTGTAAAATTCAGATGCAGAAACAATACATTGTAGAATAGATATGTAAGCTGTTTTGTAGGAGAGAGAGAAGTGGGAGCAAATCTCTTCTGACCCACCAAATACATGATTTTACTTTTTGGAACAGGATTAACCAATAAATCGCATGTAGAATCTTGGTCTTGGAGGAAGAAACACCACTAGTAGACCCCAAGATACATGCCACAACTACGGTAGAAAGCCCCCAAAAATAAAAATCATCGAGGTGATTGCAGGTGTCTGTTGTGAGCAAGCATTAAACTTCGGCTGTACGAAAAAGTATTTTTACTTTTTATGCACCCTGTTGATAATAATTGGGTGCATCAAATGTATTTTCCTCAGTGTCTGAGTCAAGTAAATGAGTGTGTTTAGGTGCAGCTGTTCTGAGATTGTATATCAGTTTTAACTCCTCCAGTCCACCACACATTGCATTGAAGGGGCCTTCTAGGGTCAAACATGTGAGAAAACCAACTGAAGACTGACTTAAGCTTTGTCTACAATAGGCCGTTTAAGTGCTTAAATGAATAAATATTTAGTCAATATCCCGTCTCTGCCACACTAGCTCATCGTTTAAAGTTGTGAATGCTGATTCTGTGGACAGGAGGAATCTCCGGTAGCAGTCAGTCTTACAACGAATCTTAAGGGGCCTCTGAATGAAGAGTCTTTCTATAAGACAGTCACAGGACTATCATGACATGCCAACAGCTCAATTTCCAGGCAGCAGAGATGATATACCACAAAAACAGTATTAGATGAAGAAGAGTAAGTTCTGGTACGGCTACAAAAGAACTGGATATCTACTTTCTCCCAAGAACTCACCATCAAAGCTGCCTTTTTCAGAACAGAACTTGAGCAGCTCCTCATGCGTCTCATTGGACGGCCTGAAGACAAATACCCCAGAGTTGAAACAGTCTGGCCAACCAGGATCTGGAGCTGCAGACAACTCTTCCCTCTCAAAAAGTTCGTCTATGTTTGACAGGACCTGCATACATAAAAAAAACGCAACTTACTTCCTCATATATATAGATGACAAGAACTGCAGATGTCTGAGAAAAAAAAAGATGCACATAAATCATTTTAAACTTAGCCCATATTGTTAATATTCATTTATTTCATTTTTCCTACCAGTGTGTCGGCATCCATGAACACACATTTGCTGTACTGCACGAGGGTCCAGCAGTGCAGTTTGGTGATTGTTACACCCAAATCTGGCCGCTTCATCAGAGCCAGATTAGCTGTGTCGCATGAATCCATGACGTCCACCAAGATCACCTCATCGAAAATGGAGTGCAGCGCATCCCTATAGCAAAGGGAATCATGTCAATATGCACGGTGCACAGAGAGGAAAAACCAGCTTACAGAGCTGTCTGTTACCTGCAAGGCTCAGCAACATGAGGTCCTACGAGTACCACCAGTTTTCGGGTGGTGTTGTGGTTCCTTAACGACTGACCGAGAACCATTGCGCCCTTGGCATAGTTGTCGTTTGTGGCCAACGTCACAAAAGCTTGGTCTGGTTTGGAGAAAAACAGATTAGTTCAAGTTCTAAAACCCCTTCTCCAAAATGAATCTTTACATAAAAACGGATAATAAAAAATAGACGACTGTGATGAGATTAATAAAAGGTTTGCAGCTATAAAAGCAAGAAAAATACATTTGTTCTGTATAAGGAAACACTCACTGGCCACTTTTTTTCGATACCACTTGCTAGTTTTTCGTGGCATAGATTGAGTAAAGGTTTTTAATTCAATTCAACAGAGCCACTCCAACATGCAACCACCCAGAGCAGCACAATTCTAGAACTTGGAAACCCTCCCTGGTAATTTTGGACCATATTCACAGGACAACATTCAATTCAAATTTAAAATTTCTTAATCCCAAAGGGAAATTAAATGTAACTAGGAATGCACGATATATCGGCATCAACATCGGTATCGGCCGATGTTAGGCGTTTAACATATCGGCATTGGTCCGATAAGTAACAGAGGGCTGATATTAACAACCGATGTTTATTTATTTCCATCTTTTTGACGTTTCTGTGTTTCGGGGGGGGGGGAGATTAATATCGGACATCGGTATCGGCCCAAATTTTCATATCGGTGTATCCCTAGTTGTAACTCATTATCACAGTTTCTTCAAAGATTTGTTGTAGATGCGGACGGCAGAGGGTAGTGATGATCTCCTGTAGCACTCTCCAGATCTGAAGAAGCCTGATTGAAGATTATCTGTAGTTGTACGACAGTCTGGTGTAGAGGATGCTCAGGGTTGTCCATAATGTTCATTTTAGGACGAGTCTTTTTTTTGCACAGTAATATACAGAAACTGCTCAGCATCCAACCTGTTTGCCAACGATCTCAGATTGCCCATTGTGATTGATGGAGATGGTTTGAACTTCCTTATTTTCTCTCTCCTCTTTGCTCCTGCTCTGGATCCATGGCGTCTGCTTTTCAACTCATCAGGGTTTTGTGGCTGCAGTTGAGGTATTATTTAAGCTTTCGTGATGTTAATCAGCTGCTTCCAGTTGTAAACCACCTTGTGGTCATGCATCATAAATGTCCAAAAGTAAAAAAAAAGAAAAAAGAAAAAAAAGAAAGTAAATCAGCAAAAATCCTTCCCGCTGCACATCATTCAAAACCAGAGATAACAGTTGTTCAACAAAAAATATAAATATATATTTCTGCCAGAAATGGAACAATAAAGTAAAAAAATAAAAAACAGAACGAAAGTAACAGAGCTACTCCAACATGCTGCCACCTTGAGTGGCGCAGTTCTGGAATTCGACAATAGCATTTCATCTTTACATTTGGTGAGGATCTCCTGATCAGTAATATGCATAAAGTGCACCGTTCGAGGGAGATCTGGTGCGTTATTCTGGTGGAAGCAGTCATCAGACGATGGGTACACAGTGGTCATAACTGGATAGACAAGGTCGGCAATAATACTCAGGTAGGCTATGGCGTTTAAGAGCTACTCAGCTGGTATAGAGAGGCCAGAAGTGTGGCAAGAAATTATTACCCACATCACACCACCACCAGGCTGAAGCATTGATACAAGGCCAGATGGATGAACACCTTAATGTTTTTTTAAACCAAATTAGGACTTTTCTTTTCCAGTTTGGTTACCATGTGGGTCCTCTACTGCCAAAGTCCCTCTGCCTCTAAGTTTGAATAGCTGTCCATTCAGAGATAGTATTCAGCATACCTGTGTTGCAACTAGCATTTATTTAAGCAATTGGCATCCTATGACCTTGAACCAGTCCGCCCATCCTCAACAAAGCATTTTCGTCCAGTCTCCCTGTAAACCTGTCAGGTGCTTAACTGTGAAAAATCAGAATAAATCAGTCTTTTCTAAAATCGCCGACCAACCTGTTCGGCACAAACAACCATGCCAGTGTTCAAAGTCATCACATCTAGATACTGTCGGCTTCTTCTCATTATATGATCTGGAACTCGCTTTTTTTTACTCAGAGAGGGGAGGGGTGCCGAACTCCAAAACCCCGGCGGGAACTGTTTCAAAATAAGACCCAGAACTGAGAGACAGAGACTAAACAACACACAGAACAACAGATATCCGTTTCAAAAAGCACGCACCTGCAGATGGGAGCCAGACAAAATCTGACTCGCTTTCCTACAAGGCTGTACCATTTTTATTTCCAAAAGAACAAAGAACATATCACATGACTCCTCTCTCCTCCTTCTACATCTTGACAGGTCCTTTATTTTCTCCAGGTCTCCTGACCGTACCAGGAACTAGAGTTATAGCTGATCCTCCCTGCTTTCAGTTCATATCTTTACTCAAGAGTTGGTTTACTTAAAACCTTAAACCCTATAAAATACTGGTAACAGAGTCATGTTTTACTACCCTGAATAATATAAACAGGCCTATTACTTCTAAAGCTTAAAAAATATATAATTAAAACATATGTACTGCATAATAAAAAATAGCCTCAAAAAAGTAGAATACAACAATACCTAAACGCATTGAGTTGCTGTCATGCAATTGGTCGATTTGCCAATCGTGTTAAAAAGCAACTGAACGGGTGTACAGTGGCTTGCAAAAGTATTCGGCCCCCTTGAACTTTTCCACATTCTCTTAGACAACCTCTGAGGCGGTCACAGGGCAGCTGTATTTGTACTGACATTAGATTACACACAGGTGCACTCTATTTAGTCATTAGCACTCATCAGGCAATGTCTATGGGCAACTGATTGCACTCAGACCAAAGGGGGCTGAATAATTACGCACACCCCACTTTTCAGTTATTTATTTGTAAAAAATGTTTGGAATCATGTATGATTTTCGTGCCACTTCTCACGTGTACACCACTTTGTATTGGTCTTTCACCTGCAATTCCAATAAAATTGATTCATGTTTGTGGCTGTAATTTGACAAAATGTGGAAAGGTTCAAGGGGGCCGAATACTTTTGCAAGCCACTGTACCTATTAAAGCGTGCAGTCCGTGTACAACACTTTCGCTTTAAATCAGAACAGGAAGTTAGGAACTGCAACCGCAACCCATTTTGCCTCTGCCGTTTTATGGTGCATTAGGAATTAAACATGCCTGCATATTATATACGAAAAATCATACCCCTAAAGTTTTTTCCCAAAATATCTATATAAAAAAAAAAAGAAAAAACAAAAAAAAGCTTTTATTGTACTTCACATCACATACCAGCAAGTAAAATCAACTGCTTCCGTCTCTTGGAATAACAAATATTTTTTTCCTCTTTTATTGTCAATGAAGAAATGAATCAGCTCCTTCACAATGATGCAGATCTGTTATGTTTTCAATCAGTTTTTACAATCAGTATTAAGGAGTTCCCGTGTCATTCATAAACACTATGGGAATGGGGGATGGGGGGTATTCTGTCTTGCGGCTGGAGTCAAAGCTGCCCTGAAGCCAGCAGGCAGTGTTCATCAAGCTGAATGCTTCGTCGGTGGGGGCTTTTGAGAAACCCGATCTGCGTGGCTGTGTCGCACGGTTGCTAAGGTCTGATCCAAGCAACTATAAATCGACTATCAAAAGGCCAGAGTGTAAGAGTGAGAGCAGTCTAAAAAACAAAACAAAACAAAAAAACAAGCAGGAACCATGTGCTGCATTCCCACAGTGCTATCTGTGCCTACAATAAACCTTCTGACCCACACTTCTTAGGGTAAAGACTTAAAACTAGTGCAGTTTAAATCTTAAAAACATCCTGGGGAGATACTTTCTTTAAACCAAATTTCTAACTCAGTTTCACCTGTTTAAGTAAGAAGTTGTCCCAAACTACACTTTAACACAAATTAGATATTTTATTTTAATAGTTTCAATGATGTGCAACACTTTGTATGCAAGTAGTAAACAAATTAAACTCCCCAGGCTGTTCCATAGGCCTGGTGAGAAAAAGAAAAAACACCAATGAAGCCAAGCAGTGCTGCATGTCCACACCATGAGGCAATTACATCAAGTTTGTTGAGACATACTGATAACCAGGAAGTTGATGCTTTCTTTATAAAAAAAAATAAAAGCATGCAAATAATACATTCAAATGAAATGTCAGTTTCAGTTAAATTTGCACAAAGAGACAGTTTATTTAAATAAATAAAAAAGATTAAATAACTCCTTTTGGGAAATCAGGGCCATCCACCAAACAACTACCATTCTTACAACACCAATGGTAAAGTTGTTTTCCTCTCCATCAGAAAAGCCAAAAGAAAACTACCATTTACAAACTTTTGACCTGTAGCGTAAGAGGAGAGCCACTTTATCTCCAATTTGTAATTAGAACTGATATACTAGGCATGCATGATGAGAATAATTGAAACCAACTCCCCAATATTGCATACCGCAGTTAAAATCAGCGCTTAGGACCAAGAGAGCGGATCGTTTCAGCAGATTCTCTATTGGACTGCAGCGTGGGGAGTCTTTGGGCCTGGTGAAAGCCTTCCTACTCTGTCGAATGGTAATTTCCAGTAAAACTTCAACTTACTATTGTTTCAATCATCCACAAGCAGTAGCCTCAAGCAGTGCAGGCGGCAGCTTGCAGGAACAGTTTTTACATTTATGCGATAGTCAGTAAATATGAAGCCACGGGGAGTAGCTGATTTTAAGACTACGTTAAGCTGACTCACGCTTACAAAGTGAAATGCTGAGCTTTTTGGTGGCTTGGGTACATTCCTCTCGGTTACTCTGCAGCAAAGCGTTCTTCCACATTCACCAGAGTTGGCTTAAGCAAGGTGACTTGAAGGTGTTTGAAGAAGTTTTGATTTAAGGCATGTCCAGTTTTATTCCAGTTATAGACATGGGCTGGCATGAGATTCTCAAGGTATTTTACCTTGAGTAAAATAACACATTTTTCAAGGTACTTTCACAAATATAATTCTTTATTTTATGACAAACAAAAGTCACAATCATCCCTACTCCTGCTAAGATAATATGACTACTGCAGTTATGCTTTTATTTTTATTATTATTGATGTGTAGACCCAGGCAAACTGATATTTAAAGAACAACAGAGGTGTCCAACTCCAGTCCTCGGGACCTGGTATCCTGCACCTTTTAGATGTCCAACTTACCTGAATCAAATAACTGAAACTTGGGCTGCAATTCAGAGTTTTGCCAATGACCTAATTATGTTTTTCAGGTGTTTTGAAGCAGAGACACGTCTAAAGGGTGCAGGACACCAGGCCCTAGAGGACTGGAGTTTGACACCTGGGCTATAAACTCATGCATGCAAATGTGAGGTTTATCAGAATATACAGAGATACTATGCTAATTTGTTACCCTCTTTTTAGACAAATTTTTATTGCCATATCACCGACAATGGTTGGGTCAAGGCAAAACTGTCTAATAAACAGACTACGTAACACATTAAATTAAATGAAAAAATAGAATGCACAATTTGAAATACAGCATTAATTCAAATACAGCATTAATTTAATTTATGATTCCTTAGATAATTGGACAATGTATTAAACAAACCACATAACGAGACTGTACTCTAAGAGAATTTTTAAACAGTGCAATGAAGCTGTTTTGTGAAAAATCAAAACTGCAATAGAAACATTTTAAGGGGAAAATGTATTCTTTTATAGCTGACAAATAAAAATAAGTGGATAATTGCTGGTCAGCTAGTTGGGCTCTGTTCAGGTAGCCAGTGTGATGCTAAACAGAAATGTCGATCATAGCTTGAAAACTGTAGCTTTAAAAACAGTTCTACCTTAATAAGAGGGATGAGTCGGTGGTAATTCTGCTTGCAAACAATGATTGTCGGTGTTTTATCATGTTGGAGCCATCTGATTGGCAGTGCTAAGCATCAAGTGCTGAAGGGGGAGGACAGTGTTAGGACAAAATCCCTGGAAAAGTACTAGGAAAAGTACAGCCTGGGCCTTGAGTTTAGAAAGGGTTCACAGAGTCAGTAGTCCAGCGTCTCAAGGATTTGGAGCCACAGTATTTCTTTTTGTGTGTGTACACTCAGTGGATGTTTCCAAAGAAAACTTAAGACCATATCAAGGGAAGAGGTTTTTGTAGATAAGCAATGAGCAACCCAACACCTCTGACCTAACCCCCCACTCCAAGAATGTTGGACATAACACCAAACATTTCCATGGATAGGTTAGTTATTTTAAAGTGAGTGTTTTTCCAAGTAGACATAGGTCATATTGCAAAACGTTCATATAAATGCAAGTAGATCCTCAATGATTCAGTGATCATCTTGAAACAGCAAGAGATACATTTTGTTTCAGAATCTCAGCATTGTCATGTGGACAAGGCCTATAAACCTTGAAATATATATTTGTAGTTTTGTATTGTTGTAGTGAAAGAATAACGTGGAGTTTATAAGCACTAAACATAAAAACTGCCTCTAAACCAGGGCCCAGCATGCTCCCGAAGCTGTAGAGTCCTACATTAATTTTTAACTAACATTTCATGCTGCTCAACGCGCGTTTTGAGCACAAAGATCATTTTTACCCGTTTTTCCTCCCCAGTTAGTCTAAAACTCTGCACGACTTTATCAAACTATAATAGCTACTAAACTTTCCCAACCGGATGTGCTACCTTTGACCGTATCTAACTTGACTTTGGTCCAAATCGTTGCAGCAACTCATCAAATTCGAACATCAAAATATTCAGGAGGTTCCCAAAAAATTTACAACATTATCAGCTGAAGCCAAACGCTTCGTCGACGCCCACAACGAGAGGAGCTGGGAGAGCAGCAGGTGTTTTCCATGACGTTTCCTACATTCGCGATATTTCTAGAGGTTAAAAACAAAACAGTTCGCGCAGCTCTGGTCCGGACCGATGAGAGAGGCCGTGATCCGGTGGAGCGGTTCCGTGCAAGAGAGCGTCCCGAGCCGCGCTTTGTCTTACCCGACATGGTGCGCAGAGGAGGATCCACCGGGGATTCGGCGGTCGGGATGTGACGGACGGACGGTTTGCACTGCGAAGGGCAAAGGAGCAGCAGCTGAGAGCAGTCAAACCCAGGAATTAAGCCCCACATTTTCCGGCCCATGTGACCACTGACAGCTGCCACGCCCCCTGCCTTTTGTTTCTTTCAGCGTAAAACCTCAGTGGCCGGGGATTTATTTTACTAATGTAGGTATGAAACTGAACATCTCGATCTTTTATAAAAATCATAGAAAAAAAGATGAATTTGAATAATTCGGTTTGTTAAACACTGATGGACTCCTCGTTATTTAGGTTGTTATGACTTTTAGCGAACGAGAGCTAAAAATTCCGTTTCTCAGAAATGTCTAACATTATTTAAGACCAATAAAAACGATTGGCGATATAGAAGTGTCATGCTATGTCCGTTTTATCGCTTACAAAATCATTAACAAGGAGGTCAAGCCACAAAACGTTGTTGGTAAAGAAGCTAGATGTTCAGAGCGCTTGTATGCAATAGATATAGATGGAAAGTTGAGTGGAAGGAAAAAGTATGGGAGAAAAAAGGTACAAAAGCAACGGGCATATCCAGGGATCGTGAAACAAAGCCTGTGAAGGTGGAAATTTACTACATTTACTGCATCAAGGGGAGGCGCGCGCACACACACAAACACACACACATGATTAGGACACATTTTATTTTCAAACTTTGACTGTGTACAATGAGTTTATACATTAGGTGGGGTTTTTTTTCAAATTGATGTACTAAAAACAAATATTTTCCAATTATGTTCTAGTTTCTTTGAATTTATAAAAATACAATTAAAATTGACTTATTATTAAATGCATTTTTGCATTGAAGTATGGCCCAGAAATGTTAAATTTTTTTAAATGGTGCACCAAAACATAACATCTTAAGTAACTCCAACTGGCAGACAAAACAGGGGGATCGGATGAGGATGAGAACCAAGGATTACTGAGAGAGGTGATTAGAAGAGTGAACGGCTGCTGAAGGCTAATTAGAAATAAGTGGCAGGTGGTGACGTGGAAAGCAGCTGAGAAACTCGAAACACAAAACCGCGGTGAAAGACATCACTTCCAATCCTTTTTTTTTGCTTCTATTTTCAAGCAAAATAGTATTTTTTTGTATAAATGATCCAAAAATGTCACAATCTGCTTTATGCATAACCTAGACATGCCTTTTTAGGACTTATTTCAGGTTGGATTATGTTTCAGGCGATAACAAATAGCGTTGATCGTTCCTTTCCCGCAAATGAACACAAAAGTTTCCACCTTGTCAGCAATAAGCAGCTCAGTTGTGTACCAGCAGCGCCTCAAAGTGGTTGGGTGTCCACATTGCAGCAGGATGAAGCCTCTACCACTCAAACACAACCTGTAGCAGTGTGTAAGGATCTAATTTGTTTCATTCATGTATAATAAATGAAACTTATTTTAATACCAGTAGAAATCAAATCTGTAATGTAACAATACTGCTATTCAGTTCAGAATCAGTGTTTTTTTGATGAGGAATACAAATGTTAAAGTGTTCCAGGACCGTCTGCTAAAGAGGATTTATTAAATGCACAGAGTGTAAACCAGTCTATTCGGGGGTTCCTGTCTGCAGGATATTGGCCCTTGAGGCCTGGAGTTTGACACCCCTGATCTAAGGGGTTGGAGTGCCACCTGTGCAGAGCTTGCTTTGGAGAGGCAGCACGTGTTTCTGCATGCTCAGTGAAGCAAAGGCGTTTGGACTCTGATCTGGTATCATAAAGATGCGACAAAGAAGCCAAATTCTCTCCAAAACATCAAAGGAGAAGACTTGGGAGAAAGTTATTTTCTTAGATGAAGCACTTTTCAGAATGTTTGGGAAATCTGAAAAATAATTGTCTGGAGTAAAAAAAAAAAGGGAAGTTTTGCTATAAATCGTGTCCAGTGAGAACGTTCACTTATGGGTTGCTTCTTTTCCAAGGGAGTGGCACACAAATTTGGCTTACAACACTGTTTTGACCCTCAAAGAGTCTCATCAGTTCGGGAGTATTTTCGTGATGATCAATTCCTTTTAGCCCACAAACAGGAAATGTTGTAGAACTTAATGCCACTAAGAATTTATTGACGCTTGGCATAAACTGGACATATTTCTCAATAAAAGCCGTAGAGGGTTACAAAAAGTTTAAAATTGAACTACAGTAGGCCTATGTTGTACAAACGTTAAAAAAAAAATCAAACAACATTAGAACAGTTTATGAAAATCTAATTTCCTGTCAGTTTCTCAACCGTACACTGTTTGTGCTATTCTGTATTTTCCTCCACATGTGGTCTTAGGTTCAGTGAATAAAGCAGAAGGCTTATAAGAAGTCTTAACAGCTAAAACTGATCTGGGTTCATGACAAACGACCAGAAGAGGACATTAACTGACTGAATGGGAGCTTACCTGAGACCAGCAAGGAGCATAGGAGGGTAACCGGAGAGCACCTCGGAGTCATGGAGTGAAACAAAGCCGATCAGGTGTCAGAGGAAGAAAAGAGCTGAGGGGAACGAGGAAGATGCAGTATACGCTTAGTGTGAAGGGTTAAATTGTAAATATAGTTTTAAAAAATCAGCTTGTTAAATCTGCTGATTTAAGCCAAGATGGAAGATTTAGCTCCGTTGTATAATGGGTGCAGTTGATTACTGTTTTGTGTGAGTCTTCCAGCTGAAGTAAAAAGATGAGAGGTTAGAAACGTAAATACAGAGAACAGTAAGAAACACTGGAACTAAGGGGAAAGGGTTAATTAGTATTTTTTTTAAGTCTTTAAAAGTTGGGGCACGGAAGTAGGTGAAGGAAAGAAGGGAACCAAAACAATTCCTCTGCAAGCTGATTGTTACTCTGGACCGGCCTACTGTGGACTCTCTGCCCTTTCAGCCTGCCTGGGATTGGATGTAAGCTCTTTGCTTCACCATTAATACGCTAACTGCAATGAACCTTGTTGTACATGATATTGGTGACTATAGCTACAGAAAATCTACACTTTGTGATTCATCTTATAGAAATGGGGCTGACCCTATTAAAACTGAGCAAATAATTGACTAAATCATCCTTTAGCAAAGCTGTTTTAATGTTTTCCCAAATGAGGTGTTATGAAGAAAGGGGTCTTAATCATGTTTGACATAAAAATACATTGTTAATTGAAGTTTTAAGTCAGTAAATTTCACTGTTTTGTTACTACACTGACAACACTGTTACACAATGTGTGCCTCTCATGCTCAATAGAGCTCACTGTGTACACCTGCAGCAGGAGGTGTAGTAGAGGTCTATGACTTAAACCACTATCTATGATCTGATCACAAGTTGGAAGCCACATGCCTTTGAAAGATTATTTGGTTAGCAAAGTGATTGTTCCAAATGTCTATAAATCTAGAGTGATTTAGTTAGGTAGATATGAAATTTCATCTTATCTATATTTCGGACCAAAAGGAGCAAAAAGTTAAAGTTTCACTGGTCTAAAATATCTTTACTGAAATCATCTGGAGAGTTAGGGCCTCTTGCTATCCTAAGGTGACCTTATTTCTAACTGGGCTGTTGATTATTCAATTCAATTCAGGTTATTTATACAGCGGCAATTCACAACACACGTCAAGGCACTTTACAAGAAAAGGTATTTCCGTTCAGTTGTACATTAATCCTTCAGTTTATTATTCCAATCAGTTTAAAAGTTTTCTGTCTAAGGAAACCCAGCAACTTGCATTGAGTAATTGACCTGCAAAATTCACTCCTCCTGAACGAACATATAAGGACAGTAGACAGTCGGTTGCGTTGTGTTGTTGACTTCACAGCATTCCCTCATACTGAACATGCATGTAGTGACAGTGGAGAGGAAAAACTCCCCTTTAACAGGAAGAAACCTCCAGCAGATCCTGGCTCAGTACGCCATCTGCCACGACTGACTGGGGGTTCGAGAAGAGAGAACAGAGACACAAAAAACAACAAAAGAACTGATGTAAGAGTAATTTCTATGTTAAAGAAAGTAAAAAGTTGATATTGACATGGAGAACGTTCAGTTACTGAGAGCATCATCTCAGCTGATGCCCCCCCTCCAACAAGGCATCACAGCTGAGCAGGATGCCAGACCAGGTGTTGCTTCTATGGAGAGAAAAACACACAGAGAAAACAAAGTTAACAGTCGAAATAACAGCATGTCATGCAATTGGAGAGTGGTAGAAAAGAAAAGTAGCAGAGTGAAGAAAAGTGGTCAGTCTGTCCGCCAGCAGTCTAAGCCTATAGCAGCATAACTACAGAGATAGCTCAGGATGACCTAAGCCACTCTAACTATAAGCTTTATCAAAAAGGAAAGTTTTAAGCATGGCCTTAAAAGTAAACAGAGTGTCTGCCTCACGGACTAAAGCTGGGAGCTGGTTTCACAGGAGAGGAGCCTGATAACTAAAAGATCTCCGTCCCAGTCTACTTTTAGAAATCCTAGGAACTACAAGTAAACCTGCAGTCTGAGAGTTAAGTGCTCTGTTGGAAACATATGAAACAATTAGATCTCTGATGTATGATGGAGCTTGATTATTAAGGGGGATCTATGTATAAAAGAGTATCTAAAATTCTATCCTGGATTTAACAGGGAGCCAATGAAGGGAAGCTAAAACAGGAGAAATGAGATCTCTCTTTTTAATATTCATCAGAACTCTTGCTGCCGCATTTTGGATCAACTGAAGGCTTTTAATTGCATTTTGTGGACTACCTGATAGTAAAGAATTACAGTAGTCAAGCCTTGAAGTAACAAATGCATGGACTAGTTTCTCAGCATCATTTCTGGACAGGATGTTTCTAATTTTAGCAATATTCCGGAGGGGAAAGAAGGAAATCCTAGAAATCTGGATAATATGGGATTATCCTTTACTTAAAGAGGGAAATTCCATCGTTTTTTGCTAATTAATGTGGAGCTGTATATGCAAACACGTAAAAAGTCACATAAAAACCAGTAAACGTACTCTGCAAAAACTTCAACATTTTTGTTTCATTGCTTTAATAAGAAGCATGACGTTTTTAAGCCCTGATTGAAAATCACTCATTCTTTTTAGGAATAGGGAAGGCTGTAATTTATAAGGGGAGAAAAAGATTTATCCAGCTTATTATTTAATTCACAATTCAAAATCACACATTTCTGATGATAGAAGCTAATTTACTTTGCATTGCAGTAAAGGTGCTACTACAATTCTCACTGCCAAAAGCTACTTAGGTTTTGAAGCAATGCATTCATAGATCTTCATTTAGAAGAGCCTCATATTTATAGTCTGCAAACATTTCAAGAGTGAAAATATAAGGTATAAAGCTTAACTGTCTTGAGCAGCAAAGTGCCTTGCAGAAGTATTCATTCCACAAGGTCTTTTTCACATTTTGTCATGTTGCAAACACAAATATTTGTATATTTAACAGTTTTCTTTGAAACCAGACCAACATACAGTAGCATTTAATTGTGAAATGGACAAGTTATGGTTTTCAAAAATGTTTTTAATAATATCTGAAAACTAAACGTGCATTTGTGTGCAATCTTACTAATTAGGTAACTTCTGAATGCAATTAGCTACAATGTGTTTTATTTAGGGAAATCAGCACATAAAGGGGCTTATGTAAAAATGCATGCCAGTTACTGCAGATGTTAATTTTAAATATGTTCGAAATAGGCTTTCTTTCACTTGTGTACACACACACACACACACACACACACATATAGTATATATATATAGTATACATATATATATATATATATATATATATATATATATATATATATATATATATATATATATATATATTTAATTTTGTTTGGAAATTAAAGATTGTATTGTATTGCAGTCTATTGTGATATTTCAGGAAGCCATCTGGCTGTTTTGAAAATATGGTTTTATACACATAAGACAGTCAGATGAAACCTATTAAGTGTTTTACCTGCTTGTTGATCCCACAGCTTAGATAAAACATGCTTGAATACTTATTTTTGCTCCCCTCATGGCCGACTCAGATGAATTTCCTTTTAAGGATAATAACATGATGACATGGTTAATATGTTAACTGTCCAGCGACGCCCATCCTAGGTCCAGGCAGACCAAAGGTCCACTGTGAGCCCTCCTCCAGTGACTCCACCTGGGAGTGGTAATCAGCTGTTCAGCTTCTCCACGATCTACGTTTTTCTCTGTACCAGCGTGAAACTGCAGAGCCCAGAAAGACTCAACTCCTGCAGCAAGGCCTTAAACCAAGGTACAAGTCACTCTCTTTTTAATTTTTACTTTAGTTTCTTTGACAAAATCTGAATAGTGTAACTTTTGGTAAATGGTAACACTTCAAAAAAAGGTGCAAAATCTCTGAGTGGTTTATATGTGTCTGCATATGACATGTAAATAGTGCAATGGAAATCCCTTATGATATTAATATATTCATTAAAATCTGCTAACCTGCTTCACACTTTCAGTAAATGTGTGTGCTGCCTTCGCCAAGATTCATCTCCTTCTACAAAACGTTTGCACATTTCTGTATGGTTTTTTTCCGTGTGTTTTAGGTTCACGAAAACAGGAGCCACTATGGAGAATCGTTATACGCAGATTTCCAGAGATGATCTGGAAGACCTCAGAGAGGCTTTTAATAAAATTGGTCAGTTTCAATCCTTTTTTATTCCCTTTTGCACACACACAACCTCAACCTGCTAACTTTTTGCTGGGATTCCAGACCCTAGTTAGACGTTTACTGCCTGCTGTAAAGTACTTAGCAGTGCAACTCTTGCAAAAGTTTTATTGTCTGAATTGTTGAGTGTGTGGACTTTGTGAAAGATGAGTGTTTGTATGTGGCGGCGAAATTTTGAAGGCTTTATCAGTTAAAGATCATACGTGTATTATTATAAAATGCTGCCGTGAAAAATTAGCTACAACAATCATGGATATTGCATTGTGATGAACAAGTTATTTCACTGTTTTTAAAGAATCTGGACCACATTATCATCTCAAAATAAAATAAAACAAATTAAAATAAAATCGAATCACCAAACCTAAACTGGAGTCTTAAGGAAGAAAATGAGGAAATTATTTAAAACAAAACTTTATTGACTGATTTATGAAACGTTTATTTATTCATTTGACTTCTGGGCCAATTTATATTAAAATGAGAGTAATTAGAGGCTGCACAGTGGCACAGTTGGTAGCACTGCTGCCTTGAAGCAAGAATGTCCTGGGTTCAAATCCTGGCCTGGGATCTTTCTCCATGGAGTTTGCATGTTCTCCCTGTGCATGCATGGGTTCCCTCTGGGTACTCTGGCTTCCTTCCACAGTCCAAAAACATGACTGCTTGGTTAACTGGTCTCTCTAAATTGCCCTTAGGTATGAGTGCGTGTGTGCATTGCTGTTAGCCCTTTGTCCCTTTGTTTTGCCCTGCGATGGACTGGAGTCCTGGTTTACCCCTCCTCTTGCCCAATGACTGCTGGAGATGGGTACCTGTGACCCTGCAAAGGATGCGACGCTGCAAAGGATGGACGGTGTAGACAATGGATGGAGGGATTACAGTTAGATTTGCTTATATAGACTGGTCAGTTCCGAAGTAAAGGATATTTACCTAATTGTCAGAATGTTTATTCAGCCATAATTTAAAAGTTTCTTTATACTGCCACTGTTAGAATCACAGAAGAATTAGACAGTCATATTGTTAGGGTATTTTAAATGCATGGAGGCATGAAGAAGTTCTGGATTGTAGGTGGATTGATTCAGAGTGGACCAATGGGCTGGACCAGGAGAAGATTTGCCTGAACTGGAAGCAACATTCTCATATGAACCTGGGAGTGATTTCTATGTGTCTAAATATATTCACTGTATCTTGTTTGTGTTTTTGATTTTGACCTTTGACCTATGAAGGTCTCTTGGCAAAAACATAATCAAAATCTGGAAGGATTTAACAAAAAAAAGTACGTTTCATAGTTTACTAGGAAAGCGAGACCCGCACAGAAAAGTAAAATTAACCAACAGAACTTCATGTGATTTTCACCGAGTTTTCTTCCTTTCTTTTGCTCTTTTGTCGGTAAAATAAACATGAGTAGAAAGTAGTTCTTTCTCTCTCCAAGTGTTTATTATATTGTGTCTGTTCGTCTTTAATTTTATCTGTATTGTATTATTTATTTTGAAAATATATCTCTGAAATGTATGTAGTTGATCATCTATGATGAAGAGAATCCAGGTCTTGGTTGGAGAATAACAAATCATGTTAGTGAAAATTTTTAGACCGCAAGCAATAACATGAAATAGATATGCTGATGTGGGATTTAAGATTACCATGAAATTCTATATGTGACAAGGTGTTCTAGTGATCAGTGGTTTGGGCATTGTGCCCATATGCAATTAATCAATCTTTGCTATATTATCACATATGGGTTTGTGGTTTTATGTGCTATTTACCGCAATTTGATAGTGTATTAACACTCAAACATGGGTTCTGGAGCTCAAAATACAAGAAAAGCTTGGATTGTATTTGTTGGTACCTAATTAGCTCATCTCAAGCAAATATAGCAGAAATTCATTAGATTGTTTGTACTTTCTGATGAATATGTCATTAACCTTCAGAGTTTTGAAGGAAGTTGAGTTTTGTATTAAATATTTAGAGGCTAGATATGAAACTAATCAATAATTTTAAGATAAACTGAATTGTAAAGCTAAAAAGTACAAGGAGCCAAGAGCTAGCTATTCTGAGGTCGGGGTTGACGAGATAAATTAAATGATTTGCTTGAAGAGCCGCAATAAAATTTCTGTTTTGATTTTTGCTACTTAATATTTTCCGAACTCACCGTTATTATTTGACAAGACCCAAAAAGTGCAAAATTTGACCTTTTTTTTCCAATGATTAAATGTTTTTATTGACAGACTGCTAATAATTTATTATGTAGCCTACTGAAACACATCAGTAGAAAGCTGGTTGTATGTAGTGAATACCACGAAACAGAGCATTTCTTTTCTTTGTGATAGTGTCATTATATTTGGAAATTACTATGAAGACATTAGGAAATTACAAATCAAGACCAGTAAACTGTTGTAATGTTTGTCTGTATACGTATTATTCGTATTCTGTGTCCAGATATTGACAACAGTGGCTATGTGAGTGACTTTGAGCTTCAGGAGCTGTTCAGAGAGGCGAGCTTCCACCTACCCGGGTATAAAGTGCGAGAAATCGTTGAAACCTTCATCGCCGGAGATACAAACAAAGATGAAAAAATCAGCTTCACCGAATTTGTTGCTGTAAGTCCTGAACTGACGAACATCTGACCTTTTCTCCCCTATAACCCCATGTGGAGTAACACAGTCTGTTTGTGGTCAGATTTACCAAGAGCTGAAGAGTAAGGATATCAGTGAGACGTTCAAAAAGGTTCTTACCAAGAAAGATGGGATCTATTCCTTTGGAGGCACGTCAGGAGTCTCCTGCGATGGAACACAGCACTCCTACTCAGGTGAGACAAAAGTCCTCCATACTGTTTGAAGGTGTGTGTTTGTGAAGGTACATTTTAAGATGTAGTACTATATATTAAGGGCTTGAGTGCTGATTTAGGCTAAATTGGTATCAGGGTTTGAATTGGGCATTTTATAACAGAGGTCAAACTAATTGAGATGTAGGTGCAAGCTGGTGTGCGTGCATAAATAAATGTGGAAGTAAACAGATGCATGGTTTGCACAATTTTTATAAAGTGAAACATGTTTGGTGTGCATTTTTGTTGATGGGAAGATCGATGGGCAATGCAAGGAGAAAGTCGATAATAGGTTAAAAAATGTAAGATTAGGGCGGAGATTTACCTTAAAGCAGGAGAACAACCCTAAACATGAAGCTAGAGCTACCATGGAATAGCTTAGATCAAAGCATACCATATTGTGCCAGAAGGGCCCAGTCAAAGTCCATACCTTAATTTGATTCAGGATCTGTGGCACGACTGAAAACTTGATGTTCATAACCTTTCTCCGTTCCGTCTGATTAAGCTAGAGCTATTTCACAAAGAGGAATGGGCCAGAATGTTTGTGTGTAAATGTGTAAATTGGTAGAGACATACCCCCCCCAAAAAAAATCCATGCAGCTCTATCTATAGCAAACAATACTTACAGCTAAGAACTGTGTCTGATTAAAAAAGTTCAGTAAGACCCCAGAAAGTCAATTTATTGCAGTTTCAGACATGCAACACCATCAAAAGTAGATATGCTGTTGAATGTGTGTAATAGTTTGTGCCAGTACTGCAGCATTTTCGTGGTGTAAAAACATGCAACCCCTACATATTATAGGGTGATGTTTTGTATGAATTTAGTGTTTCTGAGGAAGTTTTTCAGTGTCTTTTCTATTTTTGCTGTCTGTGATGTATGATTTTGAGGTTCAACTTAAATACTTTTTAAAACCTGGTGCAGGCCAAATCACTGAAATGTTAAAAACCTTGAACTCACAGACTCCGCAGTTTCTTATTAGCGTGATTGCACCAAACCAAAACTGCTTTTGTGTAGACAGAACCAGTGACGATTTTACGATTGTGATTTTCCACCTGAGCATCCTATCCTTAAAGTTTACGTTTGTTTCAGATGAGGAGAAAGTAGCTTTTGCTAGATGGATCAACAAAACTTTGGGAAAAGATCCTGACTGCCACCATCTGCTGCCCATAAACCCGAACGATGAGAGCCTTTTCGCCTCTCTCCGTGATGGCATTGTGTTATGGTACCGCACCTACACACACACACACACGCACACACACACACACACACACACACACGCACACACACACACACACACACGCACACACACACACACACACACACACACACACACACACATAACACTGCAAATGCCCTAGAATTCTTTCAACAATTTCCCCCAAACATGCGCACCCATCCAAATATGTTGTCAGCTAATCCATAATAATTAGTTATTGTCATAAAATTAAAAATTCAGACACATATCAAAATCGGAACCAAAAGTTAACTAGGAATTAAGTTTGAAGATTCTCAGCATAAACTGTCTGAATAAACACTTTTTCTTCTGAGAAGAAGGTTTTTGTTAAAATACATGTCTAATGAGACGTGCTACAGTAGGTTATACACCTTGCCAACATATTGGCTGGCTTTTTATCTCAGTGTATTACTCTATAAAATATTATACGGTATGTGTTTAGAAAACAAAAGATGGATGGAACCCAGTCAGTTAGGTAGATTACAGGCATGTCTGGAAGACATACAAACATGGATGAATCTAAACTTTTTGCTTTTAAATTCTGACAAGACAGAAGTTGCTGTCTTTGGACCAGAAGTTCTAAAAAAGGAACTGATTAGTCAATCACTTCATCTGGATGGCATTAAATTGGCCCCCAGTAATAACGTAAAGAACCTCGGCGTTATTTTTGACCAAGACTTGACATATAAATCCCATATTTAACAGGTTTCTAGGATGTCTTTCTTTCACCTCAGGAATATTGCTAAAATTAGAAACATCCTGTCCAGGAGTGATGCTGAGAAACTAGTCCATGCATTTGTTACCTCAAGGCTGGACTACTGTAATTCTTTACTATCAGGTAGTCCACAAAATGCCATTAAAAGCTTTCAGTTGATCCAAAATGCGGCAGCAAGAGTTCTGATGAATATTAAAAAGAGAGATCTCATTTCTCCTGCTTTAGCTTCCCTTCATTGGCTCCCTGTTAAATCCAAAATAGAATTTAAGATCCTTCTTCTTACATACAAAGCCCTTAATAATCAAGCTCCATCATACATCAGAGATCTGATTGTTCCATATGTTCCCAACAGAGCACTTCGCTCTCAGACTGCAGGTTTACTTGTAGTTCCTAGGATCTCTAAAAGTAGAATGGGAGGCAGATCTTTTAGTTATCAGGCTCCTCTCCTGTGGAACCAGCTCCCAGCTTTAGTCCGTGAGGCAGACACTCTGTTTACTTTTAAGGCCAGGCTTAAAACTTTCCTTTTTGATTAAGCTTATAGTTAGAGTGGCTAAGGTCATCCTGAGCTATCTCTGTAGTTATGCTGCTATAGGCTTAGACTGCTGGAGGACAGACTTACCAATTTTCTTCACTCTGCTACTTCCTTTTCTACTACTACTCTCCAGTTGTATTACAGTACATTCTGTTATTTCGACTGTTAACTTTGTTTTCTCTCAGTGTTTTTCTCTCCATAGAAGATATACCTGGTCTGGTATCCTGCTTGGCTACAATGCCCTGTTAGACGGGGGGCATCGACTGGGATGGTGCTCCCAGTGCCTGAACATCCACTGTGTCCTGTTATCAACTTTTTACTTTCTGTATCATAAAAAGTTCTCTTATATCAGATCTTCTGTTCCTTCTGTGTTTCTGCTCTGTCTTCTCAAGCCCCCAGACGGTCGGGGCAGATGGCCGCTCCTACTGAGCCTGGTTCTGTTGGAGGTTTCTTCCTGTTAAAGGGGAGTTTTTCCTCTCCACTGTCGCTACATGCTTGCTCAGTATGAGGGATTGCTGAAGGATTGCTGTGGTTGGAAAGTCTGCCCAACCTCACGCCAATGACTGACGCAATCTGCTGTGATTCCTTAAATAGGAAACTTTTTAACTGATTGGAATGTTTGTATAAATGTATTGAAATGACTTCTTGTTAAGTGCCTTGAGATGACTTCTGTTGTGAATTGGCGCTATATAAATAAACTGAATTGAATTGAATTGAATGCAATAGCTTAAATGTTTTTTAAAAGCTTAAATTTAAAAAGGGAAGGCTTTAGCAGAATTTTATCCATATGTACTTTGTGCTTTAGCCTAATTACACAATTTTAGTAGACTTGAGATGGAATCACTGTCAATTTGCAACAAACACTTAAAACATGGTGGACAGTGTTTTATGCTGTTGCAAAGGTTGCAGGAGGATCAAAGTGAATACATATTATATTGCTTTATAGTACTTCATACTTTCATACTCATTTACATTCGGTATAACTGTCTTACTATGATTGACTTTTGCACCAGCGGAGACGCTCTAAAAATGGACGATTGCATTGCCTACAATAGTCTTTTCAGTGACTCACTCTGCCCATCTCTCATACTACTTTTTCTCTTTCAGTAAGCTCATCAACGTGTCCCAGCCTGACACAATTGATGACAGAGTCATCAACACAAAGAAACTCACCACCTTCACAATGAGGGTGAGTCAATTTTTTTTTACAAGATTTGTGAATTCCCACCACACACAAACAGTGCATGTTAAATCTCATAACCATCATGAGCAAAGAAGCAATTAGGCATATTAGATATTAGCGCCTCATTCTAAACTATGTCATAATTAATTTTACTTAAAAGAGTTTGCAGATAAGATTCAAAGTCAATATATTAGAGGGAATAAAACCCTCAACTCTACTTCTTCTTTTTGGTAGAGTGGGTCAGAAAGGTAAACATACTACTAAAGCATAAGGCTGTCCTTTGGTTCTCTTCTGGCCAGGCATGCCATGCTGTTGATACAGAAGAGGATTACCACGCCCACCCACATTCAGTGGCTCGTCATCATATCTTGCCTCAATGTTGACAAGATTCATTCAGAAAGGTTCAACGGAGGAAGTGGCCTCAGGTTTCGGCAGTCAACCACTTACCTTTGCCTCTTTTAGTGTTTTTTTTCTTTCCAATAATGTCCTATTATTTAGATTTACTCCACCACTGCCATGCTTGCTATTTTTCTCCCAATTTGGAAGCTAACTCAAAACTGCTCTCTAGAGGCTGCATTGCCTAGCTACTACGCCAACTTAGTAAACGCTGTGAAAGCATGAGGGCAGTGACTAATCGGATAGTTTCAACCCTAGTCCAGAACTGAAGACAGATTTTGGATGAGTGGAGAAAAGCCTTCAAGAAACAGCAGAAAAAGTGCAGTTGCCTTTAATTTAAGCCATTGGGAATTGATTTAATGTTCTATTCCAAGTCAAAGTGACTCAAATGTGCAATTTCAAGAAACACTGTTTGAACTATAGTTAGATCTGTTACATTAACTATCTAATTTTTTATTTTTCTCTATTATTTTTTACATCACTTTTTCTATTTTTTGCATTACCTTCAGTACAGGAAAGTGCAAAATCCAGATCAAAGGAATTTGGCAATAGCTGGAAAAAATGGTAGATTTTTTTCAAATCTAGAAGTGAAACTACCAGTATATAAAGTCACCGGCCAAGTGTGTTTTAACCTTGCTTTAACACTTTTGTTCCTATATTTTTGCCGTAGATATGTATACAAATCTTGGCTATCTGAAGTGAATAAGGGCTTATTTCTAAGAAAGGAGCTATTTCGTGTTTTAGGTTGCAGTTATTGTCTTTGCCAGGTAGTTTTAGGGTGGAAATAAAACCCCTTCACAAAACAGTTCATGATTTGCTTCTTTAAAACAAACACGTTTATATCCTTTCATGTGCATTCTTAGGAAAATATTGTGTTGGCCCTGAACTCGGCCTTAGCAATCGGCTGCACAGTAGTGAGCATCGATGCCCATGATCTGATGGCTGGGAAACCCCACCTGGTCCTGGGACTGCTCTGGCAGATTATAAAGGTCGGCCTCTTTGCTGATATAGAAATCACCAGGAACGAAGGTCAGCAGCACTCACGCACGCACTCACTCACTCACTCACTCACTCACTCACTCACTCACTCACTCACTCACTCACTCACTCACTCACTCACTCACTCACTCACACACTCACTCACTCACTCACTCACTCGCTCGCTCACTAACCAACTTTGTCCCTCTCCAGGTTTGTGCGCATTTTATTAACGTAAATTGTAATTAGAGCATTTCAAGGTAATTGTGCTGAAGGTCACTTTTTGTGCCAACCCGTGCAGTAGAAGAATAATTAAACTCTCGCTAGATAATTATTTTCCAGCTCAAAGCAGCGATAACCAAAGTCATGATGCAACGTTTTTATTTTCACTTTTTAAAAGGCTTTAAGTAATTGTATTATTATATCACTTAAAGTGACGCTCTCGTCTTCAGTTGGATGACTTTTCCTTCAGTTGCCTGAAGAAGCAACTCATTCAAGGACTTCCACAACAATTACTTAATAAATAGGAAACGAGTTTCCTTTATAACCCAATGTGGTTTCTTACCAGGAAACTGCAAATGTTGCACTTGTTTTCCCATTTCTCCACATAAAATGTCTGTCGTGTTTGTCTCCAGGCTTAATTACCCTTCTGATGGAAGGAGAAGAGCTAGACCATCTCGTATCCTTGTCTCCAGAGGAACTGCTTCTACGATGGGTCAACTATCACCTAATCAATGCAGGAACACAAACAATCAACAACTTCAGCGCTGATATCAAGGTGTTAAGTGGAACGTACACAGCTGCACTAACTAAAATATGTAGAGACAGCCGTGCAACAACGTTTTATTATTTACCTTTGAAGGACTCGAGGGCCTACTTCTACCTGTTGGACCAGATTGCCCCTCAAGATGAAGATGAATTCCACATGGGGGTCAAAATCAACATGGCTGGCCTAAGTGTGAGTCACTTTGCTTCAATAAAAATCTGTTTAAATCCTAATGAGGAGCATTTCTATTAAAAGTGCATATGTGTGTTTGCGAATATAAAGGAGCGGGACTTGGAGCGAAGGGCTGAGCTGATGTTGCAGGAGGCTGCCAAGTTGGACTGCAGGCAGTTTGTTTCTCCTCGTGACGTCATGTCTGGAAACAGCAAACTCAACTTGGCCTTTGTGGCCAACTTGTTTAACATGCATCCTGGTCTGCAGAAGGCTAAGATTAACCTGGATGGGGAACACATAGAGGGTGAGAGATGTTTTTCAATTAACAGAAAACCAGACCTAAGAAAGAAAATACTGAGGTGTACCATTGTAATGTCAGTCAAAGACCTGTTTGAAAATGTTTATTATATGAAGTGTGAGGCATAGGGCATATGTAGAGAATGATAACCTGTACCATGTATTTATATCTTGCCAGCGGAAACCAGAGAAGAAAAAACATTTCGCAATTGGATGAACTCTCTCGGTGTCTCCCCACGTGTAAATCACCTTTATCGGTATGTTCAGTTCTACATGAGGGTAATTATTCTTATCTGAGGAGGATATAGATACTCTTGAAATTCCTACAGATAGCCAACATATGAATCTGCAGTTTAACAGGGATATGACGGAAGCATACACAAAGAAATACAGAACATTTATGTACGGCTAAGGATTTAGGTGGGTGGGATATGTGTCATAACAGTGAAGTGTATTTAATTGAGTCATGATACATTTTTTTTTTCTACAAATCAAAATCCAAAAACTTTAGTGAGCATTTTTTCAATGCAGTTACAGTTACAAGTCTCCTAGGGTGTCTATTAGATGTGTACATATAGCATTGAGACTTAACATTTTTGTTCATTCTTCTCTGCAAAATAGCTCAATCTTGGTCAGATTTAGTGTAGGACATTTGTGATCATAATTTTTTTTTTTGGTCTATTTGGGCCTGGACCTTAGCTGGGCAATTCTAACACATGAATATGATCAAAATAATTTATTTTTGCCACTGTTACTTAAAGGCCATATGTGAGAGGTACATGACGAATAATGTTGACAGATTTTTTCACCTGGGCAGCTGTACCATGGGCCTATTGACTGCTTCTCTGATTAATAATTAATTAATAGGTCAAGGTGCAGCGCCACTTACAATCCAAAAAGTCAGTCAAACATGGCCACTCAACTACTTATCAAAAATATTTTGAGCCGCAAAACCTACATAACCCTTCAACAAAAGATTACATATCACTTTTTATGCTTACCAAATAAAATACAAAATGTGTTTGTCATAAAATTCAAGCAAAGAACCACAAAAAAACTAAATTATACAATAAACAAAGAAAAAAGTGTTCTTAAATGGAAAGATTCTTTATTTCCATAGTAAATGAAAGAAAAAAGAACGTAGCTTGAGGTTTTAATGAAAATAAAAAAATGTTGTACCATTAGTTCTCTTCTGCTTGATTTTTTTTTGCAGATAAAGCATGAAGGTAAAATCTGTCTTTTCTAATTACCTGCACATTTAAAAATAACTACCCAGGTCTTAGCTGCACAGTGTAGCAGCTAAGCAGTGTTAGTAGCACTGTTGAGTTGCAGCAAGTAGGTCCTGGGTTCAAATCCCAGCCTGGGGTCTTTCTGCATTAAGTTTGCATGTTCTCCCTGTGCATGTGTGTGTTCTCTCCCGATACTCTGGCTTCCTCCTACATTACAAAAACGTGACTGCTGGGTTAAGTGGTTTCTCTAAAAATTCTTTTTAGGATGAGTGTGTGCGTGCATGGTTGTTTGTCTTGTCCTGTGCGTCTCTATCTTGCCCTGCGATGGACTGGCGACCTGTCCAGGGTGTACCCCGTCTTTTGCCTTATGGCCGCTGGAGAGAGGCACCAGCTAACTCGCGACCCTGGAAAAATAAGCGGTATATATAATGGATGGATGGATACTCAGGTCTTTATTGCTTTTGGCCAAAACTAAGAGAAGCCTTGCTGGTGAACCTTCAAAGCAACATGCTGTTCCAAAGGCCCAGGTTGTAGGTCTTTGGTTCAGGTCAGGGATCCGCAATCTGTGACTCCAGAGCCGCAAGAGGTTCTTTGGACCTTCCACAATGGCTCTTAATAATGTTGGATAAAAAAGATTAAACAACAACAAATGCTTTATTTAAATAGATATAAGTTTTTCAGTTTGTCCATGGAACATATGCATTAAACTTCAACAACAGAATGACACCAAAAGTACCAGAAATATTTTTTAGATCTATTTTTCCTGTTAGGTTGGAAACTGTGCTTTTTTTAAATAACATTTTTGACAAATTTTAACATCGCAATGAAAAAAATGTACATCACAAAGTGTGGTGTGCATTAATGTTGAGCCATAAATCATATTCAAATGTTTTCTATGTTAATATAGATTGTTATGTATATCCTTATTTTTTGCAGGGACCTTTGTGATGGCTTGGTGATCCTGCAGCTTCTTGAAAAAGTCCGGGTGATAGTGAACTGGAAGAAAGTCAACAATCCTCCTTATCCTCAGCTGGGAGGAAATATGAAGAGGGTGCCATAAACAAACACATTAATTGTGAGCACAAGTACATTTGTGTGTTTAATATTAGGAACGCTGAGTTTTCCATGATGTGTTCTAGCTGGAGAACTGTAACTACGCTGTAAGGCTGAGCAGGGATGAAGCTAACTTCTCTCTGGTCGGAGTCGGAGGAGAAAATCTAAACGAGGGGAGTCGCACACACACCCTGGCTCTGGTCTGGCAGCTAATGAGGAGGTAAATGCTCCAGAAAGTGTTGCTTTTTTCCCTTTTGTTTTTCGGTGAAGTGTGTGATCCATTCAAGGGTCCTTTTGCCGTCTCTCGGTTATCTTTTCTGCTTGTCTTCCTTCAGGTACTCTGTTCTGGTTCTGACCGATTTGGGCAACGGAGAGAAAGTTGTGGATCAGTTTATCCTGAACTGGGTCAACACCACCCTGAAGGAGAAACGAAAGGACACACAGATCAGCAGCTTTAAGGTGGGTGTGACAAGATCTTCATTTCAAGTACAGTGGCTCTTTGAAGTGTAAAAGCCACTGCTAAAAGACCAGTTTTTTTTTTGTTGCAAAGATTGTGGATGTGAAGATGATTAAGTTTGCAGTTACTGTAGTGTTTTTTATGCACTTTGCATTTTATCAATAATTTGTTTTTGGGGTTTTTTTCTCATAAGGTTAGCCAGGGACAGGGGTTGAAATTAGCTGTGGCGAGAACCCTGAGGGCATAAAATCTACTTTGTATTTTACACGTGAAGCCGTTTTATTGCACTGATCATCCAACTGCATGTGAATAAAATCTCCTGTTTTGTTCATCTGTCTCAACAAACCAGTTGGACCGTTCAACACAAGCCCTTTCTTTCAAACAAAACATGTCAGACTAAGTACACAGGTGTCAAACACCAGTCCTCAAGAGCTGGTGTCCTGCAACTTTTAGACATGTCTCTGTTTCGACACACCTGAATCAAATAATTAGGTCATCAACAGGACCCCATGGATCCTAACTGCCTACTGAGGAGGGAATTTAACCGCATGATTCAGGTGTGTTGGACCATGAACACATCTAAAGGTCGCAGGACACTGGCCGTCGAGGACTGGAGTTTGACACCCCTCATTGTAAGTGAACGTGTTTTGTTCTGATGAAATCAAAGTTGATCTGTGAGCTGCATTTTTAAAATCTATGGTGTCGGCAGCTTCATGCTGTGGGAATGCCTTTCTTCAGCTGGAACTGGGAGGAAAAATATGAACAGTTCCACATGCTGGTCAATTTTGAACAAATACGTTTTATGTGGCTCTAGACAAGATATGACCTCAGTCTGAAAGATTTGGAGAAGTTCTGCAAGATAGAGCAGGCAAACATTATCAAGATGTGGGGTGTTGATAGGCCCTTCCAAAGAAAATTGAAATGTGAAATTTAATTAAAAGGTGCTTCAACAAAGTATTAGTTCAAATGTTGATTATTGTACCCTTTTTTAATATATGTCTGTCTTTCTAACAGATTTACTTTTCAGCTTTCTTGTCTTGAATAAATGTCAATGTATTTGTGAGGGGGGAAAATCTGAAACTATTTTTCCTGTTCTCATTTGGTTTACATCACAAAACCCTGGCATTTTGAATGGGTGGTCTACACTTTTGATGGCCCATGTAAACCTATAATTGTATATTAATGTAATCCTGTTTTGTGTTCTGTGCAGGACAAGCTAATCAGCACCAGTTTGCCAGTGATTGACCTGATTGACGCCATCACCCCTGGCATGGTCAAGTGGGACATGGTAAAGAGAGGAGAAAGGGGAGTCCTGAAGAATGATGAGAAACTCAACAATGCCAAGTAAAGAGCCATACTTTCAATCTCTTCATTTTTTTTCTGTCCTTTCATTTCCTGACTTACTTGTCTTCCCTTTTTGTCTCTCAGGTATGCAATCTCATTGGCCCGTAAGATCGGCGCCCGTGTCTACGCCCTGCCTGATGACTTGGTGGAGGTCAAACCTAAAATGGTGATGACGGTGTTTGCCTGTCTCATGGGACACGACTTGAAAAGAGGCAAACACTAAACAGAAAACTATGGTTAAATAAAAATGAAACATGCATCTGCCTTTTTGTTCAGCATTTTTATCATTGTCATTTTTTTTCTTTTTCTTTGAGCTGTACCTTTGCTACAATCCCCAGATAGAACAAATCTATTAACATTCTTTGTTTTCCTTCCTATTAGCCCTAAACAACATTTGGATTAATTTCCTGTTTGTAAAGCCGCTGCATTTGTTTATCTATGATTTATAACATGTTTTTAACACTTATTTGCTTAATACTTATTAGGCCGTTTCTAATATGCAGTGTTAGCTACCTCTGCAATTTAAGATGACCCAGAGTGGTAAAAAGAATCACACACAAATGCCTTCTTGTAAAAGCCTAAGAATGTCATGCATTGAATATTGTTTTTGAATTACTGAAGATGACTTCTATTAAATATAAGAAGTTGAAAATTTGTGTGTTTGGTGTCTTTGTAGATATTTCTTTCCCCCTTAAAGGTTTAAATGGACCACATGATAAAGCTGACTGATTTATTTGTGTGTACAATGTTGTTAAGGCTAGTAAAAATCCATGAACCACATACAGCATCTCTGTGAGCTTTCAGATTAAAAAGGTATTGCCGGGAGAAAAGTGATAGCTCGATTATTTAACTCCCATTTAGATTGTTGACGTTAAGGAAAAATAATTTCACTTCCATGAACCCAATACATGCACCATTATTGCTGTCAAAGTGCCCTATCCGAAAAACTGTATTAAGCCCCAAACAATTATACATATCATAAGATTCAGGTTTTTACAGGTGGGATTTGTTTATCTTGCTAGGGTAAAAGGCCTTTATATGTAAATAAAGCATTTCCAACAGTTCTCTGTTCTGACCACGTATAACAACTTTCACAAAGACCAATTTTATTTTGGGGGTCAGTGTCCTTTCATCCTGGACGCCTCTCTGGTGAGGTGTTCCAGGCACGTCCCACTGGGAGGAGGCCCAGAGGAAGACCCAGGACACGCAGGAGGGACTATGTTTCTCAGCTGGCCTGGGAGCACCTCGGGATTCTTCCCGAGGAGCTGGCCCAAGTGGCTGGGGAGAGGGAAGTCTTGGTCTCTCTGCTTAAGCTGCTGCCCCCGCGACCCGACCCCGGATAAGCGGAAGAAGATGGATGGATGGATGGATGGATGTCCTTTCATCCTTGCAGCCCTGTACATTGCTTTGTTGTTCAAGTTTTTCTTATTGATATCATGTACAATAATATGGAGCTATGGTTCTCAACATGTGGCACAAGACCCAATAGTGGTATTTCTAGAGCTGCCTTAGGGCCTTGCTCAGAAGAAAATCTGTTAACGTCTACAAAGGAGAAATGCAGTGGAGAATATTTCAAGAACCCCAGGGAACTGAAGCAGACGACAAACTAAACCGTGATCTAGATGCAAGTTGGAAAAGCAGTGGGATATGATGATTAGATAGATTTGGTGATCAGGTTGACTACTGCTTGTAATATAAACTTATATTTTATTTCTCAGTAATTTTTTTCCTAAAACTGTAGAGACATATTACTGAGGTTGTATGTCTTTGTTTGATTCTTAATGTGTTTTTGCTTTTACTTGAGAGTCTTTCCCTCTAAGATTTTTAAAAGTTTGAAGATTATTATCATTTATTTTAGTTTTAAAATGTAATAATTTATGTTTTTGTTATTAATTTTTCTTCGGCTGTCTTTCGTGTTAGCTTTTGACAGTGCCTTTTTATTTCCTCCATGCATTTTACTTCTATAATAGTAATACGCAATGTGGCTCTCATAGGGCTTGATTTAGTATTTTGAGCCTCGGTGGATACCGTATCAAAACAAACAACGTCATTTTGGAGCGAAAGTTTTTCGAAACTCGTGTTGGAGCGATGGGGAGCTGCTGGGAGATTGTCTCTGTTAAAATCCCCTGACTTATATCGCTGCTAACTGCTAGACAGAGGTTCACGCAGCGGCACAACAAGAAAACGTAAACATGGATGGGCTTGAAATGTCTGCAATGATACCGGCTCTTCAGGAGCTAGCTAGGTGAGTTAAAAGTTGGCTAAAAGCTAAGCTGCTAACACTTTCTAACTGAGCCGTCGCCTAGTTTCATTTAATTCAGTCATTATCTGTTGAAGTGTGATTAATACTGTGTTTGATATCTGCAGCGCCAGTGCTGGTGAGTACGACTCAGCAGTACAAAAACCCCGGCGGATCCTCTGTCAGTTCATTGACAGGATACTGACAGATGTAGATGTTGGTAAGTCAGCAGTAATAACAGCGCACACAGAAAACAGGTGGGAATAGAGCCTTAGATCAAAGCCAATCAGTGAATAAATACCTGCACGGCTCTTTCACCTGTTAGAAATTATTAATCAATAGGTTCTAGGATACTTTGTGGAATCCACTCATTTGATTTTGGAGCTCTCTTTATTTCAGCATGCGCAGTTTTGACTGATAGAGACTTCCTGCACATGTGTTTTTTTTTTCCAGCTTTGGATCAGAAAAAGAAAATAGAAAATGTTTGTATTTTCCTTCATCCATTAATTCATCCATATGCTCTGGGGTTTTTCACAGATTTTCATTTAAAACTTTTCAAAAATAAACTATTTGTTTGATGCTTTGAACAAAACAAAGTTATTTGACCCATAACAGTATTTTTATTTACCTTTTTTTGATTAATAAAAATTGTTCCCCCAGGCTTTCATGATCATATAAATTGACCCTAGCCAAAAGTCTAGGTTTTGTATCCGCTATAAATACACATGACACACTTAAGCAGCATTCTGCATTTTGACATAGAATATGGAAGATAATTTTACCAATTTACTCGTTAAAACATGTATTTGAGGAAAGTACTAACTTGGATTAAGATTTACAGCTCTCAGAAATGCCTCTTCAGTGTGATAGGTTTAGGTTTGATCTCCAATTATAATATTTGCGTTAAGTCATGTTAAACTTGTACAAAAACAATAGAACAATATTAAACTCAAAAGTCGATATTTAAGTCTAGAAAATTATGGAATCTGGAGATATATATATTTTTTTATATCACTTTTGGTTAATATATATTCATCTGTTACTTGCCTGAATGGGTTTTGGGCAACTGTACTATTTTTCTTCATTTGTAAAATTTAGCGTTTCTTTTATTAATTTCTTTATTAGAAATTAAACTTAAACTACTGGAATCAGTAAACACTCTTTTTCTCCCCTAGTTGCTTTAGGTTTAAACAAAAAGTCCAGTTCAGAGCCGGCTTGTGTGATGCTGCTGGACTTTGTGCAACATATAGTCAAATCGTCGTCTTTGATGTTTGCTAATCCTGCCTGTCAGCCTGCTGAGTACCCAGAAACCATACAGAGCTGCACTGGTAGGGATACCAATAAAATAATTAAAACAATCGATTTTGAGGTACACTAACAGTCACCAACGGATCCATTGTTTTCCCCCACCCCTCTCTTTTTTTTCCTCCTCAGACTTCTGTAAGTGGGTGGCGGTACGTTTGCTTCGCGTCGGAGCGGCTCCAGGCTGTGACGTCATCCATGGCCGAGTCTCGGCTGTGCTGTGCTCTTTACTTCACTCTTTGAGGGTCCGGGTGCCCTTCATCTTCAGCTGCCTCATTCAGGAGTTCGTTTTGATGGCTCAAGACCTCAGCAACGTCCTGTTCGCTCATGTAGCCACACTGTCCGGACATGACGCGGACGTCGACACGCAGAACCGGTGGCCTGTGAAGCTTGAGCGTTTCCTCTTCTCTGCCACGTGTGCCTCCTACCTTACCCAGACTCCACTTATCCTCTGCTCTCCTGCTGCCTTAGAGTCGCTGACAGCTGTCACGGTCGGAATCATAACCGACTCTCTAAAGGGAGTCGTTTCCTGTCGTGATCTGAGCGTGGCCTGGGAGACGGCCTGCTCCATCTTGGCAAACGGGAACACCAGGCTGAGGAAGATCTCCATGGTGATGTTGAGAAAACTGGTGGAGCTGAGAAAATTTGATGAGATCCAGAACCACAATTTCTTTACTGCCTTTTTTCACCTGCTGGAAACACGCGACACCTCAAATGAGGAGGAACCCTACGGAGGCGAGCTGCTGAAGCTCACCTGCAGTCTGTTTCAGTCGTCTTGCATCTCTCACTTTGATTTCGAGTCCATCTACCTCTCGCAGCTGTTTGATTGTGTTTGTGCTCTCGGAGGAGCAGGAGTTAAGTTTGGATCTGAGCTTACCGAATCTCTCTGCGTGCTCTTCAGCTTCTTGCTGTCTGTTGTCCCGAGTTACGAAGGTGCTGCTCTGCTAAGGAGACAGCAGGTGGCTGATGTCTGCAGGACGCTGGCATGCACCGTTGGGACAGAAATTCAATCTGAAGTAGGACTCTGTTACTTTGATTTGTCTTTTAAAGTTTTTCTATAACCTTTACAGTGCTTTTTCCACATTTGCATTATCTTCATTTCTACATCTGTTGTGCTTTGCAGTGTGCAGAAGGGTTCCTCCAAGCTGCACTTAAGGCTGAGAAAGCCACTGTGATGCAGAAGTCAGGAGACGGAGAGACTCCTGCCAAGAAATCCTGCAAATCTGGCATCAGGTTGGTCATCAAAACAAAACAAAAACATAATCAGAACAAGTAAAGGAAAATCATCTATTGGCCAGTTTCCACTATGGGTTCCTGAACACTTTTTGTCTTGGAACTGAACTTCCTGGGAGTCTGAAACCAGTGCTGGCGAGCAGGTCGTCCTCTTGCAGGAGAGGGACACAGATCTCCCCCCGTCGCAACAGATGAAAACGGCTTGAATTTCAGATTGTTTCACAGAGGTTATGGTTTAAAAGCCACAAACTGCCACTCCAGACTCTGTGGAAACATGTTCATAGAGTTAAAAAAAAAAAATAAACCCGACTCCCGGAAGGAAAGAAAAGCTCCCATCAGGATTCCACCTTGCTAACTGAAGACTTCATTTATGACAATTAAAAAAGCAGTCAAACTTTGAAACTGAATTAAAAACGGTTTTAAGTTGGTGGAGGATTTTAGCAAGTCCCTCTCGAATCTTCAGGAATTAAAGCCTTTGAAATGTGTGTCCTCAGAGGAATGACCACAATCATGCAGCAGCGCTTGTGCTCCCTTCTAACTTAAATTCTGTGAATCATCAGCAATCCTGGCCTGTTGGGGTCACTTTAGTTTGTATCTCAAAGCAAGGCTGGATGATATCAGAAAATCTTGCAGCGGCGGTAATAATGGGTAATATTGTGATGATATCAGTTCCCATAAATGCCTATTTTCTTCTTTACCCTCTTTTTCATCTGTGCTTCCATCACTTTGTGACCTTTAGCATTTTGGTCAATGTCATTTCAGATTCTGTCCAACTGGCTAAATATTACATCAACAAGAGCAGCGAAATTCATAACAGTTACTCAGCAACTAGCATTGCCCGCCAAACAGTCCTTTGTGGTATTAAAATTGCACACACTGATATTGCGAAGACATATTTGCACTATGTTGTGGAGCCCTATCTCAGAGCATAAAATGCTAACAATTTTCACTTTACTGGTGAAAATCTTTTTGATTTGGTTTTGATGAGAGTGTTACTTTCTCACTGTACCTGTGGGGTCACTGAAGCTAAGGTCTGCACTTCATTCAAGTAAATATTTCCACCAATGTTGCTGGATTTTATCACTGTTTTTGAATCAGACTGTTTAAACCCCTAGCATGAGTGGCTGGGATTAAATAGTATTCTTGCAAACAATATTACACACCTCCTGTCTTGTAATTTAAAGTTGCCAGAAAGTGTGAGCTAGATATGATGATAAAAGAAGGAGATAATGGTAATGAAAGGCTCGAGATATTCAACCAGAGAAATGTTTAGGCTCCTCCGACTACAAAGTTCCACCTTTAGTACAGAGTCCATCCAGAGAGTCCAACTCCTTATCAGGACCGTTTTCGGGATAAATTACCTACTTTGGTCTGATTTAGCCCTGGGTCCTGTGGTGTAAACACAGGGGAGGAAAAAATTCACTTCAGAAAACTGGCCTAATTTTTGAAAAGCTTCCTGCAGTGGAAGCACACTGTAGGTTCTAAAGTGAGATGAAGCCAGCATGACTCACTGCGCCCTTCAGCTTTTCCAATACTTCGTAATCCGACACCGTCAACAATAAAATCCACGGAGATCAAAACGTGCTGTTAAACACTCTTTAGTGAGTAAAAAACAGACATTATAAGACAGACAGAGGATTACAAAAAAGGGTAGCAGAGGTCAAAAAACTGTTTGGCTGCTTTCTGTGAGCTGCACTTCCCCCAAAATGCACCACAGCGTGCAGCGTCATCATAGCTGAGCCATAACTAAACAAAATATAACAGAACCAAAGTCATTATTATGAAAACTAATACTTTACCAAATAATTTTGGGAATAGTAAATATGGCCAAAATAACCATTACCAAAACGATAACAAAATTACCAAAAAGTTACCAAACTAATTACAGCATAAACTAATCAGAACCAAGTAGAAATTATAGCAAAATAATAAACTATTTACATAATGCACAATATAATTTAGGCTCTTACACACCCCTTATAACTTACTTTGTCATTATTGAGATCCATTACTGAGATCCTGAGCGGCAAACTTTCTGCTAGTTCAACCTTTCAAATCAGGGATGCACCGATATGTAAAGTTGGGCCGATATCGATATCTGATATTAAAATTGCTGCTATGGCCGATAACTTCACATTCCTGCGCTGCGTCACTGTCACACAATCAAACAAGTAACATATGGCCAACAACCTCTCCTTAGGAGGGGCCCCTCTTATTTAATATCTACATGCTCCCACTAGGCAAGATTATAGCAACCAATAACATTAGCTACCATAACTACGCAGATGACACTCAGCTCTATATTACAATGTCACCAGGTGACTCTGAACCCATTCAAACCCTAAATCAATGCATTGACCAAATAAATGGATGGATGTGCCATAACTTTCTCCAGCTGAATAGAAACAAAACTGAAGTGATTATTTTTGGACCCAAGGAGGAACGATCAAGAGTCAGCACACAGCTTCAATTAATACAGCTAGAAACTAATGATCAGGTTTGAAACCTAGGTGTAGTAATGGACTCAGACCTGAACCTCCAGGGTCACATAAAGGCAATAACAAGGTCAGCGTTCTATCACCTGAAGAACATCTCTAGGATTAACGGACTGATTTTGCAACACGACCTAGAAAAACTCATCCATGCGTTTATCTTTAGTCGGATTGATTACTGCAACAGCATCTTCACAGGTCTGCCTAAAAAGTCAATCAGACAGCTGCAGCTGATCCAGAACGCTGCCGCTCGCGTCCTCACTAGAACCAGGAAAGTAGAGCACATCACCCCAGTTCTAAAGTCCTTACACTGGCTCCCTGCAGCTCAGAGAATAGACTTTAAAATACTTTTACTAGTTTATAAATCATTACAAGGCTTAGCACCAAAATATGTTGAAGACCTGTTGTCACGGTACCAACCACCAAGACCACTAAGGTCCTCCAACTCTAGCCTACTAAACATCCCTAGACTCAGAACTAAACATGGAGAAGCAGCTTTCAGTTTCTATGCCCCCCTTATCTGGAACAGACTTCCTGACGAGTGTAGAGCTGCTGAAACTCTGAACTGCTTTAAATCGAGACTAAAAACCCATCTGTTTAGAATTGCCTTTGAGTAAATGCTTGATGTCATATGTATGAAATGTGTTCATGCTCTCTTGCTTTTTTTATTTTTATCTTGCTTTATTGTGTATCATGTGTAATGTGTGTTTCTTTTATGTGTTTTTTTTTTTAAATCACCAAATCATGTAAAGCACCTTGAATTACCCTGCTGTTGAAAGTGTGCTATACAAATAAAATTGCCTTGCCTTACCCTGCTGAAACACAAACGGCAACAAGATGTGAAGAAACATTGGTTCTTAATTTCGGCCCGATACAAAATGTTTAAAAAATGACTAATATCGGCTCATACTGATGTTGATGTAGATGTATCGCGCATCCCAGTTTCAAATATCACAACATTGAGATCTTACAGGACATAAAGAATATGACTTAACATGCTGATAACTGTTATATTTATTTAATGTCTTTTTTCTTTCATAGAGTACAGATAATTTATATTATCATCGTTTTAAAGGTTTTTTTTGGGAGCAATTATTTCCCGTAGTATAAATACTTTGCGTTGCAATTACTTAAAAATGATTAAATCTCTGTTATGAAACTGTATTTCTTTTAAATTCCAGCATTTAAGTTGTCGTGTGTCTTTGTGTTTTAAGAGAGCTGGACATGCGTGTTGGGAGTGAGGTTTGGGCCACTTTAAATCGTCGCCTTGAAGAGCTGCTGGATCTTTTGAGCTCAACCTCTGGGGAACCAGAGAGTTCCCAGACCCTGTCCGCCCTGCAGGGCCTGGCCCTCATTCTCCACCTGGCAGCCCTCTGCTCCTCACCCATCAGGTACCCGCCTTCAAAAAGTCTGAGATCCACTTTGCTGACATAATTGTGAGGAGTCCAAGCAGAATGAAATGTAGTCACTCTTTTTTTTTTTCTGTCAACAGTTCCTGTCCTCTCGTCTGGGTGTCCACTGAGACTATGGACCGGGTGCTGAAGAGCTGTCAGTCAGTGTTAGAAGGAGCGTCTCGGCCCATCTCTCATCAGGACTACTTTAAGTCTGCTTTTCAATCGACGATCAGGGTTCTTGACTCTATCCTTTACTTGATATGTAAGACCACAAAGATGCTTTAGGGCTCTTATTTATGTTTCCTAACAAGAGCATCTTCACTGAGGTTTTAAACTTCATGTAGAATGTGATTTCTGGTGATCATGTTGTTATCATATGTGTGCAGTGAACAACCAGATTGAAGATGGGCTCCAGCGGCGGGTGTGTACTCTGCTGTCTCTTCCTTGGGTGTGTGAGAACAAGTCTGACTCAGCCTTTAAGAGTTTCGGGTTTCCCTCCTCGCTTTCCACTTTGGCTCAGAGACTCAGCTTCTGTTATTGTAAGTAATATTGTCATGTCAAGTCAGTAGGCAAAAAACAAACATACTATATTGGCTGCAAAGATTACAGCTTTTAAAACATGCAAAATAATCTCAGAATTCACCTAAAGCGTCATCAATATTTATTTGGGCCCCTGGTAAAGAAGTGGAAAAAAAAATCTTTTATTACAGAAGCATTATCTCACATTAAAGAAATCTGAAATCCACCCTTTAATTTGTGTAAAAAACACATGTGCCATAGTAATTACGAGCCTAAAAGTTACATTTGCGCATTCTTGAAAAATCTGCACATGTTTGAAAATGGATTGAAGTGTTTTCCAGGTCTGGATAATTAAAAAGGGATTATGTTACATCCAGTTGTCTATCTCCAGCTGTCAATGGGCGAGGGAGGGTTACGCACATGGCCAGTCCATTACATCCATATGCACACTCAGTTTCAGGGGCAATCTAATGAAGACCGCTACTCAACATGCATATTCCCGGACCGTGGGAGGTTTCTGGAGTGCCCGGAGAGAACCCACGCATGGACATGGAGAACATGTTGACTCCAAGCACAAAGATCAGAGGCTAAGATTAAAAACCAGAAGCTCCTCCACCGTGCAGCCCACTGTCCAAATATCTGAGTATATACAGTGTTTTGTATTTCTACTCTAAAAATAGACAAAGAAATGCAGAAAAAGTTGTTTTATGACATGAAAAATAATTCAGAGTGAAAGTACCAAGTCTTTTTTTATTTTTTCGTTGATCTTATTTTTTAAGGGTTAGGGTTACCTAACCTCACTGTTGGTGAGCTGCTGTAACGAGTGGTGGTTTGAGCTCACTAAGTCTCCATAGCTACTATTCATTTTAATGCTTTTGTATGCATATATTGCAGGGATGCCTATAACTGTTAGGGACGCTCAACATTTATCTATAACTGTTTGTCAGAGGTTAATGCAAGAGCCTCCAACATCAGTCCTCGAGAGCCGCCGCCCAGCAACTTCTAGATGCCTCCCTGCTCTAACACAGCTGAATCAGGCGGCTGAATTACCTCCTCTGCCTGTCAGAGGTTCTGCAGGGGCCCGGTAACGAGCCATTCATTAGATTCAGGTTTGTTGGAACCAGTATGTAAAAAGGTAAAAGATGTTGGACAGTGGCTCTTGAGGACTGGTCTGCCATGTCTTTGATGTAATTTATTCCATAACGTTAAATCCCACGTGTGATTCCAGCACACGAGGTCCAGGCAGACTGTGTGTCGCTGTTGGCCTATCTGCGTCGGGGTGTGTGTGAGAGCTGGCGCGTCTGCATCATCACAAACGCGCTGCGGAGCCAGGACGAGTCGGTGAGAGCCACAGCCGTCAAGGTCTTCCCCGTTCTGCTTCATCACCTGGGACCCTCACACCACAGCCTCATCAGCACTGCTCTGCTGTGTGTAAACTCCCGTCTGTGAATGTGACCTCCTTGTTGTCATGGTTAAGGTTGCTGTGTTTTTGCCTGACTTGATGGTTCATGTTGGGGCTTTTCTAGGTCTCTGCTGGAGGACAAGTCCGAGCAGGTGAAGGTGGAGCTCGCCAGGATCGTTGGGCAGCTGAGCTGCATCCAATCAGAGCTCTCCGAGCTTTGCGACTCAGACGTGGAGTCCACGTGCTTTCCCAAAGTCCTCTGCCTTCGTTTGAGTCTTGCAACAGAGCATGCCGGGAAGAAAGCGTCATCCCTCAAAGCATCTGTAGTTAAACCATTTCTAACTTTACTTAGACCGCAAGCTTCCAACAGTGTTAAGCTAGGTACTTTAGGTTTTTTATTTTGCTTTTTAAATGAGCCTCAACATGGACAGACAGAGGAGATGCCACACATTGAGATTTAAAAAACTCCCAACTTTTTTGTGTCACTCACACAGCATTTCTGGATGCTCTGCCTCACCTCTGCATGCATGTGAATCTGCTCGGTGCAGACAGCGACTCCCGGGCTGTTCTCTGTGCCCTGATTGGCCTGATCGAGGACTCCGACCCCACCGTTAGGACACGGTTTAGCCAATCGGTGCGTTTTCTGCTGACAGAATCCACGAGTAACCCCGAGCAGGGCACTCTGAATGAGGTGAGACATTTCAGTGATGAGCCTTACAAAATATACTTCAAAGATTGCCCATTTCTGTGTATCGAGTTATTGACACATGATATTTAATGTCATGGAGAGGCTGACGATGTGTGGGTTTCTTGTTGCCACCTCAGCTCCTGGTTGCACGTCTTAAGGAGGCGTTCAGCAACGCTAAAGTCAACAGAGATGACGACCTGCGTAACACTCTCATCCTCACCACAGGAGAGATTGGCAGGTAAAACAACCATTTATGTTATTAATCCTGTAGATGTTTACAACTAGAACACTTTTATATCAGGGTTATAATGTTTTAAAAAAAATATGTAGCTGTTTGAATAAAATTACAACAACCTTTAGAGGATTTTGACCCCTGGCAAAGATATGCAGAAAAGCTTTAAAATAAGTTTGTTACTCTTCGTTGACCACAAGATGTCACTCTCTGCCACATCACTTTAAAATTGTGATTTTAGTTTATTTCTAACCCTAGCTACCATCTTCCTCTCTCTACATGGTGAGAACATAAACTCTCTTTGTCCAAACTTTTTTGTCACCCTTCCAATGATCAATTGCTTTGTTTTAGTTATTGCTCTAATTACAGATATGAGCAAGTTTAGATGTGGACCATGTAGAGAAACATTAAACTCAAAAGGCATGGACATGCTGCAACAGTACATTAATAAAAAGAAAGATCACAGCGTAATTTAAAGATCAACATGCATTCTTTAAAGGTTTGCTTTCCTTTCTTTCCTATTTTGAAGAGTAGCTACGAGAAAAGTAATGTTCATAAACCTTGGAAACAAACAAAGTCTCAAATGACTAATTATTAGGTCATAAAAATTCATCAGTTTAATAATAATATAAAAATGAAATGCAGGATTTCTTTCTCTAATAAATAAACAACCTAAAATTAAACGTGTATTTTATTTTATTTTTTACATTACACAGTGTTACGACTGGGCAATATGGCCTCAAATCTATATTGCGATATATTCTGAAGCATGTGCGGTAACAATATCTATTGTGATATATATATTGTTTTCTCCTGTTTATATATGTCGAAATTAATGTTTTTGAAAAATCACACATACCAGATACATTCCAATCAAAACAACGGCTTAAAAAAGTATAGAATGCCATTTAAAGAAATGTATTGTGCAAAATGTATTTAAAAAAAATACAAAACCTTTCAAGTAATTTTTAGGGGGGTGTTAAAATTCATTTTCCTAACAATGCAACACAAAAATACTCATAACATAAATAAAGATGAAGATCTTTTAATTAAAATACAGGCTAAATGTTAGGAAAACATAAAATTCCAAAATGTTTAGACTAAAGTGCAAAATGTAAAAACAAAAATAGCAAAATAATAATATTACTTCTTGCGTTCCTGATTACTTACAATATAAAAAATTTTATACTTTTTTTACCTGGTATAGTCACATCACAATATCATTACCGCTGGCTAGATTTGTATCATTTCTACCTTATACCGTTTATATCGCCCACTACTACACAGTGTGTGATAAGGCATCTGCACAAAACAGACAAATTTCATTTTTAAGGCCTTTTTCCCACATTTTTATAGATAGTTGGGGAGATCACTTCACATAAAAATGGTTTCTTCCTTTTTTCTTGTTAGGGCTTCTCAGGGTAGTCTGGTCTCCTTCTCCCTGCTGCGTCTGCTTCACTGTCTTCTGTCCAAGTCGTCCGCAGTCTCCGTGGCTGCTTACACCCAGATAAGAGCGCTGGCGGCTGCCAAAGGCCTGAAGCTCCAGACCCTGTTCAGCCAGTATAAGTACCCCATTTGCCAGGTAGATATTTGCCAATCACTGAGTCTGTACATGCATTTAGTATCATTTTTTTAAATATATAAGATCGTGACATTTCGAAAGGTTTAAGCAAAGCAGGGAAAATGTTTATGTTTTAATGGGGGTTTTTTATTTAACCCTTTTGGTACAAAGGAAATATAATCACAATAATAAGTTATGAATCTAAACTAATTATAAGCTGTCTTATTTTGGTTTATCAACAAAGGTAGATAATTAGATAAATTGGGGACAGCATCTTTCTGACAGCACCTGTTTCTGGTTCATGCCTTCAGTTTCTGGTGGAGTCGCTACATTCGCGCCATGCCTCTGCCCTGCGGAGCACGCCGGATCAGGCCGGCGAATCCGCCAATCAAAGAGAGCTGGCTTTGGACATTCTGGCTCAGATCGCACACGCTTTCGACTTCCCGGACCTCCACCGCTTCCTCACTGTACGCTTAAACTCAACTTTTCTTGTCCAAAAATAACATGCCTTAAATGCCAATGCATTGAACATATGCCTTCTCGCACACCTGTACATGCAGCGGACGCTCCAGGTGCTGCTGCCCTACCTGGCAGCTAAGGCGAGCGCCACAGGCTCCGCTCTCATCCGTACTCTGGCCACTGAGCTGAAGGCAAACAGGAGAGAGATTCTGATCAACAACTTCAAGTACATCTTCAGTCATCTGGTTTGTTCGTGCACCAAGGAAGAGCTGGAGAGAGCATTTCATTACTTACAGGTTTTTATTTATATTATTCATATCTGTACATCAGCTTGTATATATTAGAGTTCATATTATTACTGGTGGCTGTCGGTGTTGTGTAAGCTACAAATGAGTAAAGTCACTCTGTCAAAAACCTGCAAATCACAAACCTGGATTCCCTGGTAGAAACATCAATCATGAATTCATTGTGAAGTTCTAATAAAAGTGTCGATAAAAGGATGCAACATCTATTGTAAATAACGCATGATTTTCTTTTTTTAACTCTAATGCTAAACACTCAGGTTGATGTGCCGTTTCTATACTTATGTCCTAGAGTGAGACCGAGATCGAGCTGGGTTCCCTGCTACGACAAGACTTCCAGGGTCTCCACAATGAGCTGCTGCTTCGTTTGGGGGAACACTACCAACAGGTTTGTACAAGTCATTTTCTCTACTGTTTATTGACTGATATGCTGATCTATTCTTCATCAGAATTTAAAAACTATATTAATCATCATTTAATTCTTTGTAAGGTGTTCAACGGTTTAGCGATCTTGGCCTCCTTTGCTTCAAACGATGATCCATACCAGGGTCCTAGAGACATCACCACCCCGGAGTACATGGTACCCTTCCTTTTTTCTTTCAGTTGAGTGATTTTTAGGTAGATTTATTAGACATGGGGTTTCTTGGAAGGTGAATGGGAATTTACCACTGAAAGAGTTGAGCTTCCCCAGTCAGATCTGTGTTTGCCGATCATCGCAGGTTGCTGACTTTAAAGCGTTATGTCACTGTGACCCTACTTAATTTGTATTGCTATATTCTAGGCTGACTACCTGCAGCCCAAACTGCTGGGGATTCTGGCTTTTTTCAACATGCAGCTGCTCAGCTCCAGCGCAGGAGAAAAGGACCGCAAAAAAATGGTGAGTCGTCCGCGGCCGAGCAGTCTTACTCGGTGCTTTCTAGTCATTCCCCATTCACTTCTTCAAATCTCCCGCATTCAGGCTTTGACAAGCGTGATAGCTCTGATGCGCCTGATGGGCTCCAAACACATCAGCTCCGTCAGAGTGAAGATGATGACGACGCTCCGCACGGGTCTCCGCTACAGAGAAGACTTCCCGCTGCTCTGCTGCCAGTCAGTACCTGCCCCTTCTCTGTGAAGTCGCCTCCAAAATGAGTTTGACGTTAAAAGATGGCGTTTCCGTTGTAGGACGTGGGAGTGTTTTGTGAGGAGCGTGGAGCCTGCCCACCTCGGCCCTCTCTTGAGTCATGTCATTGTTGCCCTGCTTCCCTTGATCCCCCTGCAGCCTAAAGAAACCGCTGCTATCATTCGCTTCCTCATCCTGGACAACAGGTAATGTTAAAAAAACATATATAGGCTACTTAAAACATACACTGTCCCACCTTACCTGTATGGCTATGACGTGAAATATCCTAATCATTTCAAAGCAGTGCATTCATTTTCTGTATCTTTACGGTTTATTCAAACCTCTTTAAGGTTCGTACATTTTTCAAGACGAACCACAATCTGAAAAGTGTGGCATGCATTTGTATTCATCCTCCACCCCCTGAATTGATACCTTGTAAAACCCCATGGGACTAGAACTACATCTTGAAGAGGTTATGTCTAATTTGGAACAATTCGCTTAATAAAATTCGTCGTTCTCAGCCAGTCTGGATGGAATGTGTCTGTAAAGCCTTTTGGATTTAGGTCTGGACTTTTACTAGACCCTTCTGAATATTTGCTGTTCTAAAGCATGGAGGCTGAAAATCAACTCAACTTTTTTGAGGCCCCTAATGGGTTTGCTGTGTATTTAGCTCCATCCGTCTTCCCATCCACCCTGACAAGCTTTCCTTTACCTGTTGGGGATGAAAAAAAGCATTTTCACAGCATGATGCAATAGTCCGTTGTTGGGGTTAGGTGCTGTCTGTCTGACGTCTTGCATGTAGACCAAAGGCCCCACGTTTGAGCCAAGCTGTGCACCTAGTTCCTCGAGTTAGCTGTAACTCCCACATGGCTTGCAAACAGAGCTGCTGTGGAGGCCACGACTAAAAGTTGTCCCACCTGAGCTGTAGCTCCTTTAGACACGCCCTTGGCCTCTTGGCTGCTCCTCTGCTTACTGCTCTCTTTGCCCAACCAGGTATTTTAGGTGGGCCATCCCTGGTATCCTTGTTTCCATTTTCAAATGGCAAATAAATGTCACCCTACTTTAAACTTCATCCCTGACCTCTCTGCTGTGTTCCTCTGTCTTCATAAAATGCTGTTGTTTTCGCTGATTTACTCTAACAAACCTCCGCATGGGACTTCTGAAGGCAATTGGTTGCACTGGACTTTATTAAGGGGTACAAGGTTACAGGGGTCTGATTGCAAATTCATGTCAGTTTGACATTTCTGCTAATTTTGTGTTTGTCCACCCCATGCAATCCCAAGAAAGCAAAGAGACCTTGCTTCTATCAATCTTTTATAGGGAGGAAGTAAAGGACTACCTGCACGAGATTTACTTTCTGCCCGAGCACCGGGAACTAAAAGACATTCACACGGTTCTGCAAAATTACAGAAAGGTTCGCAGAAAGTCACGATGATGAAGGGGGGAGGCAATAATATACTCAAAGATGACAATGATTGTTGTTTTCGCTCCATTCAGCTGACGGCCAGCAGGAGCGACCTGGCCTCGGCTCTGCAGCTGTCGATGAGAGCTGTCCAGCATGAGAATGTCGACGTAAGGATCCACGCGCTGACCAGCCTCAGAGACATGATGCACAGCAAACAGGTACAATTAAAAAAACATCAGATGTGTTAATAGGTTATGCTGGTGTTTGGAAATCTCAGCAAAAAGTAGGTTACAGACCATTCAATGGCAGATCAGCATATAGTGGACCAATACTATTGATACAAATGGCACTTTAACACCTTTTGTGAGATTTCACATTTATGCAGTAAAAGTTCAACGATTACAATTTAATGTTTTGGTATTATTCATTGTATTATTCAAATGCTGTGTTCTGCAGGAGTGGCTGCTGCGGCAGGTTTGCGCCAGTGAGGCGGTGGAGCCCGTCATCTCCAGCCTGGTGTCTGTGCTGCTGAAGGGCTGCCAGGACTCGTCCCCCGAGGCCCGGCTCCTCTGTGGGGAGTGTCTGGGCGAGCTGGGGGCCGTGGATCCTGGGCGTCTGGATCTGTCCCACGCACACACCAAGGGCGACCGCAACACCTTTGTGGCAAGTTAAACCCGAACTCGTAGTATCTTTATTATCATGTTATAAAACAAAAGAAATATGCAGACGTCAGTTTGGTTGCAGGATACAGAGTTTCACGTTCTACCCAAGTCTTCACATGCTCATGTTACAGGCTCGCTGCTGGATTAAAACTTTTTTTTTTTTAAGCGGTTTTCTCCAAAACATTTACCTGCTAATGCCAATGTAAGCTTTTCTTACTTTTCTTTAATGAGTGAATAAGATAAGAAGAAAAACATTCAAAATATGTTTTTGTAGCTTTCCTGCAGTGAAATTGTAGGATCTTCGGTGAAATCGCAGAGGGTTTTTCAAACTTTTAAACAGAGAAAAACTGATTATAGATTTAGAATCTTAAATTAGCGATTAGGGTAGCTGATGACATAAAACATCTTTGTGTGTGTACCTTGAGAATACAGCCACCATCCAGCATGCTTTGTTATAGACAGAGATTGAATGCTCAAAAGGGTGAAGCAGAGCACATTTGCTGTACTTTTTTAGGCTTTTATCTTCTGATGGTATTGCTCTCTCTTGCTCTCCTGCAGCCTGAATTGACTGCAGACATGGTCATTGTCAGGCATTTGCCAAAGGCATTTTTATTTCTTTCTGATAACTTTGTGCTTCCTGTGACTTCAGTTTTAACAGAGTGTAGTTGTCAGCACATTGAAAATATATCAGATTTTGTATAAAGCTGAAAATCGTTCAATTTTTGTCACAAACCAGTTTGTCAGTTGATCTCTGGTAGACCTGCATAGTATATTGAATTGCAGCCATCACTAAATTAGTGTGTGCTGCTGTATCAAAGTTGCCAAGGAGTACTCGGACATCATTTTTGATTGAATGCTGTACTTCAAGTCTGGATTTTTTTTATGGATGACATATTTGGCCGGTTGGAAGGACTCTAACTCGCGTAAATGGCAACCACTCGTAAATGCTTGCGCTTTAGTGGCTGAAAAGCTAAAGCTCAAGGATATTTTATAACACTGAAGTAAATGGAGAAAATCTCTTTTCATATGGACAACCACTGATTTTAGATGTGTGTATCATGGTAAACAACGTTTGTGTATTCCTGTCGGCAGAGCGGGGTTGATGATCCCAACTTTGCCCATGATTTGCTCACTGAGCTCACAAGAACATTTCTGGCCTACGCCGATAACGTGCGAGCTCAGGACTCTGCAGCGTACGCAATTCAGGTACACCGGTTGCATTTAAAAAAAACAACACACTAAACATTGCTTTAGTTTTCTGATTCAAGGATTTGTGCTCGCTGCAGGAGCTGCTGTCCACGTTCGAGTGTCGCGAGGGAAGATCAGACTCACCGGGCCGTCGCTTGTGGAGGAGATTCCCAGAACAGATCCAAGAAATTCTGGAGCCTCACCTCAACAGCAGGTAGAAATTCCCTCTTCCACAGAACGATTAATATTACTATTTTTATTATGCCACCTACAGTATTTCGATAACTCTTCCCATTCTTTTTTGCAGATATAAGAGTAGTCAAAAGGAGGTAAACTGGTCTAAGCTGAAGAAGCCGGTGTACCTTAGCAACCGAGGCAGCAAGTTTTCTGACTGGTCTGCTACCTGGGCAGGATACCTCATCAGCAAGGTTAGCTGATGTGTTCAACAGAGTCTCCTCCTAAACTGCATATGCGTGTTTTTGAGAAGTACTAGTGTTTGATTCTCCATCCAGGTGAGACATGAGCTGGCCAGTAAGGTGTTCAAATGCTGCAGCTTCATCATCAAACACGACTACAAAGTCACGATCTACCTGCTGCCTCACATCCTGCTCTACATGCTGCTGGGCTGCACACCTGCAGAGCAGCAGGAGGTCGGGATTTCTCTCCCGAACTTTTCTAATGTATCTTGGTCTGGTGTGGCTTCATTTTACTTCATGTCTGGCTGTTTTGTTTTCAAGGTGACAGAGGAGATGTTAGCCGTGTTGACTGAGGGAGATGGACGAGGAGGGGGCGGTGTCCAGGAGACGGCCTCCAGCCTATCACAGCTCAGCACTCAGACTGTGTTTAGCATGCTGTCACACCTCACACAGTGGAGCCGCCATATCCTTTATGCCAAACCCAAAGTCACTGGTAGATGTTACTTAACTTAAATCACCCATTATTCTACTAGATATGGTCATCTGTATTAGAAAAGATTAACTTTTTCATTGCAGAAAGTGGTGATTATCAACGTGTGGTGGCCTTCCTGAAGGGTATTCCACAGGACCTGCTGGCCAAGGCCTCCCTGCAATCGAAAGCATACACCCGAGCCCTCATGCACTTTGAAGCTTACATCCTGGAAAACAAAGAGAGCATTGAAGACCACCTCAGCTTCCTGCAGGTTGGGCCGACGCAGCAAAATCAGGTTCAACCGATGTTCGATGTGACTCTCAGCATCGCAATGAAATCCTTGGCTGTTCCTAGACGCTGTATGCGGCAATGCACGAGCCCGACGGAGTGAGGGGGGTCAACGCTCTGAGGAGGGAAGAGCCGTCACTGCGGGAGCAGATACTTGAACACGAGAGCATTGGTTTGCTGCGAGATGCGACAGCTTGCTACGACCGGGCCATACAGCTGGAGTCAGACCAGGTTTCCACCTGCAGATTCCCTGTCTGGTTAAACCTCATCCACATTTTGTCACACTACAACAACTTTCAATGTATTTTAGGATTTCCAAAGTAGTGTACGATTGTGGCGTTCGTGAACAGACAGCATCATAAAGACCAAGAGATGCAACAGACATATCAGGAATAAAGGTGTTTAGAAGTTTATTGCAGTATAATGCCATTTATAAAACAATATCCCAAGCTTTGAACATCTCATGTAACAAACACAGAAATGGTCAGGAGGGAACCCTTTGCTACGAATGATGTAGGAGACATAGCACACACAAAAAAGATTAATTCTAAAACATGACCTTATAGCTGAACAGCATCTTCAGAGCAGATCAGAAAAAAGTTTGATATAGACACCGTAAACCTCGCCGGTAAGGACAGTCGTGGTGGAGTTGACCAGTTCAATCATCAGTTTTTACATACACACAAATTGACTCATAAACCATTATTTCAAAAATCTAAAACACTGTATTGACCTGACCGTTGGTCTGGATTACATTCTGTTCAGGAACCAGCAGGTATTTCTGATGAGCGTGTATTCCAATAAATCTTCTGGCAAACCCACTTGTTCATAAAAATAACTGCTCTTTGAGAAATAAACAGAGGTTGGGTTGGAGTCATTGTGTCAGAACCACTCAGGTCAAATTGTTGGGTAGGGCAAGCCGGAAGTACCCAGAGAGAACCCAGAATGCACAAGGAAAACATGAAAACTACGTAGAAAGACTCCAGGCTAGGATTTGAACCCAGGACCTTCGTGCTGCAAGCCAACAGTGCTAACCACTGCAACAACTGTCAGGTTTTATCTGTTAATCTAAAAAAAGTTTTTTTTTTAAACCACATATCCTTTTCCTCCTTGTTCACAACTATCCTCCACTTTCTGTTTGTCTGTCCCAAAAAAAATCCCACTAAAATATGAGCTTGTGGTTGTTGCGTTACAAAATGTGATAAAGTTCAAGGGGTACTGATACTTTTTTTGGGGGGCAAGTGTGCTCTATTCTTACAACAATACATCTAACGTGGTTAACATTCACTGATCTTTTCTAGATTGGTCACTATCATGGAGTGATGACTTCTATGCTCGGACTGGGACAGCTGTCCACAGTCATCACACAGGTTAACGGCGTGCTGGCCAATAAGTAAGATGCATGCTTGTGGTTATTCATATCCTGCTTTGCTCTCTGCGTTGGCTGCAATCTGATTGAAGTTAAACTTGCTTCCTTTTTACACATTTAGGCAACAGTGGAAGTCAGAGCTGAACACCTACAGAGTGGAGGCCGCCTGGAAGCTTGGAAAATGGGACTTGTTAGAAGATTATTTGAGTTCAGGTTAAGAGAAAAAGAGATAATGATCCTTGCACGTCTGATTGCATTTGACAAATCTGCTAATAACAAAGACTAACTCTCCAGACCAGCAGTCGTGTACCTGGGGCGTGCGGCTCGGCCAGTTGCTGCTGTCAGCGAAGAAGCAGGATGCAGAGAGTTTCTATGAAAAACTAAAGCTGGTGCGCAAAGAGCAGGTCGTCCCTCTGTCAGCTGCCAGTTATGAGTGTGGGACCTACCAGAGGGGATACGAATACATTGTCAGGTCTGTTCTTCAACTTCAGGAGTTTCTTCCACTCTAAGAAACTTATCATTCTAAAAATGCATCCACCTGTGTGCTTAGGCTCCACATGCTCAGTGAGCTGGAGCATGCTTTCACTGAGTTACGGGAAACTAGAGACGGCCCCGCCCCTTGCCTCGCCAAGCTGCCTCCTCATTGGTCAGATCGACTGGAGATGACCCAGAATTCTTTCAGGGCCAAGGAGCCGATCCTGGCCGTGCGGAGGGCCCTGCTCAGCCTTAGACCGCAGTAAGAATCCAGAGCACACTGTTTCTTCATTTATGTAGCACTAAGAAATCATTAAATTGTGGATGAGGATGCAGCCTTCAAAGCTCAATTTTGTGCTTTATGATAAAAAAATGTCCTTTCTAAATCCAAGACATACAATGTTCAGTAGTTGCCACTATTGTTAGAATGCTTCCTTTCATTCTGTCAAACAAATTAGTTTTATATTTATCATTGCTTATTGTTACTGATTGATCTAAAGTTGTTTGAGCAGTGATCTCGTTGGTTTTCTTCTCCAGGCCTATGTGTCAGGAGCTGGTAGGAGAGTGCTGGCTGCAGAGCGCCCGGGTTGCCAGGAAGGCAGGACACCACCAGACGGCCTTCAACGCTCTGCTCAATGCAGATAACACAAACCTGGCAGAACTGGTCACTGAGAAGGCCAAGTGGCTGTGGTCCAAGGTATCTGTATCTACCAATCCTAGCGCTTGCTGGACCCCACATTGGGCGCCAAAATTGTTGTGGCAATTACTTAATAAAAAGGATGGGAGCAGATTCCTTCTAGTCTTTTCAGAATTTAAGATAGCTTATTAACAAGGAGGAACCATGAACGCAAAGTAATCATTCAATGAGTTGTCTCCTGCTCAACCCTGGAAAGGGAAGCCATTTAAATGGCAAGGTTATCATAGTCTATCACACTGCTGCTCCCCTCCCTGTCTGCCTTCCGATGACCAGTTAGATACCAAGCGCCACCTCAGGGACAGTCCATTGTCTTCTAAATAAAAGATGTATTTATGTCTATAGTTTGTAATCTAATATCCCTGAGTTCTGTCCCTAAAACAGGCAATACAGTCAATCCTTGAAATATTTTCGTTACAGTTTGTTGTTGTTTTATAACCTCTATAACTTGAGCCTCTTCTTTCTGATTTGTCCATTTTTTCTTGATGATGCTGTCTTTAACCCTTCTCTGCAACTGTAAAGCCTTTTGTGTCTGTGTGTGGTCAGGGTGACGTGCACCAGGCCCTGATCGTCCTCCAGAAGGGCGTGGCCCAGTGTTTTCCAGACGACCAGCTGCTGACCAATCCTCGCAACCTGCAGATTAAAGGAAAGGCCATGCTGCTGGTCGGGCGCTTCATGGAGGAGACTGCCAATTTCGAGTCCAACGCCATCATGAAGGCTTACAAGGTTTTATTTATAGCTTTTGTTTCTAAAGAGTCCCACAAGGGCATTATATTATACCAAGAAATTGATCAACTGGATATTAGTGTTATAATGGTAGATTCTTAAACTTTTAATTTATTAATATATAAAATCTGTTCTGTTTTATTTATCTTAAACTGGCTTATTTACTTGCTAAAATGTTTTTTCCTGCTCTGTAGGATGTGACCAACCTCCTCCCAGAGTGGGAGGATGGGAACTTCTATCTGGCAAAGTACTATGACAAAGTGATGCCAATGGTGACAGATAACAAGCTGGAGAAACAGGGGAACCTCATCCGCTACATCGTCACCTTCTTTGGAAAGTAGGTTCTTGTTCTTTCTGCTTATTTCGGGCCCCTTTCAGAACATCCTCTAAATGGCGTTTAAATAGTATCAACATTTCAACTTCTTCCCTGTCAGAGCCCTGCAGTTTGGGAACCAGTACATCTACCAGGCAATGCCTCGTATGCTCTCCCTTTGGTTGGATTTCGGAGCTAAAGTGTGCGATTGTGAGAAAGGTGAGCAGCCAAAGAGACTCAGACACTGACTTGTTACACTGGAAATGGTTCCTACATTGATATCCGTCCTCTACAGCCGGACGAGCAGACCGACTGATGCGACAGGAGCTCGGGAAAATCAACACAGTAGTCGAGGAGCATTGTTCTAACTTGGCGCCCTACCAGTTCCTCACCGCCTTCTCCCAGCTCATCTCCAGGGTGTGTCACTCCAGCGATGATGTCTTCAAGGTTCTCATGAAAATCGTGGCCAAGGTGTTCCTTGCATACCCCCAACAGGCCATGTGGCTGATGACTGCTGTCTCCAAGGTTGGCTTGTGTTTGTGTGTTTTCTTTTTTTCCCAACAATCTCAGCTTCACTCTACACTCTCACTACTTTATCTTGTAGTTTGAAACATCCTTAACTCCTTATTGTTATCCAAGCTACTCTGCCGTATAGTTTGATGTACAGTTGTGGGTGGACAAAGGGTTTGAGACCAACACAAATGTTTTGGTTTCAGTGTTTTCCAAGTCTGGAAGAGTATAGAAAAAAAAGAGTACAAATATCTAGACTTTACTAGACGTTCCTTATTTCAATGTGTAAAGGTTGTGTTTGTTCTTTCTTTCTTTCTTTCTTTCTTTCTTTCTTTCTTTCTTTCTTTCTTTCTTTCTTTCTTTCTTTCTTTCTTTCTTTCTTTCTTTCTTTCTTTCTTTCTTTCTTTCTTTCTTTCTTTCTTTCTTTCTTTCTTTCTTTCTTTCTTTCTTTCTTTCTTTCTTTCTTTCTTTCTTTCTTTCTTTCTTTCTTTCTTTCTTTCTTTCCAAATCAAAAATACTTTATTAATCCCAGAGGTAGAACTAGACGATTTATATTGATTGATAGAGATGTAATGCGATATAAAATATGGGTTGATAAAAAGTTCGGTAAAAAAATTCTCCCTTTTTCATCTTAGCCTATCGGGTAGCTTAATAGTACAGTCATTACTTAGTCATTTTGAACCGATATGGGCCACACATCAACACTATATGTAACAGTAATGAGCAAAATAAAACACAAGTACTATGGTCAGCAACGTTGTCGTGGCGAGACCTAACCAGCAATTCAGTTTTTGTGTGTACTTTATTCAAATTTGTTCATTAAAAACAGTATAAAATGACCGGGGCTGTACTTAAAATATATTTTCGACATCTTTGATAGTTATCAATAATTGTCAAAATCAATCAATATGACTTTTCTTTTAATCTATATGCTCTCTTTTTTTTGTATCTTCCAGCCCTACTCATGGGGACATCAAATGTTGTAACTCATTATAGTTTCTCTCTGTGTCCTTCCTTCTTCCCTTCTTTCCTCATTGATCTGGACCGGTGAAAATCCCCTGTTGATTTGAACACAGTCTTACTTTCAGCAATATTCTTGTCAGTGAAGCCGTTTTGATGTAAATAACTGCATGAATTTCCTTGAAAGTTGCAGTGGTTGACTGTTAGAGATTGATTACAAACACGACTGCCTTTAAAGCTACAGGCCTGCTTTTCTGATTCAGTCAGAAGTTATACACTTTTCCCCTGTGATAAGCAATACAGTAATCGTAAATCACCTGCAAATCAGGTTTTTGTGACTAAACCTTGACTCAATGGAAATTGCTACCATTAAAAACTGAAGCCTTAAAGTTTGTGAAAAACAATATTTCTATCATTCTTAAAATGTTTGAGCTCAACTGCAGTTATCCAACTGCAGATTAATCTGTCTTTATTCATGTGCTTTTGTGTCATTTAACATGTCTGCACATTTTCTAGCCTTTTTCTCCTGGTAGATTATTGTGTTATTATTTGAACAGCTGTTTAGCCAGCAACTGTATTAAATGACCTGCCCTAAAACAACATGCCATGTGCCCTTCTTGTTTTTCAGTCTTCTTACCCCATGCGCATGAACCGCTGTAATCAGATTCTTAAGAAAGCCATCAGTCTGAAACAGCCTCTGGAGAAATTTATTGGAGATGCTAACAAACTCACTGACAAGCTGCTGGAGCTCTGCAACAAGCCGGTAAAAACGCTCATGCAAAACATGAAAAATGAGGGGTGATGAGATTTAAAGTTAGAGTTTATGTATTCATAAATGTCACTGCAAGATTAAGCAACTGCCCATAAGGATCATTTAATGTAAAATAAAAAAAAGATTTGATTGTTTGCATTTATATATTTCCTTAAAAGAGAAAAAAAATATCAAAGACAGATGTGTTTTGATGGAAAAAAATGACTTCAACCATACAGAAATGTGTCGTTCTTTTAGGTGGACGGTAACAGCAGCACCCTCAGTATGAGCGTTCACTTTAAGCAGCTAAAACGTCTGGTGGAAGAGCCGACCTTCAGCCAGATCCTCATCCCGCTGCAGGCTGTCCTCATCCCGACACTGCCCTCTACTGGTGGGAAAAACACACAGCACGATGCCTTCCCCGGACACTGGGCGTACCTGGATGGCTTTGAAGACTGTGTAAGTATAAAGAAAGACGGGGTCTGAGTTTTGTGACCCGTCTTTATGACATATTAACAGCCTTTCTAGGGAAAGCATAGAAATCTGATGTAAGGAAAGTCCAGGTTTGGATAATTTGGGAAAAATTAAAGGGGCTATATGCAATTTTCTTAAATTTAACCTCGTGACTGACACCTGTGGCCAAAAAACGGAACTGCTCATCCTTTCTGCTCGCTCTTGCTCGTACGCCGGTCGCTCTCAATCTTCGATCTTTTTCGGGCACTTGTCAGAGGTTTAACTTTCTTAGTCTTATGTGGAGTTAGCTAAGGCCCCTTTAAAATATACAAAAACATTTGTATTTCCAGATTTTCTCTCCACCTTGTCTGCCTAAAAAAAGTAACAACTATTCATCTTTGTGTCCATCTGTCCAACCATCATTTTATTCATCCATCTTTTTATGCTTTTTTCCACTTCATGTTTTTCAAGGTTCCATATTTAAAGCCTACCTACTGTCAAAATATCTTCCATCAATTCACAGTTAACCTTTATTTGTATTAATTTTTTTTTTTTTGACATTTTAGTCTGTATAGTTGAGAATTTTTTTATAACAAATATGTAGTAGCTGTTTGTTTTCAGGAAGAGCATTTTCCACCTTAAGTGAATGTGTTTAAAATGTTTTTCTCCTAACTGGCCTGTTTGCCTGTGTTCATGTAAGGTGGAAATCTTAGCCTCCTTGCAGAAGCCTAAGAAGATAAGCCTGAAGGGCTCAGATGGGCGAAGTTACACCATGATGTGTAAACCTAAAGATGATCTAAGAAAAGACTGCAGGCTCATGGAGTTCAACTGTCTGATCAACAAGGTGTGTATCTGACTGATATACACTGCCTCTAGTAACGGGCGCAGAAGTAATGATCTGCCCTCCTTATCTTTGTATTCTCTATGAGTAGTGTCTCCGTAAAGATGCTGAGTCGAGGCGCAGGGAGCTGCACATCCGCACCTATGCCGTGATTCCCCTCAACGAGGAGTGCGGCATCATCGAGTGGGTCAACAACACTGCTGGACTGCGACACATCCTCACCAAACTATACAAAGAGAGAGGTATTTTGTTTATCTAAAGTGCTGTTCAAAAGCATAACAATTGCTTTTTCACATTTTATCATGGTGCAACTACAAAATTCATTGTATGTTATTGGAGTTTTATGTGTTAAACTAGCATAAAGTAACACATAATAGTGAGGTTGAAGAAATATTATACTTTTAAAACTGGTGCAGATGCCCAGACATTTTCAACTTTACGCACAGAGTAAAGTGAACTAAAACAATTTTTTTAAAGATTCCCATGAGAGCATCTGAGTGTCGTCTCAGACCTTTATCCTGTACTCATAGGCACCGATTTTGTGGGTGCCTCAGGGGCCCAGCATTCACGGACCATACCGAGCACTGTACATGGGTGCTTACATGAATTTCTGAATCTCTATCTTTGTTTTGTGCAAAAACAGCACTCCAGAGTCCTGCAACAGGGCCGTGAAACCAAATCTGTTTCAAGGGTGAAAAAAAAATAAGTAAATGAAATTCAACTGCTGGATTCGTCATTCAAGAATAGAGAAAACATCTTAAACCAGCCATGTTTTGTTTTTGCACCGCTATCTTGTTCAAATGAATTGCAGCAGAGAGTAACAACATTCCAGGGAAATTAAATGGAAATTATTCATTGTAATATGATGTAGGCCTATTTAACATGCTAGAGAAAGATCAGCTGAAAATGAATTACTTTCAAAAAAATGTTTGCCTTGAATGGAAATCTTTTGAACCACATGCAGAATAAAACGTGAGTCAAATTAGGGTCTGGGCGACATAGCCTCAAATATATATTGTGATATAATCTAAAGCTTGTACGGTAACGATATCTATTGCGATATTTTCTTTTCTTTATATATTTCAAAATGACCTATGAACATTCTCATCTTACATATACATTGCAGCGGAACAACTTCAAAAAAGTTTAGAATGTCATTTAAAGAACATGTATTGTGCAAAATGCATATAAAAAATATTCTAATCTTTATCTTCCCAAAAATGGAACACAAAAATTCTTACCACATAAAGATGAAGCTATTTTAAATAAATTAAAAACTAAATGTTACTAAAAAAACACAAAGTTTAAAATGTTCTGCTTCCCTGGTAATATATCCCTGAAGCCACAAATCCCTGATGAGTTGATAAGGAGGAGACGTGGATGCAGAGCAGGAGCGAAAAGGAGACAGAGAAAGAGGAAGTTCAAGCCATCTCTTCCATCGATCATTATGGGCAACGTAAGATCACTGGCTAACAAGATGGATGAACTCCAAGCCCTTACAAGGACTCAGCCAGAGTACCGGGAATGCAGTGTTATGTGTTTTACTGAGAAGTGGCTGCTGGATCATATCCCCGACTCCAACGTCTCTCTGCCAGGGTTCCTGACTGTACGAGCAGACAGATCTGAAAACGAGTAGGAAAAGGAAAGGAGGCGGAGTAGCAGTGCTTGTCAACAACAGATGGTGTCACCCAGGACATGTTACTGTGAAGTGTCGTCTCTGCAGCCCAGATGTCGAACTCTTGGCAGTAAGTTTTCGGCCATATTATTTGCCAAGAGAGTTCACCAGTATAATTTTGCCAGTTGTTTACATTCCACCTTCAGCCGTTGCTGACAATGCATGTGATGTCATCAGTTCCGTTGTTGCTAAGCTACAGACACAGCACCCCAATGCATTTGTGGCAATATCTGGTGATTTTAATCATGCCTCGTTCTCTACTACACTTCCAACATTTCAACAGTTTGTCAGCTGCTCCACAAGAGAAAACAAGACATTGGATTTGTTTTATGCAAATGTAAAGGATGCATACATGTCCAAGCCAAGACCTCCTCTGGGACAATCAGACAATCAACACATTCTTCAACAGGTTCAGTTCAGGATCTAGCTCAGCATCCCCTTCTCCTGTTCCCAGCCAAACAGACATCCCACTCTCCTCTGATCAACAGCTTTCCTGTTACACCTCGGATGTTTTATCCTTCACCTCAGCCATGGACTCTTGATTCCACAAGTTTGACTTCAACCAAGTCAATGCTGCTACCCCCTTTGCCTCCCCCTCCCACTTCTTTGTCTCCAAAAGTCAGGTGAAGAGGCAGCTGGAGAAACTGAACCGGAACAAGGCTGCAGGTCCAGATAGTGTCAGCCCCAGAGTCCTGAAGGCCTGTGCAGAGCAGCCCTGTGGGATTCTGCTGCACCTCTTCAACCTTAGCCTAACTCAGGAGAAGGTTCCAGTGTTGTGGAAGACATCCTGCCTTGTTCCAGTACCAAAAAGAACTCACCCATCAGTCATCAATGACTATAGACCTGTTGCCCTGACATCCCACATCATGAACGTCCTGGAGAGACTCCTGTTGGCACCCCTGAATAAGCAAACAAGAACGTATCAGGACCCGCTGCAGTTTGCTTATCACTGTGGAGTTGGAGTTGAAGATGCCATCATCCACCTGCTTCAACCAACCCACTGTCATCTGGACAAAGCAGGCAGCACTGTGAGGATCATGTTCTTTGATTTCTCCAGTGCATTTAACACAATTCAGCCTGATTTGCTTTGTCAGAAACTCCTGAAGACACAGGTGGAGCCCTCAACAATCGCCTGGATCAATGACTACCTGACCAACAGACCGCAATTTGTGAGACTGAAGAATTGTGTGTCAAACCAGGTGGTCAGCAGCACAGGAGCACCACAGGGGACCGTACTCTCACCATTCCTTTTCACTCTGTACACCTCAGACTTCCAGTACAAATCAGAGACCTGTCATCTGCAGAAATACTCAGAGGACTCTGCAATTGTCGGGTGTATCAGAGATGGACAAGAAGCTGAATACAGAGAGCTGGTGGACCGCTTTGTGACATGGTGTGGAAACAATCGTCTCACCTTGAATGTGAACAAAACAAAGGAGATGATTGTAGATTCCAGAAGAAACAGGGATAAGTCAAACATTGTTTCCATCATGGGAGAAGAAGTGGAGGTGGTTGAGGAATATAAATACCTCGGAGTTCACCTTGACAACAGACTGGACTGGAGACTGAACAGTGAAGCCGTCTATAAGAAGGGACAGAGGAGACTGTACTTCTTGAGGAAGCTTAGGTCCTTCAAGGTTTGCAGCAAGATGCTGGAGATCTTCTACAAGTCTGTTGTGGAGAGTGTAATCTCTTCAACCATCATCTGTTGGGGTAGCAGCATCAGAGCCAGGGATTTAAAAAGGCTCAACAACCTGATAAAGAAGGCTGGTTCTGTTCTGAGGATGACTGTGGAACCTCTGGAGATGATAATGCAAAGAAGGATTCTTCATAAAATCAAATAAATTATAGACAACCCTGAGCATCCTCTTCATGAGACAGTCATACAACAACAGAGCGTCTTCAGTCGGAGGCTTCTTCAGTTTCACTGCAATACAGACCGCTACAGGAAATACTTCCTGCCCACAGCCATCATCATCTACAACAACTCCTTAAAGAATTAATTATATGAGCTATACCAACACTTAATTTCCCTCTGGGATCAATAAAGTATTTTTTGAATATATATGTATGTATATATATATATATATATATATATATATATATATATATATATATATATATATATATATATATATATATATATATATATATATATATATATATATATATATATATATATATATATATATATGGTTTATGAATTTAATATCGCACAAAACTAAATCTGCACATATTTGAATTAGAAATGCTTCAAGTTCAACACATTTTAAACTTGCAATATGTAACGTAAAGACGAACACTGAACATCAGTATTTATCCTCCTTGATGACAGCTTGGTGACATCATCAAAATGTGCAATCGCTGTAGGCCGGTATAGTCAAAATCTCTACCTTTGGCTAAATTTATATAATTTCTACCTTATACCTTTTATATCGCCCACCACTAAGTCAAATAGTACTGAAAGATTTATTAACAGCATGAGCAGGTAACGACAGCTCTGCCGACTGATTGCAGAGATCAGCAGCAGATCTCAAAGATGTTCTATAAAAGAAGATGCTTCGCTCATTCACGCAGACACACAGCAGGATCATGACAGTTATATACCACAGAGTCGTGCACTGGTCCCGTTTTACCAACCTACCCTTGTTTAACTCCCAATCAAATCCGGACCCGACAAGTTGATTTAAAACCCGGGACCCGACCAAGACACACACACAATTCAGGGACTATGCAAAAAGTTATTTCTTTTCAGTAGAGCATTTTGACTGACTGGGTCAAAAAATCCCATCGTAATTTATTTTTTTTACCCGCCAATTTAAAAATAAAATAATAATGACACTCATTAATATTTATTTTTCATTCATTTTATTTAATGTTCAATCGAAACAAGTTGAACAAAGAGATGATTATGTGTATTAAATATGAAAAATTAAATAGGAACATTTCAGAGAGTCTTTCCCTTCTTCTGATCTCTTCAATTGGAGAATATTTCCCTCATTTCAAAACTTTGTGTACTGGGGCCAGAGTCAGTAGTTTTTGTCAGTGTGATAAAAAACAAAGTGAGGTTCATCTGGTTGATGTGATGGCACAATGTAGATTCTCTGTTCAGCTTGTTCAGATTGAATGTTAATTCAAATGAATAAAATTATAACTACTGAATATGTCATTATCATTTTAAAAACTGACGGGTAAAAATTGATTATGAAAGGATTTTTTTGTTTACATCGTCGGTCAAACTGATAGACAACAAACAGACACTGAGCCTTAATCAACTCACAGTATTTTTTCTACTTTTGTTATTTATTTATTTTACATGAATGCTCATAATGCAGGGTTAAAATCAATAAGATGCATACGCAAATGACTGGGTTAATGAGAGTGCAGTTTGGGTTTATTTTTCAGTTTATGTTGAGTGTTCAAGTGATTTGTGAAAATCACAAATACAAAGTTTGCAACTTTTGATGCAACTTTTCACAAAAGCTGGCGCAACATCGGACATTTTAGGCCGCAACAATCACAAAAAAGTGCAGCAAAAATCCTGGAGGGATTGTGTATTGTAAAGACACCTATGTCTGGAAGGTCCACTCACTAGTTAAGAACTGAAGAAATCAGTTCTTACTTTGATATCAAAGGGTTATTTTTTTTAAGCCAAATTTTGTTGATCATCACTAATTTGTAAAAGCAATAAAAAGGGCAAAACATCCAAGGGCATGAGTATCTTTTACAGGTACTGTCATTTTCCACATAATGTCTGTCTAGCACATAAAACCCCAGTAAAATACATTGTTTGTGGTTCTAATATGGAAAATGTGAAAGGGGTATGATTCGTATGAATCCAATGTAAAGCTTGTAAACACAAGTGTAAAAGATTTCTAAACTAAAATAACTGAGCGAGTTTTAACAATGTATTTTTCTAGGTGTCCACCTGTCAGGTAAAGAGCTGAGGAAGCTTATTTTACCCAAAACGGCTGCTTTTGAGGAAAAACTACGAATCCACAAGGAGGTCCTCTGTGCTCGCCATCTGCCTGTCTTCTATGAGTGGTTCCTCCGAACGTTTCCTGACCCTGAATCATGGTCTGTTACACTCCACCATATGTGCATTGAGGATAATCACCATCTCATCAGCTACAGTGATGATTAGTTTGAAATGTGTACATTTGTTCATTTTCAAGCTTTTTCTAGAGGTTTTTTTTTCTGTCTATGCGTGTCCATATCCAGGTACAGCAGTCGCTCTGCATACTGCCGCTCCACTGCTGTGATGTCCATGGTCGGCTACATCCTGGGACTCGGCGATCGCCATGGAGAAAACATCCTCTTTGACTCTTTCACTGGGGAATGCGTTCACGTTGACTTCAACTGCCTCTTTAACAAGGTTTGTCTCCCAGATTAGAAGTAGGAGTACTTCTGTAAGGAACTTTTATCTGCTGTGTGTTTTGGTGCTTGTTTCCCGCGTTTTTCCCTCCATTCACTTTATATGTGTTATTCTCGTTATACCCACTAGGGGGAGACATTTGACGTGCCCGAGGTGGTTCCATTCCGACTTACCCAGAACATGGTCCATGCTATGGGACCCATGGGTACCGAAGGCTTGTTTCGACAAGCCTGTGAGGTCACGCTGAGACTAATGAGAGACCAGAGAGAGCCACTCATGAGGTAGACACAGTTTAATACGCTGTGATTGTCAAAAACTTTTTTTTTCTTTTCACTGTTCAAATTCAAAGATAATACTTTCGTCATTTTAATTGTCTCTGTTTTATTTTACACCTTAAGTGTGCTCAAGACCTTTCTTCATGACCCGCTGGTAGAGTGGAGCAAACCATCCAAAGGGCTGGTGAAAACCCAGGCCAACGAGACAGGGGAGATAGTTAATGAAAAGGTTTGGGCTTTGTCTTTCTTTATTATTGGATTTTTTTTTTTATATAGGTCTAGTACAAATGACTTGTTTCTGCTTCATTCTGTTATTTTATAATCTCTCTCTCTCTCTGGCAGGCCAAAACACACGTGTGTGACATCGAGCAGCGTCTCCAGGGGGTGATAAAGAGCAGAAATAAAGTGCTAGGTCTCCCTTTGTCAATAGAGGGACATGTGCACTACCTCATCCAGGAAGCCACAGATGACAAAATGCTCTGTCAGATGTATTTGGGCTGGGGTCCATACCTGTAGAAAGACAGATAAATGTTAAGTTAATGATTATAAAGCACTTTCTGAGTATTTAGGGGGGTTCAGTAGTTTCAATGGTTTTGTTGAAGTTCCCGTTTTTCTAGAAACCATCGTACATTTGGATTTTATGTGCTGTATTGTTTCTTTGTAATAAAAGAAGAAATCTGTTTGTAAATGCGATTGAGTGTGTCTTTTAATCTTTTAACCCTCCTCAGATTCTTTGACGCCTCAGACAGTCAGCTGATTGAGTTAATCGCCCTCCTTCTCTGTTTCTCTTCTGCTAACCTTCTGTAGTTCCAGACGAAAACACTGCAGGGCTACAGCTACAGAGGAAATAGGTTGCATGCAGCATTTTTGTGCGGAGCAGTCACTTTTGTTTTTGCCGTTATGGGTTCGGACATCCAGAGAGTCGCTGTATGTTTTATTATGGTATTTCTTATTTTAGTTAACGCATGGCTTCTTTTGCAGCTAACTGTGAGATAGACCCCTCAGGGTGTTTTTGTGTTTTAATATGTTGGCTGGGTGCTCGAATTTTGTTTAAATTTTTTAGAGAATGGCTAATGATTAACATTTTTATTCTAATTTGTTGTTTTACCATGTGATTTTATTTATTTTTTTATAGCAAGATTATGCTTTTATTGTGAACTTCATGAACCGGAAACCTCATTTAATCTTTTACGTCAATAAATTTGCTTTCGTCATGTTTACAGCGATGTAAGTATTTTACCGCATACTAATGTCCATGTTACATCATTTAACATTATAATGGATGTCCGACGCAATTTGTTTAAGTTATCCTGGACAGTAGTGTGACACAATCATGTCATTTAGAGACACAAATTAAAAGTCCGACGTTATAACGTGACCAGTCGCTTCACTGAGCGTCCTTTATTGACCCTCAGAAGACAAATGGATAATAGGTCAACACTGACGGTGGTAAACAAGGGGAAGGTGCGTGCTGAGCTTCTTAACGTCGCTCTGTCAGCCGGTGTGTATGGCAGGCCGTTACTATCAATAATATCTTCCATGTTAACGCCTTGTTTTAAACTAAAGAGCGGTATGTGCCGGGGTTTGTTTTTGGGTTTTTTTGCGCAGCCACATTGGTAAGGCGTTAGCGGGCTGAGGTGATGTTTGGGTCAGCTGGTGGTTCTTGGTGGCGATCGGTAGGTTTGTATTATCCGGGGTTAACTCGGTCCCCCTAGAGACAACAGCCGACCTTGAGGACTCCGTCATGGACCTGACGCGACTGGCTGTGGATGCCGGCCAGTTCATTAACCGAGCTGTTCAGGTAAATGAGGAAAGACGGCGCTCCGAGTGTTCACCTGCATGAAAATAAGGTTATTTTATCATTGCTGCAGTACACCGGAGAGAGCCTCGGCCAGGCGGATAAGACTGAGCTGGAGCCCGGACTGGAGGAGCTCCTGGCTCAGGCTGATGCCACCAAGACCTGGACGGACACGATCATTTCTCAAACTGAGGTTTTACTGCAACCTAGTCTAGGTGAAAAATTGCAAAGTCCTTGTTAATATGTTCGGGGGGGGTTGTATTCAATTTCAAATCTATTCTGTTTATTTTATAAATTCCAAAGACAGGTTTTCTTAAATCCATTGGGTAAAGAAAGCAGCGGCGGTCCTATCAGGAAGGGCGCCTCGAGGTTTGAACACTCCCAACAAACTTACAATAAAAAAATTAAAAAAATTCCCAAAACAAAACCAACAAACACCAGTTAACTCATCCATTCTTTATACTTGCTTATCCATGCGTGGTTGGGGGAAAGCTGATGCCTATCTCCAGTAGCCTAGTTGTACCCTGATTTCCTGGACAAGTTGCAAATCACAGGACAACACAGAGACAAACAGGACAAACAACTCACTTATATCTACGGGCAATTTAGAGTATTGCCCAGCAGTTTTTAGACTATGGGATGAAGCCGGGGCACCCAGAGAGAAAAGATCCATGCACAGAGAACACATGCAAACTCCACGCAGAAAAACCTCCTAGCCATTTGTTAGTAGCAGCACACATATGCCTCACTGGAATTGTGTTCTGTTGTATTTCCCACTTCGAAGTGTGGCAAAGAGAAAATTCTTGTTATACTTATACCTTAGGTAAACAAAGTCACGGTTTACTGTTTATGAAATCGCCTCTCATTTTCAGTGTGGAAATATTTTACTGCAATAATACATGACATGTTTTTTAAACCTTTTTAGCAATTTAGCAGATAAAGTTAAGAAGTTTCCTTGTTTTCAATCGTGATATTTGAATTTAGAAGTTGATCTATGATAAGGAGGTAAAAACATATCAGATTTGGAAAAAATAAGTCATGCTTTGGCTTCAAAAGCAAAATTACCAGAGAAATGGCAAAATCTTTGGGTGCGAGCCCAAAAAATAAGCTCGGCAACATAGGTTATCATAAGGAGAGAAAAAAAAGATTGGATAAAAAAAATCTAAATTTATAATTGAAAGATGAATTATGGTGACCGAAAAACAGAACATGATCTACATGATCAAGAATAAAACACACAAAAAACATTTTGGAAACTGCTCTGAAACTATATATTGCATTAAAAGGTAACCTAAGCCTGTGGGGTTTAAAAAATGTGTGTGTGGGCGGGGGGGATCCCAATATTCAAAATGATCACCCAGAAAACATGTCAGATTAATTAAGCATTAGCACTAGTGTTCAGTGATGATTTGACAAGTATCTAAATGGTCAATAGCAATAAAATATCAAAGGCATTACTTGAAAAAGAATGAGACTCAAGCCAAGCGATCCCCCTTTTCATCCGTGTTTAGCTGGGAAAACCAATATGTACATATCAAACATTAAGTCCTTAAACACATAATCATAAATATAATTATGGTCTCTGTAAATCTCCTGCAGGGCTGTGAATCTGTATTTGCCCTCTAGTGCATGCATCTTCTTTGAATTAGTCTGTTTGCTCTGACTGTAATTGGCTCATATAGATGAATAGATGTCCCTTTTTTTGCATTCAATTTCTTCAGCTAATGGAGTTATGAGTGGATGTGGTCTGCTTTCTATCAGTAAAGTGGTCTGTTGAGCTGCCAGGCACATTAAGGATAAAGCTTCATAAAATGTCCATTCTAATTTTCAGAAAGCTTTCGGCTGCACTGTAGAGTCTTTGTTATTTTTTTTAACAGAAAAGCAGACGTATGCCAATCAAGTATTTATAGCTAAGAGTCCTAAATGTAATTTTCTATAAAATAAATTAAACAAATCATTTATTTTTATTTTTTAAAAGTTTTCATTATATTACCTCTGACCAGAGGTGGGTAGTAACAATTACATTTACTCAGTTACATTTACTTGAGTAACGCTTTTGAAACAAAATTACTTTAAAGAGTTGTCTTTACTTTTACTTGAGTAATATTATTATGAAGTTTCATAAAACAGACACATTTTTAACCAAAAATACACCACACACAGACACACACCTACAGTTTATTTAAGGAGACCAACTGGTTCGACACAAGTTTTGGTTTTCTAATGTAATCTGTCTGTTGAGCTTATTGTTGCATTTTGAGGTCAAGTGAATATGTAGTAAACACCATAAATTCACGCTGGAAATACTTTTGACCTTGTTCTAGGATATATTTATTCATTAGCTATAGTAAGTATTGGCTTAAAATGTGTTATGTAATTGTTATTTATTTGTATCATTTGTTTTTTTTTATTTTAGTCTTTAAGATACCAGAATTTGCCCATAACTTTTTTTTTTTTGTTTCTGATGACATACTTTTAAAAATATTAGATTAGATCAGTACTCAAGTAGCCTGTTTACCAAATACTTTTTTAGTCTTACTCGAGTAATTTTTTTGGATGGCTACTTTTTACTTTTACTTGAGTCAAAAATATGTGAAAGTAGTCTCACTCTTACTCAAGTACAATTTTTGGGTACTCCACCCACCTCTGACATACAGGAGCTCGATTAGAGGACCGGCTGTATGAACATCTGGAATGGAGCGCCCCACCTCGACCCCGTGCTCGCGAGATACTGGGGGACCAAATGACCCAGGCAGGGCTGGAGATCGGATCTAACAGCCCCTATGGTGAATCTCCTCGTGCATCTGTTTACACCATTATGTCATCCAAGCTTTTGTCCTTTTTAGATGGATATGATAACATGTTATTTTATCATAAATAAAGTCAACACACCCATGTTAAGATGCCTTGTTTTGGTATTAAAATCTGTAAAATTGAACTAACTCAGGGGGATTATAAAAATTTAAGAAGGCTGCAGCACCCTGGTTGCATAAGTGAACATACACTCATAATAATACATTGTTAAAACAGATTTTGATTCCATTTTAGCATTCAGTCTTGTTTGGTGGGAGTTTATCAGCGTCTTACAGCTTGACTAACTTGCAACGGTTCTCCAAATCTGTGATGCAAATGTACCTCTGCTGAAGTCATTGTCTTGATGGATTTGGACGTATGCCCTGTTCATAGTTTTATCCACCTTGAAATAAACTCCAGTTCCATCCGAAGAAAAGTAACCCCAGAGCAGGATACTGCCACCACCATGTTACATTCCGGTTCGGGGTTCTTTTGGAGGTGTGCTGTGTTGTTTTGGTGCCAAATGTCCCTTATCGAATTGCAATCAAAAAGCAAAGCTTGGTTTCATTAGACCGTGACACATTCTTCCATAGGGCTTTTGGGACATTTCAGACATTTCTTTTCAAAGAAATCCCAACCAGTGCCAACCAGAAAATCAGTTTCCGTCTTATCTTTCCTCAATAATGGAGTAACATGCCGTTTGAACAATGTCTCTGTTTTCCATGTTTCCTGCATTAATGAAGAGTGTCCTTATTGCGCCATTGTATATTTATAAAGCTTCAGATTTGTTCATACTCCTCTCCTGACTGATACTTTTGTACTGTGAGATCCTTTTTAGTTTTTCTTTTTAACCTGTCTGTGATTTATGGCTTTAGCAATAGGATGCAGATGTCGGGAAAGTCCTACCAGGAAAGCTGAACCTTTTTTGGTTTGATTAGATTCTTTACAATTGATGTCAGATAGAGTCAAGAAGTCTAAATGGTGCAATTGGGTTGGATTGTTTGTACACTTGTAAAACCAATTATTGCAGCTTCATATTAATAAATATGTGTGTGTGTGTGTGTGTGTGTGTGTGTGTGTGTGTGTGTGTGTGTGTGTGTGTGTGTGTGTGTGTGTGTGTGTGTGTGTGTGTGTGTGTGTGTGTGTGTGTGTGTGTGTGTGTGTGTGTGTGTTCCACAGCCAAGACATCGTCATCCGGGCTTTCCCTCATTGTTTAAAGACAATACAAGAAATACACACACACACAAGTCTGTATTGCTACCCATATTAGGACTTTATATTGACTTCCATTCATTTTAATAGCTGCATTTATGCCTAACCCAAACCCTTACCCCAGCCATTACCAGTTATTGCCTAACCCTAACCAAAACATAATTCACACCATACCTCTAAACCTAACCTTAAAAAAGGGGGTCCACCATATTAGGACCTGGCTTTGGTCCCTATAAGGTCCATTGGTCTTCAGAAGGTTAGCGAATATGCCAGAGAAGGTCCTAAATAGAATAACTATACAAGAACACACACACACACACACATACATATATGTGTGTGTGTATGTGTGCATTTCTTGTATTGTCTTTAAACAATGAGGGAAAGCCCGGATGACGATGTCTTGGCTGTGGAAGCTTCTGATAGGGTAATTGACACGTCTGAGTTAATTGGAGGTGCACCTGTGGATGTACAGTGGCTTGCAAAAGTATTCGGCCCCCTTGAACTTTTCCACATTTGTCACATTACAGCCACAAACATGAATCAGTTTTATTGGAATTCCACGTGAAAGACCAAAACAAAGTGGTGTACACGTGAGAAGTAGAACGAAAATCATACATGATTCCAAACATTTTTTACAACTAAATAACTGAAAAGTGGGGTGTGCGTAATTATTCAGCCCCCTTTGGTCTGAGTGCAGTCAGTTGCCCATAGACATTGTCTGATGAGTGCTAATGACTAAATAGAGTGCACCTGTGTGTAATCTAATGTCAGTACAAATACAGCTGCCCTGTGACGGACTCAGAGGTTGTCTAAGAGAATGTTGGGAGCAACAACACCATGAAGTCCAAAGAACACACCAGACAGGTCAGGGATAAAGTTATTGAGAAATTTAAAGCAGGCTTAGGCTACAAAAAGATTTCCCAAGCCTTGAACATCCCACGGAGCACTGTTCAAGTATCATTCAGAAATGGAAGGAGTACGGCACAACTGTAAACCTACCAAGACAAGGCCGTCCACCTAAACTCACAGGCCGAACAAGGAGAGCGCTGATCAGAAATGCAGCCAAGAGGCCCATGGTGACTCTGGATGAGCTGCAGAGATCTACAGCTCAGGTGGGGGAATCTGTCCATAGGTCAACTATTAGTCGTGCACTGCACAAAGTTGGCCTTTATGGAAGAGTGGCAAGAAGAAAGCCATTGTTAAAAGAAAACCATAAGAAGTCCCGTTTGCAGTTTGCCACAAGCCAGGTGGGGGACACAGCAAACATGTGAAAGAAGGTGCTCTGGTCAGATGAGAACAAAATGGAACTTTTTGGCCAAAATGCAAAACGCTATGTGTGGCGGAAAACTAACACTGCACATCACTCTGAACACACCATCCCCACTGTCAAATATGGTGGTGGCAGCATCATGCTCTGGGGGTGCTTCTCTTCAGCAGGGACAGGGAAGTTGGTCAGAGTTGATGGGAAGATGGATGGAGCCAAATACAGGGCAATCTTGGAAGAAAACCTCTTGGAGTCTGCTAAAGACTTGAGACTGGGGCGGAGGTTCACCTTCCAGCAGGACAACGACCCTAAACATAAAGCCAGGGCAACAATGGAATGGTTTAAAACAAAACATATCCATGTGTTAGAATGGCCCAGTCAAAGTCCAGATCTAAATCCAATCGAGAATCTGTGGCAAGATCTGAAAGCTGCTGTTCACAAACGCTGTCCATCTAATCTGACTGAGCTGGAGCTGTTTTTCAAAGAAGAATGGGCAAGAATTTCAGTCTCTAGATGTGCAAAGCTGGTAGAGACATACCCTAAAAGACTGGCAGCTGTAATTGCAGCAAAAGGTGGTTCTACAAAGTATTGACTCAGGGGGCTGAATAATTAAGCACACCCCACTTTTCAGTTATTTATTTGCAAAAAATGTTTGGAATCATGTATGATTTTCGTTCCACTTCTCACGTGTACACCACTTTGTATTGGTCTTGATCTTGCTTGAAGGCGCCACGTTCATCTGTTCAGACAATTCTACAAAAGTATTGACATGACGGGAATGTCCTACTGTCATGCCGCTCAGGAAGGAGATGGGTTCTGTGTCGCAGGGACGAAATTTCAGATTTATGTTCCATAAACCTGGCATTTTAACCAAGTTGCATAGACTTCTGATGTCCACCAAATGTTTGCACACAGGAACAGCTCTGATCAGGTGCGGAGAGGCCCAGAAGCATCTGGGAGAAGCTGAGAGGAAGTTTACGGAATGCACCAACATCCACTTTCTCACACCACTGAGGAGTTTCACCGAAGGGGAATACAGAACCCTCCAAGTAAAACACACCGCTCTGCCACACACACACACACACACCTCATCTCTATTACTTCCCCTTTGCTATCAGCCATGTTGGGCATTTAGTGTCTGATCCAGTTGAATTGTGATCGGTTTAACAGAACGAGCGTAAAATGTTGGTGAACAAGCGTTTGGACTTGGATATAGCCAAGACCAGGCTAAGGAAAGCCTATGAAGCAGACAGAGAGGCAAGGGTGAGTTGCAGCTGTGGTTTACCTTAAAGTGTCTGCTTTTCTTCTCAATGATATTGAGAGTATGAAGAGAAGACAATTTTCTATTAACATTTTAATATCCAATTTCCCCTCTGTCTCTCCTGTCTTTTTGTCAGAACCTGAATGCAAACCCACTGGAAGACAACTATTTGTCTCATGTTTCCTACATGTTCAGCTTCCTGCGTGTGAAATGGCTAAAGGTTGGATGCTTTTTGAAGAAACGTGAACATTAAAAGAGACAAAGTTACAGTTTGGCCTTTAAACTAGCCATTTGTCTCCTTTCTCCAAACAGATATGGGCTCAGGAAATCTCTCAGGTACAAACATATCTATCTCTATCATTGGTCGATGTTTTTTGTTGTTTTGTAGTTGACATGTATTTGCATACTGCCCCTTTTATTTTGATACCTTTAATTAAAATCCAATTCAACCAACTGCCATCAGAACTTACCTTATTAGTAGAGTAATTTATTCTCAGTGTTTTATGAAGGCCTCAGAGGTTTGTTGGAGAGCATTACTGAACAAACAGCATCAGCAGACAGTTTAAAGCACAGTTAGGTAATAAAACAATAATAACACACTTTTTAACATATAATTGAGCTGTGTTTTTCCATAATCTGAAAAAAATCATATTGCACAGCCCCATACCTACCAAGGCATGGCTGTCGACCTTAAAGGCTCAGGCTGGAGAAAGGAGAGCATTATAATTAGAGAAGTTTACAAGATAACTGATAACTCTGGAGGATCTACAAAGGCCCACAGCTCAGGTGGAACAGCCTGCAGACAGGTTGTGCATTTCACAAACCTTGCCTTTTTATGGAAGAGTGGCTAGAAGCAAGCCGCAGTCAGAAAAAAAGTCACAAAAAGCCCAATTTACAGTTTGCATTAGGTCACAGAAGGCAGCAAACGTAAACGAAAGTGCTCTTTCACGTGAGATCAAAATGTAACTCTTTTTATAGATGCAAAAGGCCATGCATGGTGACAAACTAACTGCTCGTCACCCTGAACTCACCACCCCAATCGTGAAACATGGTGGTGACAGTATTATGCTGTGGGGAAGGTGTTAGGACAGATGAAACTAAATACTGTGCAGTATGTTTTCGCCTCCCAGCATGATAGCAAGCCTAATCAAACAGCCAGCTTTATAATGGATCAGTTAAGACCAGTCAAAGTCCAGACGTAAATCCAATTTAGCATCTGTGGTTGGAATTTGAAGGTTTGAAATTCCAGTAAGATAAAATATAGTCCTACAATGTATTGCTTTTTGGGGGAACTCATTTTATAGTTTTATTTGTAAAAAATTATGAAAATCAATGAAGGTTCTCCCTCCATTTCACTTGTATGCACTACTTTGTCTTGGCATATCACGGAAAACAAGAAACAAACTCCTAATAAACTTGATGGAAGTTTTTGATTATGCCGAAATATAAAAAAAGTTCCTGGGGATTGAATACTTTAGCAAGGAACTGTTACTTTACACGTTACATAATAAATTAGGTGTAGCTGCTGGTGGGTGGTAATAAACCAAAATTAAATTATTATGTAAATAGCAACATTGGGTAATGAAGGCATTGATTAAATAAGTGAAAAGCATTTATTTATATAAAGAAAAAATACTTAAAGAGCAACTAGAACACTGTACACACACTATTAACTGACATGGTGTAACCTGAAATTACTCCATCTGACAGCCCTGATCAGATTAGTCATTTCTAGATATTGTACTAAAACCAAAGTTATGGATTCGGAGGTGCAAGACTCCAACTAATAAGTTGTGTTCGTGTGGGTAGGCAGAGATGGAGCTTAGGATCTGCCAGAGTCTTTTCGATCGACATTCAGAAATCACAAGACGAGCTCTGGAAGGAATCAGCAGCACTCACGTACGTTGAAACAAAATCATGCATCATCACGTCAAGAGACAGAATATATGATTATGCTTCTGGAAGTTTCAGCAAATTTGATTTGAGATTAAATTTTATTTGTGTTTAAAATGCTGTCGCCCATTTCTTCGCTCAGACTGACCACATGCGGAACCTCACTGACTTTGTGGATGGTCAGGCGTCGTTTTACGCCCAGTGCAACCAACATGCTCAGGAACTGCAAAGACAGCTCGCCAGGTCTGCGTAAAGTCATTCACAACCTCAAAAGAAGAAGTTTCATAAAGTATTAATGATGATAACTGTTGTATTTTAATAACGATTTAAAAAAAATCTTTTTTGTTTAGTTTAGAAACCTACAACTAGAAGTGTAAAAATTGTTGCTGTAACTCTTAACTTCTTAGTCGATTGGAGTGGTGTGCAAAAGGTTTTGATCACCTTTAATTTCTTTAGACGTTATTTCTAACAAGCCACACATTCTTTTAAGCTTTTGAAATGAATATTACTTAATAGTAGTTAAGGGTTTCTAAATGTTCTTCAAAGCTTGACTTGCTTTTCACACATTTACAGTCCAGTACCTGACTATTTTCAGAGGAATTTCTGTTTTAGGAGTTTTTGCTCAACATAACTGCTAAAGAAATATTCCTCCAGACCAAATAAGGGGCAAAAATCTAGCTGCATGAAATTTTTGTGCTAAGTTTGGATTTTATTTTGCCCATGAGTATAATTAAATTCCCAAACTTTAACACAAAGATCAATTTGTGAAACACCCACATGTCAGGTCTCATACAGAAAACAATGATATTGCTGTTTTCTGATTTTTATAGTCATGTTTTTTTCTCCTTTTGCTTTCAGGATTCCAGCTGTCCTTTGCTCTAACAACTGGCAATCAGCCGTTAACCATGAGCGTAATGAGCCATCAACCAGCAGCCATGCAGCTGGTGAGCCTGTTGGGTTGGACCAGGTCGCTCCGGTCCCAAAAGTAGTTCGCCAGCTTCCAGACTTTGGCCAGGAATCGTGGACTGTTAATGCTCATCCTAAAGCTCAACCAGATTTCTCTTTAACTGCTCTGTCACCTGATCACACAAACAACAACAATAACAACAACACCTTCTGCACTCCAGGCCAATCAAGCGGCCACCAATCAGCAGTTAAAAGCCAGGTGTTTACAGACCAAACATTTGGTCTTGTCTTTACGTCCAACCAGACAGATGAGCTTCCATCACCCAGTGGGACAGACTTGGGTACCAACAGTTTGCCTTCTGCTGCAAGAGATTTTACCGGGACTGCCAATGCAGCGGGTTCATTAACCGATGGTGCCGCCAGTTTGACAACAGCTCTCTCACCCCTTTTCCCTCAAGCCAGTGCAATCCCAGATGAGATTCAGACGGCAGATCCAGAAGCTACTGAAATCACGACATCCAGGGATGTGCTTCCTGATTTCCAAACAACCAATGAAACTCACGAGCAGCCGGTCCCCAATGGAGAAGGTGTCTAGTAAGGGTTGTGACACAATATAAAGCATTTCACAGTTGATTCTAAGTGGAGCTGCTGCTGTATTTAGAGGATACAGTGTACAGCAAAAACGCATTAAACTAAGACGGAATAATTATCCTTATAGGACTGTATAGCAATCATGAAAGTCATTGTTTTAGAGGGATTATATCATCATTTTTACAACGTTTTCTTCTCAGTTGTGTTTGGGAAAGGCATATTCATTACATTGACAAAGAAAGCAAGTAAAAAGCAGCTGAATTTGATGATGCTACAATAGGAACACATTATTGACACATTGGCCACCCAAGGATATGTGAGTACTTGGGATTGTGATTTGTCCAGTGAGGAGGTGGGAGTCAGCCGAAATGTTGCCTGAGAGGAGCAGCTTAAAGACCCAACTGACCGGCTCCTTACTCAAAAGATTTAAAAGCGCTCTGTCACAAGTGAATACGTTTTTACGCTGGCTCGAACCAACGTTGGTTCTACATGCAGATGGGTGCCAGCACTTACAAATTTCCTAACTGTGTCAACAGCTATAACAGTGGTTGTGTAAAAATTAGAGGTAACGAATGGAAGCAGCTGAGGATCTCAGTTTTCTACACGTACTGTAATCAGTCCCCGTTTGAAAAGGGTTCCTCATTTTTCATGGAACTCAAACCCTAGAAGTCTGCTTGCAGTCATTTTCCTTACATGTTTGGTCATAAAAAGTCACTTCAACCCAGTTCTACACATGGTGGTTGAAGGGAAAGTCAAAATGCTCATATAGAATCAGCCATTCATTTGGCTCAGACACTGAGAAAAAAAGAAGTTGCTGCACCTACTAATTTTTGTGAAGAACATAGAGGGGGAAGTTTGGAGAGAGCTGTTATTGAGGTAATTCAATAAGAATGGAGACATCCGCAAACACTTCATAATTGCATCACTTGCAAAATCCGAGTTAATCTGCGAATGCTTTTTTTATGGAACTATAATTGGATTTCCATTTCAGAGAGCGGTAGCTTCAAAGGCTTTTTGTGTCTGAAACGTGTGTTGTTGTTTTTTTAAATAATCCACTTTGACAAACAATAGAAAAGCTGACAATCTTTTATTTATGTTTAACACTGTCAAGATGGTGAGCTTTTCTTGCTCTAAAATCTATTTGCCCTTTAATCCTAAAGTAGTGCCAGAATAAATGCCTTTAGGTGTAGCCATACATAATGGATATTATATAAAGGGAAAAAAAAGAAAACTCGATTGACTGTTATAGATGTTCAATGTAAAATAGAAAACTAAGTCTGTATTTTTACAGTAACTTGTTCAACAAACGTATCAAGCTTTGTGCCAGTTTTATATGTGTGTAAATGTAGTTGTTTGTGAGGGTTTTCTGGAGCTGTAACACCTTTAAAACGACCTACCTAAAGGTGTACGTCACTTTTCCTACTCGTGACTCATGTTTCTTTGAGGTGAGGTCATTTTCCATATGAAACGATCACTTGTGTTTATGTCTATTTATGTGTGGAGCTCAAGAAGTGAAAACACTAGCCTGAACAGGACCTTTGTTTCTTTACCCAAAATATGGGTTCTTTCTTCATATACGTTGTCAAGTCATTTCTTTTTACCCCTTTACCCTCTTAAAGTGTCTTTTATGATTAAAAGGGTAAAAGTTTCCATATCCAGATGTTGATTTTCTTCTTCTGCTTCTCTGTGTTGTTAGGCCAGTTTTGGGACCCTAAATGGGAACACACACGCTCATGTAGCAGTTGGACATACTGATGTAATCTACCACACAAAAAGCAACACTTTTGTCCCAATACTTGAATATATTTGGGGCTGGATATTAAAATTATTTCTCCTTAAATTTCTGCTTGATTTTAATCTATGATTTAGTTGCTTTGTTAAGCTGATGTAAGCGGCAGCTTGGAGTTTGATTGTATTTTGTTAAAGATGAAGAAACAAAACCTGCAGTGATGTCATAGGAGACCAAATCAAGTGTGGAATTAATCTTTCTTCACCGCCGAGGTGGTTTCTGGGAATTGCTTGTTTAAAACCAATTGTACTGCTTTGGTTCACATAGCACGCTAACGAGGTCCGTTTAACTACAACAAGCACTGGCTTACATGCAGAAACGCCTAAATAGTGTCCAAAAGGTGTTGTAGTTGTTTATCTTCTTTGCTTTTGGCTCCTTTGCTGTTCAAACAGATTTACTTGATCAGACAGAATGTTCGGCATCAGTCTGTCATGAGCCTCTTGGCTCTTTAACATCATCAATGCTTATATCACACCAGTGAGTAAGCTTTTAGAGGCTCAAATAGCCAACCCCCGTTGAAACTCACATGGAATAATGTCACTATCTCTCAATTGACTCACTAAACAAGAATAGAAGCTCCTCAATCTGTCCACAGGTGGGTGTATTTCCGCTACCCTGAAACAACAAGTCCCTGTCAGTCTTCCAATTTCTTTTCATGCTTCCGTAATGTAACCCTTTCCATCAACAAATATCAGAGGCATCCTTTGGTGTGATCTCGCACAGTCATACAGGAAGGAAAAGGAGACTAAGAAGATAACATGTTTTCCTCGTCTAGTGAATGAGCAGGTCATTAGATCAAACAAAGGAAATTGTTTGAATTTGTCTGTGTTCCAACTTTATTCTTATATATTTGACCAAGTCTCAAAGTTCTGCTTGCTGACTTGAACATGTGTATTTTGGGGGGATTTTATGTTACAAACCAACTCAAAGTAACTCCAATTGTGAAGTGGAAGGAAAATTATGTGATTTTCCTTTCTTTTTTCCATTTTTTTTCTTTTTTTTTTCTTTTTTACAAAAATCAACATCTTCAGTTCGTAAATGTGTCGTGACATTTTTGTCTGTTTAACCTGATCCATCTTCCCTCCAACTCCAACCAGCTGCCTTGTTCGTGCTAAATAACATCCCCATAGCATGATACTACCACCACTATGTATCATAGTCAGGGTTTTGTGTCTAGTGCTATGTGTAGAGTTAATTTTACTTGAAGACCAAAAAGTAAAAAACATTTTTTACATCTGACTACAGCACCTTCTTCCACACATCTGCTGTGTCCACTAAATGGGACTTCAAATGGGTTTTTCCTTGGCAGTTTTCCATAAGGGCCTGGTTTGTAAAGTCTATTTACTGATAAGGTGACTTTAGAAAGAAATTGGTTGCACTGGATTTTATTTAGGGGTATAGACGTAAAGCGGGTGATCACACTTTCCAGGTTTTGATTTGTCGAAATCTTTTTGAAAACCTGTATCCAATTTCCTCCCCTTCACAATTAAGATCTGCTCTGTTTGTCTATCACATAAAATCCCCAAAACTGTATTAAAGTTAATGGGATATAAATACTTTTGCCAGGTACCATAGGTGTTTTTTGGTTAAAAATAAAAAAATAAAAAAAGTTGAAGGATGTCATGTTCCTAAACAGTAGAGTAGAAAATTTAAGTTCATCTTGGCTTCAAATGAAAGCCAAAAAAAATACATACCTTTAACTGATGGTGCAGAATAAAGTATCACAAATCATCTGGAGCAGGATCTTATCTCATCCATCCTTTTGTTTTCAAAACCACTCAGAATCAGGAGGTAACTAATGTTAGCCTCAATGCATGAGAATTGCACATTTCATTTCTGAAGAGCATTGTTTTATTTGGTTGATTAATCGCTTTTATTGCAAATGCACAATCATATCTAGAGGCAGTATATTAAACTGTAACACTGAGATCCTAGATTGATGTTTTCCTTCAGATATCAATGTTAGTTCTGGTTTTACTCATCTGCTGATGTGTTTAAAAAACATTCTGATTCGTTCCCATTTTATATATTTGATGTGATGTAAGACATGCTTTTCTTTTTATATAAAAATAAACTACATAAATAGAATATAGGTCTTTGACACAAACTAATGTATTTTGTCTCCGTCTGTGTACACAAATTTACTTATGCCATAAGTAAATTACAATTTACTTATGCCAGTTAGGTTAATTCATCATCATTGAGTTGTATTAAGGTTATTGGATTTCATTGATTGAATTTAACATACTCATGTTCCAGTTAAACAACCTAGTTTAATGGAACTGGAACCAGAATTTCTTTTCTTAGGTGTATAAATCATACTTCAGCCTATTTCAAATGATTGTTTTTACTTGGGAGGAATTTAATAAAATACCCCCTCTTCTTATTCAAGTGAACACAAAAGACAAAATGCTTCAAGAAAAAAAAAACTTGAGAAATATGTTTTATACTTTATATTTGGACCCCCATTCAGTCATGCCTGCCTTTGCTTAGTTTTGGTTGTGTTATAATCATTAGGTCAAGAACTGAGTCATTTAAACAAAATTAGACTTTCTTTAGTTACGCCACCTTTCATCAGTAGGCTGTGTTTTAACAGTATCTTTATTGTTTCTGTCCCTCCCCATCCCACACGCTTGGGACAAACGGGAGAAACACCCAAAAATACCAAACAGTAACTGGCCTGTGCTGGCTCTGTTTTTCATGTTAGTATGCGGTGTGTTCACCAGTGAGGTCCTGCTGATGTTTCACATCTGCAGCTTGCAGCTAATGTGAGTTCTGCCTGGCAACTCCCATTGTCCTACTTTCCTTGTATGTGTTTTTGTCAGTAGAAGGCAGAGAGCCACATCTGTTTTCAGCTAACCCGCCCCACTCTGACAAATACCACAGTAAACATTCGTTGTTATTGCGTCTTTTCATTTTTGTCCTAAATGTTTCTTTTTATCTCCTTCATTTGTCTCTTTTTTTCCCACTCATTGCTGTCTGGGAGTGTTTCCAGCTGAACGGTAGGTGCGGCGCGCAGGTGGAGGGCGGTAAACAGTGTCTGGTAGTTGAGGATAGATGTGGCTTTGAGTTATTTTTTGGCCTAGTACAAAATAGCTAATATGAACATATACAAATGAAATAAAGAAGTGTATAGTTATGAACTGAAAGAAAGAGAAATCGTTTGAATTTCTTTTGCATATGAAGATCAGTCAGACTGAGAAGAGCATCTGTCAACATTTCATTTAAAGATTTACTTAATCTTAAGGCTTTTTCAACTTCTGAAAGGTTTTCCTTCTGGATTCCTTGTTATTTACGCCATTCAACTTCTCCTTTATTGAGATTAAATTAGTTTCCCTGTTCTTGCTGAAGAAAACCATCGCCTAAATACGACGGGGGGTATGGTACGTTCAGTCTGATGTGATTTAAATGCATTTTGCAGTTTCGTTCTCATCTAGCCAGCACCTTCTGCTGTTTGCTGTGTCCCCTCCGGTTGTTTCACACTACAAACAAAACTTTTAGCTTTCTTTCATAAAATATTTCTACTTGACACTCTTGTATTCAGGCCAGTTTTTTGGTGTGCATGACTTAACATTCCCTACCCGAGCTGTGAATCTCTGCAGCTCCAGAGTCCTCATGAGCCTCTCAACTACGTCTCTGATTAAGGCTCAGTTTGGGCAGGCAATCCTAACTCTGCGAGTTTGAGATATTGTTTTATTACCAAAGACAAACCGTGCTTCTCCACAACTTCCTTCCTGACCCATCTTATGTTTTTCTTTGGTTTTCATGATGCTGCTTGTTCACTATTGTTCTCTAACAAACTTCTGAGGCCTTCACAGAACAGCTGAATTTATACTCCGATTCATTTACACACATCCGGAGACCGTTCATGAATTATGTGACTTGGGAAGGCAGCTGGTTGTACTGGATTATATTTAGGGGTATCAGAGTAAAGGGAGCTGCATGCATATATGTTATAGAAGGGGGCCAGGAAAGGCATGCGTTCACTCAAATTTTTATCACGTTGTGGCTTGGAAAATTCCCTTGTTTTCCTCAACCCATCTTTCCCCAGCCTGCTTCATCCACCTCTTCCTGCAGGTTGCCTCTTTTCGTCAGATAAATCTGCCAGCGTCACCCCAGGTTCTCCCTCTGCCAACGTGAAAGCCAGACCAGACGATCAGACACGCCTGCTGACGTGTGCAGCATGAAAAACAGGCAGCGGGCCTGCTGAGAGGAAAGGTCAGGGCATTTCCCTTCAACACAACGTGTCCTGCTTCTGCAGCTGAACACCCAGCACCTGCTGAACCACAAGATCAAGGTCAGCCCGGCCCCTACATAAAAATGCAATAAATAGAGTTTTATCTCTCATGGTTCATTAACTTGGTCACCAGGCAACTCAACTAAATATAACGGAAGCCAGAAATAAAGTTTCAACCTGTAGCTTAGCAACAATATTTAATTTAAAGTAATGAAAACAAACTTTTTAAGAGCCTAAAATACAACCGTGACTATGAAGTGTTGTGAATTTCTATTTTAGGAGTTTTTAGTTTGTGCTAAGAAATGGTTAAAGAGGCAGAAAAACCTAAATATGAATTCAAATTTCCTGTTATAACAGCTTTTTGTTTAGCACAAGAAAAACATATTTGTACATAATAAGGAAATTGAATCCATATATGATAAGTGTCTGTGTGGCTTAAAATAAGAGAGCGCTATATTTATCCATCCATCATTTGTCTTCCATTTGTCTGAGATCAGGCCAAGAGAGTTACTATGGTGTCCCTCTTCCCATCAACAAGCTCTGGCTCCTTCTGGGGAGGAAGGTCATTTCAGACGCTTTTATTAGGCATCTGATTGTCTGAGTCATGATTCATATCTCATGACCACAGGTGAGGTCTGAAACATAGACGGACCAGCGAATCAGGAGTTTTCCTCTTTGACTCAGCTCCTTTTTTCAACAAGACATCTACATTTTTATAGACAAGGCCCCAGTCCATCTACGCATTTCCTTATCCATCCCATCCTTACTCCTCAACAGCAATAGACTTAAACTCCTCTGCTTAAGGCAGAGAGTGACCTCCGGCCTCTCTGAAGGTCACAACTTGAGGATGCCAACAGAATGTGGGAATCATGTTATTTTACTCTAATCCTAAATTGTGTAGTGAAAACCGCATTTGTTAAAATCAACTCAAACACCAACCCATGCACTTAGAAGAGTATATATATATATATATATATGTATGTATGTGTGTGTGTGTGTGTGTGTGTATGTGTATGTATGTATGTATGTATGTATGTATGTATGTGTATATATACATATATATATATATATATATATATATATATGTATGTATGTGTGTGTATATGTATGTATGTGTGTGTATATGTATGTATGTGTGTGTATGTGTGTGTATATATATATATATATATATTTGTATGTATGTGTATATATATATATATATATATATATATATATATATATATATATATATATATATATATATATATATATATATATATATATATATATATATATATATATATATATATATATATATATATCACAATTGAGGTAAGGGTAAGATGATCACAGAAAAGGTTAAATTTGAGCTTTAGGTTTGTGAAATTAAAAAGATAATTTTTAATATCAATCTGCCCAGAGGTATAAATAATTTTCCCTTAATCCTCCTGTTTTCTTGGAAACTCATATAATTTTGTCACTATGAAAAGTTGAACATTTTCCTTTCTCGTTTAGTTGTTCCCAGGTTACCTATCTGCCCTCCTATCCCCACCCTCCACCCTTATGGTCCACAATAGCCACATTTCCATGTCAGCTTGATTTTTGACATTACCTCCATGGAAGCATTACTCACCCACCCTCCGCACATCCTCCTCAGAGTTTCTCCCTCCTTCTTCCCTTTTGCTGAGTTTATAAGTAAGAAACTTCAACGGTTGCCTCACTGAGCAGAGCTTTATACAGAGGGAGGGGGTAGCTGGAGTGAATCTAGTCCAAATTCATGAGAAATATTGAACACAGAATATAGAACAATAGCAATTAGAGCCCTATCATGCATGTGTTTAGGATCTGGAGAGTGCTCTGTTTGCTTGGCGCTGGCGTTTCATCTTTTTGTGTGAATGAGACTGAGTACGATGATGACTTTGCCAACAGCTATGGCAACGAGATCTCTTTGGACCAGCAGCGGGGTGAGTTTTGCTTATTCGATTCTTTCCTCTTTAATCAATTGATTGGACAGATTGAGGATAATTATGTCTTCCGACAACAGTTAAACATTTTATCACTGATTTTGAAAAAATTTAAATACTAAAGTTACCTCAGTTGATGTCGTGTTTAGATGTTCTGCAGAATTTATTCACATCTATTCATATATATAAACTGAGCATATAGGCTACACCTCTTTTCCTTTAAATTTGATTTATTTTATTGCAATGTTAGACACTGTCATATTTTTTTATGTTTTGTTCTCATATGTTCAAATTAGGCAAATGGAAATGTTTTTTTATGACTTGCAATGAAAAGTGAACTCAACAGCATAGAAGGCAATGAAGCAGCCTAGGCAGATCCAATTATCGAGCAGAAATAGAAAAAACAAACTTGTGGGATACAGGTAGATTGATTTGGGGAGGAGGGAGTAGTTGAGGTATTACTGAGGATTGAAGAATGATTTTTAGGGCTGTCTGTAACATCTGAAGTTAGAACTGAGGATATTGAGGTGATCACTGCAAGTATACCACAGCATCCCCTGTACTTCCCAAAGGACAGCTCGGCGTCCTCACAGGCGATTGTTGAAGTCCTGAGGAAATTATTTTAGCTATAATCTTTACACAAAAAAGCCCATTTAAGCAACCTGTAAAACTTAATAAAGTTAGCTGTAGTCCTATTTTTGCAGTAGGTACAAAGTGTGTTTGGACCGTTTCTCAAATTTACCGCCACGCTATTTGTACCTCTTGACCTTTTTGTCATTTTATTCTACTACAATTGTATGTGAAATATAAAAGTAGTACATAGTTTTGAAAAAAAAGGAAAATTATACTTTCTTTTGTTTTTGACAAATAAAGGTGTGATGTACAGTTAAATCCGCAACCCCAATGATTTGCTGAACCACCTGCTGCTGCAGTCACAGTGAGTTTGCACATGTGCAAATAGTTGCAAAATAGTTTAAGCCCACCCTGATTGGACACAGAGCATCTTTGAACATCCATTTTCATGTCTTTCTACAAATTCTCTGTTGGATTTAGGCCTAGACTTTGACTAGACCATTCCACCACATGAATATGTGAACTATTGCATCACAGCTCTGCCTGTAGATTTAGGGCTGTTGTACTGCTGGAAGGCGAATTTCCACCCCAGTCTCCAAACCTATATCAGTTTCTAACAGGTTCTCCTCCAGAATTACTCTGCATTTAGCTCCAATTGTCTTCCTATCACCTCTGAACAGGTTACAAAAAAACACCAGAAGAAAAGCATCCCAATAGCATGATTCGGCTTCGTCTATGTTTCTCTGTTGAAATTGTGAGTTCACGGTGATGAGCAGTGTTGGTTTTCCACTGCACATAACATTTTGCAGGCAGTCTAGCATGTTTAGTGTGGTCTCACTTACCTATTTCCTAAACATGTTCTGGCAAACTGCAAATATGTTGTGGCTTTCTTTTAACAATGGCTTTACTCCTGCCACTCTCCTAGAAAGGCTAGACTTAGTTTAGCAATACTCGCTATACACCATGTTTGTTGGTCTTCACAAGGGTGTTTGATCACTATTATTCTCCAGAACTCTTGTAAAGGCTTTAAAAGAATCATTGAATTTACACCAAAGGTGAATTAGAAAAAAAACTCTATTTACAAACTAGGTGACTTCTCTAGGTAGTTTGTTGACTTTATTTCATTGAAGAGTATCAGTGTCAAAGGGGTATATACAAAAGCACACCACGCTTTTCAGATTTATATTTGTAAAAAATAAATAAAGAAAAAAAGGACGTTTTTAACCCTTTGACAGATTCACAATTAAACTCAGAATTAGTGTTATTTGCCAAGTTTTTGCACACAACCAAAAAAGTGACTTTCATTCTGCTTTGTTCTCAAAAAAGACATTTTACATAAAAAATATTTATAAAGGGGCAGAATAAACAGTTTTTTCTTTCTTTCTTGTAAATACTTGTATATGTATTGTGTTTTTACTAAATAGGAAGACTAGGTTTAACTAGTGAAAAAATGCATAGTGTCAATTTGGACACTCTGACTGTTAAGTGTTCATCAGAGAGACAGCCTGGGGGAAGAAACTGTCTCTGTGGCGGCTGGTTTTTACAAATAGCGCTCTGTGGCACCGACCTGAAAGTAAAAGTCCAAACGGTTTGTGTCCAGGATTTGTGGAGTCTGTGGAGATGGTAGATACCATTTTCCTGAACTTAAACCTGTACAAGTCCTGGGTGGAGGGAAGGTCAGCAACTCTGTAGACCTTACATTCTACTTAGTGTTGGTCTGTCACATAAAAATCACAATAATATCGTTAAAGTTTGTGGTTTTGATGTGGAAAAATATGAAAAATTGGAAGGATATGAACAATTTCCCAAGGCAGTTCCTGTTCATTAAATGTTTCATCCATCGTCACCAGGACATCAAGTGACTATTGTTATGATGACGACTGGTAGGTTTGGGAGCCCACAAAGCAAACAACACCTTTACAAGAATGTTTTCCAAAAACATTTCCTTTAAATGTTCTTTATGTCCCATGCGTCATCCATTATGTATGTTAATCTACTGATATAACTTAATTTTGGCATGTATTATCATGTAACCTTTCACCTGTCTATAGAGCTGCATAATTAAATCCTCCTGTGTTTTTCTTCCACAGAAGAGTCCCCACGCGCACCATACCCTGCAGATTTCCCCCACTGGGACAAGCTTTTCATTGCTCTGGAAGACTCCCACATGAGACAGAACATGCTGCTAGAGTCAGTGGAGCAGTGCTGTGGAGGAATGGTCTCTCTGAGGAGCCAGCTGGATAAGCTCCTCGCGGGGGCATCACAGCAGAACACACCGAGCCTGGTGTCAGCATGCAGGGCACTGACACAACAGGAGGCTCTGAGGCTGCACCATAGCTTGGCAGAACTCCGCCAGGACAGAGCGGAGATGGAGAGGAGAATAAACGGCACTTTGCAGAAAATCCTGCAGGGCAGACGTGAGGACAGTGCTCAACTGAATCGTCTTGAGGAGGCCGTGTCAGAAAACGGCAGGAGCAGACACCAACCTACTCAGAGACCTGGAGGTTTGGGCAGAACATTTAGCTTGGGGGTAAAGGCATTTCCATCTGAGCAGGAATTGTCTTCACAGGTGGACCTGGATATGATAAAAGGGTCTCTAGTTGTTATAGCAAGAGATGTGCAGAGGGTTTACCTGCAGCTGAGCAGAGTGATCGAGCAGGCAGGAACACTGAGGAAGGGCAGAGGAGACACATGACCTGCTTGCAAAATAATATGCACAGAAAAAAACAACTGAGATTTTGCGCATGCTTTTTATACGTTTAAGAGGTTGTTTTTTTATATATAAGCTTGTATTTTTCTGCTGAGAACAACCCAAATGCACCATTAAGAACCATGTGGCTTTGCCATAATAAATATAAAACAATTAAACAACTAAATCCCCCTCTTGGAAAATGTTTCCTCCCTTCTCCCACACAGTTCCTGTCTCATTTAAAACATATTTACTCACATTTTAATTTGTCTGGATCCCTGCATGTGCATTATCCTGCTCCGCCGCTTCTTGCAGCGTTTGTGTAGCTGTGATGACTGCTAATACACTCAACGGCAAGGAGGAGAGCCAGAGGTTTGGTCTGTGTGTAATTTAAGGCGTGTTTCTCCCTCTCATTAGTTGTTTTAATGAAAAGACGGCACCGCTTACGGTACTCAGTGTTTATGATTCATGTAACCGTGCCAGAAGTAGGTTACACTGACGCCCATCTCTCCTCCAGCCTCACACGCGCACACACACGTGCCTGCAGGCTTGTTTATTCAAACCAAAATCAGCTTGCCGAAGGTACTTTCCTCATATCTCCTGTCACCACATCAGTCATGTTTTATGCATTTGTATTTAGGTTTTTCATGATTTTACAATGTAGATGGGGGGGGGGGGGATGCAGTAAATGTGAAACTTAAAAAGGGACATACTTTCACAATTCCAATAAGGTTAACGTATTTAAAGAGGGATAGTTCAGAGTTTGTTTGTTTTTTAGTAAAGTTCTGTGATCTGCAGCAGTTTGCTCTACTGGCATCTTTAGTTTATATAAACCCAGACTAATAGTTGTTCCTGGAGGCTGAGGCCAAGAGGGGCCACAACTAAAGTGGACTTCTGCTTTCTGTTTTTTTTACTCCACAAAAAACATGTAAAAACTGCAAATGAGCGTAAGAGATAATAACTACATGAGCACAGGCAAACACAGGGATGAGTAAAGCAATCACTAAATGAACCTAAAATTCTACCAGAATGCAAAGTAAACCCCTGAATGGCACGAAACTCAAAACCAAACTTAAAAAACAAGACCAAAGTCCTGGCAGATAGTGACACTATCATTAAAACCTCACCTCAAAAATCCCATTGTGTACCTTTAAGATGAAATCACAGAAGCATTTTACTGATAACAGCAATACAACCAGGGTATCATTGTTTCCACTCTTTTTTGTACTCCCATCAAGCATTTCTATAAAAAAGAAAAAGTTAAACACCACCAGCAGCAACAGTTTTTTTTAGACTAAACAGTCTATAAGCATCACCTCTAACAAGACTCAACGGTGTGAAGTAGAGTATTGTGTCACCACCAGACCATACACAACACCTGTTTCACAAATTCCCTATTTGCGGAAATAATTACATATGCAGACACAATGGTCGGTTCAAAGTGGTGATGCTTGACTTCCATCAAAGGTCTCCATCTGTGCAGTTCAAATGGTGGAGGATTTTAAGAACGGCTCCTTTGTTATGTGTTGCTTATTCATGTTCTTTGTTTGTTTGTTTTACCAGCGAGAGGAAGATGAAGCCATGAGAGTAGGAGGCTAATGATGGGGAAAATAGAAGAGGAGAAGCCCAGAGAATAGTGCTGATGTGGTGGGGAACAACAAGAGATAATGACAGAACTCCATGCATGGAAAAACTATTTTATGAGCCAGCTGGTCAGACAGACCACAATAATCAGGGGACTTTTGCTTCATTTTCCAACCTGATTTTCTTTTGTTCTGCCCTCTCTCTTTCATCTGGATTTTGCCATCTGCAACCACTACTTATCCTTCCCTTTAAGCCAATGACATCTGCTTTGTCAGATATTGTCCTGGTAATATCCGTTGTTTCCCAGCTTTTACTTTTTTTAACCCCTTGTGAGCAAAGAATGGCCAAATCAAAGGCAACAATCTTTAGCAAACAAGGTGGTGGTGGGGTGATGCTCTGGGGTCGAGGTCTGTGTTGCACACTTTACACACTTTTTCGTTAATGTGTGCAAGAGTAAAATGTTGGAGGCGTATTAAAGGACAACAATACTCTGAGAGAGATTTTATTTTCACATCATGTAGTCACTTGACAGACAACACAGTATTGGCACTTTCTTCTAGGCCAAAAACAACAATACAAAATAGATCAAGCTCTGATGAACATCTAGCAGTCTCTTATGTACACTAGAACCACCCTCTTGAAGGAGAAAGTGTCTGTCTATTTGATGGGGGAGTCCAGAATCTCCTCATACTCCTCCCTCTGGCGCCGACCCGCACCACTAGAGGGGAGGAGCTTCATCGCCACCAGCCAACCGACACCCAGCATGATCATCACGTTCCCAACAACCTCTGGAGCGGTGGGAGCCAGAGGAAGTACTGCCAAATGCAGGAGCATGGCAACGGGCACCTCCAAGCTCTGCGAGGCAGAGACCAGAGCCGGGTGGAGTCGGGTGAGGGCGTGCATCATTCCCAGGAAGGCCGCAATGGAGCAGGCAACTAAGCCCAAGACAAGGCCCCATGATGCTAAACTCATAGGCCAAGACCAGCCCTCTTGGAGCAGGATCATAGTAGCTGGGGTGAGCAGGCAACCTGTCCAACTCACAGTGAACAAGGCAGTGCCAACTCCTGCCCTGTCTTTCAGTGAGCGATACCCAACCAGCGCCAGGGCCATCCACAACCCTGCAAGTGCCGAAAGAGACCATCCAAAAGCGCCCCTCCAGAATGTGACTGGATCAACTGGTAGATCTTCATAGCTTTCATCTGCTGTGGGAAGCAACACAAGGCCCAAACCGCACAGCCCAGCAGCCAAGGTTATTCCATCAGCCAATCCCAGCTTCTCTTCCAGAAGCAGGAAGGCAAGGGTTGTTGACAGAGCGGTAGTTGCCAGGCGCCAAGTTGTTGAGACACTTTCAGAGGAGATGAAAGTTAAGGATGAGTAGGCACAACACAGGGAGAGCGAGTAGGCAATGCCATAACAGAGCAGACGTAACCGATATCCTTCTGGCCCAAATGGGTTCTCCGCCCTGTGCAGTGGGACTGCCACTGACAGAAGCTGTATCACGGACCTCACCAAGAGAAGAAACAGGGGTCCGAGGCTAAAGCGTTCAGAGGCCAGGCGGGTCAGGACAATCAGGCAGCCATGTGCAAGCGCCGCACCAAGCAGCCCCAACCAGGTGAGCCGAGACGCAGACACAGACGCCTCACCAAAACTGGCCAGCTGTTCTCCAACCCCTTTCCCAGACCCCTTCACTGCTTTGGTTCCCAGCTCACTCCCCTCTCCTCCCCCAGCAACTTGAAGTTTATGGGGCGTGTCCTTGTCTTTGGAGCCAAACAACGTCAGGGGCCACCTTTTGCTCTCCGTGAGCCGTTTCCTGTCAGATGTCTCCTCCAAGAATGAGCCAAAGTCCTCGAACGATGGAGCATCGTCATAGCCCTCATCACCTGGTTGGGGAAAATGGGTGTGTATTCCAGGTTGGGGGCTATATGGAGTTTGCGTGGCATACTTGGCCGTGACTGTGTGAGGGTGGATCTTCACTCTCTTCTTAGAGCCACTCAGAAGGTGAGCTGACTCCATCTTTTTTTAAATAAAACCTCAGAGATGACGTACACCTGCGGGAGAAGCAGAAACCTTTTAGTAACCCACACAGTCACTTACTTTTTTCAACATAGACCCCTGCAAATCCTCCCACTCATTTTTTTGTCATGTTGCTTCTCCCTGGGATTCAGCTTCATATCTCATATATCTTTAATATCCGAGATAATAATAGCAGTGACTCATATCTTCCGATGTTTTCCTGCAGTTGGCTACCAAATGCAAGTGGGCTTATATACAAATCCCCAGTTTAACCACATTTCCCATGCAATCAGACACATTACGTCCACAATAACTGAATTAAGCAGAACAGTAATTGTCTTATCAAGCCTATCTCTCTTCTTGGGTAACATAACCTTCAAGTATCTGCTGGTAATGGGAGTTATATAAGCAAGTGTTCAGAGCCTCATTTGTCTCCTCTCTTTTCATCTCTCTGTAATTACTTTTCCTCTCTCTGTCTTTTTTTTACCACTGGCTTCTCATACTTTGATGTGTCAGACTGTAAAATAAAAACAAATATACTCACATAACTCATAAGCAGCTCTACAAAGTCAGTATACCCTTCATATCTCAAGTGAACCCTATTTTTCTATCTATGTGGGTGTATCTAATGCAGTAATACTTTGCAGATGTTGGACTCTACATGCAGAACTCAATGGCCTTACAAATATTATGCGGCCCACTTCACTGTTGCATTTTAGGCAGCAAAACCCTCAGGACCCCTCATGTTTTTTCTCTGAGTGATTAGCAGTTTCCTATAATAACACACTTAGTCATGCAGAGGACAGAAGGTGTTTTTCTACAATTTTCTATAAAATGTTCTTTCCTCATGATGGCATCTGTTCTGGGAAGTGCACTAGTCCCTCCTGCAGCAACACATCCACACAGCTAGATGCTGTCACTTCCATACTTGACAGTATATGACAATATTACGCCCAAACCCTTCCCTTTTAGTTTCATCAGAACGAAGGACATGTCTCCAAAAGTTCATGTTTTCCCCTGTGTGTATTTGCTAACTGTAATCTGGCTTTTTCTGTTAATTTTGTAGTCCTGGTTTCTTCCTTTCTGAATGGCATTTCAAGCCATGTTGGTACAGGACTCAGCCAGCATCCTTGCAAGTTTGACTCCTTTTTTTCTGGGGTTGATATGCACATTTCATACAAAGCACATTAATGTCTGCCTCAATGAACCTGTCTCCTTTTTAGATCTGTTTTGGTTGTACATTTCCATTGTGTTTAAACTTAAGTATTGTTTTTAACAGTTGAACATGGCACCCACAGACATCTGAAAATTGTATCCAAGGAAGAAGCAAAGTTAAGGAGGTCAACATTTCTCTCCCTGATATGTTGATTGATTTTTTTATATATATAATGTTTCAACAGCAAGCATTGGTTTTGGTGTGGCTTCAAAAAACATCGACAGGTTTACCTCAATTTATCTGAGATGTTCTGGGTTAATCTGAAGCGTAAAAACCCATGACAGAATCACCTAGATTTCCCCATATTGTTTAGAAGTATAATCATCTTAATCTTTGCAAATTTCAAAATGTGAAGAAAATATGTAAAATTCTCTATTTATTCTGTGATTAAGCAAAAGAACATTTTTTGTAGTTCTAATTAACCTAAAACAGAAAAGGTTCAGTCTGCTTTAGTTTCTAACAATGAGGGGGAAAAGATGATATGTCCCTTTTATCCAAGGCACATAAATATGTGGTTTCAACTGTATTCATAACAGGATTAGTTTTATTTCTGCTCATGGAATGAAATGCTTTACTATTATTATTTGTTGTAAGCTCGTTCAACAAACTGGAAGACAGAAAAAAAAGAGGTTCCTTGATACACAGATTACAAAAAGTCTGTCCTGGAAACAATTTCACAAAACACACAATGCACCTGGAAAGAAGTTCAGAGAATCTCTTGTTTTCATACAGCCCAGGTAAATATATCTTAAAGAAATTACCAAAAGATTTTAAAGACAAAACCTAAACACTTTTTTTCAGTGTATCTTCTAAATGAGCATGCATTAAAAAAAAAATGAATTGTTTTTTTTCACTCTGCTTCTTGAAAGCAAGCTTCTGGGGATATTTGTGGTTACACACCAGCGATGCCCCAGCTGATAATCTCATGTAGAGTATTCAGTCTTCTCCAGAATAGCCAGAGTGAGGCATGGATGTGAATTGTGTGTAACTTTGACATGTGTGGATTGTTGTATGACATGAACAGACAACAGATCCTGACCACATCCCAAAAAATTAGCCTCACCTGTTTTCGCTGGTGGTTATGTGAGACCCAATCGGCTGCAGCAGGAAAACACACAATGTGCAAAAAGAGATCAGGATGTTCCCGTCTGGCTATTCTCTTCACAGTTAGTTAATCTGCTGGATGATGCAGTCTGGCTCTGCAATGCTGCTGTTTTGTTCTCACAAAGCTTATTTTCGCACCTTACACAAGCATATAGGCGAGGTTCTAGATGTCAGCAGCACACCTTTCACAAACCGAAGACAGCAGCAGGAAATAGTGCTCAGAAAGAACACATACGGTGTCTTTTCTTATAGAGGTGACATTAAAAGCAATATCATGTGGACTATTAATATCAATTTATGGATGTTGCTCCTGTAAATAATGGAGCATTCAGGAAGAATAATGCTGCCATCGGAGTTTACAGTTTAAGTATGACTGATTGGAGTTAAATAAGGCAAGATTTTGTTCTCCTCTTTATTTGCTGCTGAAGCACGTCAAAGAACAGCTCTTGGTTTTGTTTTGCATTTGCCATCCATCGTGTGTGCGCCTGTTATTGTTCTACCATAAATTACAACGACAGCCCGAGCCGTAAGCCATGACAAATCCTTGAATGAGGAGAAGCGCGCCCCCGCATCCTCCAGGCGCGCGCCATGATCGGTAAAGGGCAGCCAGAATCAATCAATCGAGCTGTCCTCAGAAGCGGACTGTGACCTGCTGTGGTTTTATTATAGCTAACCAGATGCGCTGTGAGCATGGCATAATCATAACTGCACAACTGCATGATTTTAAAGAAAGGGCTTCCCAGCATCCACTCACCTGCTGTCGCGCAAACCAGGGCTGAACTTCACAAACGGTCCACCTCAGTCATTCACTGAACAACTCCAACGCCTCATCACCTCCTTTTGGCCATTTGTTCCTCTGCTTCTCTCCTCTCAATGTGTCTTTCTCTCCTCTTCCTTTCCGCAGCAGTGATTGTCCTTGGGGACAGAGCGGTGCGCTCCAGCACCTATACACACACCTCACTGCACTCCACAAAAATGTGTTTTATGGGAACCTGCTGGCCGCTTTCATCGTTGCCTGAACACACACACACACACACACACGCATACAGGCGCTCCTGGTCTGGGAGAAAGAGAGAGGGGGGAAGAGACAGACGGAGGAGGAGGAGGAGGAGGAGGAGGAGGAAGAAGAAGAGGAGAGAGAGATCTAATCAAAACCTCTGAGCATGCGTCATAGCCGTTGTACCTTGCGTATTTCTGCGTCACCCAATGTGTTAGGATTAATCTGTCTTTCTTAAAATGTAAATGACTTTTTCCATTAATGAAAACAAATCCTATTTAAAAATATATAGTCTTGTCATATTATTAGGATTTGCTAAAATCCATCTATGAGATAGCTGATAAGTGGAAGGAAAAGGATGCAGGGTTTTCAAAGCTAGTATGCATGTAATTTAAAATCTCCTGTAATCTAATACTCATAATTAAAATTTAAATCCAGTGCCATTAGAAGATAGGTTACAAAACAATATCTCAAGCTTTCAACATCTCACAGAGCACTGTTCAATCCATTATCCAAAAAGAAAGAGTATGCCTCAACTGCATACCTAATGAGACATACAAGGTCACCTAAACTAGCCCATTCAATTCAGTTCAATTCAATTCAAAATAACTTTATTAATCCCAAAGGGAAACTAAATGTTGCAGAGACTAATTAGCAAAAGCTTCTCTCTCTTGTTGTGACACAGAGTGTGCGATCAATGTCTGGTTTAAATAACCATAAATAATGATGATCAATAATTTAATATTAACATAGTTATTGATGAAGTTCAAGTGATATATTAATTCAAGTTTGGGGCCCCAGCTCCCTTTTTAAGGAGCAAATTATACCAGACACCCAGTCTCTTCTGAAAACTATAAGTTCAAAACGATGTGGACAATAATTGCAGGCATACACCAAGCAATCACAGAAAACCTCTTTTTAAGTTAAGGGGGATGTATTAAGAAAATAGATCAACTTTTACAGCCAAAAGCATTTTGTCAATAATTCCCATCTACTCTAAAGCATGCAACTAAACTACTAAACTTAGAAAATGAATAATATGGTGATGGAACAAACAATAAGCATCAAAGAATCAATTAAAAACACAGTTTATAGTAAAAAAGGGAGGAGGAGTCATGCATTGTTTTTTTCCAGTGGGTAAGAACCAAGACATGCGCAGACGTGTATGCAAAGGGGTTAGCCACCGGGAGGTGGGTTAATCCCTCGCTCCAGGGGGCTCAAGCAAAGACCAGACATGTGGGGAACAAAGCACAATGAAATTAGCTTTGGCTAACAATGGAGCTGAGCAACAGGTTGTGTGCTGGCTCTTTCACGTGGGTAGACCACGGCTTTAAGGCAAGGCAATTTTATTTGTATCGCACACTTTCAACAATAGGGTAATTCAAGGTGCTTTACATGATTAGGTGATAAAGTAAAAATAGCATGAAGCATACACAGAGCATTTGACACGTAAAGTATATAATAAAGCACGAAACACACACAAACCATATTATATACGAAAACATTACTCAAAGGCAGCTCCAACCAGAAGGGTTTTTAGCCTTGATCTAAAATAACTCAGTGTTTCAGCAGCTTTGCAGTTCTCTGGACGTTTGTTCCAGATTTTTTATTTTTTTATTTAACCTTTATTTGATCAGGAAGGTCCCATTGAGATTACCAATCTCTTTTCCAAGGGGGTCCTGGCTAAGACAGTTGCACAATTCAAAACAAATTAGAATTACAGAACAGGTTTCATTAGCATGGACCACGCTTACAAAGATTAGATTTGTTTAGATTAGGACATTTATTGATGAAAAGGTTCAAGTGATGGTGTGTCTGGAAGGATGCACTGTTGGAGGCTTGAAGATTCCGTGTGGGGGAGCAGTCTTCAGAAGTCCGTCTTCTTTTCGAGCCTGCTCAGGAGGGTAGACCACCCGATTCAAATGTTATCAACCATTAAATGGCCATTATTAGCGATTACCACCCCCATTCAATAGCTTCAGAATGTGCCTCCTCTACATCCTAGCAGGCTAGAAGGTATGCATCTACCATTCTTATCGGTGACAATATGGATTAGAATTTTTTTCAGCACCACCCACGTCTAAAAGCTTAAGTTTTGTTTTTGTTAACTTTTATTTAAAACCTGTGTTTTACAATTTAAGTTGAGATGGATATTTACTTATAACCTTACCCCACCCCCAACCCTCATCCTAAAAACTCAGGACAAGTTCCTAAACCTAAAGTCACATGATTAAACCTGAAGTCACAAGATAACGACCTACCGAGCAGGAGGTAGAGAAGGCACATTCTGAAGCTATTGTATGGGAGTGATGACTGCTAATTACGGCCATTCAATGGGATGATAACATTCGAAACAGGTGGGTACACAACCCCCCCAGACAAACTACCTGAAAGAAACAGATATTAGTGCTAGGACTTGAAAAAACCGATAAAAGAATGGAGGGATGTAAGGATTAGGATGAGAGTGGATGAAGGGATGAGAGGATGAGGGTGGGGATGATGAAGGGATGAGGGGATGAAGGAATGAGGGGACAAACGGATGAGGGAGGGGATGAAGGAAGTAGGGGACGAAGGGATGAGAGATGAAAGAATGGTAAAATAGGGATGTAATGCTGAGACGAGATAGCGGGTCAGGGGAGGGGAGGGATTTACGAGACAACAGTCTGAGCGACGCATGTCGATAGGTACTCGGAGTTTAAATAGATCGCAGAGTAATTAGGGATGAGATTCAGGTGTGAGATGCCAGGTGAGTCGAATCTGAGTAGATTACTGAGAGAAAAGTAAATGAGGGGCGTGGTCCTGCTCACGAACACAAGTCAACGCATTAACTTACATTTCGAGCAACAATTTCATAAAACTATTTAAAAAGATTTACAAACCATGGACTTCATTTCCAAGTCTTTGAGCAATAATTAAAACTTTCCTATAGGAACCAGTTCCTTTAATTTCCAGTGTTTTTGTAAATTGTTCCATGTTGTGGGGGCAGAATACTGAGATGCCACCTTACCAGATTCTGTGCAAACACTTGGTACAGACAGTAACAATGATTCTTGGGAACGTAAAGAATATTGTCCAGCCGCTCTTGGTTGAATAAATTCCCCAATATACGGTGGGAGCAGACCCAGAATACACTTATAAATGAATATAAACCAGTGAGTGAGTCTATGAGTTTCCAGTGCTGGCCAGCCCACATGTGTGTAAAGTTCACAATGGTGTGTGCGAGGCTTACAATTTGTGATAAACCCGCAAAGAGGCATGGTAGACAGGGTCAAGCAGTTTCAATACTTGAGTTGGGACATTCATGTAAATAAGGTCACCATAATCCAAAATCGGTAAAAGTTATGCCGCTACTAGTTTCTATTTGGCATTAAAAGAAAAGCATAATCTATTTCTAAAGTAAAAGCCAATTTTCAGTCTCAGCTTCCTAACTAATTGTTCAACAGATAAGGGGAGCACAGAAACAAGGGACAATGGAGTTAGCATTTGGCTAATAGGCAGAGCCAGCACGGGCTGGACAGCACCCAAGATGCTGTGCAAAATATAATCAGAGTGTGTTTTATTTGCTGTGTGTGTATGTGATAGAGAGCGAGAGAGTTTAAAACACACAGCAAATAAAACAGCTTACAAACTGATGCGTGCCGCAACGCTAATGAGCAAACAGTTTCAGAGCTTGGAAACACTTCTACTAACAATGAATTGATTCTGACCTATATTTCCCTATTTATCTGCCCAGACACAAGATTAGAATAAATGAACCAGTTCAGTCCTACTTTACATTGAGGGAGGTTCAGTTCACAAAGAGGGGAGCAAAGCGTGTCCGTATTTGGGCAAAAGATGGAAAACAACCGCGCGCCCGGAGGTCTTTGGATCCACGGTACCAGTTGCAGGCCTGAAGGCTGCGAATTGATGTTGGGGACAGTGGAGCTGTCTTCTTAAAGAACTGCCTTGGAACAGTCCTGCTCCCAACCAGGCACTGGAAGCACACACAGACGCTGGATAGACAGTGGCAGTTCAAAGATTTTCTGGGGATTTCTTTCCTGCCCACCAGGTCATAAATAAAGGGATTCATTGGTGGAGAGTGTCTCTTTCCATTGCAGGGCAATGCCAGTAAAAGTTTTAGGCAGGTGTAAAAAAATGCTGCAAAGAATGGTTTCAGACATATAAATAAGGATTGTTTATTTTTATTAATTTACAAAATGCAAAGTGAGCAAACAAAAGACAAATCTAAATCAAATCAATATTTGGTGTTACTACCTTTTACCTTCAAACCACCATCAGTTCTAACACAAAGTCAGGGATTTGGTAGGATTACAGTTAGGTCAACCATTTATACCAAACGTGCTAATTATCATCAGTGTCACACGTAGGTTGAAAAACAGTTGTTTAGATTTCTCTTTTCTTCATTCACTGCATGTTGTTGATTGATTGATTTATTGATTGATAAAGATCAATTAATAACGCTTCCATTTTTTGAAGGCATTCTTTGTTTACAGCATTTTTTTCACACTAGCCTAAAACTTTTGCACAGTACTGTATCTACAAAAACACTCACTGTTTCACATTCAGTTACACAATTTCCAATTCTAACAATATTTATCACCCATCCCAGGAATTGTATTTGTTTCATTTTTTTCTTGTGTCTTTGGTTTTGTAAGTCTCTGTGCAAATATTTTATGTGGGGGGCAGCTAATGCCAGTCCAGACAATCAGCACATGAAAAGCAGGTTGCTGGTCCTAATTGAAACCATAAATGTTTCTACTGTATGGTACATAACCCTAAAAGGAGTAAAACTCATGGGGAGTCCTGCCAGAATCACTGTGCAATTGCTATAAAATATGGGGAAATGTGCTTGGAATCATTGGTTTCCATCAAAATGACTTTAAATCACATTGTAGAACACTGCTGCTAAAAATAATTACATGTTTTAAGATGATCAAGAACTTGGTTTTTAAAGGTTCAGCTGCAAACGGTTGGGGGGGGGGGGCTGCTGCACAGAGGCGCAGTTGGTAGCTATGTTGCGTTGTAGCATGAAGGCCGAGTTCAAATCCTGGCCTGGGGTCTCTGTGCATGCGTGGGTTCCCTTTGGGTACTCCGGCTTCCTCCCACAGTCCATCATGACTGTTAAGTTAACTGGTCTCTCTAAATTGCCCTTCGGTATGAGTGTATGCCTGCATGGTTGTTTGTCCTGTGTTTTCTCTGTGTTGCCCTGTGATGGACCCCTCCAGGTTGTACCCCGCCTCTAGCCTGATGAATGCTGGAGATAGCCACCAGCCCCCCCATAACCCTGCAGAGGATGGACAGGTATAGATAATGGATGGATGGATGTTAAAAGGGGGCTAAATACAAATGCACACAACACAAGTTTTTCTTTGTAAAAAATCATTAACTATATTTAATTTTTCTTTCACTTCACAACTATGCTTATTTTTGCAGTGGTCTATCACACACAGTCATTTGTAGATTATGGATATTTGATACCTCTTGATGAAACAGAAACGGAATTTAGTAACAAAGGGACAAAGGATTTTGAAGAAGCTCAGTACCCTCCCTGTTTTCGTAGCCACCTTGATTCAACACCATTCAACAGTATGCAACCCCCTAGAGTTCCATCTGTCTTCTATAAGACAGTAATTGCTTTGACATTTTGTTGCTATAAATCTTTTGCGCCCTGCTTCATCTTCAGCTGCATTAACCTTTGCGGAGTGCAGCCAGGTGGGCTGTTGTGAGGTCGAACCATGGCGTTTGCGTTGTTTCATGAGAAGCCTCCAGTTGCCAGCAAAGGAGAGTGACTCCTCCACCGGGATTCAGGGAGGTGAGCAAAAGTCGATGTTCTGATCAGATCCTGCATGTAAGCAGAAGCAAAATACATCGTCCCATTTTCACTTATTGATATTTAGATTACGGAGATAACATGGACAAACGTGGATTGGAGGTAGCAGGTTTATGTAATGTGTTTTGCTTTTTTATACTCATGGCAGGAGACAAAGTGTTCTGCTGGAGCTAGTTAAACGACTTTGGTGTTTACTTGATGGTGTATAAATATAAACCACACTAACATCCATCCTGAATCAGATATTTACATTCACTGCAGGGCATTAAATCAGACAAGGATTACCAAAATCCTTTCTATCGGTTACAGCAGAAATAAAAACAGTTTTTTATTACTTTCTTCAAAGTTCAAAGATTACATGCACTAAGGATGCAATGCCTTTAAATAATTAAGGAAAGCCTAGATAATAATGTCCTGTCTTTAACACTGTTGACAGGTTAATTCAAAACATTTGGGAAAACTGAAGCTAAGCTAAGCTAATGTTTAAGGCAACACCTCAAACTCACTGATTCCGTGTGTGGCATCATCAAAACATCTAAAGAAATCAGCCAGGATATCAGAAAGAGAATTGTGGATCTTCTCATGTCTGGTTCTTCCCTGGATACAGCTCCCAGATAATTGCAAATGCCACACTAGTTTTTCCTTCTAATTATATGCCAGTTTAAGCACACGTTTCCAATTAGGATGGAGATATTGTGAAGTGTGTGAGAAACGTAAAGCCGCCTACAAACCTGAATGGATTAAAACAGTTCTGTCAGGAGGAATGGGCCAAAACTCCAGCAAACTACTGTGAGAAGCTTGTGGAAGGACTCCCATAACATTTGACCCAAATCACACTATTTTGCCTTTGAAGGCACTACCAATAATAAAGAAAATATTTGAGAACTTCTGAAATTGAAGAAACATTAAAATACATTCTCTCTCTTAGTATTCTGCATGAATGAAATATAAATCTTTTTGGTTTGCCCTAATGATCTAAAACAGGAAAAGTTTTGGTTTGATTTATTGGCTTTTTTTTTTTTATAGTGTATGCACATATCTGATACCATCTGGGACTTTAGTACATACTCTCCAAGGACCCTGTTCCCTGATATCAATAATGAACAGTGCTTTGAAAAACAACACTAACAAAGTCTGAATGTCTGCTGTTTATTTATTCAACACAGCCAGGCCCGTGTTTCATATAATTCCCCCAGAAATACAGCCCAAGCTGCTTGTTCAGTTGAGTTCTGCTAGAGCAAATGGATTAGAGAGAAGTTAATTTCCTGTCGTGCTGTTTTGTACAGTTTTGTAATGGTCCTGTCCCTAGAGCTGTTTCTGCAGTTTTCTTTCTCTCTGCTACATCTGGTTTAGGCATTGGGCTGAGGATGAGGAGGGATATCAGGTTTCCATGGTTACAGCGGATGAGAGCGCTTCAGGCCGAGCTATTCAGGGGTGCTGTTTAAATCCTATCGACTGCTCTGCAGGTCTTGGGAGCAGGTTTGTCATAACTGAACTGACAGAAGCCCCTTCTGATGAGGAGTAATTGGCTAGAAGTGGTGAAGATATGCTGGGGAAGTTGAGATTAGCTGAAAGCAGAGAAGAAGTGGCAAAAGCAGGTGGGAAAGTGGGCGAGAGTCAACGAATTTTTGTTCCGACTCTCTTGCCTCATCTCTCGTCAGGACGAAATTATTTATAGAGGGTAGATAAAAAGCCGCTGCAAAGAGGGAAAAAAAACTTCACCTCAAGTTCACCAGTGCTTGCATTCGCTTTTGCTGTATTCATGTACTTTCACGTGTTCCCTACCAATCCTTGTACACAGATAAACACAAATATGAACAATAGGATCTCATCTGTATTCCTATCTCAGGGGATTCTTGTATTACTCTGGGTGTTGACTGTTCATGAACTATAATCAGGACATCATTATTCATAGCTGGATCCCCTGGGTGTCTGAATGCCTGTTCTCATTTTTGACGGCAGCTGATGACAGTAAAACTCAGTCGACTGTAGCGGTGGAAAAGTCTCATACATCACCATGTCACCGATGCAGGGAGGACAAATTAACTAGCAAAAACAAGGGTGGAAAAAAAGTATTTTGCATCTTCTGATTGATTTGTCTTTCAGGATCGAGCTGGTTTACCTCCGTCCATATCCCCATCAGCTCTAATTAGCTTTAGTCTAGAGTCTTTGCAGTCTGTAACCGATTTTCTTAAACGATTGCTCTGGATTTACCATCCCTCTTGAAGAAAAGCATCCCCACAGGCTGCCACCACTGTGTTTCATGATGAAGATGGTGTGTTCAGACTGAAGTATGATTTTATTTTTGTGCCAGATGTAGAGCTTGGTATGTAGGCTAACAAAGGCATGTTGGAGTAAAGGGGGCCCAATCCTAATGCCCAACAAACAGGTTCAAGAGATATGACCAGCTTCCCTCTCCTTGCTAAAGAAAAGCATCTCCCCACTATGGTGCTGCCTTCGTGTGTTTCACAGCAGGGATGGTGTGTTCAGGGTCAACCGTACATCATACATTACCAGGTATGGTAAAAGACAAAATTAAAATGGGAGAAGAATCCTTCTGCTGCCTTTTACATGTTTTCTTCCAGTAATCCACTGTATTTTTGCACCATCCATCTTTCCATCAACTCTGACCAGCTTCCTTGTCCCTGCAAAAGAAAAGCAACCCCACACCATGATGCTACCACCACAATGTGGTGTCCTCCAAGAATTTTTCATCCAGGATTGTCCCATCTATCCTCGCATTAACTCTGAACATTGAAAGAAAAACATCACCCACAGCCTTATGCTCCCTCCACCATGTTTCACAGTTGGTAGGCTAGGGAGTGTTTTTGTGTTTAGAGTGAGGCAACCTTAATGGCTGACCATCACCAGATTGCAATGATGATGATGATGATGCCACCACTACCATGTCAACTCATTTTAGAACCTAATTTCTGTTTTGGGTCATTGGCTAACTGGAAGGTGACTCTCCACCATCTTCCCGTATACTCGAAACAGCTTCCCTGTCTCTGCAGAACAAACTCATCCCCAACAGCCCGGTGCTGCCACCACCGTGTTTCACAGCTGTGATTGTATGTTCATGGAGAGAGACTAAAGACTAATATATCACCAGGTCACAACAGCAAAGCAGCAAAAGCAAACACTCCTGGTGTGATTCAGATCTGGACGAACACACTGCACAAAATAATTTTTAAAAAAATTCCTGGCTGTGTCCACTGCCATCTGTGTTCCACCTCCATCACTGATGGAGGTGGAAATGACGGACGATGACTGTCTGGTGCACAAGTGAGGTTATGATAGGTTGTAATGGGAGTTTTTTTCCTCTCCAGCTAACAGAGCACCCTGCGTCTCATACATTTTGCATTGCCACAGCTGCAGAAAGAGAGAGAGAGAGAGAGTGGTGGGTGGTGAGGAGGAAAGCATGCAGGAGATAAATGTTGGGAGGCAGGGATGTCAAATAGGAAGAGCAGCCTCTGGTGTAAAATAACTGTGAGCAAGGTCAGTGCAAATCTAAAATAGAACGTATCTACAGGCATGGAACAGCCATGTAAAGCTTTTTGTTAGCTGGCAGTGCCAGAGGTTAGATGCACTGATGCCTAACTCTAATGAATGTGTTTCTTCACAAACCCTGGAAGAAGATTGACAAGTGTGTCTTTGCACTGGCTGCAGTGAGTGAGGACCTGCCACCACCTTTGTTACCACACACACAAAAAAATATATTTTTCTCCACTGATGCAGAACAGCCATCTGTTTCCATGGATCCGGCCTCAGGAAAAGTTCTGAGATGATGACGGATGCCATGGGATTGGGAGTGTTTCTGCATCCAAAAACAGGTGTGTTGAAATTCTAAACACACACCACAGAATGTGATCAAAATTTAAAACTGGAGCGGTTGAAAGCAGAGCCAGACGTCTGTCGGTTATGCAACAAAAACACTGCGCAGTGCATAATAAGGCTCAATGAAATGAGAATACAGTAGATTTGAAACGACTGGTCATCAGAATTTGCGGAAAGGATAAGAAAATTGTTGAGAATTTAGATCTAGATGGAGAAAGACAGCTTGAAGGACGAGATAGAAGCCACTGCAATAGATTGCATCACCATCCTCTAGCTTTCGACATTTGCTTCCTTACTGACTTTACCTGAACAGAGCAGAAAACCCAGATAACACTCAAGGAAATAATCATTCAAAAAGCACGTAATTACAAGGGACTATTACAAATATTAAATAAAAAATAGCCCTGAACCCTTAAATTCGAAACATGGTGACTGATAGAAGTAAGAAAAGAAAAGGGCATAAAAAAACACTTCCAGAAAACTAAGAAACAAGATAGTTGATGAATGAGAAATGTTAGAGGTGAATCTATATTGGTTAAGGTCCTAAATGCAGTGTACAAACTTTGGATGGTGTCTGTAAATCGGCAAGACGGTCAGTGAAATGACCTTTGATGAGGCTCTGCATGATAAGATTACATATCAGTGTTTGTGACATATTTGACAATTAACTTTGTTTAAACATAGAAATTTACAAAAAGCATAAAAAACGGAATGATTTCGATTTACAATGCCTCATTACACCAGGTTGATAACTGTATGCATAGATCCATTTATGTTTCTGTTTATTAAAGCGAGGTTGGGTTAGTTTTAAATGCAAGACGTGCTGTTGCTATAGTGAACAGAGCCTCTGTGAGGTAACAATCCACTCAAGACAATTACGTTTTTGTACAAATGCATAAAGATGAATAATGTTAATGCAGTAGAGTCTTCTTCTCCTTTTTTATATTAAAAAAAACTTTTTCTGAACACCAACATATATAGGAGTTTGATTTCTAAGTAATGAGTCTGAGTGTGGGCTAATATAACTAAGTAAAGTTGTTACTTTACCCGTCTGCCTCTGAACCTCTCCTCCTGCCGAAGCGAGCTGCTGAGGTGAGTAATGTGAGCACATCCAGGCTTTGTAATTGGGTTTATAACTCATCCAGTTCTTAGCCAGAGGGCCTGGCAAAGTATGTTTGCCAGGCTCTTGTTTTTTGCAGTCTCTTCCAGTTCAGGATGAGAAGGAGCGAAACATGAAGGCAAAATACATTAACTCGTTGTCATTCATGTGCACTGAACAAACCTTTGCTGTCTTTTGGAATATTGTTTTCTTCGGTTATATCTCAGTCCTTTTTTGAAAACAAAACAAAACAAAATCTTTGATTTTGTTTCATATTTGCTGAAAAATATTACGGTTGTTGTTATTACTAGGATCAAATTTACGACTTTTAGAGTTTTTATTATTGTGCTGCAACGTTAGCTTAGAGACAACCAGTTTAAAACAGTTTTTCAATTCAACAATGTTTATCAAATATATAAAGTATTAATTAAGATTGCTTTGACCCTCATGAGCAGGGGTGTCCAACTCCAGGCCTTCAAAGTTCTGCACAGGCCTGCTAACAAGCCATAATTTGATGCAGGTGCATTGAACCAGGGAAAGAGCCAAAGCATGCACGATACCAACCCTTGGGGACTGACTTTGGGCACCCCCGCTCATGAGTCCATAACCTATTGTATTGAAACTAAAGTAAAGAAATGCACATAATAAGGATAATATTTGTTTAGTAATAAAACAACAATGTGTATTATTATAATAATTATGATACTGAATTTTGTTAATGTGTGTATTAGGTGTGTGATTTTGAGTTCAGCAAGATTAATAAAATGAATAAAATGTTAATCTAGGTAATTTTTACCCAATGAGTCCAAGGTGTCAGAGAAGACATAGTCTTAAGAGATGTTAAATATATAGGTAAGCCATATGCAGAAAAAAAATGGACCTCTATAATAGTTACAAAATTAGCTAATGAACTAAAGAAAAAATATATAAAAGTTTATTTTTCAAGCTAATACAAAAATAATAATAAATTTAGGTAAAACATGAATAGAGAATGAAATACATAAAATAATCACACAGTGTAAGGTGCAATAAAAGGAGGATGAAGTGAAACGCATCAGAATGAAACAATCAGAAAAAGCATTAGTAGATACAAAAATCCTTAAAAATAAAATAGAAGTTGCCTATGTAATATAAAAAGCTGCACAAGACGAGACACATTATTGACACATAGATAAAACGATGAAGGTGAAATGACAAATGACATTGAGAACAAAAGAAGGAAATGAAAAATGGATAAAGAAATATGTTGCATACATATCTTTTTTAGCCAGGGTGTCATGAATTATAGTTCATGAACAGTCAACACCCAGAGTAATACAAGAATCCCCTGAGATAGGAATACAGATGAGATCCTATTGTTCATATTTGTGTTTATCCGTGTACAAGGATTGGTAGGGAACACGTGCATGTGTGTAATAGCCTATATATTGCTTTAAACCTTAATATGTAATTGAAACATGTAAAGTATTTTGAAGAGTAAATATTGTTGTTTATTTTCCTGTAATTTCAATTAGCTTGGTATATGCTCTTTTTACTTGAAAGCTGTTCCAAAAAGATTAATAATATCAGAGACGGGGGAGTCTCTGCTCCTGTGCGCGTCCCCGTCACTGTTTTGCTGGCGGGGTCCTCCTCGGTCCCTCCCCCGGAGGCGCGCTTGAGCCGCAGCACGGTGTGTCCGCCAGGGGGCAGCTGTGTCTCGGTCTGAGCCTGCGCCGCTCCCGCTGCATCACGGAGAGGAAAATACCACCAGATGGCGGTTTAGGATTGCTGCTCTTATCTCAAGGCGCGGTTCCGCTCGCACGGCCAATTTTCAATATAAATATACCAACTATATTCAAACTGAAATCGTTTGCACGTTTCGGAAGGCGATAGTCAGCTCGGCGATGGTCGTTAAAGGTGAGTGTCGTGTGTTTTTGTCGTGTTTTGTGGGGTGGCAACGGAGCGGGGCACGGAATAAAGATGGTGGACACAGACAGGGAAGGCTGGGTGGTTGGGGGATGGGCGCTAGCGGCTAACGGAGGTGAATGTGCTTTCTCTCCCTGCCTCAGTTACATTATATAGCTTAGCGCGGCTATTAGCCTGCGAGCTAGCCGCGAATTTTTTTTTTTTTTGGAAAGACAACTTGTTAGAAGAACGAGTGCTTGCAGCAGCGCTGTTGTGTTTTGCATCCAATTGTCACTCAGCTTTATGAGTCTGTCTTGTCAACAAATAAAGAGCTGGGCAGTGTGACGTGTTTTTTTTTCTTTAGCTGTTTGCAGGCAGGATTCAGAGCATCACCATCTCTCATTCACACAGCGTTGTGTGAATGTACAGTACTGCCTTCCCTCCTCGTTGTGATTTGCTGTATTATCAGCTTCCACGCTATTTGTCACATTGGTTTTTGGCACTGTAGTTGTCATCATCATACTTCAAGGCAGGTAGTTTGTCGCAAAAACATTGAAATACGTACATATAGTTACTACTTTGTCTTGCACCTCCTTGCCTTGAAGTTGGGTGACTTTTAACACAGCATAATAAACATGTTGCTGTTTGTAAATCGGTAACAGCACGTGGGTGTTTCTAACTAAAAAACTACAAATTGGAGTCCTGCATGTTTTGCAGGATTATTATGGCGCTCTTTCCCCTATCCCGCCCCCTTCCGTGCGGGAAACAGGCAAACATTGAGCGGGGAAACATGAGTCACATTTGTGGGGGATGGGCTCCACCAGCCAGCCCCCTCAATGGGGGTTTTGGGTCCGGACTCCCCTCCACAATTGACCCCTGCTCCGCTCAGCCTTTTTTTTTTTTGCAGTGTTGATAGCAGAGTACCTGCTGGCAGCTGCATGAATCTGAGATTGTTGCATAACTGCTTTGTTTACAGTCAGCCATGTGATTTCCCATGCAGGCTTTCCTAGAGTACTGTTTGCAACCTGTATGCCTGCCAACTGGCCCTACAATCCTCCTACAGTCTTGCACACAACATGCTTAATTTAGGCTGTGTAACAAGTTGCATATATGAGACCTTTTTTTCTTTTTCTTTTTTCTTTTCAGATTTTCCTTTTTGTTTGTTTTTGCTTTATCTATGCCCAAACAGAGTTACAGGACTGTCTATTTTACATTAGTTTAATATCGATCGCCTGCCAATTTCTTGCTACATCTTTAATGTTGCCCTTTAGATGGTTTAATCGTTTTTTGTTGTGTGCACATGATTCTCTTTAAGGCTACTTGCAAATGCATAATGACTTTCTAAGCCAAAAGTTGTGAAAACCGACTTGACTTATTGTCAGATTTTAAAACTGAATGCAACACATGCATAGTATTTCTTAGGTTGTACATTTGGCTTTCTGGCAGATTTCCAGAATTTGCTGTATTTTCATTTTGGATTTGGTCCAGAATATTTGATGGCTAGTGGACATAGAGTAGATATCTTTAATCTTATTGTCATACTAAGCCAAACAACCTGCTGATTTCCTTTTCATGTAATCCCTGTAGATTTCCATTAAATCCCATGGAAACCTTTTTGTTCTATCGCTTAATCTTTTGTGAAAAACACCTGAAGGCTGAGCACTTACGAATGACCAATAGGCTCACTGATGCCACCATTGTCTTTTGAAACAGGCTTTAGAGAAGCCCTTTTCAGATAGGCTGTTTCTAAGTTGAGACACGTTTGTACACTTTAACAGCTAAGCTGAAACGGTTGATGTTTCACTGCTATATTGCATCACTGGAATACTTTTGTGTTTATGTTTATTTGAATCTGGTTGTATTAATAAATGTCAATTATGGTTCATGTATAGAGCAATTTTCGTACAGTCGAGTGGAACTCAAAGGCCAACACACAACCAACAATCTCAATGGAAAATGCTTAAGAAAAAAAAAATCACATTTCTTGTGGAAACCTAAAAGTTAATTCTGTCAGTGCTTTAGTGGTCTGACTGTACACACATTTGGAAAATCTAGGTGTCTCTCTTCTGGTCTCCATGTACATGCAAATGTTGTTTTGATTTGTTTGGCTAACTTAAACGTTGTTGCGGGTATTTCAGCATTGTAACAGTGCAGTTTTCACAGCATTCTAAATCAATAACACAATGCGTCAAAACGACAAAAGTCTCCTGGTCAACGCACACCTACACCAATTTGCACCTCCATGTTGTACCCACACCTTTCTATACCATGTTTTTAAAAATTGCACATCTCCCCCCCCCCCTCCACATTATTTGATACTTTTGATGAATTATGATGTCAAATAATAACAAAATGCAAAAATTGAATGTATATATTTAATTTAAATGTGTATAGTTTTCTGAAGAGTTCATAATAAACCCTATTACTTATGTCTGAGGTATAAATCCCTGTGTGATCAAGAGAGTTCCTTACAATAGAGTTTTAAGTTCATTATCACAAGTTTCTTTAATTTGTCAGTTGTCAAGGTTACTACGAAATGTCTCTGAGGCAGCTTCACAGGAAATTTTCCTTTCCAGTGTCGCCACACGCACGCTCAAATGGAGAGATTGCTGCTTAGGCCATGTCTACATCAGGCTGTTTAAGTGCCTAAATGAATAAATATTTAGTCAATACCCCGTCTTGGCCACACTAGACTATCGTTTAAGGTTCCCCTCCCCGGAAATGTTTTTACACGGGTAATTGGGCCGTCTATTTCTTAAATTTCCGGCTCATGGATTGATGTGGATTCGTTAGGCGTTTAAGAACTGAGTTTGGTAAGGAAGTGACGTCAGAAAACACACGTCACAGCCAGCTTAATAACAACCGCTGACCACTCGGAGGTAAACAATAGGAAACTGGAGGCGAATCATCCAGGCATGCCCTTGCTGCTCCTTCTTGTACATGTAGAGGCGCTTGTAAAAAATCACACAAGAATACCTTAAGAGAAGGCCCAGCACGATTGCAGCAATTTTGGGTGCACCATATCTCAGACGGTGACTGTGACGTCATATATGTGGGCCTGCCTTTTTTCCGCGCATCCCTATTAGGTCGGGGTTGCGCCAGCGAGGGGAGGGGTGGTAAATTATGCTTTGTGTTTGTGTGGCAGGGTAGCCGCGGGGTCTTAAAGTATTAAAAAAGCATTGAATTCAGTAGGGTCAAATTGAAGGCCTTAAAAGCATTATATTTCAGAAAAAAGGCATTATTTTTTTAATGATAGTCTTAAATTGGACATCTTATTTTTCAAATAATAAAATAATTTGTCATATACTGGTATAAGCGTTTAGATTTGTTTTTTATAAATAAAACATTACGGCGAAGTGCACATTACGACTGCACTTGTTGCTATGGTTCCCAGCCACAATATGCGACAGCCCCTATCCAGAACTGCACCTGCAGTAGCACACCAGTGTTGCCAACTTTGCGACTTTGTCGCTATTTCTAATGACTTTTCAGACCCCTTTAACATTTTTTTTTTTTCAAAAAGTGCCTAGCGACAAATCTAGCGACATTTCTGAACAGCCTTAGCTACTTTCTGTGAAACTTTGTCGCCGATATTCTCTACAGATTAGAGACCCGGCTTGTTCTGCATCCAGACACTCAGAATGGGAATGATCTGCGCATGTGCACACAGTATTATCGTAGTATAAAAAAACCTGTTGCTAGCTTAAATTCTAGCCAACTTCAGTTGCACATTATTGTGGGAGGCAATCACCAGCAATTTCTCACTGTCGCCACTCCCACAGCGACTGCTACGACTAGCCACGGCAATGGAATTTTAAGTACAACCACAAACTAGCAACCAGGGACCTGTGAATTGACGCCAACCGTACGGTCAGAAGTTATGCGATTTAAAAACTGTTTCTGATCACGAATTCTACACGTCTAATGAAGATATTAGGAAGATATTCAAAAGCATGTTTACAGATTCTCAAATTGCATCTGCATTCATGTGTGGTAAAAACAAGACTGCCTACATTACCAAACTTGGACTTGCATTATTTATTCCAAAGGCGCTATTACAGGATTTAAATGATTTTAAATTGAAATGGATTTTGATTTAACCAATAAAAAGAACAAAAAATTTCTCTGTTGTAAATGTAGAGATGCATTTTTTTGGCCACGAACCCAGCATTAAACTTTTCTGAATATGCATTAAAAAGGTAATAAAAAGGCATTAAATTTCACTACTTCAAACCTGGAGCTACCCTGTGTGGACAGGTATAAGGTTAGGTGGGATATAACCTGTATAAACATAGCCTGTTAGTGTAGAAGCGACCTTAGTTAACTGTCCACTGTTTCCACGGGCTCATTCAGGCGAAGAGATTGCTGCAAAGCTAAAGACTTGATTCAGTTGGCTGAGTGTCCTTAAATGGAAAACAACCGAGACGATCCGCTGCCAAAGCCCCTTGGCGGTGGATCGCAGGGGTCAGGAAAATAAAGTTATGCTGGTGTCATGATTGGTGACATCCAAAGTTAGCATGTTCTAGCTAAATGGAGGTTAGCTCTGTTGTGTCAGAAAGTGTTGTTTTTCTTCCAGGCTTATGAAGACAACTTAAAAATGCATCTAGTTCATTTTCAGCACCATTTCTGTCATAGCCACACAGCGCTTTACTGTGTTTTATGGCATGTAGTGAAGAATGTTTAGTTATGCACCACTGTGTCTCTGCCTCGGGCTGTTCAATAGAAGGGTTTGAAGCAGATATTCAGTGACGTTTCTTGCATAACATATGAAAGGTAGCTGATGTGAAGAGTGTCTTAGTGTTAATCCTGTGGACAGTGCAGAGCGCTAACAGATATGGTGAATGTTACCCGAGTCGTTTGTCTCTGTGCCCGCATCATTTCCACAGAGAGCTGATAAACCACTGAGAATCACACAAGGCTCATTAGAATGTACACATCAGGCAGTGGGTAGTGTTAAATATGTAACCTGCAATTAATATATTTATTAGATATGTGTTTAAATGATGAGCTTCCCTTTAGGAACTCACAAAGAAAAGCTTCTTAATGAATAGTACTTAACTTTAATGAGGTCCAATGTTGTTTACAGCTTTGAATGACAATAGAATAGACTACAGTACTTTACATTATAAAGGCTGGCTTTTGATAGTAACTGGGGATTTTGGTGCTTCATTTCCATGTTGGAGACTATATATGTTAGAGTAATGATTCAGCTCAGGACTCTGTGTAATGGGCTTGACGTTTGTCTGAACTTATCCAATGTTGACCTTGATTCAACAGGCTGGCTATAGAAAAGGTCTTCTTTTTATAAGAACTAGGAATTAGCTTCATGTTCGACATGGGTTTATGAAGGAATCCATTGGAGAAGTTTTCCAATCACTTTTTGCAAAAGTGTAAACAGACCATTGTATTTATTAGATAATACAACAAACATTTAATATGTTGATTTGCATCAAACGTAGCACTTCATAATAAATGGAAAACATGTAATTGTGATACTATTGCCAAATATTGAGATCGATTACAATCAACCCATCTTTTCCTGACATTTTCCTTTTTCCATTGCAATTCAATTTGTAGTCCAGCTTTAATAGGAAATGCTATGTTTTAGCCATTTTCATCTTCCCAAACTGCAAACGTTTCCATGCTGCTAGATGAACAAATATTAGGGCTGGGCGATATAGAAAAAGAGCATATCGATAAAGGGAATAGTCATATTGATCGATATCGATAATTATCGATAAATATCAGAAAACGTAAAAAATATATTTTAAGTCCCTCCTCCAGTCATTTTGTTATTCTTCAATGAACTAATTTTAACTAAGAATTAAATTAATAAATTTTTCAAACACCTCTTTTTTATCATGAATAAGTTTGTAAGACACAGGAACAAATAGAGACCTGAGTAACATCAGTAAATACAAAGAAAAGTCGTATTATTGACCATTATATTATATATTTTTTAATTGTTAGTAATTGAAATTAAAGGCTTATCTTGATGCATTTTAATCTTTTAAACATTTTATGATACGTTATAATATTAATGGCTGAAACCTTTGGTTTAGTTTGTCCATAAAGCTTAGGCTATGTGCACACGTAGCCGTAAAAAAAAAACACGAATATCCTCACCACCTCGTTAAAAAAAAAATCTCCATCCACACCTAATCGCATAAAGTGTTGTTAAGCTTATTCATAGACATGCCAAACCTGTAGGGGGCAGTAGTTCCCCCAAATCCTCTCCACTCAGAGTAACTTTCTATGTTCTAACCTCTAACTTCTACATGAGCTTGTAAAAGCTAGCAAGCAAAAAGCGCCTGGACAATCGATGATGCCACATCTCTGAGGGCATAAATGCTGTTTCTGAGTGTAAACACAAGTCGCACAAGTGATGTCGGAGCATTTTTGTCCTGGAAAGTGACGTTGCAGAGCTGAAAACTCGGGTTATTTCTGTCCACACACAAACGCTTAAGACAAAGAAAACGCAAATCTTCACTTTGGCCGGAGTTTGTAGAAATAATAGTTTTCTGTGCTAAAAACGGGGTTTTCGTGTAAATGAGAGGCCAAACCGCAGGGAAATATCTGCGTTTTTCCATTGTGTAAACGGGGCCTTATTCTAATTCATTTCAGCCGGCTGGCCTATCCAACCCTGTTGTGTTTTTTGTTTTTGTTTTTTTTTAAAGCGTTTTTCGCTTCTGAGGACCGGAGGCAGAACCGAGGGGGACATTTTAAAAGCCACAGGTGTTAGCAGCGCAACCTGGGTACGTTTCCTGTGTCTCTCTGTAACGGATTCGCTGCGAGCCGAGAGAGGGGAGTCCTGCTTAAGACAACTGATCATAGTATTCTTTTTGGTTTATTATTGCTACGTTTAGTGTTTTAGTGCATCGAGGATTGGTTCAAAACGGGATGCAACCTTTACCTGGCTGAGTCACCGAAACCTATATCCGGAACAACTTCCTCCACTGCTCCCTTGCTGTGAGATCTGACCGACGTGAAGTTACGGCGATGGTTTGCTTAGGGAGTATCAAAAAATTATGTTTCAGCTTAAATCATTTCATCCTTTTTGTGGTTTGAAAGGAGAGAGGTGTGGCTGACAGAGCTGCCTATCCGTGGTAATGATTTCTTTGGAGTATGTAATAATTGTTGTATCAAGCTACCTGATAGGCTATAATGAAAAAATGAGGGAAAACTTTTTTTTTTATCAAACTTTTTTATCGACCCCTTTAGTTTCTATCGCACCACATGTCTATCGATCGATATATATTGCTATCGAATTATCGCCCAGCCCAAACAAATATCCAGGTCCTCTCCTTCCTTACAGTGGCTTACCTGAACAATAAGAATCAAAACAGCAAGAATGCCTGGAACAAACCCTCTTCGACTCACTTTGGTCGAAAAAGCAGAAACACGGTTTGGAAGTATTTTTGTTCATAAACCACAGGAAATGCCTGATAATGCTGATAAGCCCTTATGCAACCTGTGCTACAGAGAGGCTTCTACAAACATAAACAGCATCATTGAATTTTATGAGAATTTAAAAAAACGACAGAGTTAAAAGCATTAAACCTCGTTGTTGGTACGAAATGCCAAGTTAGTAAAGAAATTGATGTCCAGCTAATAAAATGTTCTAACTTCAGGACATGTTTTAGCTGATAAACCTTTTCGTTTTAACAGTGTTTATTCAAGAATTTAAGAATGTTGTCTTCCAACCTTTTTTTTAAAATTATTTATTGAGCACCTAAACTGTGGCAGACCAAAGTTGTCCAAAATTAAATCAGACCTTAAGATAGTGGTGCCTGAACTATTTCTGCTGAGCCTCTCTTTGGCCGCACCTGAATATATGGTGCATGTTTTCATGATGTAACACGAAATATTTACACAGGAAGACGGTAAACTGAAGATTTTTTAAAGCACTCTGCTAGGAGGTAATGTTTTCGTACCTTTCTGTCTGTCAGCAACATAACTTGTTATGGGTGGATTTTGATTAAATTTTCAGGAAATGTTCACAACGGGACCAGGAAGAACAGATAAAATTTTGGGGTTGATCCGACATAAAGCGCGTATCCACCCACCAACCAGCAGTGCTAACCTCCACTTAGGGCTGGACGATATGGACTAAACTTTATATCTTGATATTTTTCAGCTGAAATCAGGTTTTAGATATAGGCCTATATCTAGATATTTTTCTTCCCAAAAAGTATTGACAAAAAAGCTATTCATAATCTAAGCTACATGTCTCAAATGTCCCACAGGCAGTTTTATTGACATACAGCTTTGGATGTACATTAGAAACAGTGTCAAAAATTAAGTATCGGCATATACTGATATACATTTCTTGAATAAAATGATGTTTTATTCTTCGGAACCAAAATAGTTATAGCTTGGCTATTAAAAAGTATTGTTTTGTGCAAGGGTGGGCTGGTGTTGAAATTCAGCCCTGGGTGTTGGTTCTGAGGCCAAAAAGATGAAATTATTAGAGAATATAGTGGTTTTTTTTTAGTACTTTGTAAAAAATGAGTAGGGCATGTTTAATATGCATCCAATATTGCTTGCAAACTGCCATTAAACAGAAGTTTATGGCTTGCATTTTCTGTTTATAAGTTTAAAATGTTCTACGTTATTAAACTCCCCATACATTTCGAACGTTCCTTGAATGCACCACAGGTGTGCGATGCAGACAAGCTTCTGCCTTTCTGCACGTTGTGAAGGGTTCTGAAAATCGGAGAGGGGAGCTTGCAAAAGGATTACAACAGGCGTGTTAATGAGTGAACCGAGACTCTGTGAGAAGGTTCTCAGCACTCGGAGAAGCGGTGGTACTAAGTACTGTTGTGTACCGGCCCACTTAAAGCAGTGCTAGCCTCTTAAACACTCTCCCTCGTGCCTTCGCCTGTCTCCATGCTGGGAGGGCAGAAAACTAACTGGTTTATTTATATCGATATACACTATATTGGTTCATTCTTGTATATGAAAAAATGCTTCTTCTTTGTTTTTTTTCAAACTCTACCTGAAAATCTGCTGTAGGGCGCCAACACGGCAGTAACATGCCTGGTTAGAAAATAAAACATACCAGCCTACCAGAAAATGGCCTGTACCTGTATAGCGCTTTATTTAGTCCTTGAGGACCCCAAAGCGCTTCACACTACATTCACCCATTCACGAGACGGCCCGACACTGGTGCCACCAGGCCCTGTGACCACCACCAGTAGGCAGAAGGGTGAAGGACACAACGACTGAGACGGACAGACGAGCTCGACCCGACAACCCTCCGGTTACAAGACGAACTCCTAACTCCTGAGCCACAATTGTCCCACATAAAAGTCACTGGTCCCTCTTCATCTTCCTCATCCTCGCTAAAACTACTGAAGTCGTCTTCTTCAGCCTCTTGATGTCTTCTGAAAGCTTTATTTGTCTTTCTACACTGACTCAGTTCTTCCCGCTGCTTCCTCCAATGTCTCACCATCGATTCATTGACGTCAAGCTTACATGCAGTTGCTCTATTACCTTCTTTGGCGGCCAGCTCAATTGCCTTTAACTTAAAAGCTGCATTTCTTTGTGTGTTTTCCATGATGAGGGTGTGTGCATGAAAACTACAGGTGGTTTCTTTGGCACATAATCTTTCCCCACATGTTGTTCTCACTTTTATGCTTCCTGCTATAGTGCCCCCCGGAGCCCGTTGGCTAGTAAAAAAAATCTATAAATTAGCTGCATCGTTGTATAGGACGCAGGGTCCAAAGCGTGTGAAAAAAGTGGCGAGTCTGGCCACGACCCATAGACAGAGTTAAGTCTTCGGGGAGGACTCTACGCTTGTCTTTCAAACCATCTCTGTATGCAACTGGACAGGACCGATCAGAAAAACGAACGTGACTTGTTCATAGCAACGGAAATCAGCCAGCGGGGCAGTCCACCATACACTGTCGAAGAAAAGGAACGGGGCAATCATGGCACACAACACCAGCATTCACATCTGTGTTCTTTGTCAGGAATAAACCATGAAACTATCTGGTGTACTGACAACAGACCGTTCCTGATGCGCCATGTTTGTTTTTTTCATCTGTCGTAAAAAAAAAAAGCTCTGCCGTAATGTCTTAAGTTTGCTGAACGTCTCTCTACAAACATAAATGAACACAGCACTGTGATTGGTTCGGCCTACACTTAGCCGAGCCAATTCAGACCCGCTGAGGCTACAATAGAGCGTGGGCAGACCAACCTGCAGAGCAAAATCTGTTGCTACTGCTACGGGTTGTTTAGATTTCTAGGCTAGGATGTTCACTAATTAAGACAATAAACTAAACATATTTTTTATTATTTAGAATGAACTTGGGCTGCATGATATTAGGAGAACATAAAAGATTTTTTTAATATATATATATTGTGTTGAATTTGCAGTGGACACAGCCAATTTGCAATTTAGTATTTTTTAGATTTATCTCAACTTAACTCCTAATTTTTTGCGGAACATTCACCTATTCAGGGATATTTTCTAGAATAGTTGACAGAAAGTGTAGCTTGGAGGCTGAAATACTTCAACATAATGCTTCTTGAGATGCTGTTGGCTGTCGCTTACAAAGCAGCCAGTCCAAGACCGGCATTAAATTTCCTTGTTGCTGATTGGCTGTGCCCCCAACAGCGGCCATAATGAAGACCGTGGTTGTTAGCTTCTGTGGTAGTGCTAAGATGGTTTCCACTGTGCATATTGATGCATATTAAAATAGGCAGTTCTAAGCGTTTTAGCTATTGGCGGCCCGCTATAGTCCCTGACCCCCGTGAATACCGGGGGCCCACTGTGTCGACTGCTCCTAATCTAGATTTTCTCTACTCGTTCAGCATGTTCTTCTTTTCCATCATCACCATGTCCTTAGCATCTTGAAATATTTTAGCCTATGAAATGTTGCATCCAAGCAGGCCTACAATATTACACAGTAAAATTGCTATATATATATAGATAGATAGATATGGTGCAGCACATATGTGTGGTTTTTATTCCTTGTTTTTAGAAAACTTTGCTGCCTCTTTTGTACTGATATGCAATCACTGTTGAAATAATTCTGTCGTCTCTGGTTCATTCAGGGCCTTCCTTGCTTTGTGGTTCGTGGCTGCATGACTGTTGACTGGAAATGAGCAATATTGGTGCAGAACCACCTCATTACTGCATCCTGAATAAAGAGTCGAGCTAAGAGCCTCCAGAGGACAGACTAGTTTTAGAGGGATAATGTCGGTGATTGAATGTGTCCACTTGCTTTGTTTATTTTTGCATTAGTTGCACATCTTCTGCTGTTATTCTCTGAGGGGTTATACTACATTTGATTTGAACAAACCAGTGGTGTGTGTTCAGGGCCATCTAATGATTCAGCTGCCTATTATGCTTCCAGGTTGTCACAGATTCTAGAGTCAATCGAGCAATTGGAGTCGGATCAGAGCTTTTACAGCATTGTGAACAGCAACCCGATTATTATTTGCAGCTTTAAACTTGTTTTCCCTGAGTTGATGCGATGTCAGGGGCAACGATAAAAGTACAGGGTGAAGGCTTATAAAGAAAACCAAAAAGTAGTGCTGAAAAGATTTATGCAAGACGATGCATGCATCTGTTCAGAGTTTGTTTCCAGATTGTTTGCATGTCAGACAGTGCACTGTGCTTTTAGTGAACTAAGCCCTCTGATTGCATTTGGAAAAAAGCCAGTGATGTGAGAGTAGAAGAGATCACTTGGCCTAGTGTGTAAGAAATTAGCAGCCCAGTTGAATAGGAAAATTGCCTGTTGTCAAGTAATGGCAGTTATGCCGACATAATAATGGGTCAGATTACATGATTGAACCAGATAACGCGTTTATCACCGTTATTCAAGCGAAACCTGCTTTCAGAGTACTTGTTAGAAAAGTTCTCCTCAGCTGTCAAGTGGAGCACTAATGATTACCAGCATTATTTCTCTCTGTGTGTTTTTAGGGATGTGTGAGCTCTCACTGGTATTGCTGTGTGGTTTTGTGGTTGCTAAGTTAAGCATGGTGCTTTTACCTGCAGCGTATGCAGTAACTGTGTCTGCTTACAAAAGCTGAACCGTCTTCACCTGACTCTAATTTAAAATGTCAAGCTATTTATTTAATCCTCCAAAGAAGTACTTTTGTCCTGCTTTTTTTTTTTTAAACCAATACCCAAAATAAAATTACATCTGTTCTTGAACCATTTTGAGTAGAGACATGGCTGTGGTCTCTTTGGAAAGCGAACACTCTAAAATTTATCCCAGAACTGTGTTAATATCTCTGAGTGCTATTGTTACCAAGCAATATGAATTTTAATACACTGAAAAAGATCAAATTGTATGTCCGATTATTTATTTTCTGTAACTACATGCTATAAAAGTGGCTTTAAAAAGGTGGGGACCTAAAACATGTTGCTGAAACAGTATGTGGGTCTGAAGCCTGAAGTATTACCTTTATCCACACCAAATTTGACAGCAATAAACCAAAAAAATGAGTATTCTGGACATATTTTTCTAACTGTAGGTCAAAGGTGGCCATAGTATGCCATATGCGGCATCTCCTGGGTAAATGCCGTAGTCTTGACTGAATAAAAAAACGTCGTCAGATTTATGACTGCGTCTTCTCATATGAAGCTCCACGGCTTCCTTCAATGTTGTATTTTGACTATTAAGGGTGTTTGGACACACTGCTGAACAGTATGTTACTGGTGCGCACTATGGAAAACCTCTTCACGAATAAGACGTTTTACTATGGGAGCGACTAAGTCCGCCCGGTCAAGTTATATATCTGTGTTTACAGCATTGCATTGGCTATTTGATGCATCAATCATCAGAATTCTGGACCACAATTGGTTCGAGTTACTTACCATAACGTGACTTTTCATCCATGCCCCATTGGTTGGAGATCTACCGTACATAAGGAATAAACCAGAGGATTTTTTTATTTTTATTTTTTCTGGGCATGCTCCGTGACCTTTTGTAGGTGGAAATGGAAGTGAAGGAAGTTGAAACAAAGTGGTAAAGGCCTACAAAATGGCCGTAGACATTTCGGAAGTATATTTTCACTGTTTATTTTACATTTTGTATCGGTTTTACTGTTGTCCTGGACTAATCACTTTATTGGAGGACTTTAATCAGACTCTTATTGATCTAAAAAGACAATTTTTGTTTCCGATGGATCGGTTTTGTCACATTTATTGGACTACAAAGTGGTGAGTTCCATATTTCTTTACCTCCTTCTGGAGAGCTTTTGTATTGGCAAAAGTGCTTGCTGTGTCTACAGTTTTGATTGTATCCTTGATCGGCATCCATAATTGGAATCACAAGACTCTTAGCTTTCCAATGATATAAAATATGTATAGATTCATAGAAGTTAGAAGTCAGAAAATCTGTGAATTTAAACTAGGAAATGGGCTGGGCCCGCCCTTGGAACGTTAACGGGTTAAACCCAATTATCATGCATGTTTACTTGATTTTCCTTTTTACCTCAACACAAATGTGTGTTTTAATCAAAAACTTGATAATATTTCCAGACAGAGGTCAACGTTGCTCTTAGAGGCATATTTAAACATTAATAATTAGGGATGAACAATATATCAGCATTACCATCAGTATCAGTCAATTTATACATGACCTTCATCACAGAGAAGCAATGTCAGCTGTGTTTTCGTTTTTTCACTGTAGAAAGGATTGGGACAAATCGCCCATAATAATATCGGATAACAATATTGGCCAAAATTTTTATAACTGTACACCCCTACTGATTTTGTATGCTGCTCTAGGGCTGGACGATATAGAAAAATAGCATATCGATAAAGGGAATAGTCATATTGATCGATATTGATAATTATCGATAAATATCAGAAAACGTAAAAAATATATATTAAGTGCCTCCCCGGTCATTTTGTTATTCTTCAATGAACTAATTTTAACTAAGAATTAAATTAATTATTTTTTCAAACACCTCTTTTTATCATGAATAAGTTTGTAAGACACAGAAACAAATAAAGAGACCTGAGTAACATCAGTAAATACAAAGAAAAGTCATATTATTAACCACTATATTATATATTTTTTAATTGTTAGTAATTGAAATTAAAGGCTCATCTTGATGCATTTTAATCTTTTAAACATTTTATGACACGTTATAATATTAATGGCTGAAACCTTTGGTTTAGTTTGTCAATAAAGCTTAGGCTATGTGCACACGTAGCCGGGTTTTTTTGAAAACGAATATCCTCACCACCAAATCTCAGTCCACACCTAACCGCATAAAGTGTGTTATTAAGCACATAGACATAGACATGCCAAACCTGTAGGGGGCAGTAGTTCCCCCAAATCCTCTCCACTCAGAGTAACTTTCTATGTTCTAACCTCTAACTTCTACATGAGCTTGTAAAAGCTAGCAAGCAAAAAGCGCCTGGACAATCGATAATGCCACATCCCTGAGGGCATAAATGCTGTTTCTGAGTGTAAACACAGGTCGCACAAGTGATGTCGGAGCATTTTTGTCCTGGAAAGTGACGTTGCAGAGCTGGAAACTCGGGTTATTTCTGTCCACACGCAAACGCTTCAGACAAAGAAAACGCAAATCTTCACTTTGGCCGGAGTTTGTAGAAATAATAGTTTTTTGTGATAAAAACGGGGTTTTCGTGTAAATGAGAGGCCAAACCGCAGGGAAATATCAGCGTTTTTCCTTTGTGTAAACGGGGCCTTATTCTAATTCATCTCAGCCGGCTGGCCTATCCAACCCTGTTGTTTTTTTAAAAAGCGTTTTTCGCTTTTGCGGACCGGGGTCAGAACCGAAGGGGACATTTTAAAAGCCACAGGTGTTGTTAGCAGCGCGACCTCGGTACGTTTACTGTGTGTGTCTGTAACGGATTTGCAGCAAGCCGGGAGAGGGGAGTCCTGCTTAAGACAACTGATCGTAGTATTTTATGTGGTTTATTATTGCTACGTTTAGTGTTTTAGTGCATCGAGGATCGGTTCAAAACGGGTTGGAACCTTTACCTGAGTCACTGAAACATTTATCCGGAACAACTTCCTCCGCTGCTCCGTTGCTGTGAGATCTGACCGACGTGAAGTTACGGCGATGGTTTGCTTAGGGACTATCAAAAAATTATGTTTCAGCTTAAATCATTTCATCCTTTTTGTGGTTTGAAAGGAGAGAGGTGTGGCTGACAGAGCTGCCTATCCGTGGTAATGATTTCTTTGGAGTACGTAATAATTGTTGTATCAAGCTACCTGATAGGCTATAATGAAAAAATGAGGGAAAACTTTTTTATTTTGATGAACTTTTTTATCAACCCCTTTTTTTTCCATCGCACCACATGTCTATCGATCAATATATATTGCTATTGAATTATCGCCCAGCCCTATGCTGCTCTATGAGTTGCATTAATGAATAATGTTGAAACAGTGGTACAGTAAGACTGTGTAATTCCACATACTCCCACACAATAATTTAAGTATTAATGGTTTCATATATGTATTTCCAAAGTTTTTGGTCTTGTTGGTTTCCATAATCTTGTTACTGAACTTATTCCAGACTTGGTAAATGTGCTTCATGAGTTTTTTTTTTTTCTGTTTAAAGATGCATAAAAAAAGAAACCTATCAGATTTAAATGTATGAAACGCTTCAAACGTAGTTGAAAGAGGTTAGTAATCTATGCTTTGAAATAGCTGATCCAATCTACACCAAACGTGTCTTAGGTTGATTGTAAGGAGTATTTGGGTCCAATCCATTCTAGATTCTATTATCAGTGTCTGATGTGACCTGCAGACATTCAGACACTGCATACATTAGCTTGCAGGCACATAAAAAAAGCAACATATTGCTGCAGTAGAGATTGTTGGTCTTTGGACATTTCATGGCAGGATGACAGTAACTGAAGCATTCCCCTTTTCTACAGCTGCATTATTTGTCAGTGTTTTAGGCTAAATCACCCAGACAGTTTCAACCACCAACAGGACATAAAACAATTGATTGTCCTGTTACAATGGGAGGTGACAGTTGGTGGCTTATATTGAAGATAATTTTTTTGCGTTGGCTTTGAAAGCCAAAAAAAATAAAAAATTGAATGGAGGCATTAATGATGACTGTAATTTTTGTCGTTAAGTTAAAAGTATGACTGTTAGTGTGTGGATGTTTTAACCTTCTTCGTTCCAGCGATCAACTAGATCTAGTAATAAAACTGGATGTGTTAAATATAAAACGGGTTGGAGTGTTCAGAATGCTAAAGTTAAATTCAGTTTTAATATTCACAATATATAGTCTTATTCCTAGTATCGCAATATATCGTATCGTCCCCCTGTATTGTGATACATATCGTATATGGATGTGTATTGTTAAATATTTGGCGATATATGTATTGCGATACAGGGGAGCTGATACGATATATTGCGATACTATGAGTAAGACTATATATTGTGATTTTTAAAACTGAATTTAACCATAGAAAAACTGTCCCAGCATTCTAAACACTTCAACCTGTTTCATACTTTAACACATCCAGTTTTATTACTAGATCTAGTCGATCCACTGGAACGAAGAAGGTGAAAACATCCACCAACTACCGGTCATACTTTCAATTTTACAACAAAAATTACAGTTATCATTAATGGTTCCATTCAAATCCTTAAAAATAAATCGATATTTTGCTTTATGTGAGACGTTTCTGTTCCGCAGTGGTCAGCGCCAACTACCATAACCTTGGAGGGAACCTTTTTTTTTACTTAACCAGCCAGTCGGAAACTCTAACACAATCTTTTTCCGATCAGTGAATGCACCATACATAAACTCCAGCAGGTTCCAGCAATTGCAGCATATATTTCGCTGTAAAAATTGTTACTGCAGGGTTAACACTACCGTGTTATCTGTTTTCCATGTGAGTGAGGTGTTTTCAGAATAACACAAAAGCTGTAGGTGCCTGTTGAAAGCCAACTGCATTTTCTACTCGGGGATATCACCTTTTAATTCTGTCTGCTGGAACAGGTAACTTGGTCTTGAGCTGCTTCCTCCTTTGCCATTTCCTCTTTTTCCAGTTTGGGTTGGTTTTTACCTGGAAAAGTAGGGTACTATGAAGAACCATCTACCACAGAATTTGACGAAGTAACAAACTGACCCTGAGGCAACTTGACTAGATAACAAGATTACTAAACATTTCTGCAAAACTGCAAGGTTTTGTCCGTTGCTTTCATCTTCTCTGTTGTAGAACATTGTAGACTTACTCCTGCTTTCCATTGGATGCGTAAGAGGAGCGTAACGTAATAGACGCGTATCACTCGCGAAAGCGTTCCACCCAGCTGGTCTCAGGAGATCACGAAATCACAGGAGATTTGCAATTGCATGACTTAAAGGGTAGTATCCAAGGGAAAAATATATAATTCTATGTTAATAATTAGCATAAACTCAACAATCAACTCTCCAAACTGCAGATATTTCTGTCCATGTCTTCTCCTTTTTTGTGTTCTCCTTGTCAAAATGAAAACTGGTATCAGATAAACTGGGCGATTCTCCACTTCAACAGTTAAATTCTAGTTGTCCATGATAAAAGCCAACAAATTAGTCCCACAGACCGACTGACTTCAACCCTGGTGTCACATGTAGTGATGATTAGATTTTTTTGTTTGTTTCTTTCGTAGTTAAGCAATCGGGAAATCTGCAGGTGTCTTTTATTTTGAACATTTCTGGATTATTTTCACTGCTTTTGTGCCTGATTTCCTGTCTGGCCCAATCCAAACTGCTGAGATTGACGCGTTTTAGAAGCGTAGTGCGTAAAAAAAATAGACCTGCCGCATAAATTTAGGAGAATGCCGCGACACAACACTTCTGAGACGCGTCCGATTCGCGCCTCGTGGAAACGGTCCCATTGACTTTAATGGCGGCTATCAGCTGCATATTACGCTTCCCAGACGTTATGCACCGCTTACACGTCTGGTGGAAAGCAAGGGTTAGACATGTTGGTAGCCTTTTGGAAATCTCAGAGTGAGTTCGGATGAAATAAATAGTTTGAGCGTTGATTAAGATGTTTAAGAGAAATCCGAATTGGCTAAATCAGTAATGGGAGTTCAGAACTTTATAAAAAATGGAGAAAAAGTATTTTCCAAAAATCTCTGATCTCTACTTAAAAGCAGTTAAAAACCATTGCGCATGAAACCAAAAGCATTAGTTTGAAAAATGTGCAAAACTATCTTGTCTGTTGTGCATTGGTGGTATATTCCCTATCTGTTGATGAAAAATGTTTTCCTTTAAAGCTCTATTCGTGAGAAAGAAATTTGCTTTAACATTGATTGAAAAGTTTGAATTACTATCCATGGCTCCTGAAGCACTTTCCAGTTTTAAATCAATAAAAGGGCTATGATGATGCATTATTAATATCTTTTTGAGGTGTTAAAGTTTAAAGGCAGAGATTTATATTCAACTTGTACAGAATCAGGAATTCAGTACCTGAGAGATAAGTACATCCTATCATAGGCTTGGGAGCGATTTAATTTTTTTTTCATATTTATTGCAGCCAGATGTAAATTTGGCTTCCATCCGGACCTTTAAATCCAGAAAATGTGATTTATGCTGTCAAGGTTAACAACCAGTGTCGAGCAACAGCGAATGGCACCGCCTCGGCCTCAGATGTGGCACTGTTTGTCTTGCCAATCAGTATTATTTGTGCACAGTCTTAGTAAGTATTGATTCACTTGCTTGTGCCAAGTCAATTCTGAGGCTATCGGAGAGAAAATATAGTGGTTACAAAAGGACAAGTATTGCAGCAGAGCGAGCTTGTAGATGAAACTCTCTCACAGATCTGAAGGCTTTCTTGAGCCAGCTTACAGTTGAAAAAAAAAAAAAAGTAAAATATGAATGTAGATGGGAAAGGATACGATTTAAGGATGAGCCATAAGTTCTTGGGTTGGTTAAATGTTTCAACATTGCATAAATACCATTAAAGTGCCCCTGGCATGAAATTCCCCGCGACGTTTGGGCCCTTTTTAGTCAAACTTTAAGTACCTTAATACTGTATCAAAGGATCGTTAGCCGTAGCTCAGCCTTGTTGTAGAATTGCAGCCCCTACTAGGAGGCCCTTCTTTTAGCATTAGCACAGAACGACCGAGTTTTGGTGGGCGGGGCCCAGACCATGCGCCTCTATTGTCAAACGTCCGCATCTGATGAAACATTGACAGACATGCATTTGCGCACCACAAATTGCCCAAATTCCAATATTACCCTATGTATGAAATGTAATTAGGTTTAGGCCTAATTATATTGTGTGTTGAACAATAATCTGTTTACAAATTACAGGCCTAAAAAAATATTTGATCATCCATCCACACATCCATCCGTCCTCATTACGTCTTTAGCTTCACCGACACTAATGGCTCAGTTATCAGCTACTATAACTATGTAATGGCGTTTCAATTTGATCCGGAATCTGATCCGGACGACGAGGCACCTGAGGAGGAACCAGAAAGGTAGAGGAAGTCTTCCACAGGTGATCCAGACAGACGTGCTGCACGGAGGGGAGAGGCTGTGTGTGTTAGTGTGTGTGTATGTGTGTTCTTGTATTGCTATCCTTTTAGGACCTTTTCTGGTGTGTGTGTGTGTGTGTGTGTGCGTGTGTGTGTGTGCGAGACATGTGAGTGACAGAGACAAAAAGAGAGGAGAGACCGAATACGCTGCATGCTTTAAATAGCGTAAAAAAGAAAAATGAAACGCAATATGTGACGGTCGGTGTTGATATATATATATTTTTTTGGGTCGGTGTTGAATCTGTGGCGGTCGGAGTTTAATCTGTGGCGCACTGCCACAGATTCGTTATGTTTGGGAAACACTGGTATAAAACAGCTGAAGGACATTATTGCGGAAATATAGGCTACTTACTTCTATAGGGATATTTGCTGGTTCATGGAGGGTTGGTATTGGTCCTGGTAGAAGTTTAAGACGATCTGCAAATCCACTGCTGTATTGTCCCAAGTTAATAAAGCATCTGTCAGAGAAATGTTTGCCACAAACGACCACGCTTCGGGAGTCGGTCGGTTACATTCCCTACAGAAATTAGTCCATCCACAAGCTTTTCAGTGGCTTGGAAGAGGGGAGGACAGTGTCGATGTGGTCTGGACTCCATGTTGTCGGTTTGTTGTTTGCCTTTTACCGTAGCTCTCGTTGTTTAGGTTGTAATAAGCGCCGCGGGGGGAGAGACTTGGAGAGTTTAGTTCAGAGAAGGGGGTAATTGGCTGGAACTCAGTGACGACATATGCCGAAACGTGAGGTCATATGCCGAAGTGCAAAACTGCCCGTTTCTGAGTGCTAATTTCACTATGTAGGCAGACACACCCAGGGACAAAGGAAACACTAATCAGTTGTTTTAACCTCTTAGGGGACATAGGCAGGCTGGGGAAACTAACAAATATATTCTATTTTCATGCCAGGGGTACTTTAAGGCCTTGTAGAAGTGGAGATGAGATGGGTTGAATTTGCTAATGACTGTTTTCAACTCGTGCTGCAGCATATTTTGGTAACTCATCTTTCTTTCACTGCATTGGACAGCTCCGATAAATTATTTACCTGGAATCATCTTCCTTGCCTCCTCACATAGTGCTATGATGCAGAGTGGTTGGTCAGATCACAGGTGTGAGCAGGGGTGTGCAGATTTACTATTTAATGGGTTAATTGCGGCGTGAAACGTGCCAAACCAATAGCGATTCATTAGTGCTCAAACCGAATATATTTAATAACAATTAAATGACAGGTGCATAAAAGTTTTGACATGCCGCCCTGACATCTTGGGGGATGGACCGGCGGAAACATGATGGCGGCAACTAGCGTTTCAGCCATCCAAATTTCCTCAGCGGGTTTAAAGGTGAACATTTCAAAGTATCGATTTCGTACGTTCCACATCGCAATTAATCGATTAAATAGTGAATCGGCACACCCCTGGGTGTGAACCCAGTAAAGCTGAATGTTGGATGTTTTCTGTCAAATTATGTTGGACACTTGCACACACATACTTTAAACAACCCAAATGCAAATGTGCGACGGGACCATGGAATGGCTGCTTTCTTGCCTGAGGTCTGACAACACAAGCTGTGGAGTTGATGTTTTTGTTTTGCTCTTCTGGCTTGTGTGGAATAATTAATCTTTTTGTTCAAAATAACAAAAACTTAATTTACAGAAATCTCAGTTGTATATTTCTACTGAAAGAAAAACTGGGATCAAATCAGCAGTGAGCACTAAGTGTGCTTCTGTCGAATGTGTTGGTTATTCAGTGTTATGTTATAAACAATAGCAAAAAGGACATTTGTATTTGTTTTAATATTATTTCATTTAATTTTCCTCTGCTTCTTGGAAATGGATGTTGTACTGTTGTAAAATCTGTTTATTTATGCTTAAATGCTGCCACATCTCCAAGGAAAAGGCATTTGTCTGTTGAGCAGCAGAGTTAAGCGTGTGGGTTGCATCCATGAAAACTTAAATTAGTATCAAAGTGGGATGTTACTGAAAAGTAGTAGTGTGCCATCTTGGGTGCCTCACGATTCAATTCGACTATGATTCGATTACAAAACGATTAGTTTTGTTGCATTTCATGTTTTTCCATGAAAGCTACAGGAAATGTGTGTTGGTACTAGAAACATAGTATAGGGTGACCATGTTTTGATTACCATAATAAAGGACACTTGATCCAATCCTGAAACACTTCAGTCATGCTCTGTTTACTTAAAGAAGACTTTTGATTTTAACATATTAAGAATATTCATGCTGTATATGGTTAGAAGGAATAATTAAATGAACTTCAGATAGGCTCTTACGAGTCATCCATTACTGAATTGACTAAAATCTAAATAGATATGATTGATCTAATTAGAAAATAAACCTATAACAATAAAACTCAACTTTTAAATCACACAGGACCGAAATTACACAAAATCTGAAATTATATTTTGAGAAAATAAGTATTCTATTCTTTTCAAAGTAGTGAAAATAAAAAGGAACATTCTCCCAAAGACGCCTAAGGTGTACACACCAGTCGTTACATAGTTTTTGCAGCAAGGCAAGTTTATTTGTATAGCACAATTCATGTTACAAGACAATTCAAAGTGCTTTACATAAAACATCAAAAGCATTACAGCAGGGTGCAGAAAAAACAAAAGTACAGGAATAAAAACCATGAATTAAAATGAGAGAGAAAAAAGAGAAAATCTTAAAAGAAGCCGTGCAGATTTAAAACTTAGAAGTCAGTGTGACCAAAGGGATGACTGGCACCTGTCATACACAGAACCAAATCTGCCAGCTACTTTCACCTCTGGGTCGACTGAGCGGTCAGTGAAGCTGAAAATCATCTATTTTCACTAACAGTCCGGTTTCTTGGTGCAACTCTAATGAAAACAATAGAGGTTATAGGAATCTGTTTTCAAATCTTGGTTGCTTAAGTTCTCTAAAACCGCAGAGCTGTTTTTTACCTGCCTTTCGAATGTTTCTCAACATTATTTGCCTCTCATCCATTTTCTTTTTTACTTTTTAAAATTGTCTTTAGGCTTATGTAGTTTTTTTTTTTTTTACCCCCTCAAAACGTGTAAATCATCAGGCCTATTTAGTCTTTAACCTCTTTGCTACAGCTGTAACAGAGCCATCATTTTTTTCCTATAGCTGTCTGAACATTATGGGCAGTTAATGGTATCTTCCCCCCCCCACCCCCCCTCCTGCCTCGACATCTGCCTGCAGACATTAGCATATTAGCAGCACATTCTCCTGCTCCGGTGAAATATTCAACATTCGGCTGGATGATTTGAAAGTAATAATTGGTGTGAGGATTTTAATGGCCTTTGCAATGAGCATGTGTTGGTCTGTGTTTGTGCTCCCATCTTGCTTGTTTCTCACACTCTTAGAAGTTATTATTGGGAAGATTGAAAAACCGGCAGAAAACCAATGAGAGAAGCGGGAATTCTTGTCTTTGTTTTCCCTTGGCTCTCTGGCTGCTTCATCTTCCTCCTTTTGCCCTACTGTTAGACGTTTTCTGTCTTTTCCCTGAGTTAACCCCTAGACACGTTTACCTCCCACTGTGTCCCCTAACCCCCTCTTCTTCTCCTCATTCTGATGGCTCCATTTTGCATCAGCTGTAGCCAAGCGGGCTTTCATTGCAAACCAAGGGAGAAAAATGTCCAACATCTACTTTCTTCTACTTTGTTTTGCAAGAGTTTTATGATCGTCTTTTTTTATTAAACTGCAGGGATTTTTCTTCTAGCTGATTTTCATCAGTTTGTGTGGTTCAGAGCCTCCATTCCACTCCTCTAATAAGATTAGGCTTTGTGTGCTGCAGAAAATGAGTAGACAGTAGTTTGTGGCTGTACCAGATGGATCTGTGTGTTTTGTGTGAGTATACAGAAACACGGCTGTGTGTCCAACAGCCCTTCTGTGTCCAACGAGTAATCTCCCGTGTGACATAATCATAATCTGGTTAAACCAGGCGTCTACAGTTGGACCCCAAGGCTGTTGGGTCTCAGTGTGTAAAGAGGCTGCCGAAGCAATAAAGTTCCCTTATTTGTCTTGGTGGTGCAGCTGGTAACTGGGGCGCGGTGGGACCCAAATGCGGCTAATTCCTGCACGTCCCTGTGGTTAACTTTAATAGTGGGGAGCTTTTAGAGGCTTAACAGAAACCTGATTTGTTTTATTTTATTATTAGTGTGGTTGAGTTGTATGAAATTTCTGCCTCTTGGATGGGAGTACTTATACACTAATATCAAATTAACAATAGAAACCAGCTTCACCCTGACTGGGTCAGTTCTCCTTCATGTATCCTCATTTTTTTCGCTTCCTGTTTCCATTACATGGCCATAAAAGAGAGATTTCCTGCTAGGGATGTGTATTGGCAAGAATCTGCCAATGCCATTTATGTCACAATAGAGGGGGGCGATATATATATATATATATATATATATATATATATATATATATATATATATCACGATATTTTATGTCCCGATATAGCATTGATATTCAAAGGCAATATGTCAATTTATTTTATTTTTTTAGGATTTGAATGTAACCAATGATGACAGTAATTTTTGTAGTACAATTAAAAGTATGTCTGGTAGTTGGTGGCTGTTGTGTTAATGAGTACCGTCTTTTAGCTGTCGGCTCCGCTGCTTATAGCGCATATTTTCTTTGTGCAACTACCGTGAATTAATTCAGTTTAACTGCCACAGGAGGTCTCCCACTTGTAATGAAGATCTCAATGAGGAAACACGCTATTATTCCATTCTCACTGCATTTTAATATAGCCTATGAACACTGAATTTTAATATAAAAATATCAATGATTAATCGAAAATCGATCGTTATTTCTCCCGATGATCGATGAAGACAGTTTAATCGAATGCCCATCCCTAGTTGAAACAGCCACCAACTACCAGTCATACTTTTACTTTTACTACAAAGATTACTGTCATCATTAATGGTTCCATTCAAGTTCTAAAAAGTAAAATAAAAAACGTTTCATTGCTTTGGAATATCGATACAATATTGTAACATAAAATATTGTGATATATCGGCGTAAAAATATTTTCTTACATCCCCTTTTCCTACCCATGTACCTAAACCGTTTGTGGTTAGATATTTTCGTTTAAAATCAAGAATCTAGAGTTGGACCACTTTGTTTGAAAATGCCATCCAAATTGTTGAGTGCTGCCATCTTTTTCTCTTGGTTGCATGGATGCACCTAAAATCAGCTTTGTACAGTTTAATTCACACCCATTGTTGTCTGGTGTGTAGGTTAAATATAATTACTTATGTAACAGTGAGGTTATTTATTCACTGCTTATTGTCAGTGTTGGTTATAAAGACCCCTTTTTCTAAGACATCCAAGACACCACCACCACACTGAATCGAGACTTTAAAAATGTGTCTCAAATTACAGTCGACCCCCTTCCTAGTTGCGGTTCAGTATTCCCAGATTCCCCTGTTTGCGGATTTTCCTGGAGAATGTTATTCTTGGAAAATCCACCGTTTGGCAGATTTTTTTCGTATCTCATTTTTTATATATTCTAAAGAAAATGTAGCTTGGGAAGTTAGAATACATAGGCACAATGCTACTTGGCTCGTCATTGGCTGGCGTTTGCAAAGCAGCCAATCCTGGAGCACCATTTATTTTCTAATGGCATTGATTGGCTGCACCCCCAAGAGTGCAAATAGGGAAGACTGTAGACATTAGCTGCTGCTATAGTGCTGGGATGGTGTTCACCGTTTGTGTGAATGCAGAATAAGGTATGTATGGCATGTGAACTAATGAAATAGGTGTTTTTAAAGGAGGTCTCAAGTATTGGTGGATTTTAACTCTTTGCGAATGGTCCCTAACCCTCTCAAATACCAGGGGTCCACTGGAACATGTTTGTCTTCTAAAGTGTTCCTCCTCTTTTGGTTTCAGCACCAAATATTGGCAGATTCTTGAAAAGTTCTGACATAGTTCATCAAATATTTTTAAATGGTGCCAGTTCAAAAGTTTTGTTGTATAATAATCACATTTTTTGCAAATCTGTTTGTGCCACCACCAAAAGCAAAAATTGACATGCACCATTAATCCTGTTGCAGCAGTTCTTTAGATCAGCGTTTGCCAACCCTGCTGCTCATGGCGCACTTCCCTGCCTGTTTTAGATGTTTCCCAGCCTGATTCAGGTGGTTGCAGTCCAGCGAAAGCATGTTAATTAGCCATCAGGTGCGTTGAAACAGGGAAACGTCTAGAGCGGTGTTACTTGATGAGAAGGGTTGAAAAGGACTGCTTTGGATTACTGTATGGGAAATTACAAAAACAATTTGTTTCTTTAAATGATCTCTTTTGATCTCATCTATTTCAAATGTAAAATTCCTCGATCAAATGTGAACTAGATGTTTGAATATGTCATTACACCCCTAGTAATAAAATGGCAGTGATAAAGCTGTGAAAAATTTGGGGCAACCAAAAGTTTGACGAAGTAAGGTCACCCAATACAAACAGTGCAAAAAGTTAGCCTGGAACTATGATGACGGAAATATCAAAAAGATGCTCAAATAGAGCTGGGTATCAATTCAAATCTCAAGAATCAATTAGATTCCAATTCTCACGAGTTGGAATCATTAATCACCATCCGATCCAATCTGTTCCAATTCAAAATTGAAATGAGTTAGTGCTATTCAAATCGTTTTTTTGAGCTGTTACCTCAATTGTATGTCTGTAATTCAATAACTCAACAATGGGTGGGGTTACAGTTCATCAGGGGAAACTGTACTAAACCTTTCAGACCTCCACCTTAAATTGGCCGTCTGGACTTTCCCCTCCTATTTTACCTACAAAAAGGTTACAGAACAATGTCAAACGATTAAATCGATTTTTGGTGGATGTTAAATTAATTTTTAGCACTTTTTATAAGATTGTATTCAGAATCAGAGAATCAGGGTTTTTCTTTTTCCCAACACAGTACTATTGGTCTAAACCCTTTTATTTTGGTTTTAATGTTTGTTTGGGTCAGTTCTGTCTGCCAGAATACGAAATAAAGACCCCTGACCTAACCAAAATAACTAATCTTACCATACCGGCCTGGTGGGAGTTAAGCTTAGACTGTCCTATGAAGTATTTCCCTTCTTTGAGCGTGAAGCCATCATTTCCAAATTGAAGTAAGCTGACAGGTTTTAGTTTTAATCCAACATTTGAGTTAACACAGCTGTGTTTCCACACATTTCTTTACAGAAAAGGTCCAAATACATAAAATTGTAGCGATACATTATTTGAGCTTGGAAGCAGCTGGGTTTTTGCCACAGGAATAAAGTTATTGCTCGCTTTAAGATCTATACTTTAATCTTCAAAAACTACCCTTTTTGTAAAGGGTTGTTTGAACCGCATGTACTTATTGCTTAGCTTACTGCTTACTCCTGTGCCCTGTTTCTGTTCCCTTTTTCCACAAACACATCAGTGATAGTGTATTTTTCACCTGCCTTATATCTCTGTTCTTTGTTGACTTATTTCCTGAAACAGTTTTCTGACAAAGATGTTACACCATGTCCAATTGGCTGGCTGAAATATGAACTAAACTCACTGCATTGCACATGATAAGAGGAAGTAAATGTGAAATACTAGTACTATGTGAAATGACACTTGGCAGTTCATCCATTTTTTTTTTATTCGTTTTTTTTTTTGTTCATTTATACTGGATGTTAAAAATGTAATCCAGTTGCTATAGTAAATGTTCTTTAGAAATTAAAGTTTGTCCATCGTTCGGAGGGTGTACATTATTATTACATTAGTTGGAAGTGGTCTCAAAACGACAATTTTATAGTTTGTTGGAATAATGTCTGCGGCAAATTAGCGCCCAGCAAAATTTGTTACCGTGACAGGCCTATGAGGACTCAGTGGTTTGTGAATGAATGAGTCAAAGGATATTAAAGAGAAGGCAACTTAAATTAGAAACAGACCCTGGCACTTTGGTTGCTGAGTTATGCAGAAAAAGTCATGTATGTTTGATTAATACGGAAATCCATTCACGATTCCTCAATGAGTTTTCGAGCACACTGCAGGTTTTTTTGAGCACTTTTCAAAATAAGACAAAAGTGATACACTAATTTTAACAAGTGCACAACTAGAACAGTGTTCAGCTTTTCATTGATGGCTCCCTGCTTGAATGCACCTGACTTGAATGAATTAGTATTAGCAGTGGCAAGTAAACAATTATTGTATTGTTAATCATCATGAGGGGTATCTCTGTAGGAACTGTAATATATTCTGATCATTTTAAACCTCAATCAATGATGTTTGGAAACCCTTGAAATAGACAGTATTTTATTTATTTTCTTTTGGGGGGGGGGATGTTCACAGTTGTATCCAGTAGTTCATTGATAAAGGCTGCAAATATGATTTAATACAATTATTCTCTGTTTAATGGGGCAACTGCACTAGTTAAAATAACGGGTTTATTGACATTTCCATTTAGGGAGGCACATTTGTGTTTGTGAGACTCTGGCTGTACGCAGTGACGGATTTACAGCCAAGGAGACTTGGGAATTTTAGGGATGCACCGATATGAAAATTTTGCCCGATACCGATGTCCGATACTAATCCCGCTGTTATGGCCGATAACCGATATGCACCGATATGGTATACACAGACAGAAACGTCACTAAGATGGAAATAAATTAACATCGGTTGTTAATATCGGCCCCCTGTTACTTATCGGACTGATGCCGATATGTTAAAAAACGCCTAACATCGGCCGATGCCAATGTATCGTGCATCCCTAGGGAATTTCTAAGATAATTGAAGAAAATATTGCAATAAAGTTTTTATTTTAAATCAATTCCTACTGGGCAATGATTAAGACCAGAAATTTTCTTTTTCTTGGCTGTGACTAGTGACTAAGCTTTTTTTCTTAATAAATTAAGTGCTTCAAAAGTCCATTGTTCGACCTCTAAATGCATCAAAAAATATTATTTATGCTCTTTGAGTTTAGTTTAAAGCCTCAAAGGTTCATCGGTTGTGAAAGCCTTATCTCTCCATCTCTGGGCATTAGGAGGCTGCTGATGCAGACTGGTGATTTTTGAGATGGCTAAAATATTTGAAACAGGGTGTTGTTGTAGGGAAACATCTAAAACATGCAGGACCCATGCACCGTATGGACTGAAAGTACCCACTGCTGGTTTTAAAGATCTCGTATCCGTTAATGACATTATACATATACATGTATGCATGTGTGTCTGATTAAAGCTTTTGCCACATTAGTCCTATGCAAAAAAAACCTGTATTTTTCTTAAATGTTGACATTGTTCATTGAGATAAATTAAAAGCCCTTCAGGTTTGAGAAATGAAATTACTTTGAGCAGACTATATGCCAATCCTGAACTCTAATGTGAAAGAGCAATAACAAATAAATCTACTAATTTCTCACCAGAATCCATTTACTTTTCTTAGTTTCTAGCATTAAGAGATTTCCCACAGACTACCTTGCTTCAAACTGTAATTAAATCCCCGTCATATGTTCTGAGATTTCTTAACGGTATTTTGTAACTTATTTTTATCCACCCTCCTGATCTTTGTGTGTTGCAAATAAATACAGGCCTAAACAAGACAGTCTTTCTTATCTGATCAAGGGTGCAGGTTTTTAGGTAGATAAACTAGCTGGTACTGATTATGAATGACAAAATAATCTATCATGCCCAAGATTTATAGGAGTCTCTTTTTGTTCAAGTAATATCGTTTCGAACCTGCATATTTACAGTTGGCTGATAACTTTACCATTTTATGATTTATTGGATTTTGCAGCTATGTGGCCATTAGAGCAGAGATGTCTGTCGGAAAGATGGAACTGTTCTCGTTTTATGGAATACAGAACTGCAGGCACTGTGCCATTAAATTGAGTTATAAAAGTACACAGTGTCAAGCAGAACTACTGATTTGCTTTCAGTTTTAAGTCGTCCCTGCAACGCTTTTCCGTGGGTGATATTTTTATTGCAGCTCTCAGCTCTTCGCTTGTGACCTTGATGCATTTCATACCCATTTTGAGTACACTGGGTAATACATTTACTTAAAAACAAATGCTACCTGATTTGTATATATAATTATTTTCATTTTTGACTGAGGCACACATGGAAGTATTCCTGCTGCTTGTCAGTGGAAATCCTCTTTAAATCCCTAGACCCGTCTTGGCAATGTGACATGATCACATTACACAGCAGATAACAAGGTGGTGAATGGGTGTGAAATGACAAAAAATATAGTTTGTTGCAGTATCTGTTCACACATCTCTTCAGATAAAAAAAACAAACAACCCCTACCACATTCATTGAGGACATTTGCTTTATTTTGTTTCTCGTTTATTTGCAGCACTACTCTAATTGTTATTGATGTGTTTGACTGAAAGGTTTTCTTTCTCCCCATTCAGCTTTGAGGACATGCTGTGTTACAGGGCTACAAATGTTTTAAACTAACTGTCTGGAGGCTTGTTAAGTGTGTGACGGATGTAATAAGAAACAGGACAACTGCGTTTTTAGCTATTAAGTCATACAGATATGTTTCTACTCACGCTTGTCATTCCATTTTCTACTAATGCTCAGCCTTTGTGTCAAAGCACTGTGTTGTGACAAAATGACTCTTTAATCAGATTGCTGCTCCTCTCTTTCTGAAATTAGGATGCCAGAACTGTTTTAGCGCCCTATTAAATCCTTTGTTTAAATCTCAAATTAACTTTAAACTGTATCCCAAAATAAATAAAAAATGTTTGATTCAGTACAACAGAAGATTCAGTTTTATCGCTAGCCTTTTAAGTTTTTGTGAAACAAGACATCCCAAATTTATTTCACATGAGTGTGAAAGATGGGGCCTATCTGAAAAATCCATGATTCAGATGTGATTTTTAAGGATCCGACATTCACGCTGCCGTTGTTAAAGTCTGCTGCCTCTGTTTTGATAGGACTCTTTGATAATGCAGGTCTTTTTTTTTATTATTATTATTTTTAATGAGCCTCTATATGCAGAGATAGATTTATGAGCATTATTTTTCCTGCTTTTAAATATTACTCAATTTTTTGAGCTATAAAATGTTGATATAGTTCTGATCTGTAATGAACAGCTACACTTACACAAGTCTTCAGTGAATGCAAATCTTTTTTGCTTTCTCTTTTTTGGGAAATCACATATCCATTTAAAACCTGAACACTTTTTTAAAAATCCTGTAAGTATTGGATTTTTAATATATTGCTGTTGTAATCATAAAAGACAAAACAGTTTTTACTGATTTCCAACTAGAGATGGGCGATATAAAGTTAGTTTATCATGATATCTTTTAGTATTTATTGAGACAACAATAAAAGTGATGATGGAAGTATTTAAGACCCATTAGTCTTTCTTTAACAGACTAAGGCGTTTTTATGGTTTGCAAATATAAAGTAGTCTTTATCATTTTTTTAAATAAATCAAAATCCTAATGAATTTCACAAAAATGATAAACTGCATTGGAGATTTTGCACAAAAATACCGTTATCGAGTCATCTGAGTGTGAACACTCTCATTGTCCACTAATGGGATGATTCAAGTTAATTAAATCGTTTTAAATGCGCTCGGGCTAAAGTATATCCTTGAGCTGCCTGTGTTTACTTCTGACACTGCTGCAGTAAACTTTAGAAATGCGTCTCTTGCTTGCCGATGCACTTGATCCCCCCCCCTTTTTTTTTTTTCTTCTTCTCCTTCTTCATGCTGCCTTGTGTTTAAAAGTGCATTGCAGACGGTTCACAATCTGGTAGGTAAGAGAGGAGATGCAGAGCGTGTTAGAGATAATAAAACAAAACAAAAAAACTTGAGGCTGGTGGGTTCAGATTCTCCCAAGGCTTGAACTGTCAGAATAAATCTTTTCTGGAGAATTTATAAAAGTGGTACATGCCTGGTGAGCTGAAAATTACTGCTTGATGAAATCGTAGTGAGTTTGTTGCTGTGGAAACCAACATTTAAGGTGAGAGGTGTCAATTTGTGCAGACAAAATAGAGAATAAAATCAGACGCTAAATATGCCTTATATCTTAAATCCCACAGAGCTTTCAAGGCATGCCCCTCAGCTTGAGATTGATCTAACATCTGCTAAGCAGCTCAGTGGCTGTAGTGTCGAGTAGAGACGGGACTGGAAGGGAAACGTAAGCTGATTTGTCATGTGGCGTTCGCATCCCTGCTAAGTTTATAGCTACCGTGAAAGTACTTGGCCCCTCCTTTTGTTTTTATTTTTTTGTCACTCTTAAATGTTTCAGCTCTTCAAACAAATTCTAATATCAAAGATAATTTTGAGTAAATACAAAATGTAGCTTTCGAATGATTTTGTTTTGTAAGGGGAGAAAACTATCCAAACCAACTCTGCCCTTTCTTAAAAAGCAATTCCCCCTAAAACTAATAATAGGTTTTGTGTCACCTTTTGCAATAAAAACTGCTATCAAACGTGCAACAACGGGTAATGAATCTGCGTTTTGGCCCACTCTTCTTTGCCCTATTGTTTTTTAAGGCGCATTGGAGAACTTCTAGGATGTTTTGGGTCTTGCCCAAAAATTTGAATGAAAACAAATGCTGTTGTGACAGTGATGTACACTGTCTTGTTGGTATATATGTATCAATCTAATAAACTTGAACCTACACCAGCCTCCCTATTCTGGTATGCTAAACAGTACTTAACCGTAACCAAAAAACTGCTTGGTCGAGTTACCCTCCTGGACTATCTTCAACACATGGTGGGAACCTGAAATGAAGACAGAGAAGACTAGAGGTGAGACATGATCATTAATGAATATTAAAATTAATAAATTGCAGATTTAGTGATATTTTCATAAACTATTTATTTACCACATCAATAAACCGCATGGCAGCACAAATTTTATTTTTTAATTGACAACCTTTAAAAAGCGAAAGGATACAGAGAAAGTTAGGTGAGAAAGAATAACACTTAATTGACTTTTTGATGGCATTTTACACCGTACTGGTACAGTATCTAGAACATGTGGGAAATACTGGGATCATATACAGTACTTACTTCTATAGAAATTATAATGGGACCCTGAAAAACAGGACACAAATAAAAGGACCGAGAAGGGTGAGAAAGGATGACACTTGATGGACTTACTCAGATGATCACAGTACTGGTATCTTTATTCCATAAAAATAGCTGAATCATATACAGCAGTACTTAAGCAGAGGAACTTAAAAAGTTGCATGGTCTAGAGAACCTATTAAACAAAGTATGATTAGACCCTGAAAAACAGGACAGAAATGAACAGAGATTAGATGAATATTAGAATCTATTAAGGACAGATTGTGATTGAATTGTATCACCAAAGACTATTCACTCACTGCATCAATGGAAAGTCACCTACAACACTTCCACAGCAGCAACACTGAACATATCTTAACACATGGAAACCTTTAAGAAGTGAAAGGACAGACAGCAAAGGGTGAGAGAGAATTCCTCTTAATGGATTTTTTTCAGACGATGACAGTACTGGTATGTTTACTCTAGAAAACTGGTTGAATTATATTCTATATAGTACGTACTTAAAATGAATCCACTTCAGGCTTCCAAAAATGACTGAGAGCATCTGAAACGAAACAATGACAGATTAAGGCTATAAGAAAACATCTTTATAAATGCCTAATACCCCAATCTCATATTTATTATATCTACCTTCTTATTAAAACCTATTAAGATGGACAAATTCTAAGCATTTTCTGAGCACTTGACTTGTTTGAAGTGTCTATCTAAATTATATCTACAAGTGTAAAGGGTTTATGATGAATTTGAGCCTAGTCCATTGGTTTCATCAGTTAGTTTCTGCGTAGTGCACTATATCAATATTGAACACTCAAATATTAAACAACCTAATCAATAATTACATTTATCTAACTAATAGGGTTGCCAACTCCCAGCAAAAAAATAATGAACCACCGATCACTCTCTGCCTCATGATGCTAGATCGACATAATCGACTTTAATTTAATGCACGTGTAAAACAAATGTACAGGCATCAATTATTTTTCTACAATAAATTAGATTCAACATCTCTGACAGAATTGCAGACTTCACAGATGGTACCTTCCCAAAGGAAAAAGTACTATAGCTTACTAGGGTATATATTAGACTTAATATTTACTATATACGATAATGGATTTCTATGCATTTAACATCAGATGACCACTTTGGTTGTAAGATTCAGATAATTATTTATTAAAAGCTAGACATTTTAAATGGGAATAAGAAAGAAAAGTATTTCTTTGTTCCCCCTTTCCCAGTTAATGCCCTACCTGGCGCCCTGGCAAAACTTTACTAGGGGGCAAGGGGCTGGTAACCCTTTAGAGTTACAAGCTGTCAGCTACGTAGAAAAGGATCCTGGTGTTATTTGTCTCTCAAACAGTTCAGAACTTTCCTTCAACTCATTCATGTCACCTAAAAGGTAAACCTGTTTCTCCATCACCTAATCAGCTCTGATGATTCAGTAAGGCCATCTCCTGGTTTTATCTTAATATTTCCCTCTCATCAGATATCCAAACCGAAATCATGACCAGCAGCTTGTACGGCTGTGGCTCCAACAAACAATCGCTGATACTGGAAAGTAATATTAAATACATTCTAACAACAGGTTATCATGGTGAAGCGTCTTTTAAGTATTATGGCCCTCACCTCTGGAAAAGGCTGCCGGAGGACCTCAGGGCCACAGAGAACGTTCATGTTTTTAAGAGCAGGCTCAAGACTCACCTTTTTAGCCTAGCTTTTAACTGATTACTATTTATTATTGTCTGTTTAATTGCTCTATATGTTTTAATTGATTACATTTTATCAATGTTTTAGTATTTAATCTTGTCACATTTATCCCACTTATTTTAAATCTTAACCTGTTATTTTAATCTTCCTTCCAATGTTTCCTGTGTGGGAGCTCTCTGCCTTGGGAGCGGTGGTCACCTGTGCCTGCCTGGGTGCTCTCCAGGTAGCGTTTGGGTGGAGGTGGGGGTCTTGGCCTTGCCTCCACTGGGTGCCCTGGGTCAGTGTTTCGGCTGCTGCTGTTGATGTGCTGCTGCCGGTGCAGATGGCTCCTCTGATGGCGTTTCCTTACCTGGCTCATCTGTACTCGACCCTATGTCCTTTTTATTGTTGGTTTTAAGTGTGTTTTAAGTGTGTATGCATGATTGTTGGTTTGGGGGGAGGGGGTGTAACTGTGACCATGCTTTTAATTCTGTGGGGGAGGGATGGGAATGTGGTTTTATGTGGGGTAGTTTTAATCTGTAAAGCACTTTGAGATGCAGGTTTTTGTACAAAAAGCGCTTTATAAATAAAGATTGATTGATTGATATCAAGCTTAAGTGTGCTGCTGTTGTTTAGCGCGACATCCGCTGGTTTCCTCTTTCTAGTGCAAAGGGGCGAATAAACAAAAGAGAGACAGGACTTGCAACAGAAAAGTCGATCAGCTGATCTCTGATCAGTTTCATGAGGCAGCTGCACAGCGTAAAGACATAGAATAACTCCAGCTTAGTTTCTTTTTTTTTCGTTCTAGCTGAAGTACGGGACAAATCGCTTTTTCACCTCATTACAGAAGGCGTAATATTTTCTCTGAAAACGGGACGATTCCGTTTTTTACGGGACGTTTGGCAACCCTACTAACTAACCTTATGAATAAAATAAAATTCACTATCAGTTACATAATAGCACCCACCCAGCAGTATAGAAACGCCGTCATGCTAGCCAGTATGCAGTACGAGTTATTGTAACTGACTGTAAAAAGTTAGCAAGCACAAGGAAAATAAACTACACCTAAACTCGGTTTATATCTGACCCAGATAGATTGCAGTTCATAACTTCTTACCTGAAGTTCTGTTCCCCTGCCGCCTCTGGTCTCTCCTCCTCCTGCCTCCCCTTTCCCTCATCCACTTGCTGGCCTCAACCACTTGCTAACGTTATTGAAGTGGAATCTGTGGAAGCCATAGCCACCACCAAACAATTGTGTTATTTTTACACATTTGGGCAACATGAAGGCTGCCTGAATAGCTTGTTTCTTTTTGGCCTTTATTTTTTCAGCACCTCCTTTCCGTTTTTTGTTCTCCATTTTCTTCTGTTTGTTTGTGATATCATTTTTTTCATGAGCCGTTGCCCGAGCAAAGGGGAGGGTGCATCCGACCTACTCTGCTGTAATTGTTCCAGCCCAGAGTCAATCATGACCAATTGGCCAATCCACCACCTTTCGGGGGGGGGGGGTTGGCACGGACCGTAGGGATTATCGGTCCACGTCACTCCCTGCTTTGCTGCGCGTGTAGTCTGCAGAAAGAGACGCGATGTCTTGTGCTGTTTGTCTCTTCGATTAAAAAGCAACAAACGTGCGTTCCATCAAAATAGGAGGGAAAAGTCCAGATGGGCAATGTATTTCCTGAAAGGGTTCCCCCAGAGAACTGTAACTCCACCCAGTGTTGCGTCATTGAATTACAGTCATGTAATTAACACTTAACAAACAAAATAAACTTTTTTAATAGCACTAACCCATATTAAAATCGAATTGGAACAGATTGGATTCTTGACTTTTGAAATTTGAATCCATTTTGGCCAGTTCTGGCATCTCTTTAGCAACTATGACACAAGGACATACAAGAGTATCATTCTAAAGACGTTTTTCTAGCAGTCATTCATTATTCAAATTAGGAGCAGAGGCAATGACACACTGCTGTGTGAGGGAGCAGTCGCTGTAAAAGTGTGTATCCAATTTTAAGAGGAAGACAAACTGTGACAGTTCCCTTTTTAAAATTGTCTAAAGCATCTTAAATAGAAGTAAATGTGATTTGCATAACAAAAACAGAACTGTCTTTTTGTATTCCTTAGAGCTGTGATTTCTAACCTGGCGGAACCTGGGCTTTAATGCCAATGAGTTTGTCATTATGTTGCTGTGCAAAATAACAGACTAAGAAGCTGAATTAAAGGGGCAATTTACAACAATGAAGCTTAATTTCATAATGTGCTTTCTACATATATCTTCCTATTACAGTGTTTATTAAATTAAAATCAATTAAAATATAATAAGCACATTGTTTTGACTGCATTTGACTTTTTTTACAGATTAAAACTAGGGATTCCTTGAACACATTCCCTCTTCACAATAGGATTAAAAGATAGATGTGACAATATGTGTCAAACACAGTGGATAAAGTGGAGTAAAAGGTTCTAAAAAAATATGTAATGCGTGTCTGTTAGCACATATTTGTAACTTGATTTGTGAGGGAAATTTGATCTTGGTTTATTGTGTTTACACAGAGCATGCTGTGCTAATGAAGCCTTAACCATCCACTGTTTTAACATAAGGGTGTTCAGCTTTATTCCAGAGCGATTCTCGATTCCGGAGGAACATAAGTATTTGAACACCCTGTGATTTTGCAAGTTCTCCCGCTTAGAAATTATGGAGGGGTCTGAAATTCTCAGTGTAGGTCCATTTCCACTGTGAGAGGAAATCACATTGTCTGATTTTTAAAAAATCTATTTGTATTTTATTGCTACACAAAAGTATTTGAACATCTGAGAAAATCAGTGTTAATATTTGGTACAGAAGCCTTTGTTTGCAATTACAGAGGTCAGACGTTTTCTGTAGTTCTTGACCAGGTTTGCACACACTGCAACAGGGATTTTGGCCCACTCCTCCACACAGATTTTCTCTAGATCTGGTTTCAGGGCTTTCGCTGAGCAACACAGAGTTTCAGCTCCCTCCAAAGATTTTCGATTGGATTTAGGTCTGGAGACTGGCTAGGCCACTCCAGAACCTTGATATTCTTCTTACAGAGCCACTCCTTGGTTATCCTGGCTGTGTGCTTCGGGTCATCGTCATACTGGAAGACCCAGCCACAACCCATCTTTAATGCTCTGACTGAGGGTGGGTTGTTGCTCAAAATCTCACAATACATGCCCCCTTTCATCCTCTCCTTAATACAGTGCAGTTGTCCTGTCGCCTTGGCACAAAAGCACCCCCAAAGCATGATGGTTCCAACCCCATACTTCCCAGAAGGGATGATGTTCTTGGGATGGAACTCATCCTTCTCTTCCTTCAAAAACGGAAAGTGAAGTTTAGACCAAAAAGTTCTATTTTGGTCTCATCTGACCATATGACTTTCTCCCTTGCCTCCTCTGGATCATCCAGATGGTCATTGGCAAACTTCAGACAGGCCTGGACATGTGATGACTTGATCAGGGGAACCTTTTGTGCAATCCATGATTATAAACCATGACGGCGTGGTGTTCTACCGACAGTAACCTTAGAAACTGTGGTCCCAGCTCTCTTCATGTCATTGACCAGCTCCTCCTGTGTAGTTCTGGGCTGATTAATCACCTTTCTTATCAGTGATACCCCACCAGGTGAGATCTTGCATGGAGCCCCAGTCTAAGGGAGACTGACAGTCATCTTTAGTAGGGTTGGGCATCGAGAATCGAGCATCGATTGGAACCGGGACTCGTATGTCGATTCTCCCGGAATCGTTTAATTTTAAAAATTACGATTCCTAGTTTCGATTCCCAGTCCGCCGACCAGAAGAAGAACCCGCCTAATACGAACGAAGAAGAATCTGCCAGAAGTGTTAGCGTTACTGCCCAATCATAGAAGGTGTGTGGAGACACTCTTAAGATTTGGCTTCTCTTTAGCAAACAAAACAGCAGGGCTCAGTGCTATACCTGTAAGAAATAACCGACCGCTCTGTGTTCGATGCGCTGCGCCTGCTTACCTCATTAGCTCTTCCTCCCACCGTCAGCCCAGCGCCGCACTGCAGTCCAAATCCGGTCAGTAAAATACGTCTGATGTCAACATTGCGGCAGCAAACAATTTATACTCGAACCGTTGTTCAACTCAAGTGCAAATATCCAGCTAACGTTAGCTCATGTATTTGTTTTCATAGACAAACTGTCTGCGATTGCTAAGCTACCATTAGCCAGGCAGCTGACAATACTCCCATGTGCTCCACCTCCTCCGGTCACCATCGCAGCCAAGGGAAACGCAACAACTAGAGGAGTTCCACAGAGAGGTTTCTGATTTTATGATGTACCTGCAGCTAATCTGAACTGGATTGTTTTAGTTGTTTCTTATTTTTTGTTAAATATTCTGCAGACAGACATGCAGGATGTTTGGAAATCGGTTTTCATGACCTTTTCAAAAATTAAGCTCTCCTGTAAAAAAATTTACCACTTTGGAATTTTTTTTTTATATTTACCCCCAAGTCCATAGATGACAGCCCTGTGAGAAATTAATTGAAAGTAAAAAGTTAATCGAATTAAAATCTATTAAAATGTTCCAATTCCATAGTTAAATTCAAATTCAATTCAAAAAATACTTTATTGATCCCAGACGTAAATTAAGTTAAATTAAATTATGGGAAATTAAGTAATTAAATTAAATTAGGTAAAGTAATGTTTAGACTATTTCATCAAGTAAGACTACTTATGGGTAGGTAGGTGGGTAGAAATACTTTAATTCCATAACGGAAATTTCCTTACAACACACACACATAACAAAAAAGAAACTGTGGAAGTAAATAAATAAGCTCAATATACACACATGTAGGACCAACACACAATGATTAAGAAGAAATAGCAGCGTAAACAAATAGTGTATTTTAAAGTAAGTCATTTAAAATACGCAAACAATTTTTTTTTTTAATAAATGACCCTGTCCCTCCAAAGAATCGGTATAGAGAATCGTTTGGAACCGGAATCGAAACAAGGAATCAGAATTGGAATCGGAATCGTCCAAATTCAAACGATGCCCAACCCTAATCTTTAGCCTGTTCCATTTTCTAACAATTACTCCAACAGTTGATCTATTTTCACCAAGCTGCTTGGTAATTGCCCTTTAGCCCTTTCCAGCCTCGTGGAGGTCTAGAATTTTGTCTCTGGTGTCTTTTGACAGCTCTTTGGTCTTGCCCATGGTAGTAGGTGGAGTCTGACTGACTGTGGGGTGGACAGGTGTCTTTAACGAGCTCAGACAGGTGCTACTAATTTAGATTAATAAGTGGAGTAGAGGTGGACTTTATAAAGGCAGAGTAACAGGTCTGTGAGAGCCAGAATTCTTGCTGATTGCCATGTTTTCAAATATGTGCAGCAATAAAATCTAAATAAATCCTTTAAAAATCAGACAATGTGATTTCCTGAATAAATAAAAAAACTGTCTCTCACATTGGAAATGCACCTACAATATGAACTTCAGACCCCTCCATAATTTCTAAGTGGGAGAATTTGCAAAATCGCAGGTTGTTGAAATACTTATGTTCTTCACTGTAAATGCATGTTGGACAATTAAGATTTTTGTCATGTCCTGAAATCTGGTCCCTGCACAAAACTATCAAAGAAGGCGGCAGCTTTTAGTTTTTGAAAAGTATTTCATTACCTATAACGAAATGATTCAAATGTGAAGTGTTCTTTTTGCCGTTCGCTCGCATGCTGTCTTTTTTGCATAGAGTTGGCATGCTCCTCTCTAATCGTCGGCCCTCTGAAGTTGTTTTTAAACACCTCAGTTATTTTCAGTCTTCCTCCGTTAATAAAAGCTTCTATACAAGAGGGGTTGTTTGTGCAACCCGGTATTTCTCAGATGATGCCTTCACTGTCCAAAAGCGATCTGGAAACCCAACCGGCTGGTTATTGGTGCCGGACAGGCTGAAAATGATCCGATTTGAAGTGGATCTCCATTCTTTACTTCGCTTTAATGACATCACTGGTTCAGTTCCGGTAATGTTGACCTTGCTTAGTCACTTCCTCATCTACTTATCCTTCAGACTGAGGTATTGAGTCAAGGATCTGCATCCTCAATGACTTAAAACCGCTGGGCTGTTGTCATAATTATGCCATTCTGTGACCCAGAAATCGCATGCGACTCTGCATTGTTTTTATTAATGAAAATCCATATGGCCTATACAGTATCTGAGAACCACTTCTTGACTCTTTTCCCTGATATTGTTAAAGAATCCCCCCTTGTTCTTTGCTTTCTCTCTACTCCTACAAAATACAGTAATAACCCTCAGCGCACATCACACCACGTCTCAAGAGATAACAGCCAATTATAGCTGATGCAGTACAGGTTAAGGCTGTAAGAAGAAGAGGCTAACTGGCTACAGCAGGAGGTTGTGCTTTATGTGCTGTTAGCTGATTTTAACCAAGTGTTTGGTGCATGAACCTTTAGTAAACCAAAGAATCATAAAAATACAGTTAATGGTGTTGATATCGCATAACTGTCTTAATATATCTACACCTAAATCACCAGTAAATATCCTAACAGCTTGTGGTTGTCATCCCCAGATAGGATAGTTGGTTTCACACTTGTACTAAAGGGAAATTAGATGTTCTTCTTTAAGGTTTCCTTTGGTCTGTTTTGAAAGCTGCAGTGCCGTGGTTTGTGAGTGTGGGCTCTATCAGTATGTCAGGTCTGAGCAACCTGCAGTCACACTTGCCATGTTTCACTTTAACAAGTGACGCTGAGTTATTACCAGCTGGAGGGACATTGAATTGTGTCTGATTTCCTGAAGACATGAAAGCCTAAAATTAAAATTTTCTGTCCTTTTTGTCAGCCAGTTAAATCATTTAAGCTCTGCTGCACTGGATTACACCCACTTATTTGGAATCGAAATCTTTTGGTGTTGATGGTTTTTAAAGTTTGTGAAAGACTCATCTGATGCTCTGTTTCATTATCTTTTTTGGTTGTTGTGAGAAATCAAGTGCTATTGTTTCTGCCCCAAGACAGATGTCATTTATAATCTTTGAAAAGAAGGTTATGATTTGTCTGCACTACTTTTTTTGTGTGATACATCAGCTAGATTCTTTTTTTCTTCTTTCAACTTGCTAAATTTGCTCTCATCCTGCAGCTAGCTAAATAGTTATTCCACACACCACTGTATAATGCATTTTATCATTTGTAATTAGTTTATATACTTTTTTCGGATTGCATGTTTTAAACTGTCTAGAAATGAGTGGGCACTAATATTACATGAACTTGATGGGAGGGATTACCTAAGCAGTTAAATTTTCTTTCGGGGAAGAAAATGTTTTTGTTTTTTCAGTCAGCTGACCGGCAGTCTACAGGAACTGGTGATGGACTCTGCTCTCTATACAGCCCCAGAAAAATGCAGTCACAATTGCATTTTCTCTGGCATCTTATTACAAGGAACTTGAACAGTGGCAATAGTGTGAAAAACCTTGACACCGCTAACTCCTCTGTTAGCTTTTCTAGTTAACGTTTATCTATGAAGAAGATTTTTCCAATTCAGCCTTAATCTTTTTACTCTCTGCAATATTTGTTTTTCCCCTTGCAATGCCTATAGCCAACGGAGGAGGATGGAAAGAATTGCTTGTTACTGTATATCAATGTCAAAACTCTTTCCCCCCACAGCATACACAAACATATTCTGGCATGAACTCTTTCATTTATTGCCTGATAAAGTAACTTAAGTGTGTGTAATGACAATGTTTTTAAATTAAATAAGTTGGATCTTTACTATTTAGGTTGAATCTTTGTATTCTAACTTGTCATGAAAGTCCTGCTGCTGTTGTATCAAGACCTCACAAAATATATAGGCCTTTTGTAGTCTCTTAAAGTAATAACTGTGTGTGAGTTAAACAGCAGGTTACATGATGGAACACTTTGCAGCTGCAGAGCTGACTGGTTAATGTAGTCTGTTATGCACTAGAATGATTAGTTTTATTTTTTTTATTGTTAAATCTTTGTTTGGTAATGTGAGCATATATGAATAGGAGTGTGCCGATTCACCATAAATCGATTCATTGCCATTTGAAACTTGGAAAATCGATAACTATTCAAAATGTGAACATTTTTAGGGGACAGACCGGTGGACACATCATGGCTGAATGTAGGGTTTCAGCCATGCTGCTGGAAATATTTTGCGCTTCAGTCGTGAAAGAATCGTCTTTGTTGTTGTGTATCATGTTAGCAGTAACATCTTCTTTTCCCCGGACATGTCCACTTTTTCGGTGTTGTCTGGAGCGTCCTCCCCAAGCGGAGCACAGTATAGCTCGTGTTTACCAGACGTTAGCCCCAGGGTAGCTTTAAGTACGAAACACAAAGGAAATTTCCTTCATTCCCTCTCGGCCGTGACTAATGTGCGGCGGAGAGCAGCGTACTCATAGCTGGCAGATTAGTTTCTGGGTATGACAGGTGGCAAACATCCCATTGGATGTTATTTTCTCAGAATATAATTTTTGATTTTTGTGAAATTTTAGTCCAGTATAAAAAAGAGCTATTATTCTTACAGGTTTATTTTCTAATATAGAAGATGCATTATTTCTATTTTGGTTTTAAAGTCATTTCTGTAATGGTTGACTGTAAACGCTGATCTAAAGTTTATTTAATTTTTCTTTTTAATCACATAGAGCAGGAACACTTGTGTTAAAATCAAAAGTCTTCTTTACAGAAACAGAATTGATTAATGTGTTTAAGGATTCGACTAAGTTTCCTCTTTTATGGAAATCAAAATAGGGTCACCCTATATAATATTTAAATTGCCAACGCACATTTCCTTTAGCTTTCATAAAAAATATGACCATGATATTATGAAACACATTTTGGACATGTGTTGCTTTATCTGTGGTTTGACATGAACAAAATACATGATATGATTTGGTTTGGATACTTCAATTAATGGAAAATGAATGGATTTAAGAGTAGAAAGTAGCCATGGAAGGAATGAAGCAAAAACCCAAAATGGGGGAAAAATATGCAACAAAAATAAGCATTTTATAATCGAATCATAGCACCCAATTCGTAATGGTGAGTCACCCAAGATGGAACACCCCTACATATTAACATGTATGTCATTAGGCTAATATGTTAGGTTGGACTACCTTAAAAAACCCTTTAATTAAGCTTGTCGTAGCAATAATGCATCACAAATCTTTCTATGCAGGTATATATACGGGGGTTTGTTTTGGAAAAAAATATTTGAAGGCATCAATAAATGGATTCCACTAAACCTGATAATCATTCAGTCCTTAACTGACAAAAGCTCGTTTGACCTTTTAAAGTAAATCACTATAGATGTTTGAGGGTGATTTGAAAACAACTTTAACCAGCAAATGAGATTCCAGTGAGTATCTTTAAGTCATATTACAGACCAGTTCAGTGTTTCATTAAATAAGCCCGTTCTGTTCTGCTCTTGCCGTCTCTGTGGTTCCTCCTGTTTCCTCTCAGCCAATCAAAAATTCCTTCACTCCCTGGCTTATGACCCACACCAGTTTCTATAGCAACACCAGTCTGCCTCCTGGAGAACATGTCATGCATTTTAAGTGACTCTCAGATGTTCACTCGTTGTCTCTTATGGTTGTTCACAAGTAGACACTCCAACACAGTGTTTTATCCCCCCCCCCCCCCCACACACACACACGGAATAAAGTTCAAGCAAATTTGTTTTCTAGGTCTAGGGGACTCCAAAAGTTTGTTTATTTATCTTTTTATTTATATGCAGTGTTTTTTTTTTCTTTTGTGCAGAAATGGACACAGTTGTGTTTATATGTATGTACAAACTAAACAAAAATATAGAGGGCTGTAAAAAGGATTTTAATTTGACTAAAATAGCAAGTGTGGAAAAACTGGGTTGAAGGTGGATTTTTAAGTTCTTCAGAAATTAAAATTAATTTAAACATAGTTGTGAATAACTAATTTACTAAAACCTAGAACAATAAATAAATGAATAAAAATGTACTTCCTTTGCCCCGTTTACCAATCAGTCATTTATACTTAAGGATTGCTAATACTAGGGCTGGGCGGTAAATCGATTTTATCGATTAATTCGAATTTGTTGTTTAAGAAGATATATTTTTGGGAAAATCTAGATTTACCCCCCTTCCGTAGTTTGGAGCAAGGTCAGCCAGTCAAAATGGCAACTAGCAAAGAGGTGCTTGTTCCCAAAAAAGGGACAGTTTCTTCAATTATATGAAACTGGTTCGGTTTTGCGACGTCAGACTTGGAGCAACAAACTGCTGCAAAATCTGTTTGAAGGCTGTTGCTGCCAAAGGTGGAAGTACGACGAATTTATTTCAACACTTGAAACAGAGGCACTCAGTCGAGTGGGAGAAGTGGTGCTCTCTATGAGATGCTCAAGCAAGCAGCAGCTCACAAAACACAGCCAAAAGACAAGCCACCATAAGGGAATCATTTTCACACTGTGTCCCTTTTATAAGACGGGTGTCCAGTGGAAAGCAACCACAGATGACATCACAATTTCATATTGCCAAAGACATGGTGCCTGTTTATTCAGTGGAAAAGCCCGGCTTTATTTACCTATTGAAAACTTTGGACACCAGGTATGTGCTACCAACTTTGCACACAACTTTGAATTCAGGTAGACTCCCAAAGGAGATATTAAAATAAGAGTTTTAAAAAATAGATTCTGTCATTTGTTTTTTCTGTTTAAGAAAGTAAAGGGAGAAAGAAAAAAATCGATTAAAAACGGATTTGGTGTGAAAAAATTGGAGATTTTATTTTTAGGCCATATCGCCCAGCCCTAGCTAATACTGAGTTTTATTTAAATACTTAATTGAAATCAATGTGCTTAAACCTCAGTAGGTTTAAAGTGTTGTAAAAATACCCACTGTTCTTGTTTTCCAAACATATGTCTCAGTCAAAACATTCATCTGAAGGTCTTTTTATATAAACTTGCTTATATGGACAATACTTTCTTACAGAACAGTTAGCTGAAGTGCTATGCTAATGCTAGTATGGCTGGGCGATATGGCCTGAAAATAAAATCTCAGATTTTTTCACACCAAATCCGATTTCCGATTTAAATCGATTTTTTTCTTTCTCCCTTTACTTTCTTAAACAGAAATGACAAATGACAGAATCAATTTTTTTAACTGTTATTTTAATATCTCCTTTGGGAGTCTACCTCAATTCAATGTTGTGTGAAAAATCTCGATTTTCCCAAAAATAAATCTTATTAAATGGCAAATTCGAATTAATCGATAAAGTCGATTTATCGCCCAGCCCTAAATGCTAGCATATTTGTTTTTCTTAACGGCTCATAACATATTTCAGGATTCCTCCAGTTATTATTGTGCAGACAAAACCTACAGCAACAGTTGTTTTCTTGCTTCATAAATTAATATAAAATGTAATTACTTTCCCTCTCACACAAACAGCTGTCCAAGCTCAGTGCAAAACGGGAAGGTGCAGCACCCTAAACAACCTCCATGCAGATGACATAAAATGACATGTAGTACAACAGCAGGTACCATGAGTTTATAAAGTGCTTTGATTGGAACCCTGTTAGATACTTGAAACTGGATGGGGAGATCCCTTTTATAATGGTTGTAAATACTATGTTGTCATCATGTCCTTGTCACAGCTGCACAAAATATTAAATACCACTATCAATGTGTGCAATATTTCAGCACAAAGATTTAGCCTGTTGGATAGATTTTCTCCTCCATTGATGCCATAGTCTGTGTATATATAAGATGAATGGAGCCTCCATATTGTCAGTGGGTTTCTGAAGTGCAGAATTGAAGCCCAGTGGGCGGTTCCCACCACCGCCATCTTGGCCGCGTCACGTGTCTCGTCACTCCCTGAAAATACAAAAAATGGGCAAAGAGGTGGAGCTGAGGGTGGGGGCCGATGATCAACACCCGTCAAACTCCGCTAGCCACCAGCCACCATCTAAGACCTGTCAATCAAAAGGACACCCCCCCTTATTATTCATAATTTCAAGCTTAAGTTACATCTAAACGGATGAGTTATAAAAATATTCACATCCCTCAGAGTTGTCATGACGATAAACCTGACCTATTACACCTTTTTGAACCAGGCTGTAAACATGTTTATTTCTGCTGTGAGTTTGGCATTTTTAACATGGGAGTCAATGGGAACTTGCTCCTTTCTGCAGTCAGCCCCTAGCGGTTGAGGGGGGAACTGCAATTTGTGTCACTTCCTTGTTGGCCTCACTTTTGGCCGGCAGAGTTTGCCCCTTGATTGATGCCCACACTTTGTAAATACTAGTGGCTAAGATGCTAAAGCTCATATGAATGGTCTGGACATTATAACGGAAAAGAGCATATGTGGATTAGATGTAATGATTGCTATTAACTCATTATTTAGAAATAGCATACATGTTTTCCTCATAGTTTTATCTTTAATTCGTTTCAAAGTAATTATTATATAGTGAAACCAATAAATGCTGTGGTCAATGTTCTTTTAAACTGGATAGCGCTGATTTGAGTCTGCTAACAAATGAAAATAAGAAATTTGCTGGAAGGTGAAATGTGTTCCAGACAATAAATCTCATAGGGATTTATTGTCTGATTACATCAGCATTCTCAACCTCTCTTTTTTTTAATGCAATTTAGTAAAGTTTGACAGCACTTTGGTATTTTTTGGTCTGAAACATCTTTGAAATGATCACTAAGGTTCAGCAGAAACTAAATTTAATGTTCTTTTGGAATTAATATAGTATTTTTAAATTGAACTTAAATGAAATTGAAATATTTCAACCAACTAAAACGCCAAAGCAAGTAATTTGACTCCAATCAGACACTTTCTATAGATTGAAATCAAATGTATACAGAGAGATTGACTTGTATATGACGAGGGCATGAAAATGTAAGGAACATATACAAAAGTTTTAAACAGGAGATGGGGCAATTATGTTTTATGTTCTGTTTAGTTATAAACAATCCTCTGTCCTTATTGTGTTGACATTTTTTTAGCAACAATGCAAAAAAAAGTTAAACTGTAAGAACTGACTGCTTCAAAGTGAATGCTGTCGATAATATCTGCTTTGTCATCCAAAAGTCAAAGAATAGTCCAGGAGACTGGCTGCAAATTATTAATAGGCTCCGGATGAAGTTGGAACATTCTTATGTGTTTTTCTGCAGGTGTGAGAAAACCACAGAAAGCTCAAGTGTCCCAAAAAATGTAGCAAACAAGTGTACATTGCTGATGATGATGTAGTTGTTGGGTTATAATGAGCCAGCCGGACTCCTGACTTGCACACAAAACAGCAACACATTCTCATATGGATTCTTTTCCTGCTCTCGCTTACTCAGACCTTTTTTTAAAAAAGAGAGAGAGAGAGAAAAAATGAAGACATGACGTGAGAATCCATTCAGACAAAACTTGGCTTATCAGTGACGAACAGAAAGCTGGAGAATGATGGGGGTAAATAAGAGCCAGCAGCTTATGTAGATCACCCTGTGAATCACAGTCTGTGGAGGTGGACTTGTTGGCATCTCTAGTAGTGAAGGGAAAGGTCTCAGTGGAGCTGTACTAAACAATCTTAACATTGAACATGTCACTTCAGGCTGCAAAAATAGGACATGAAATCAGTAGTTTTCATATTTTTGTTGACAGTTTTAATGTTCTGATCCTCAGCCAAAAAGCAGTGGAAAGATTCAGCTAGAACTCCTTTGTTTAGTGCCTCGTCAAAATATTCGTATCCCTTGACTTTTTTCACATTCTTTTGTGTTATAACTACAGTTTTAAATGTATTTCATTGTGATTTTATGCCCCAGACCAACACAAATACTGCATAGTTGAGATGTGGAAGAGAATCACACTAGTTACAAATCAGCTTACTTTTGAAAGCTGTTGGCTGCACTGTTTTTTGTTTTGTTTTTTAGAAACAAATGCATGCCACACGTTTACAATTTTTTTTCTTTTTTGGGTGAGGGGGATTTAAAATGTCACAATTATGCACTACTTTGTGTTGGTCTCTTGCATAAAATGTGAGTGTCGTGCAACAATATGAAAAACTTTGTTGGTATGTTTACTTTTGCAAAGAATTTATAGCAACAAATGAACTGCTCTGCATTTGTTTGCTTTTTAACCTGTCTTTACATACCATGTCTGTCTTCCTTGGATGCTGCCCTTAAAAGCAAGTGGGGTAGATATTTTTATTATGCACTTTTAACACTTCATTCATTCATGTGTTTTCAGTGATATTTTAGGGAAGGATGGAAGTTTTCTGATGCTTTGCTCATCATGAATAGTGATGATAATAGAAACAAGCTTTTATATCTTCATGTCTTCTGTCTGTGCAGCAAAGGTGTCACAACTCAGTTGAAGATGACTCTTACTTTCTCTGCTTTGGGAAAGGATCAACTCCTAATCTGGTGTTATTACAATCAAATCAACGTCTCACTGGATTGCTAAACCTCATACATCAATGCGTTCGGTGTTTGGACTGAACTTGTTTGTTCCGCTATGGTCTGTCTCTCCCAGTCAGAGGACGGCCTCTGTCTAACCTTTGTGTGCTTGTTATGTTGAAACAAGGCGCTCTCCTGCCCATGCTGCTCCACAGCTTCAAACACTGTAGAAGGCAGCATTTAAATACACACTCTCTTAGCCTGCCCCCTACTGTTGCCTAGATCTACTTTCAAACACACATGTATGCCCTTTCACACACTCTGAGGAAAATATAGCGCCAAACCCCTCTGTAGGTAAACCGAATGATCACAGGGCTTTTTTGTAGCCTAAATTAGTCTTGGTGCATTTTTTTCAGCCAATTTTTGTCTTATTAAAACTAAATTAAGCAATCTGGATTTGCAGGGTGCAGGACTTTGTGGCGAATACTGCCTCTTGTGGTTGAGTGAGGTATTGCGCTCACTGTCTTTACTTCAAGTGGATTTGCTTCAAAAGCTGATGTTGCTATTTAACTTGTTACATTGCTTAAATAACAATCTTACTTTATTTCTATTGTAGTATAAGATATATTTTTAGATTCATTTGATTTTTTTCACATATTTTTAAAATGCTGGATTTTTCCCCCCATGGCTTTACAGCCAAAATATATTCTACTTTGTAAAATGTCTCTTTTAAGCATGCATCAAGAATCGATATGTTCGTTTTCTCAATTTTATTTTCATCTTATTCCTGTTGCAAAGCCTGATTTTGCAATTACAACCAAATTGTTATTTGCTTACTAATTAGCTTAATCTAAATTGTAAAAATATTTTTCAAGGATTCTGTAAAATAGTTTATAATTTTTCTGTGTACAAATTCCTTCCAACTAACTTTATTTTGAGCTTGTAGTGCTCAAATTGACCAGTTGGTGTCCTCCTTTCCACGTTTCCATGTCTACAACAGTTTCAGCAGACGGACTGAATTGTCTGCATTCGGTGCTGCACTGACTGCGACCTTTAACCTCACATAATCTGTGACAGAAGTTATTAGTTTCCATCTGGGTTTAAATCTCGTCAAAATGGCTGTCGTCGTCACTTTGACCAGTTATGTTGTTAAATATCTCTTTTCTTCTTTCTTATAGCTGAAGAGAGTTAAGTGCCGGCAAGTTGAGCGCTGCGACATCGAAAGGCCTCTCCTCCGCACCCTTCCAGACCTCCCCCCCTCCCCCCTCCGTACCATAGTGTTCACACCTCAACTACGCTCATTGTTGAAGACGCACACAAGCAGAGCTGCAGAGGTCAACAGCTCCCTCACAAACCAAGATGATCACCTCGGAGCTTCCTGTCCTACAGTAAGAGAACCACCCAAGAGAATTAGGTTTAATAACTCGTTTATACAGTGATCTGCAAATATGTAACATTGTGGTTTAATATTTTATCTAAGAATATGAACAAATGGGTTTACATTTTCATTTGCAACAGCAGCTTTGTTCATGTTTCTGTAATTTGATTCTCTGAAAAGGTTGAATACTAAAATTAAATTTTTTTTGCTGTACAAGGGACTCCTCCAATGAGTCGGGGGCGACTGATACTGTGGGCTTAAGTATGAACATGACTGAGATGGAAGATCCAGAGATGAAAGGCAAGAAGAAGAGAGGGAGGCCCGGAAAACAGACACAGGTATAAGTCTGTGAGAAATGGCCAATGTGGTTTTTAGCATGTGTATGCACGATGATCTTTTTTCTTTTCTTTTTTACCAGTATGTCTCTTTCTTTGGTTGTTATTGATGTTTTGCTCTCTGAAGACGTCCAATAAGAAGCCCCGGAAGTCTCCGACAGATAAGACGCTGAGCATGGCCAGAGGGAGGGGGAAAGCAAACGGTGTGGCTCAACAGAACGGAAACGGAGGGGAGCCCGTCACTCTGTTTGAGGTTGTCAAATTGGGAAAGAGTGCAATGCAGGTGATCTTATATAAATATGTATATATTTTTTTATCAATGACTAAATTATTTTGTATATGGTAGAGTTCCTACAGTCTCTTTGTACAGATTTGGCTTTTAGTGCTTTTGAGATTTTTGATCAGTAGTATTTCAATGTCAATAAATAAATGAATAATGGTATTAAATTTGTCTTCATCCACCTATCAACTTTTCTTCCATCCACCTATCCTGCATCTTTTAACCGTTGTGTTCATTCATCTGTTAATTTTTCCTGCATCCATCTAACCCTTTGTCCATACATATTTCCTTTACCCTGTTTGTTTGTTTATCCATCATCCACCCATCCTGCATTGGTCCTCCTATTTATGTGTAAATCCATCATCCATTTACTCTATCCATTCAAATATTTGTCTGTCACCCCATATTTCATTTATTTGTCTATACATCCATCCATCCACCCACAAAGCTGGCCAGCCATCCATGTTCTTTCAGTCTCTGATTTTACAGGTTCAAGTATTTAAAGTCTAATCGCTATAGAAAGATCAGCCATAAATTCCTATATAACATTTGCAGCGCTTCTTTTAAAAGTTTGTAATTTTAACACATTCTAATTATAATATTCCTTTTGAAAAGTTGTTTGATAGTGCCTTTAAACCATTGCACAATTTTGGACCGTATGTTCTGTTTAAAACATTAAGTGCGGCGCGTCACATGGCGCAGTGGTTTAAGATGCTCCATGTTCAGAGGCCTTAGTCCTCGATGCGGTTGTCCCAGGTTCGATTCCGGCCCAGGGACATTTGCCAAATGTCTCTCCCCTTTTTGTAAGCCTATCCACTTTCAATAAAGGCCACTGTGCCCACAAAACCTTTAAAAAAACCAAAAAAACATTAAATGCAATATGTAACGTAGGAAAAACATTTCTTAGACATATGTCCAAAGCTGCTTTTGTATAGAAGTAATAAAGAATTGGAGATGTGAACATTTGTCATCGTTTTGTCTCTTTGCAGTCCGTGGTTGATGAGTGGATTGAAGCATACAAGCAAGACAGAGACTTGGCCTTGCTGGACCTAATCAATTTTTTTATCCAGTGCTCAGGTTGCAAAGGTGAGACTATAATCTTTTGTTAAAGTTTTTTCATCATTATAACAAGTCGCCGTTCTAATTTAGGTTCACTTTTACATCGTCTCTTGTCCCACCTGACCCGAGCAAGAAATAAGAGTGTATCCCATATTTTTGTGTATGCAGGCACTGTGAGAATAGAGATGTTCAGGAACATGCAGAATGCGGAGATCATCCGTAAGATGACGGAGGAGTTTGATGAGGTAACTGGGAAAACTAGGAAAACCATACATCACATAATTGTGTAAACTTTCTGCTGTTCCCGAACTCTAATGAAGGCGAGGAAAAACTTGCACAGCATATTTAGGACCTCTCGTCTGTAACTTCTCTCTACTGGAGCGGTTTTTGACGCTGCAAGAAATCCTACAATGAAGCTCAATGAAGGATATGCGTATTTGAGACAGATTACAAGTCCAGATGTTAAAATCTCTCGGTTTGTGTCAACAGGACAGCGGGGATTATCCTCTAACCATGCCCGGCCCGATGTGGAAAAAGTTTCGCTACAACTTCTGCGAGTTTATCGGCGTTTTGATCCGCCAGTGTCAGTACAGCATCATCTATGACGAGTACATGATGGATACAGTGATTTCGCTCCTTACTGGACTGTCGGACTCCCAAGTACGAGCCTTCAGACACACCTCCACGCTAGCAGGTATTCACAAGGACAGCAGAGAAATCTATTTGGTTTAAATGGTTGTGATCAGGCAAAACTCTGTTTGATAGGAAAATGCTAATATTTTGTTATTCACTGTGTGACATTTCAAAATATGATCTAAAACAGAGGGTGTTGAATATTTAATATTATATTTTGTGTGTCTAGCAATGAAGCTGATGACAGCGCTAGTTAATGTTGCATTGAACCTGAGCATTCATCAGGACAACACCCAGAGACAATACGAGGCAGAGAGGAACAAGATAGCCGGCAAACGAGCCAATGAGAAGCTGGAACTGCTGCTACAGAAGAGGAAGGAGGTCGGTTGATGTTAAAACTGTCGTTTCACTTATTTTCTCTCATTGCATGAATGGATATTGCCTGAGATACGTTCTAAATATTTCAGAATTTTTCCAACAAATTTTCATAAAAACTTTTTGTGCCGAGGGAGCAGGTAGATAGGTTTTTTTCCTTCTCTATCATCCTTTAATCAATTATAGAACTAAATACCAAGTAAATGTAAGCAAGATGCAAAAACAACTTGTTACTTTGAGCTCAAGCCAGACTCTTCAAATGGTTCCTACACAGTCTTGAAAAATAGGGAATCTGATTGAAGTATTTTCCAGGTCTGGAATAGTATGAGAAAAATTAGTATTTCCTGATCTTACTTGCTGTCCTGTTGTCTAAATGTTGCACACATTCATCTATTTATTGGTTAATTTCTTTAGAGCCCAAGGATGATAGATTACCTGAAACGTCAAAAAATCTAGCTGTTTTTATTTTCATTTGGACATTTAAAAAAACAGAATGTTAAATATGAACTTTGGGGATTTTTGTGTTCAGCTTCAGGAAAACCAAGATGAAATAGAAAATATGATGAACTCTATCTTTAAGGGCATCTTTGTGCATCGCTACAGGTAAACTTTCAGCTTTATCATTTTTCTAAGTTATGTAATATTTTAGCAAACATGATCTATAGATATGTGTTTAGTTATAAACAGACTTGTAACTATGGTATGGTGGTCTGTATTTTCCAGGGATGCCATTGCTGAGATTCGAGCCATTTGCATTGAGGAGATTGGAGTGTGGATGAAGATGTATAGCGATGCTTTTCTCAATGATAGCTACCTAAAATACGTCGGTTGGACACTACATGATAGGGTGAGCACTCACTGACAAGAGAGGGGATTTAATACCTATTTCTATCCTGCTGAGATGTTTGCTTTGTTTTCAGCAAGGAGAAGTGCGTCTGAAATGCCTGAAGGCTCTGCAAAACCTTTACACAAACAGAGAGCTATTCCCCAAGCTAGAGCTTTTCACCAACCGCTTTAAGGTAATACAATCAGGACTGCTTTCATGACATACAGCAGCTCGACCGAGTTTAATCCAGTTCTTTGCAGTTGCACCTCTGCTTGAATGTACCTGTCTTGGCAGGACCGAATTGTGTCCATGACACTGGATAAGGAGTATGACGTGGCTGTAGAGGCCATCCGACTGGTTACACTCATTCTGCAGTGAGTAGTTTGGTGTCTTTCAGCATGCCAGCACATACAGTAGCTTGCAAAATTATGAAATCCCCTTAAACTTTTTTCCCTTTTTGTCACTTTACAACCACAGACTTCAAGGTGGTTTAGTGGGATTTTATTCTTTAGGCCAAAACAAAGTAGCAAATTATTTTAAAGTGGACAGAATAAGATGCATGAGTTTAAAAAACTCGTGTGCATTTCCATTGAATGCCTTTCCTTTGATAAATACATCTGTATCTGTCCTAAAAGTCCTTAGAAGTTTGTTACAGAGTATTAGTGAACAAATATGAAAAACAAGGAACACAGCTCAGGAAGTTCTGGGGAAATTTAAAGCAGGGTTAGGTTAATAAAAAGTCAGAACCATTGAACATCTCAGTCTTGCTCAGTTATTCATCCAGAAAGGTAGAGTATGGCAGATTCTCAGGTGGGAGAATCTGTTGACAGGACAACTATTAGTGAGAGACACTCTACTAACCTGGCCTTTAATGGAAGAGTGACGAGAAGGAAGCCATTGTTGGAAGAATGTCTCCAAGTGAGATGAGACCTAAATTGAGGTTGAATGTGAAACGCTGTGGAGGAACACTTGCATTGCCCCTTCCCCACTGTGAAACATGGCGGCAGCACCATCATGTTGTGGGAATGCTTTCCTTCAGCAGGGAATTAAGAGCTGATCGGTGTCAATGGGAAGGTGGCTGGAGATAAATACAGGGCAACCCTTGAAGAAAGCATTGAACGCATACAATCCCAATAAATGGTTGTGAGGTGACAAAAGTTCAAAAAGTGTTAACATATTTTAAAGTTACCGTATAGCTTGTAAGCAAAACCCTGTTTTCCGTTGGCCTTTAGTAACCCTAATGAATGGGGATGCTAAATAAATAGAAGCTGCTTTGGTTTATATTGGTGTTTTGAATGGGATGCACTGAATAATATGGAATTGTCTGTCTAGTTAGTTTAAATCTTGGACACCTTGACGATTTTTTGCCTTCGCTAAACAGTAGCTTCAGACATGTTTTTGACCCGCTGTCTGCTTCAGGGGCAGCGAAGACGCTTTGTCCAATGAGGACTGCGAGAACGTCTACCACCTGGTTTACTCTGCTCACCGACCCGTTGCAGTTGCTGCAGGAGAGTTCCTTCACAGAAAGTAAGTGCAAACTTGACATACTTGTGATTAAGCTTACTTTGGCTGATTATAAAACAATTTTTGTCCTTTACTTTACACCTAAAACCGTCCAACTCTTGTCAGGTTGTTCAGTCGCCATGACCCACAGGCTGAAGAAGCTCTGGCTAAGCGGAGAGGGAGGAGCAGTCCCAATGGGAATCTCATCCGTATGCTGGTTCTCTTCTTCTTGGAGAGCGAGGTAAGACGCAGCTCAGCACATGCTCCTTGTAGTCGTAGTTTAAAAGTATCATAAATCACCAATCATGTATGAAATATGTATTTATCTTCTGGTTATGCTAGTGGAGAAGGCAAATGTGAAACCCTAGATTACTGCAGTCGTCCTAGGATGGCAAAAAGGAATCAGTTTTAGTAGCACGTTCCCTTAATGCCTTCAAAGCCTTTCTTTATCAATATTTAATGTGCTTTTGTGTCTAGCTTCATGAGCATGCAGCATACCTGGTCGACTCGCTGTGGGAAAGTTCTCAGGAGCTGCTGAAAGACTGGGAATGCATGACTGAACTTCTGCTGGAGGAGCCTGTTCAGGGAGAAGAGAGTAAGGCCAGCTCTTTGACTCTCTATTCTTGTTCTCTGTGGATGGCTGTGAAATCCGCCTAAACTACTTCACATCACGTACATCACAGCTTGAAAAGCAGCAGGAAGAGGAATGATGTAATAAAATCTTGTTTCATGAAACTCTATCTCTATTTTATTCTCGTCTTTGTTTCTAACGTCTGCTGATAATTGCCTCCAAATTAGTTTTTTTTTTTTTTTTTTTTTTTACCCTCACTGACTTTTTCTCTCTCTGTAGTGTTGTCAGACAGACAGGAGAGTGCATTGATAGAGCTGACTGTGTGCACCATCCGACAGGCGGCCGAGGCACATCCACCAGTTGGCAGAGGCACTGGCAAACGAGTGGGTTATCTAAAAAAATAAATAAATACTACTTTATTTCCTTATGCATGTTGTAATCTTTAAACAAAAAAAGTTTTCCATTATATTCATGCTTGTAGTTGCTGATGTCCTGTTATCATGCCTGGAAAGTCCTGATGTTGCGTACAGAACACAAAAACTGTAACATCAGTGCATAACAACAATAACCACCCAGTAGGGAAACGGTAATGTCAGACTCTGTGAATATCTTTTTCAGGGATGCGAAAAAGTACTATGGGGTGAGCTCAGTACGGCTATATTTTCCCCAGGGTTGATGGTGACCACTTGAGGGTTCAGGTGGATCAATCAGGATTGTTAAATCTGATGCACCTGCACTTTCTTTTCTCCAATTTATTGCCACTTGAATAAATTGAATTTAGATGCCCTGCATTGTGGACGGATATAGCAGAAAGTCTCTTTTCTACAATTATTTTTTACTTACTTGTGTTTACCTGTATTATAGAAATGTTGTCAGTCTAAAATTTTTCTCTGAAAAACATTTAGATTTACACCAAAAGTGGACTTCAGGCTTATCCTACACATGTTGATTTAAAGGACTATTAAAGTAAGAATCACACGATAGGCGCAGTGAAAGTGCTCTCTCGTTTAATTTGGTTCAGGTACTGAGGGTAGAGAAAAAAAAGATTTGCTGCTGAAGAAAATGATTGTAGGTAAAACCATGCAAAGAGCAATGGTTTATTTATTTAACAAAGCGATCCACATGCACCAGGTGTTTTGCACTGAGAGAGGACACTCCAGAACAGTCATTGGGCAAAAGGTGCTCACTCCATTCTTTTCTTTGTTGCCAGTAAGCGACCATGCATCCCATTGATATATTTTATATAGAGAAAAGGTATTTTTGTTAAGAAAATATTCAGTTTTATGTTACAAAAACACTCATTATCCTTATATGATAAGGCATTCCTGCTTTCGGAGGGGTGTGGCTTTATTGGTGCTTTTTGGTCGTTTAATAATAACTTTTTTGCTTGGAAAAACGATTCAAAAGAATGTTTTGAGGATTTTGTTTTATCCATATTTTCATCTATATTAAGAGTGATTTTATCTTTATTGTAATTTCACTTTTTGTTGCTTTCGAACAGAAAATTAAAAAATGTGATCAGGTAAATAAGAGAAAATAAAAGTTTTGTTTTGTTGTTGTCCTTTGCAGGTCCTGACAGCGAAGGAGAGGAAGACCCAAATAGACGACAAGAATAAACTCACAGAGCACTTCATCATGGCCCTTCCAATGTTATTATCCAAGGTAAGCCTTCACAGGGACAGCTAGAGAGCAGCCAGTGACTAATGACTTACACTAATCCGTTTGTTGTATAAATTGCTCAAAATCTGATTTTTCTATTTACTAAAGTCCAGTTGATTACTTGTCAGTGCAGTCATCAGATGGTAGAGCTGTCCATCTCTGAAAACCTCCTTCTTCGAGCCTTTTAATATTTTGAACTGTGGTCGCTGTGTCCTCAGTACCAGGCAGATGCAGAGAAAGTAGCCAATCTGCTGCAGATCCCCCAGTTCTTTGACCTGGATGTATACAGCGCTGGGCGCATGGAAAAGCACCTGGACGCCTTACTGAAGCAGATCCGGTTAGTGGTGGAGAAACACATCGAGACGGACGTGCTGGAGGCGTGCAGTAAAACCTACAGCATCCTCTGCTCTGAGGAGTACACTATCATGAACCGCGTGGACATCGCTCGCTCACAGCTCATTGACGAGATGACCGATCGATTTGCACACTCTGTTGAAGAGCTGCTGCAGGAGGTATGCTGGGGCAGAAAGGGAGTAATTAGTGAATGATGTTTGCGTAATCTTTGTGTTCTCTTTCAAAAAAGGAGGAATGCCTCGAAAATCAAGTTTGGTGGCGTTGTTGTAATGAAAATATCCCTACAGGTTTTTACTGTCAAATTCTGGCAGATAATGTGTGCTGTAATATGTTGCGTTAAACCATAGATGAGCCCAAACTAATCTCAGCTTCTCTTCAAGAACTTTACTATAAGAAGGTAGAAGAACGGCATTTTGAAGAATTTTGCTATTGGTTATTTTTAACTGGAGCTGAGGAAAACCAGACAAACGGAAAACTCTACTGTATAAGAGAATCGCCTCTGTGTATTAGTGTTTTACTTTTCAGACAAAATATTCATTAAGTTGACATTTGAGATCGACTCAACTATTTCTTATTGCTGATTATTGCATTTACTGAATTCATCAATGGTAAAACTGTAAAAAAAAAAATCAATATCTTTCCTTGAAAATGTAGCTCCTTAACTCTGAGATTTCCAAAAAAGCTGCCAGCATCAAATCCTGCATTTTCCATAAGGTTATGAGTTCAAACAGGGTTCCTTCACACTCTGGAAAACTACTTTTACTTTTACTTCAAGTCTGGATCAGTAGGAAAAAATAGATTTTAGTATGGGTGAAAAGTGAGTATGGGTCTCTAGAAGTTATTCCAATGTCAACAAAAAAAAGAAAATATTCCTTTACCTAAGCAATGTTAGCAAGATGGGAACCGATGGTGACATTCACACTGCAGGTCTTATTGCTCAATTCTGACTTAAATTTTTTTTTTAATTGATTAAATGTTTTGTGTGGTTCACAACTCAACGCGACAGCAAACACGCTACAGTGTGAACAGTTCACCGGCCTCAAGTGCCCCCCACACAACGTGCTCTGTTTACGGAAGTAAAAATGGCTGCTACAGATGTTAGTTTATGTTCATGCACTAAATCTTCACTAATCAAATCTAACACCTCACTATCTGTCTATTGACTGGCCCAGTCTCCAGTATCCACCATGTTTGTTCAAGCGTTTCTTTCCTCCGGCATAGATTAGTCACATCGGATTTAATGCAACATGACCATTCAGACTGCCGTTGTTTTCAAAAACATCAGATATGTATCAGATTTAGTGCCACATATGAAAGTCATATGGGTTGGATTTGAAAAAAATCGGATTTGTGCCGTTTAGACTGTCATAAGAAAAAAATCAAATGTGATTCGCATATGGGCAAAAAGCCTGCAGTGTGAATGGAGCTAAAGGCACACCTTGATGATGCTTTTCTCATTTTTTACTGTTGGAAATCTTTGCAGTTTTTCAGTGGCTTTAAAACCTTTCTGACATCCAGTTGTTGTAGTAGTAGACTACCTAATCAGAAGCCAGCCTCAACAAACACCACAAAAAAGATAAACCCCAACCATGTCGACAATGTCATAAAAACTGAGTATTGAGTGTGGGAAAAGTGTGGAATTTAAAGAGGTGAAAATTCGCTGTAATGCATTCAGTCGTCATTTTATCTGCTGAAATCTTCGCTCTCTAAGCCTGATTCAGTCACAGACCCGACATGTCTCCTTGTTCCTTTTTTCTAGTTTTATTCTTTTAATATTTTTACAATAAGTCCTCATGAGTGTTTTGTCTCAAGTGGGTTAGTGGGTTTTTTGTTTTTTCTTTGACTGGTGTTGACGTAAACCAGGTGTAGTCACATGTATTTGTTGTTATGCAGGGTGAAGAAGCAGACGACGATGACATCTACAATGTTCTGTCTACACTTAAGCGACTCACAGCTTTCCACAAGTAAGATCTACTACTAAGCACCTTGAATTACCTTGTTGTTGAAAGTATGCTATACATATAAAATTCCCTTGCTGTGCCTTAGTTACTTGCATTTCTTTAAACTGATACTAAGAATGATTTTAGAGTTGATTGATATAAAGATCAGATACATATTTAAACCTAAAGCTCCAGGCTGTACCACAAACATCGACGACGATCTCTTTGAGATCTGCTGCTTCTTGTCGTTTCCTTTTTCAGCGCTCACGACCTAACGAGGTGGGATTTGTTCGGGAATTGTTACCGGCTGCTGAAGGCAGGCATAGAGCAGGGCTCCATGCCAGAGCAGATCGCTGTGCAGGCCCTGCAATGCTCTCACTACTCCATCCTGTGGCAGCTGGTGAAGATCACCGAGGGGGTTCCCAGCAAGGTGATCTCAAGATCTCGGCTTTATCTTTAAGCACAGGCTTGGGAGTTAGGGGTATAGTATGTGAGGACTTATGGGTCATCTAAATAAGTGATTTAACAGCTACCATAATAAAGTGGCAAAAAAAAGTGAAAAGGTAAATTCTTGAAAGGTTTATGTTTTTATTCACCCAGTATCTGTTCAGTACGTACATTTTACTCTAGACTTATTTAAACGTGTGGAGGAAAGACCAACATTCAGCTCAGATTATGTATTGCTATTTACATGACCAAATTATTTAATTAAAGCTAAACATGGTATGAAATAAATCAGATTAATAAATTAATAAAATTAAGACATTTTTATGAAAACAAACGATTAACAATTTTTATGTAATTAATTACAGGCTAGCTGTGAATTAATCACAATTAATCATGTTAATTAACATTCCTAAATACGGCTGAAAAAGTAAAACTTTCTGTGTAGAGGACAAAACCAGAAGCTGTTCCTTTTTTTAAGGAAATGCAGGAGAAATGCATGGAAAGTTTGAACTCCACTGTCACATTTACACATGACCCTTTTCATCTATAACCTATTCATCTTTTAGCCAGTTGCTAAGGCAAACTAACTGGTTAACATTTTCTGAATGTAAAGCTGAGCGTTTCTTATTAATATTGGACAGCCCTGAGCATCCTCTTCATGGGACTATCCTACAACAACAGTGTCTTCAGTCAGAGGCTACTCAGTTTCGCTGCAACACAGACTGCTACAGGAGATCCTGTCTGCCCACAGCCATCAGGACTTACAACAACTCTTTGAAGAATCAAATAGTATGAGATGCAAAAACTTAATTTCTCTCTGGGAGCAATAAAGTTTTTTTTTTTTATTGAATTTTTCTGAACAATAGAGGGATTATTTATCAACAACAAACCTTTACATTACTCCCTGGTTCCCATTGTTTTGTGGATGCAGTTATCTTGCAGCTCCATTGTTGGTTAACTATGTTAGCTTGTCTGTTAGCCAAGGTTTACCTGATGTTATCGCTGCAGATTGTTGCATTTTTCATCATCAGCTCGTTCCAATCGCTTCTTCTGGTAGCTTGGAACCGAAGGCGTCTTTTGTTTGCCTTGAAAGGGACAAGTCAATGGATCACACGTTTGTTGTTTTTATCCAAGCGTCCAACAGCACAAGACATAATCCCGACTCTTTCTGCAGAGTACACGCGCAGCAGAGCAGGGAGTGACGTACACAGATAATGCCTCGATGTTCCGCGACTGAGAAGAAACATTCACATGGAACGACGGATGCAGTTGGGGTCAGCCATGCTTGTTTCCGTGACGAGCGAGAACTGAAAGCAGCGCGGGTTGAATTGTGTTTAAACAGGGCGGGTCGTTATGTGCATGCGTTAATTTTAATTAATCGCGTTAACCGTAACCAAATTAACCGACCTGCGTTAACGCTTTCATTTTGACAGCCCAAATAATTTTATATAACAAATGCTAACATTTAAGTAACAATGATTCCTCACTGATGTGTTACTGGTAATGTATGAGGAATAAAGCTAAATCGAACATGTTTCTGAGCTGCTGGGCAGGATATCGATTGTTCTTTGTAAGTAAACCTAATTCAGAGAGTTGTATTGATTTCTGTTTAAGTGCTTTGTGTTTCTGACACTTTATCAATTACGTTAATCTCCCCCGCATTTAGGATGACCTCTTGGCTCTCAGGAGGGTGGTGAAATCCTTTCTCGCCGTATGCCAGCAGTGTCTGTCCAACGTCAACACGCCTGTTAAAGAACAGGTGAGAGATGCGGTTCTTGTCTACTTTGAGCTGCGATATGTGGTTTAGTCTTGTTTTGGTTTTTATTTAAGGCAGATTTGTCTCTCTCCTTCAGGCGTTTATGCTTCTCTGTGACCTGTTGATGATATTCAGCCACCAGCTGACTACTGGGGGGAGGGAGGGTCTCCAGCCGCTGGTGTTCAACCCAGACGGTACCCTGCAAAACGAGCTGCTAAACTTTGTCCTGGATCACGTCTTCATCGACCAGGATGATGAAAACCAGAGTATGGGTGAGGATGTCTCAGCATGTTGCTGTAAAACCACAGGTCTCCTAGGATTTCTGCAACATTTGTTCGACTTCCCCGTTAATCCATCTTCTTTCTAAATCTATTTTTAGAGGGAGACGAGGAGGACGAGGCCAACAAGATTGAGGCTCTCCATAAGAGGAGGAATTTGCTCGCAGCTTTCTGCAAACTCATCATCTATGACATCTTAGACATGCCTGCTGCTGCTGATATCTTCAAACACTACATGAAGGTGTGTTGATCTGCTCACATTAAAATGTATATAACAAGCAAGCGTTTCTCTCAGGATAATGCTGTGTTGTTGGGTCTTGTTTGCCTTGGGAGAAAAACAGGAAATAGAAGTGAATTTTATCCTTTTTTATGTATAAAAGAATGAAGCTAGTGAGAATTTGCTGCAATAAGTTCATGTTTTTGTCTGTTTCCTTTCTGTGCCTCAGTACTACAACGATTATGGAGACATCATCAAGGAGACACTCAGTAAAACGAGACAGACGGACAAGATTCTCTGTGCTAAAACACTCATACTCAGTCTACAGCAGGTGAGACGCAGACGGTCTCAAAGTGGCGCGCACCTCCTCTGCTTTCAGATTTGGGGCCATCCTCCAGAGCCCACCCACAAACATGTCCGTTCTCCTCTGTGTTGCAGCTGTTCAATGAGCTTCTGCAGGATCAGGGTCCCAATCTGGATCGGACGTCATCCCACGTGAGCGGCATCAAGGAGCTGGCCCGCCGCTTCGCTCTGACCTTCGGCCTGGATCAGATCAAGACCAGAGAGGCTGTCGCAACGCTGCACAAGTACGATTCTGACTCCTCCCGTCTGTCATTAAAGTGGGATAACTTGGAGATGCACCAATCAGTTGGCCAGAGATCGGAACCAGACCGTTTTTTTTTTTCCTTGACTGGCTGTGATCAGTGGTTCTTATTCTTCAATTTCATCAAAATTAGAAACTCCAGCCAATTTTGGTCTCAGCTAACAGCGGGTACTTTTTAATAAAAGGACAAGCGTGTTAACCTTGATGCATAGATTGTAATAATTTTATTCCATTAGTTTTGGTTTTATTGAAAGTTACTGCCTCTTAAAGAACATCCAACAATGTTTCTAAAAAAGAAAAAAACTGAACCAGCAGGTCAGCCTTAAAAGAAACCCAGAAATCATCGATATTGGCCAAGAAAAGTTGGATCGGTGCATCTCTGTGACTGCTTCATCTCAGCTGGATGATGAACTGGAAATAAACTTACATAATTAAACCAAGTTCATCATGTATATTTGCTGCTTTATGACCTTTTTTCCTTGTTTTTCCTGATTCTGATCATTGTTAACCTTTCACTTTTTTGTCATGTCAGGGATGGAATAGAGTTTGCATTTAAGTATCAAAATCCTCGAGGATCAGAGTTTCCTCCCATCAATCTGGCCTTCCTGGAGGTCCTGAGCGAATTCTCCTCCAAGCTAATACGGCAAGACAAAAAGACAGTGTAAGTATTCCCTTTGATTTATTTAATTGTATTCATTTTTTGGCAAAACTAACATTCTTAAAAAGCTCGAATTGTCAATTGATTCCGGCTCCTCAGTCACTCTTACCTGGAAAAGTTCATGTCGGAGTCGATGTCGGAGCGTCGGGAGGACGTGTGGCTGCCACTGATCTCCTACAGGAACAGTCTGCTGACGGGCGGCGACGAGGACCACATGTCCGTCACGTCAGGCTCCAGCAGCAAGACCGGCTCGGTGCGCAGCAAGAAGGGGCGGCCGCCGCTGCACAAGAAGCGCATCGAGGGTGAGCGTCGAGCTGAGCGTGACTTGGTGTGTTTAAAGCAGAGGGACGGGCTCGTCCTTACTGTAAAGCTTTGTGCTCGTTTTTTGTTTTGTTTTTTTAGAGGAGAGCAGCGTGGAGGGCTCATGGATGATAAGAAATGACACGCTTCAGACGCCGAGTGCGCTGCAGACGCCTCAGCTCACCTCAACTGTTCTCAGAGAGAACAGACCCGCTGAACATATGCCGGATCCGGACTCGGAACCAGGATCGGAGAACGACTATGTCCACAAGTGCGTTTGTTTACATACTGTTCATGAATGACACTTTATAAAACAATCTTGCTCATTCACAAGATAGAGCTTCGTTATTGAGTTTGAAGATGACTACATGTTTTATATTGTAATAAAGTCGAGTCTCTGTCCTCCAGTCCTCAGATGCAGATGTCATGGCTCGGCCAGCAGAAGATGGAGGAGGTGAACAGAAAAGACAGAACGAGCATGAACTACATCAAGTCGCGCAGCAATCAGGGTGTTCGGCAGACTGTGTAAGTATGCGTTCAATTTTTCACCGAATTCAAACGCTGTTCCCGTTTTTAAGCGTCTCTTTCTCCTCCAGTCGCGGGTTGATGGAGGACGACGCCGAGCCGATCTTCGAAGACGTGATGATGTCATCGCGAGGCCAGTTGGAAGATATGAACGAGGAGTTTGAAGACACCATGGTGATCGACCTGGTCAGTAAACACAACTCGGCCCGTGAACTGCATTTGGTTATCAAGGATGAGAAACGTGTAGATTTACCGAAGCAGAGAGATTGAGACATCATCTGTAAGCATGGAGCTGGGACCTAAACGCAAAGTAGCAACATAAAAAGAGTGACTTTTTTTTATCTTTTCCACTGACTATTAACATTGAAATGAGGACCACACTTTATATTGAATTCTTTAGTAGTGTTAGGATCACGTTTTGTTTCTTACCCATTAAACTGCATTAGTGTGATTATTGAAGGGGAATTATCAGACTAAGAATCTTGATATATGAATAGAGTTAAATAGTTTTACCTTTAATCAAGCAAAACAGATGTGTATCTGTCTCCAAGTCATTCAGAAGTTGTTCATTTTACTCATTTTTATTTGAGACTTTTGGGTTGAAAGAATAAATAAGCCTGATTTCTTAGGGCTTCATTCATTCTCTCTTGTGCAGATGGATTAGTTAGTAATTAATACATTTACCTTTAGCTTCATAAATTAGTATTGGTGTTGCTGTTTACCTTTTAAATGATTAACAAATTAACTATTATTTCACTATCCTGCAATGGTATGACCCTTTTCTGTCTTTTCAGCCGCCATCAAGGAACAGACGTGAAAGAGCGGAATTAAGACCAGACTTCTTTGATTCTGCAGCAATGATAGAAGATGAGTCGGTACGTCATTTTAAAACATATTTTGAAATTGTGCAACAACAAAAAAGTAGCATTTACCTTGTGAGAGGGGATGGGGTGGTGCACTCTTTACTGAAATTGGTCAGAAGCTCATTTTTTAAAAGCGTCTTTGATATCATGTTGCACATTATTTCTGACTCCATATTTAAACAATATGTTGGGAAATATAAGATTATGAAGTTCTAATTAGTCTTTTTATTACTTTGGTGGCCATAAGTGTTGTTAATCGCAGCAAAGTATAATGTCGCGTAATGTTTATTTTACATTTATTCTTGATTGTTGCCATAATGAAGAAAAAATGCCTAAATAAAAAGCTTAATACCTGTAATTCTTTTGCCAACAAATTGAACAAAAATGATAAAAACAGTAACTTCTAATAATTTTTGAAGACATAAAATTTGGCATAAATTTATTGTATAAATTGTTTTATTTTTTTTTACAGAAATGTATGTAAAAAAAAATTCTATTTTGTACATTAGATTATCATACATTTTCTAATATTTTTGTGTATTTTGTAAAATCAAAAGGTATCAAATTAGAATTTCTGGTAATGATTATGATCTGTAAATATTAAAGAATACAATAAATGAATTTTGAAAATAATTGTACAATAGTGATATGCAAAGATTTTAGGAAAATAAAGAGGAGAAAAATGTTCAAGTGGGAAAATTTTTTAAATGTAGCTTAATTGAAAAATAAGTTTGACTTAAATCTGACAGGCTAATAAAAAAAAAGGTATTAAAGTGCCCCTGGCATGAAATTCCCCGCGACGTTTGGGCCCTTTTAGTCACACTTTAAGTACCTTAATACTGTATCAAAGGATCGTTAGCCGTAGCTCAGCCTTGTTGTAGAATTGCAGCCCCTATTAGGAGGCCCTTCTTTTAGCATTAGCACAGAACGACCGAGTTTTGGTGGGCGGGGCCCAAGCCATGCGCCTCTATTGTCAAATGAGTCTCTAATGTCCGCATCTGATGAAACATTGACACACATGCATTTGTGCACCACAAACTGCCCAAATTCCAATATTATGTATGAAATATAATTAGGTTTAGGCCTAATTATATTGTGTGTTGAACAATAATCTGTTTACAAATTACAGGCCTAATAAAATATTTGATCATCCATCCACACATCCATCCGTCCTCATTACGTCTTTAGCTTCACCGACAGTAATGGCTCAGTTATCGGCGACTATAACTATGTAATGGCGTTTCAATTTGATCCGGAATCTGATCCGGACAGCGAGGCACCTTAGGTATGAAGAGTGGATTGTACCATGGATAGGCTAACCAGACAAAGGAGAAGGCGCAGCCTAACCTCACATCGCCGCCTCAACGACTGAAATTGCAATGGGATTTTACTTTGGCTGCTAACGTCAGATGGGCAGTGACGTGGCGGCGACGTCATGGAGTGAACGTCTACTGGCGGCGATGTCACGGCGGCGTACTTCAGAATTGCGTGTCAAATTATAATCGTGTCTCACCTGACGTCGCCTGATGAACGTGTCTCACCTGACGTCGCCTGATGAACGTGTCTCACCTGACGTCGCCTGATGAACGTGCTCACCTGATGTCGCCTGATGAACGTGCTCACCTGATGCCGCCTCATGAACGTGTCTCACCTGACGCCGCCTCATGAACGTGTCTCACCTGACGTTGCCTCATGAACGTGTCGCACCTTTTTATTAATCCACTTCCTCTTAAGGATTCCAAACCTAACCTATAAATACATGTTTCCCCACTCAATAAATTCTTTAAACTCAATACCCCATTTTTTAACTTTTAACTTTTCTTCTAACGTCTTCCTGTTTTCTATATACCTTGTGCAAACACATATTACATGATCCGCCGTTTCCCTGTCCTCTCCAAAATCACATAAACCTGTCGAAGTTTTTACGCAGCCTCAAGAACGTCTCAATGTTCAACCGCTTGGGGTTATTTTTTTTCTCCTAGTAGGCTATTCTACAATTACAGAGGAGTTTAACATTCAGTTTGAAATTGTATTGACATTTAGATATCCAAAATGAGACTTTTTGAAATAACTGTAGGCATAAGGTGTTTTAATCTGTAGCCTCTGCGTTAAAGAATCGTTATGATTTAACAACTGCACCATTAACACTGTTTTAAATGATTAACATTTCATCTGATTTTGATTTAAAAAATACTGTTGATACTCTTAAACATGGACGTATGACTTTATCTTAGTCGACAGAGGACGGTTTACTGTCAGGCAATTTATTACCCTTCTTAAATTCACAAATTACTGTGGATATTATTATTAAATAGCCATGTCTGCACAGTGCTTACCATTGACTTGTGTTGGCAGTGTCCAACTGAAAATTGCAAACAGGGGTTTAGAATGCAAGACAGCTTTGTTTCATTGCATCCCAATTCACATTAACCAAAAAATAATAATTTGTATAGCTCTTTCCATCAACCTTCTGTTGTCCAAAGTGCTTTATAAACATAAAACATCACAAGAGCTAATCACATTCAAGCAGTTACAGTAAAATACAGGAAAATGGATAAGTAATAAAAATAAAACATTAAAAAGATAAATTATTAACAGAATAGAATAAAATGTGTCACTGCATTGTGTGTTATTATAAGCCATCCTGAGTACATGGGTTTTAAATTTAGCTTTAAAAATCTGCAGATCCGAGAAGAGACGCAGATCAGATGCCAACTTATTCCATAGGTTCAGAGCAGCAACTGAGAAAGCTCGGTCACGTCAATGTTTACATCTTGATGTGTGTACATTGAGTAGAAGCTGGTTGGATGATCTTAAAGCTCACTAACAATGAGAAACTCTGATAAATAGAGTGGTGCTTGTCTGTTGAAGAGTTTTAAAAACAAATATTAAGGGCCAGCTTCACCTTCAGGGCTTACTCGAGTATATCTTTTTTTTACTTTTGTTGCTGATATTTATTGTATAAATAAAGTATTGTTTTAAACAATATTAAGACAATTTAACTAATAAAATGCACATAATTTGAAGATCGTGGAAAATAAGATAAATTCTACTAGATGGATAAAATAAAGGTAGAGGTTAGTTTTTTAGAGGATGAGGCAAACACTATCGGATCAAATCAAACTTTATTTATAAAGCGCTTTTCATACAAGAAGTTGCATCACAAAGGGCTTTACAGATTAAAATGACCCCACAGTAAACCACCTTCCCTTCCCTCCCACACAGATTTAAAAGCGTGGTCACAGTTATATCCCCCTCCCCCCAACCCATCTCCCATGCACACACAGTTAAAAGAAAAAGTAAAAAAGGACATTGGGCCGAGTGTAGATGAACCATGCAAGGAAACGCCGTCAGAGGAGCCATCTGCCCCGGCAGCGGTAGACCAACAGCAGCAGACGAGGCACCGACACAGGGCACCCAGTGGAGGCAAGGCCAAGACCCCCACCTCCACCCAAGCTCCACCTGGAGAGCACCCAGCCAGCCACAGCCGACCACCGCTCCCGGGGCAGAGAGCTCCCACAGAGGAAACACTGGAACGGGGATTAAGATAAATTCAAGTATAAAAATAAACAGTAAATTAATGTGCTAAGATTAAATAGTAAAACTGATAAAAAATATAATCATATAAAACATGTAGAGCAATTAAACAAGCAGTAATAAATAATAATCAGTTAAAAGCTAGGCAAAAAAGGTGAGTCTTGAGTCTGCTCTTAAAAACATGAACGTCTCCATGGCCCTGAGGTCCTCTGGCAGCCTGTTCCAGAGGTGAGGGCCATAAAACTGGAAAGACGCCTCGCCATGCGTGTGTCCTGAGTTTTGGGGTGACAAGGAGACGGCTGCCAGAGGAGCGCAGAGACCGTGAAGGTTTATATGGTAAAGAGGGAGCATATACAGGTTAAAAAGCGCTGGGCCTAAAATCAAACCCTTGTATTGCTATCCTATTTAGGACCTTTTCTGGCATACGTGTGTGTGTGTACATGTACAGCTATACTTGTGTGGACCAACCTTTGACAGGCCACCAGCATTGTGTGGACATTTGTAGTTGTGAGGACATTTGCCTGGTCCCCACAATGTTTAACAAGCGATTAAACTCTACTAGTTATTTTTAGAGGTATGGTGTGAATTAGGTTAAGGTTAGGGTTAGGCATGTATCACTAATAGTTAGGTTTAGGGAAAGTGTCTGGGTTAGGCATAGTAAAATCAATGGAAGTCAATACAATGTCAACACAAGTATAGCAAGACGTGCGTGCGTGTGTGTGTGTTCTTGTATTGCTATCTTATTTAGGACCTTTTCTAGTGGAATACCTTTTCTCATGTGTGCGAGAGATGCGTGAGTGACAGACATGAAAAGAGAGCAGGGAATGAATGCGCTGCGTGTTTTAAATTGCATAAAAATGAAAAACGAAACGCAATATGTGACGGTCGGTGTTGAATCTGTGGCGGTCGGAGTTTAATATCATGTTTGGGAAACACTGGTATAAAACAGCTGAAGGACATTATTGCGGAAATATAGGCTACTTACTTTTATAGGGATATTTGCTGGTTCATGGAGAGTTGGTATTGATCCTGGTAAAAGTTTAAGACTGTATTGTCCCAAGTTAATAAAGCATCCATCAGAGAAATGTTTGCCACAAACGACCACGCTTCGAGAGTCGGTTGGGTACATTCCCTGCATAAATAAAATCCATCCACAAGCTTTTCAGTGGCTTGGAAGAGGGGAGGACAGTGTCGATGCGGTCTGGACTCCATGCTGTCGGTTTGTTGTTTGCCTTTTACCGTAGCTCTCGTTGTTTAGATTGTAATAGGCGCCGCGGGGGGAGGGACTTGGAGAGTTTAGTTCAGAGAAGGGGGTAATTGGCTGGAACTCAGTGACGACATATGCTGAAACGTGAGGTCATATGCCGAGCTTCAAAACAGCCCGTTTCTGAGTGCTAATTTCACTATGTAGGCAGACACACCCGGGGACAAAGGAAACACTAATCAGTCGTTTTAACCCCTTAGGGGACATAGGCAGGCTGGGGAAACTAACAAATATGACCAAAAAACTCAAAAACTGCTAATTTCATGCCAGGGGCCCTTTAACTCTGAAATATATAGTATTGTCCATTTATATCACATTTTATAGATCTGGAGGTATTTTAAATCTGTTATTTTTGTTCCATTTGTTGGCATATGAAGGATTTTATTGAGGCTTTTAACTATGGAGGTATCGGTCTTCAATAATCTGGAGGGTTTATTGATTTTTCTGTCTATTTTTCCAGGGATTCAGCATGCCTATGTTCTGATCAGGAAAGTGTTCATATCACGAGTTCAGATTCGTAATGAGGAGTAAATTGAAGAGCGGGGCGGTCCGGGATGCCTACACCTGGACCCCCTAACAATCAAACTCTTTACAAAGAAAAACAACAAACTGTGTTAAAGTGTTCAAGTATGTCTATGTTTCACTGAGACATGATGGAAGGATGCTTGTCAAGCGGATCAGCACCGGCTGGAACCAATCTGGAAGGGAGGATCCACTCTGCTCGCTCGCTCTCTCTCTCTCACCCAGACCGGAGGTTCTGCAGTCGGAATTATTCAAGAACTTCGTCCCATTCGTGTTCTTCCTCCTCTTCCTCTGCAGCCTGTCGTTTAGCTCTCGTCAGTGGTGGTCCCGATGGTGCTCTGGCTTTTAAACCCAGTTTTTACACTTCCTGTTACAGCGATGCACAGATTTTAGCCTCCGCTCATGGTTCTCTGTACAGCCCACCCCCCTTCCTTCCTTCTTTTGGTGTTGCACTGCAGTCCTTCTGGTTGAAACAAACATAAACAGGATGTCCCTACTAAATGTTCCACTTCTTTGGTGTTAATCACTGGCCTCTCCCCTGCTGTCTGCTCGCCATCTCTTGTATGTGGTGTTTGACGTGCGTGTGAAGTGTCGGTGATGATGATGGCCGAGTAGTGACACACCTAGACAAGAGATCAACAGCTCTCAGCTGACCCAGAGGAAGTTTAGGCGCTGAACAAGCATACCGAGGCTTGTTGGACTGCGAGGAGCAGAGGAAATCCCCCCCCCCCTACTGTTTCACACTCTCTAGATAACTTTTTAAAGTAAAAACATTTTAAAAAAATATAATAAACATATTTTCAACTCTGTAGCTTTAGTACTAAAGTTTTAAATCAAGTGTTTTGTCTGTTTGTACAGTTTTTTTTTCTTGAATACGTATCATGTTTGTTGCCAAATTGTGGCCTACATACTTAAAAGTATATTCCACCCCACCCGTTAAGGTGGTTACCATAGATACCAGCTTCTAGGCGCTGCATCGTCTGATTGTAATTGCCACTCAAGTATCAAAGCAGAATATCTGTGCCGTTCCATCATCCAACAGGTCAAAAAGGAGCGGCTTACATTTTTTGCACCCGCATTCAGTGTTGATGGATCCTAGAAGTTCTTGATTTTGTTGTTGATCATTGTTCATATCCAGTGCAGTGATGGATCTTTTGTCTGGCAGATGTGTTTTGAATGTGTTCTGAATGTTCTCAGCCATACCTTTTACTCGTCCCTCTTTTGGGTCAACAATCACTTTTCAGCCTCCTTTCGCTGTAAATAGAGATGACCGGATCTTTTTTCTGCCGTGCAGTTGACATCAGTCACCCCAACATACTCTAAAAGCCTGTTTTTTTTTTTCTTCTGTGATCTTAAATTGTTTTTAATAAAATAAAATCTGTAATCAGTTTATGAACAAATGTGTGTCTCTTGTTCTCTTTTTCTTGTCTCCAAGTTGGAACAGTAGGTTAGGAAAAGAAAAGTGCAAACTGTACCAATGCCCCAGTTTTACTAGCAGGTTGGAAGACTACCTCTGAATTGAGGCCCATTTTGTTCTGCCATGTCAGCTAGGTGGATGCAAACTACAAACATGGCTGTGCATCTAAAATCATACCAGACAAAACGAGTATAATTCAGAGTGCACCACAACTACTCCGGAGGAGCTGCAGAGATCCACAGCTGATGGGATGAACTGCTGACAGGGCAGCTATTAGTAGTGAATGCCACAAATTAGGTTTTCATGGAGAAGTGGCAAGAAGAAAGCAACTGTTGATAGAAATCTTGCAAGGGACACATGGAAGAAGGTTCTCCAGAGATGAGACCAGAACTGAACGTACTAACAGGAGCACGGCAGTCTAGGCATACCATTCCCACATTGAAACCTGGTGGTGGCAGCATCATCCTGAGCAGAGGCTCATGTTTAGCACCTGACCCTGAACATATAACAGTGCAGATCAAAGCATACTCATGTCAGAATGCATTATAAGCCAGGTATGAGTTGGCAGTGCAGCATATTTGAATTTCACACTCACTACCAAATTTGACTATTTGAAACCACCTAAAACTGCAAATGTTTGTTATATATCATCTTGGAAAACTAGATTAGACGTTAAACACTGGTTAAAATAAGAAAGCCATACATTGAGACGATTTATTTTACAGAGGGAGCCAGAGAGAGAAGGCACTGTTTGGACTTTCATGACCTGAATGAAAGACAATGTATTTTAAAGAATAACTATACTAAATACAGTACACTGACAAACTCTGTAGAGGACAAAAAGCCCGGTTTTTATAATTATTGCAAAAAAAACTGTCTGGATACAGTTTTGTTCGAAAGCAGTTGATAACAGCCAATATTGCTCCTGCTTGAATGTTTATTTATATCCAAAACTTGTACATCACTAACTTCCTGACTTTTAGTCCTATAGGTGGCACCAAATCCAAATAAAACTGGATTTATGGGAGAGGAGCAACAGAATAAAATCTTGGATCTCGCTGCTATCAGTGGAGTGGTAAACGAATGACTACCATCTGTATGGCAGGCTTCCTGAGGAATCCCTGCAGTTCATCTGGATGTGGTAAAAATCAGGTGCTTTTCCCATCGTGTTGCTGCGCAGCCGGGCTGGAAGTGTTTCACAGAGGAATGTTGGCGTGCTTCTTCCACGGATTGGCCTGCTTCTTGCTGGCCAGCACCTCCAGATCGCTGCAGATCTTCCTACGGGTGGTTGCGGGCTCGATGATGTCGTCGACAAAACCTAAAGAGAGCAGCGTTCAGACGGAGATGTGAGCAGTTTAAACACAATAGACTGGAGATAAAGAACACGTGTGTTTTGTAGACAGCAGATTCACCTCTAACGGCAGCTGGGAAGGGGTTTGCAAACGTATCCACATATTCAGCTTCTGCCTCCGCCTGGTTTTCCTTTCCTCTGAAGATGATCTGAACAGCACCCTGTGAAAACAGAAAGCAGTGAGTGGACACAAGAAATAAAAAATTAAAAAAGCCAAAGGGACAGAGATAAAAGTGTTTGAACCTTGGCACCCATGACGGCAACTTCAGCCGTTGGCCAGGCATAATTCACATCTCCCCTTAAGTGTTTGGAGCTCATTACATCATAGGCACCTCCATAAGCCTAGAAACGAAGACAAAAACACAATACCAAAGCTAAGAATGGCAATTATTTTACATTTACATTATTCCATAACATTCCTGCGGTTCTGGAGTTCCCAGTTCTTTTTACCCGACTTTAAAGTATACATACAGAAGTTCATTGTGAATTTACTCCAGACTTTAAATATGACACCTGACAGAGGGCTAGATGGACACAGTGACAAATGGAGCAAAGGACCGAAGAAGAAACTGATGGACAGATGGAAAGACAAACCAATCCCTGGACAAATGTACAAACAGATGGATCTTTTAGACAACAGGATAGGCTATAAAGTCTGGAAATCAAACTCTTTTTCTAAGAGTCTGCTTTGGTTATCCCGACATATCCGGATAAATATTTAGAACATATTCCTGACTTTATCCAGCCTGTATAGGAACCTTGGTTGCTAAACCTGCAGCCTGGGAATTTCACCAGGTTAGCAGCCACATTGCTTTTGTTTCCCTCACCCAGAGCTATTTTCTATACACGCATGAGAGATTCTGTAAAACACACCTTTCTGGTGATGATGGTTATTTTTGGCACTGTGGCCTCTGCGTAGGCGTACAGCAGTTTGGCTCCATGTCTGATGATGCCTCCATACTCCTGAGCGGTACCTGGTGGGAGCCATCACTACAGTTTAAAGGGATGTCAGTGCATTTTATTTGCACAACCGTCTTACACCTCTCATGTAGGAATAAGCAAACAAGTACAGTTTCCCAGGATACCTGGCAAAAAACCTGGGACATCCACGAACGTGATAATGGGAATGTTGAAGGCGTCACAGAAGCGAACAAAACGAGCTCCTTTCACAGAGGAGTTAATGTCCAAACACCCTAATGAACAAGACAGACACGTCACAGACTGGATAAATCAAACTATCCACCCAACTGTCAGCTTTCTCGCTTCTTCTGAACTCACCAGAAGCTACTTTGGGCTGATTACCCACAATCCCCACGGTGCGGCCGTTCATTCTGGCAAATCCCACCACAATGTTTTTGGCGTAGTTGGGCATGATCTCAAAGAAGTCCCTCTCGTCCACGATCTAAGCAGAGTGTGTGTTGGAAAGCTTTTACTACGCTTTGCATAAATAAAATCTCACGCGTTGCTGTGTGTTTGGGCACATACTGCGTGGATGATGTCCAACATGTCGTAGGCTTTCGTTGACTCAAACGGGACGATGCTTTCCAGTGACTTCACCAGGCGATCGCTGGGGAAAGAAATGACAAAGGTTGAAATGCAGTCCCACAGCATGATACTGCCACCAAAGCTCACTATGAGGATTGGTGTGCTCAGGCTAAGGTTTGTTGGCTTTGTAACATTTTTAATTAAGGTTCATATTGAACATTGCCTCTCGAGGTATGTCAGTATCGTCCTGGGTAATTAAAGAAATACATTTTTTATATCATATTTAAAAATAGCAAAGTTGAATCACAAGATAAAAAGTAAAGAAAAAAAAGGTTAAAACAGAAATATTAAAATTAGATATTTAGACAGCTAAAACAAGTAGACACCAGTGTTTTTTATTCCAGTGATGCAGATGTCTATACCGTATGACAGAACCAGATCCAGTGGGACCTTTTTCATGAGTTGGATTACTCACCCACTGAGTTACATAACAAGAATCAATAAGGGCAAGAAAATCTTCCACCGGAGGTCCAGCCACACAACAACCATGTATAATAACCTCCCCAATAAGTCAGCAAACTGTTATAATCCTTCCTGGTCTATAACAAAGGTGTCAGATTCCAGCAACAAAGATTAGATTTGAATACTGAAGCTGTCCCATCATCCTACAACTACTTGGAGCAGCCAAGAGGTCACGGAAACAAGAGGCCTATCAAGGCTAAAGCCAAGTTTCTGTCAGAAACATAAAATCCAGCTCAGATAAAGTGAAGAAGAAATTTAAAATGAACGATTTGTTAGCCAGCAGTCTGGTGTTTAATCAGCTCATCTGCAGCTTGATCAAATTAGAATCAGAAGCGAGTTCTAGCAGGAGAAAGCTCTTTCAGTTCACTTCGCCACTGTGGATCTGTGTTGACTGCCGGGGAGAAGGATCCTTATCTAGGGAAACAGAGCCGAGAGGGTGGATCCAGCGACATCTGGATGTGAACAGGTGCCGAGAGGAAATCCAGACAGTCCAACAGATTTCAGATAAGTCTTGAAGCGTATCAGAACATGACCACGTTTCCCATGTCTTCGGGAGGTACCTACGGGGTAAAGGTGACTGGTCTGGTCTGAGACTGCCTACTTAGTTTGTGGTTTATCTGGCCAACAACTGGGAAGCATTTGGGAATCATAGAAGAGAAAAGCAGAGCAGAGAAATATAACAACAAACACCAGACCGGATAACCAGAAGGGATGGCTCGTCGAACCCACTGGTTCCATCACACCAAGGAACAGAGTTGGGGGTGAAGATGACATTGATACACCTCAGAGGAGGCAAAAGAGGTATTTCCCAAGCCATCCTGGTGTACAACGTTCAGTCGTCGATCAGATGATTGCATAACATACACATTGATGCAGCAGAAGGCTCCCTTTGTTTGATATGATATGCAAAAGGCCAAAATGGAACTCCTTTTACACCAACAACGCAAAATCACTATGAGAAGAGTTTTTGTGAGCTGTCAAGGAGGCCTTCTACCTGGGGTCATGGCACTTCCTGATGGGCGCTGGATCCTGATTGCTTAGTGGAAGGAAGTTGAAGAACTCTCGTAGGTTTAGCAAAGCCTCAACATCGTTCTCAAACGCACGATGAGCCACACCTGACAAAATAAAAAAACCACACAAAGAGAACACTTATATGCTGAATGCATTCAAGAATATGATCAAAGCGGTCTGATTGTGAGAGCAGGTTGCTAGAGAAAACTTTCCCATATCCAAAGATCAAAGACACTGACCAGAAACAGTGGTGTGAGTTTTGGCCCCACCAAGCTCCTCTTGCGTCACGTCTTCGTTGGTCACAGACTTCACAACATCCGGTCCAGTGATGAACAGGTACGACGTGTCCTACACACACACACACACAACCATTTAAAAAGTTAGGTCAGACGGACTCTTGATCAATATGATACTTTGAATGCTGGCAGCTGACAGTTTGCACCCACTCATTATGGGCACTGATGTCATTTATTTGGGGGATTTAATGATGCAAACTGTTCTTTTTCCAGAGTGGAATAATCATAGAACTCCAAAAACAAGAATTTGGTGCACACGCTCTAATTTGTAGTAGATTTAACCTAATCCACACAGGGTGAGAATTATGAATCCAGATTCAAATATCTACACAAACACCTGCAACTTTTTGGTTAAATGCATCTTTTTTGGAAATAGAACCTCAACCACATGCCTCTTGTAGCCATCAACAAGCTTCTGGTATAATTCTGCCTGGATATCGGACCAGTCCACTTGACAGAATTAGTAGCAGTAATTACTTTTTTGGCTGTTTGGTTCGAGGGATGGACACTGCCTTTTGAGCAAAACATAAAATACAACATTTTCAATAGGCTTCAGGCCACTTGTTTTGGGAAGGCTATTCCAGAAACAGATTTCTCCATTACAACACCAGTTCTGATGCATGTGTGGCATCAGTGTGTTGTTGGAACACCCGATTGTGACCAAGTTTCAACTCCCTCGGTAGAAAGGAGAGTGGTTACCTGAGAAGGTTCTCACAAACAAACGAGGCCCTCCTCTAAAACAGACAGATTCAAGGAAATTAAAGGAAAGGAATTGAGCAAATTAAGGATTTAGGGAGAGACGAGACAAAGACTGAGCCAAAAAAGTATGTTTGGAGGAGTTATGGTGAGACTTCCTAACCAAAGAACATTCCACCAGCTGTATAGCATGGTAGTGGCAGCATTGTGCTCCATGTTCTGGCTACTCAATGATAAAGAAGGGACAATTAGCTTCTTCAAGTTCCCCTTAAATCAACAAATACATGGTTGAAACTGGGATACGGTTGGCTGCTCCAGCAGGACAGCGATTCAAACACACGTAATAACTGCTTATGGAATTGATAAAGAACATCCATCGAGCTTCTGAAACGGGCCCCATCTCAACCCTAATGAAGTTGTGTGGTCTATGTATAAAAGAAAGGCAACCAGAGGCATCTTATCAAATATTAGTAGGAAAGTAGATTTATATTTTAGCATGTATGTATAATTGTGACCCAGTGTGGATTAGAGACACTCAGCAGTACATTTAAATTCATGCACCAAATTTTTGCTCAAAATATTCAATAAAGTGGTTTCTGACATTTCACCTCAAAAGACGAGGTTGAAATACATCATAAATAGCCCAAAATGTATCCGACAACCCAATTTGTGTGCGTGTAATCTTTTTACCAGAACTTGCCTCATACCTTAACCATGAAGGTGAAATCTGTCAGCGCAGGAGAGTACACAGCCCCTCCTGCACAGGGGCCCATGATGAGGGAAATCTGAGGAACCACTCCTGAAGCCAACACATTCCTCTGGGGAAGGAAAACATATTTTTCTTTATCTCTTAACCACAGAAAGAGCAGCAGCTCTACCTGCTGCAGAGGACCAGTTCAAAGCTGGACTCAAGAATACGGCGCAAATAAAATACATTTAAAAAGTCCTTAGGTAAGGTTTCTAAATTTGAATTTCCATCATTAACTCTGAGGATTAATCATTGAGTAATGACTATACACCAAATGAATCAGTCACACCAGAAATATATCTGCATATCCAGCCAGGGACTCCACTCCCTCCTGGATCCGAGCTCCTCCAGAGTCGTTCAGTCCGATTACAGGAGCACCAACTGTCATGGCCTGATCCATGATCTGAGCACACAAAAAGCCAACAACACTGATGTTAGAGCTAACAGGGCATAACGTCAAAGCTGGGAAAATAGTGTTTAATGACACAATAGGATGTTTGGTTACCTTGCAGATCTTCTGAGCATGAGCTCCAGACAAGCTGCCACCAAACACTGTGAAGTCCTGAAACAAGCAGAGAGGTTAAATCATGGGGGATCGAACAAGCCTGGTGCTGCTCCCCAGTTGTTTTCTGCACAAAGACTGTGGTCTGCACCTGACTGAACACATAAACCAGCCTGCCGTTGATCCTGCCTCTGCCAGTCACAACGCTGTCACCGGCAAACTGAAACATTTGAAAATGTGCAAGCGCAGTTAAAAAAAGGAACGCTTTCGCCATTTGGGGCTGCAGTGTTCTGAATGTTGCCCATTAACCTTGTTTCCGTCCTGCTCCATGCCGAAGTCGGAGCAGCGGTGTTCCACAAACATGTCGGTCTCCACAAAAGACTCTGCGTCCAGTAGAAGTTCCACTCGTTCCCTGGCGGTCAGCTTACCCTGCGGCACATGAGCACAACGTTGGCACAAAGGACCTGAATCTTTTCTCTTCTGAAACACGAGGCATTGCGGGCATGGCGGATATACAATACGAGACATAGAAAGAAAATGAACATATTTTTCACATTTCATGGCCAGCTGTGTTTGGATTTTATATGACAAACTGTAAAATGGCTCTGGCTGAGTCAGAGTGGAAGAGCATCAATGATGAGCAATTTTCCAATCAACACCGAGTGACTTTTGTATCACCACTTAAGAAGAGCCTCCCCACAGTATAATGCTGCCACACATTTGTTTCCCAATGGGGACAGTTTTGTTAATTGTACAAATGTGCAGTGCCAGTTTTCCACCACAGGCAGCATTACGCATGTAGGCCAAACGTTTCAACGTTGGACTCATCTTTACTTGTCTACTGTGTCCTCCACATGGCTTGTGGTAAACCGCAAGTGGGACTTCTTGTGGCTTTCTTTCAGCAATGACTTGTCGCTCTTCTATAAAGGCTAGATTTCTGGGGCACAAGCAATAGCTGCCCTCTCAACAGATTCTTCCACCCAAGCTGTAGATCTCTGTAGCTCCTAAAGAGTCGTCACGGGACTCTTGGGTGTTTCGCACACGCTGATAATGAGAGGACGAGTGTGATATTAAATATTGTGCAACTCCGTTTTACATACTGTGGCTCACGAGTTGGGAGTTTGTCTCGTAACCGGAGGGTTGCCAGTTCGAGCTCCGAGCTCCATCCGTCTCGGTCGTTGTGTCCTTGGGCAAGACACTTCACCCTTCTGCCTACTGGTGGTGGTCAGAGGGCCCGGTGGCGCCAGTGTTCGGCAGCCTTGCTTCTGTCAGCGTGCCCCAGGGCAGCTGTGACTACAACGTAGCTTACCATCACAGGTGTGTGTGAATGGTTGAATGACTGAATGTAGGGTGAAGCGCTTTGGGGTCCTCAGGGACTAAATAAAGTACAGGCCATTTACCATGAAGCCATTAAATTACACACAGATGGACTCAACTAATTAGGTGACCTCTACAGGCGATTTGATTGCATTTAGGGGCTTCGGAGTAAAGGGGCTCTAAAATAGCTTGGATAACCCATTATTATTTTTCTTTTACTTCACATGTATGCACTCCATTGTGTTGCTCTATCACATAACATCCCGATAACACTGCCCACTGCTTTTGCTTCTGGATATCACTTTAGGACATAGGGTGATCAGCATGCAAACAAATGAATACTTCTACTTAGAATACTGTAATAATCTGATATGGTATGCTTTACAAATGGATGCATATCAATATGGATTATGAATAATAACAATACCAAGAAAGGATTTGAGCCACTTCAACCATTTTTTTTAACGTGTAATCAATAATTACCTACGGATTCCGGAGTTAGAACCCTCTAGCTAGGCATTCCTCATGCCAGTTCATCTCAAAGCGTCGGTTTGTTAGTGAATCACACAGTGAGGATGAACAATGTTACTCGGGTGTGTGTTTGCTCACTTTACCCTTTTGTGTTGTGCATCTATTCTCTTCTGACCTCCGCCGATTAGCGCCGCCTTCCGTTTCTGTTCGATCCTCTCCTTGACGGACAGGTGGCTGACCGAGTACCAGCGACAGTCCGGCAGGAGAGGGGTCTGTGGTGAGGACGCCGCTGCTGCTGCGCCATATTTTATTTGTGCTAAACTCCTCAAGGAGACCCTCAAACCGCTAAACAGCCTACAACTGCTACGAGCCACACTGAAGGCCGCCATCATGCCTAGTCTGCGATGACTGCAGGACAAGACCGAGAGACAGGAACTTCAGCCAATGGCGTAGTGAGGGGGGGGTTCTGATAGCCAATCAGAAAGCGCATAGTCCAATCGGTAGCGAGTGGGCGGGATTTTATCAAGGAAAACTTTGGAAAGTAGATATTTAGGTTTAGGTAGACCCAGGGTGTACAAGCTGCGGCTCCGGAGCCACAAGTGGTTCATTAGACCTTCCACAATGCCTCAAAATACATCTGGCTAAAACGATAAAGGAGCAACTAAGCTTTTTAAAATAGATATAATAAAAATTCAGTTTTTTAATTTTTCAACACTCAAAATACCAGTAATATTTTTTGGTCAAATTTTCTTGTCATTAAAGTGTAACTGAACATCATGAAAAATCATAACCCCGCGCCCAGACAACATTTGAAAAATTCTACAAAGTGGGCGGTGTCAGGAAGAACGGAGGGGTATGGCCAAGTGTGGAGGAAAAGCGGAGGGGGGAACGTAGGGGGTGTGTTCAGGAGGACAGTGACAGCAGCTTAATCTGACACTGAAACATGGACAGTGACCGAAGCGACGTTGGCAGTTTTGCAACTGATCGATCTGATTGACGTTCATCTGTTTTGAACGTTAGCCTATGTTAGCATTACCACTCAGAGACTGGACTCAACCTGTCTCCCTCTGCCTCCGCAGCGGCGGCCTCGGCTCGGCGCCCTGAGCCAGCAGCTCGCGGCCGCTCGGCCCTATAAAGCCTCCCTCTATCTCCAGTGACGGCAGAGATAGAGAGAGGCTTGGGGCCGAGCGGCCGCGAGTCGCCAATTCGAGCCGCTGGCTCAGGGCGCTGAGTCAGCGCTGTCCGAGGCTGGCACTGCAGCTGCTGCTGAGGGAGCGAGAGACAGGATGGGTCCGGTCTCTGAATGGTAATGCTAACATACGCTAACGTTCAAAACAGTATGTTAGCTATGCTAACTAAGCGCTAATGTGATAATAATGGTAACCTGAAAAACGCAATCCAACTCCAAACTCGCCACAGGGCGAGTGTGTCTGAGAGATGGTTTTATACCCAAACCCTCGGGGCGTGTCTGTGAGACCATGGCTGCTGTGACACAGTCGATGCCTGTGACGTAAAGATGTACTGCTCTCCAACAATCACAAAATTCAAATACAGTAGCCACCGTTCAACCCTAAGAGGGCAGCACTAAGACGTTTTTAGACGAAAAAGTGTAGAATTAAACAAGTTTACACCAAAATAAAAAAAAATCCCCAGAAACTGAAAGATTGCATTGGTAAAGACCCATTTATACAGTTTAGAAGCAAAAACAAGTTGTTTTGGGGTTTAGTTACTCTTTAAGTGGGAAACTATGTAATTTTCCCACCTTTTTTTTTTTACATTATCAACATCCCATACAAGTAAAAAAATTCAAATACAATGCTGGTTCTTTAAAATGACAACAACTATCCCATATATTCAACAAAAAAATTGTAAGGTGTCCTTTTTCGAGTGAGGGCAAAAACGATTACCTGGGTAAAGGTTGCAGACCCAGAGCTAGATGAATAAAAAAGTGAAAAGATTATTTTATTTTTTAGCACAGAATAATTATGGTTAATATTGTAAAATAATGCAAAAAAAATATTTTAGTTGTAATGAACCCAAAATAACTAAATAACTATCACTGAGGGATTGTGGGGAAGAGGTAGAAGTAATTTCTTGAAAAAAAACCCCCAAAAAACAAGCGTTTAAAATTGACAAATTACATTCTTTGTAGCCAAATACAGATTTTATTTTATTTTATTTGCATATTACAAGATGGATATGTCTCTCTGCGATCATATTTTGAGGCTAAAAGGGGCGCTACGTATAGAAAAAAATGTTTTCGTTCTCCATTCAGTGTGATTTTGACTTTATTAACATTTCAACTTTTGGAAACAGACTTTGTATATATTTTTTTATTACCCTCGATATATTGACATGTTTATTTTAATAATTCGACTTTAAACTTTTCTGACAAAGTGAACAGGGAGAATGAGGGAAAGCACTGAGCAAAAATGCCATAAAACAAAAAAACGCGACTGTAACCAGGGTAACTACAGCAACTCTCGCGTGATGTGTATGACTATTGAGAGGGGCTGGTGTGAGGGACGAAGTGCTAAATCGTACGATTGATGCAGTAATGATAATACAGCAAATTGGCTATGGTTAGAACACAGCTCGCCGAGTATTTTTGCAAAACGTGCATCGATCGCAGGGCTTCGGATTGCAGCTTGATTTTTTTTCACTGCGTGACGTATAAGACGGTCCAAGTGGGCAAGAGATACGGTTAAATCTCCGCTAGCTATGCTAATGCTAGCTCCTTAGCTTTGTTTACATCTAGTGCGCGCCTGGTGGATGATTTTCGATCACAAAACTGGGGATTTTAGCTTTAGTTCTTAATTTATCTGATAATTCACAGGAAAAATAATGTTGGATAGTAAGTAGGCGCCATGGCTGCTACTGAGTATATGCTGTTCAAGCATTTAGCTGATTATTAAGCTACATAATGCTAACCTTTTGATCCTGGCTCGTTCCATCATGCGGGTTGATCGTAGCCCATAGATTTCTTTAGATGCGCTTTGTTGTTATGACATATGGTGTAATTCCTCAGACTTTATAATATTCCCCAATTATGAACTTAAAGACCTTATCATTTCAAAAGCAACTACTACAAACAAACCGGGGAATGCTAACTTAAGCTAGCCACCTGCTGAGTAAGCTAACATTGTTCGCGTTCAATGAGACGGCTACACGATGAATTGTGCTCATAATTAGTTTAAATCTTCTTCTGCGTTGACGTGGTGCAGTGGGCGCTGGTTGCAACAGCGGGCTGCTTTTATTTTCTTGTCCAAGTTGGCAGTCTGGATACTTTCCCTCGGACGGTGTTCCCCCCGAAGAGCTGGGTAGTGCACCGCTATGAATCCCGTGGATGCGACCGCTCTGTATGTGTCTGCCACCCGGGCAGTGCTGCAGTGCGACCCGCTGCAGCCTCACACCTTCGCGGAGATGTACAAGCAGCTACCCTTCTTCCGACAGTCTCTCGCCTGTCTCGTCTGTGGTAAGCATCCTGAATATTTAGAACGGGAAAACAGGACACCTTCATTGGTTGGAAAATGTTCCTTTTTATATGAATTGGTTGCATTAAAAAAAGTACACAGGCAGAGGTTTTGATCATAATACCAAGAGTAATGTTGACTAAAATTTATGTGGGCGTGCGTGAGGCTGCAGGAGTTTCCACTATTTCTGGCGCTCACTACTGCGGTTTCCGTAGCAACCAAGGCTGAGTTGAGATCATCTGTCCTCTTGACAAGAGGGATGACTCTGTTGTTGTGTTTGCTGCATAGCCATGTGGTTTCTATTCGTGTTGTATTTGATTACCGCGTTTTGGCGAGGCAGTTTGTGTTTGATAGCAACTGACATAGAAGAAAAAGAAATTATATAGGTATCTGAGGTATCTGAGGTATATATATATATATATATATATACATACTTATATATACTTAAAAAAAATACCTCAAAGTACATGCTGTTTATTTTATAAATTTACAGACCAAAGTAGTAGTTTAAATGCAGATACTGGACTCAGATTACTGATCAGAATCCATCATCAAAAAAAATGTCTGACTCAATTGAATTCAATAAAGTATTTTTGAATTGAATTGAGTCAGACATTTGTTTTGATGATGGATTCTGATCAGTAATCTGAGTCCAGTATCTGCATTTAAACTACTACTTTGGTCTGTAAATTTATAAAATAAACAGCATGTACTTTGAGGTATTTTTTTAAAGTTTAAAAAAATCTGATCTGATAGAGATTTGGGATATATTTTTTGTTTGATTCAAATCTACAACCTATTTTAAAGCACATGCACCACATTTTTTTCTCCTGTGTGTTAAAGTAATTGAGGAGGTGAAAAAAAGTCAAAATCAACAGGTCAGATCTCAAAGTTAAATGGAAATTAGTGTTGACTGAAAGGGGGTGAATCTCTGCATTTGGAAGTATCTAATTGGATTTGTTTGTTTGAGTGAAAAGTTGAATGCAGAGATATAGTGATCATCCCACTCAGTCAGGTTCGGCTGGAGGTTTCTTCCAATAAAAGAGGAGTTGTTCCTCTCCACTGTCGATACATGCATACTTGGTGTGAGGGATTGCTGCAATGCCGGCAATTGTCTTTTGTCATTACATGTTCGACCAGGAGGAGTGAATGCTTCAAGTCAATTACTTGATGTAATCTGTTGGGTTTAGATAGACAACTTTTTTTAACCAAACTGAACAAAAAACTGTTGTAAAGTGCCTTGTGATAATGTGTGTTGTGAATTGGCAATACTTTTAAGTGTATAAAACTAAAATTATGAATTAAATATATTGTTACTTTTACAACACAGTCTTGTAGAACTTGACACACATGCGAACAATATACAATAACCTAAAAAATATTTATGTGGCCAGGGCCCTCCTCTGGCTTTTGTCTGCTGTTGAACCTGAAAAATCTCTAATATAAACTACATAGTGATTGAGGTAATGAGATTTTTCAATGCTTCGTGATTATTAAATACCTGGACCTAAATACCAAAGAATGATAAGACATAATGGAAATTAACTTAAACGGGTAGATTAAATTTTTTTTCTATAAATTGACGAATCTTTGCCATTGAAAAATAGAAAATGAACTCTTATTAGATTTAGATTTACAATTAGAAAACAAAATCTTCTGCAGTCCATTGCCATTTACTAAGCATGAAACTGTTATATTGCACACATTTTAAAATAAATGACAATTAAAAACAAGACCTTATCCAGCCTTCTGCAAGATAAGACGTAGTAACCTGACAGTAGGGTTGCCAACTCCCAGCAAAAAAAATAAGGAACCACCCCCCACCCTCTGCCTCATGATGCTTAATCGACCTAATCGACTTTAATTTAATGCACGTGTAAAACAAATGCTCAGAAATTAATAATTTTTCTATAATAATTAAATACATTCAGCATCTTTCTTTGACAGAATCACAGACTGCACAGATGGTACCTTCCCGAAGGAAAAAGTACTATAGCTTAGTAGGATATATACTGTATTAGACTTAATATTTAGTGTATACGATAAAGGATTTATGACCACTATATCCAATTGGTTGTAAGGTTCAGATAATTATTTATTAAAAGCTAGACATTTTAAATGAGAATAAGAAAGAAAAGTATGTATGTGTGCCCCCCTTTTCCTGTTAATGCCCTACCTGGCCCCCGGGCAAAACTTTGCTAGAGCCGCCCCTGCAGTTACCAGCTGTCAGCTCAAAAACGATCCTGGTGTCATTTGTCTCTCAGAAACAGTTCATAACTTCCCTTCAACTCATTCATGTCACCTAAAAGGTAAACCTGTTTCTCCATCACCTGTTCAGCTCTGATGATTCAGTAAGAACATCTCCTGGTTTCATCTTCATGTTTCCATCTCACCACATATCCAAACCGATATCATGACCAGCAGCTGTTACGGCTGTGGCTCCAGCAAACATCAGAAAGTAATATTAAATTAAGTCTAACAACAGTTTATCAAGCTTAAACGTGCTGCTGTTGTTTAGCGCGACACCCGCTGGTTTCCTCTATCTGCTAAAAGTCCGCGATAAACAAACAGAAACGGGACTGCGACAGAAAAGCCGATCATTGATCAGTTTCATGATTGAAGGAGCAACAGGAGAGGGAGGGGAGAGAATGAGAGAAGACGAGGCAGCTGCGCAGCGTAAAGACACAATAACTCCAGCTTTGTGTCTTTTCATTCTAGCTAAAATACGGGACAAATCGCGTTCCTTCTCACCTTAATACGGAACGATTCGATTTTTTACGGGACGGTTGTCAACCTGAGCGCGGCAGCAGAGAGAGACTGACAGCAGAGATCTGCAGCCAGGTTCCTCTCCCGCTACCCGCTGAGAACAGTGAGAAATACATTCTGCTTTCACATTGAACAAGGCGCCAAAAGTCTCTAGCAACACATGGAAAAGCCGCTAGATCTGTCACTAGTCACTTTAAAAAAAAATGTTGCCAGGGAGTCGGAAAAGTTGCTAAATATAGTGACAAAGTCATCAAGCTGGCAACACTGCTATGCATACAAGCTTGTTTCCCATCACCGTTTCTGATTGGCCAGCAAGCCAGACTCAACCACTTTGATTGGTGAATAGGTTTGTCACTCAAGTGTCAAGGGCGGGAAAAAAACCTCAGCCTCCTGAGGTTAGGTTAAAACCTCAATATCGATGCGATAAAGGTTATTCGTGCAGCCATATATATATATATATATATAGCGGAATTTTTGCCCAAAACATGCATGTAGGGTTGAAAACATGAATATCAGTAAACCCTGCTGCTTTTTCTCATTTCAGGTAAACTCCTGGAGGATCCCATTTCCCCAACACACCAAGAGTGTCAGCATTACGTCTGCTTGGGCTGTAAAGGTCAGAGGATGCAGATCAGGTCGTCGTGCAGCCGCTGCAGAGACTATTCCTGCTTCCAGGAGAACAAGCAGCTCTCCTTACTGGTGCAGTGCTACAGACAGCTCTGCCTCTATGTAACTCATTCGCCACTGCTCCAGTCAATCAGCAGCCATGTGGGAGGGTCTCCAGAGGTCATGGCTTTGTTGGAGGAGGTGCTTATGTCACACCAAGAGGAGACGGAGCATACAGGCTTGGCTGAAGGGGACGTGAATCTATCTGCTCCCGAGTCCCTCACGCCCACAGAGGCACCGCCTGCTCCCGCAGAACTCTCTGCTGTTCCTCAGAGCTCCTTCTCGGAGCCTCCGTGTTTCAATGGACCGCTGGATTGCAACGGAGAAGCTCTGGAGGACCCGTCTTCCCCTGAGCTGGAAGTATGCGAGGTGGTAGAGGAGCAGCAACATCTTGGTCTTTCTGTGTCTGAAACCGCTTGTAGCGGTCTAGAACTGGGTCTGAGCACTGGACCTTTAACCCCAACACTAGGCACTGTGTGCTCACTCAGGGAAGGGGAATCTAGTACCAGAGAGCTGGAGGAGGGGGAAGTGTTGCTTCTCAGCGTAGAAGAGGTGTTACAAACGCTGGATCCCCTTCAGCCTGACCGAGACGCTCTGCACACGCACGCAGAAAGGACGCACACGCACCTAGCGACAGACAAAACGCACACTCATATGTACATCCAGCTGGATGCATCCCATAACTACACTCAGATCCATACGGGCAGGACTCACACGGTGGCTCACCATGGCGCCCACACACACTCTTCCACCTTTGATCCCTCCGCCGCCTCAAAACCCCAGCAGGCCCGGCCCAACCGGAAGCGGTCCCGCTCGGAGAGCGACAGGGAAAAGGTGAACCCCGTCCCCATCACCTCCATCCTTCACGACTCATCCCCTCAATTACACACTCCAGCCCCTTCTCACACTCAGCATACAAGACTACCCATGCCTTCCCTCACCATACCAGCGCACACGTACTCATCAGCTCCCAACGGTGCATTTCCCAAGCACAGCCGCCCCACACAGAATCACAGCAAAGGTGCCAGAAAACACGCGGACCCGAGCTCTAAGAAGCCCCACGCCAAGGCCCGCAGCGGCGGAGGCTCTAAGACTAAAGACCGAAGCAAAGATCAGCGACCGATGTCTGGCTGCGTGTTGCCTGCAGCGCCTGTTAGGCCGCCGTATAAGAAGCCAGTGGAGAAGAAGGGCTGCAAGTGTGGCAGGGCCACTCAGAACCCGTCTGTTTTAACCTGCAGGGGGCAGCGCTGTCCCTGTTACTCGAACCGCAAGGTGAGACCACTTTCCAGAGTGGAGGTTTTGTTTTTCAATCTTTGGGGTTTCTGTTTAAGGAGCCGCTAAGGTTGCACATCTGTCCAGTTGTTTTCTACACTTTTACAACAGTGTTGTGGTGCTTTGTGCAAATAATTTGTGGCTTCTCCTGCAATATTTAAACCTTTGGTTATAATTCAACGGCAGTAATCTGTTCTGGAGAAAGTAAATGTGCATCTATTTAGATAAGAATATCGTTAAAACAGTTTTTCTCTGCAATTTAATAAAAATATGAACTTCATACAATGTAGGTTCATAACACACAGAGTGATATGTTTCAAGTGTTTTAGTCAGTTCGGTGATTGTGGTTCACAGCTAATGAATTAGAATATTACATCTATACAAGGCCAGTCTAAATATTGGTGTTACTGCAGAAATGTTCTGTTATGGTCTGCTTATTTATGGAAGATTTCTCAATTTTCTTGCTAACTCTAAATCCTCAAACCCATCACAAAATGTAATTGCTGAAGAAGTAGCTTTTTTTTATTTTCAAACATATAAATGGAAAGTTGAGTGAAAAGGAAAAACTGCAAAAGCACAGTTGCGAGACATGGACTGTGACTGGAGTCAGTGCTTCAAACAAGAACCTCCATGCAGACTTAGACATTGGGTACAGCTGTCAAAGTACTTGTGTCACCCCGCTGAACCTAAGACATCAAAATATCGTTGAAAAAAATTGGTGGTCCAAAGTCTGAAGTTTCCACAGTTTATTGTAACACCTGGGGAGTGCTACAAGCTGATAGCTTCATTTCATGCTACATTGACGCAGTAATTCAACCAAAATGGAGGCCCATCCAAATATTGGGTGCAGATGGTGTACAGTACATGGATGTACGTTTCAGCAGTGTGACATCTGTGTATAAAAATCCTTTCTTCTTCTTTTTTTACTTGGTGCGATATTCTAATAATTCAATATTGTGTTTCCATTAGCAATGAGTCGTAATCATCAAAGATGCTAGAATAAAACTCAAAATATGTCACTCTGTGTGGAATGATATGACTTTCATTTTTCGAAGTGAATTACAGAAATAAATGTGTTCATATTTACTGGGGAGCAACAGGGATGTCTATCTTGAGTAATCAGTTGATGTAAGAAGTTTCGCGGGGCTTGTACAAGCCGAGTTGCGTCACCCCTCTCGTCTCTCTCAGGCGTGCTTGGACTGTATCTGCCGAGGCTGCCAGAACTCCTACATGGCCAACGGGGAGAAGAAGCTCGAGGCATTCGCCGTGCCAGAGAAGGCCTTGGAGCAGACGCGGCTCACCCTCGGCATCAACCTGACCAGCATCGCGGCGGCCGCTGCCCTCCGCAACCCGGCGACCACCAGCATCCGCGCCAACACCCTCCTCAACGTCGCCACGGCAACGGGCACCCCCGTGACCACGGCCTTCCTGTCAGCCAGCCCTCCGCGGGATCCCAACTTCGACGACAGCTTGGAGCTGCTGATTGGCTGATGGGGAGGATCCCAAAAAAAACAACACGACGCGGTGCTGATTGAATGTGATTGGCTGATCATCCACCTGTTACCCCTCCCCGCCAGCCCTTTTATCTGACGGGGACTCGACTCATGGCAGCTGTGCGTCTGTCCTGTTCTGTAACCTGCTGTTTTTCTGTACTGGAAAACACTGACTTAGTGAGATTAGCATGGGTGTGCCAAAGCCTCCTGTTTCGTGCCTGTGCACTGGTGTGTATCGTTGCCAGTCTGTAGGTAGACTCTATTCCAAGGATGTTCTGTACTTCAAAGGTGCTTTTTTTTTGAGTTTATAGACCACAGATTTACTGTAAGAGGCAATACAAACCCCATTCCAGGTTTTGTTTGCACACAAATAACGTGTGCAGATTTTTTACCTTTTTAAAAAAAAATGTATCAGCAGCATCATTTCATTAAGTTTTCAGCTTCCTCCCATTCTGAGTGGCATTCCTAAATATATGAAATACATAATGTTGTCGGGACTCCCTATTAACCCCGTGCGCGATCATACCCTAATGTTAAAATCGGACTCAGCCGCGGGATTTGTTTTAAAACACCATGCATTTTACTTTCATTGAGATGATCCTGAGACACTTGCCCCACCGTGGACTCGAACAGTGGGTCGCCAGCACTGGAGAAACCCCCATTTCGGTCGTCACGGCAATAGGAACACCAATAGGGGGCGCCACCGCTCCTGTCCGGTTACAGTTTTGTGACTACATCATAATCGACAGTCATCAAAAGTAACTCGCCTGTACATGACTGTGTATAGAGGTAAACTGAAGCCATAGCTATATGAAAAAGGTTCCTTTAATACCCCCCCCCCCCCCCCAGTACACTCACATGTAGAGTCCTGATTAATCAGAGATTATACCAGATTATTTTTGATACTGTTGGAGATTTCGGTATCCATGTCTTTTGGTTTTATATCACAAAGAAACGAGGCTGTGCGTGTTATCTGTGTTCGTGTTTAGCGTCTCAGCTCTAACCACAATATGTTCGTCAGTCCAGTATTGGTGACCAAAAGAGAAAGACAACCGACTGAATGGAGAGAAAACATCACCCTTCTCTACTTGTGGACCAGGAAAATAGCAGGTGGACCTCCTGTATGATCAGCAGACATGTCCTATCTTCCTGTGTGCGCGTGCATTTCAGAGATGTATTTGTTTTGGGCATTACTTGAACCCTTTTTTTTTGTTGTTTTTTTTAAATGTTAAGTCTTGTTTGAGGAGTGACAGTTATCGCTGAAACATTCACTGCCATATTATGGAGACATGTAACACAACATGAATTAAAAGATAGTTTTTTACTTTTTCAGCTTTGTGTTTCATGTGTTTTGTGATTTAGGGAGGAGTTTTCCTCAATTGTTTCATATGATGTAGGTCAGAACCTGTTTAGTCACTTAGTTTCAAGATAATAGTTTCGGTCAACATACATTCATCACGGCCATAAAAGTCAGTGTTTTCCGGCTTGTATTGATACATTTGTTCTTGCAGTGTGGAAATTACATCAAATCTTGATCAAGGTTATAAGCAAAAAAAGGACATTTCTTGGAATATCTTAACATGAGGAGACTAAACGTCCTGTTTTCTGAACACATTTCCACTTTTCACATTCTTTTTATGAACCAGAGGGCATTGATTTCTAACTGCATAGAGAAGGAATACTTAAAATATGTTATAAACCAAAAGTCTTCTTTAAGTAAACAGAGTATGAAGTGTTTTAGGATTAGATCATGTGTCCTCTGTTCTGGAAGTCAAAATATGATCACCCTACTCAACATAAGTGGTCAAAGCAACTAGATGCATTTAGGTACGCAGATGTGTTGAACTGAACGTGACATTGTTACTGGTGCCGGATGGGCAGGTCTGAATAATTCAGAAGCTGCTGATCTACTGGGATCACACCCTGAGTGGCAGATGTGTAGATCAAAACGCCTTGTTGATGTCAAAGAATTAGCAGATTGGTTCAAGAATACAATCTCTGAAAACATGTTCAACCTTAATTTTCACCATGGGTGTGTGGGCCACAGATCTGGGTGGTAGTGGGTAGGTGTACCTAACAAAGGGACCGATGAGTCTGCACACAATCCCTCTAATGTTTAGATAGATGTCCCTTAACTTGTAAAGAAATCAGGTGCTTTTGGTAGCCTTCAACAAGCTTCTGTCGTATTTGTGGCTGGATGTTTGACTACTCTTCATGGCATAATCAATAGGGCTGAAAGTTGATACAACAGATAATCCACGCTTTTTGGGGAAACTTTGAATGGTCAGATGGAAAGCATTGAGCTATTTGGTCACAAATACAAGAAGTATGTTTTGATGGGTCATGGTGAGGTTTTTAACCTAGGATCACATATCCACTGTGAGGCATGGTGAGGGTCTGTTATGCTGCTGTAACAGGGCAAAACAGAGGACAATTCTCCAACTTCAACCCCAATTTAAAAGCTAGATGGCCTGGTTCGGTAATGGGACAAATCACACTAACAACGTCCTGGATGAGCTTTGACCTCAAACATCACGAAAAATAATTCATGGACTTAAAAGTTTGCTTATTGCCATCTATTTAAATACGCTCTAAAATGTCTGATAAGAACAATCAAATGGCCAGCCCGAGTTTTGTAGCTGATGGCTACAGAGAAAGAAGCATGTGGTTTATCTGAAACTTGGAAAGGGACATTTAACCCAGCATGAGCTCCGGTGCAGGTACATATTTCAGCCTGTATTTATCATTGTGACACGTTGCAGTTCAGAGAAAATTCACAATAAAGTCAAACCTATGTACTAAAAATTTTTGTATTTTTAGTAAACCCCCCAAAATTAACTGTTCAATGTATCAACAGTCTCTGATGACTATATTTATATTATATGTTTGACTGTAACTTAAAATTTAGATTTGTAATTGGAAAGGGTTTACTTGGTCCACAAACTATATCAAATAAGGAATATGATGCTTTGCTAAGGAAATGGAACCACAGAACATACTGAGCTCATCATTAAAATCTACATTTTAACTTCTTTTTGCACCCTGAGAAAAAAACATCAAATACATTTGTAAACAATACCATATAAGAGGAAACAAGGGTTTGTGTCCATCACTGGAAAAATCACACAGTAACGTCCATCTGGTCAGTTCTCCCAATAGAGAGCAGTCCACGTGTCGTGTGTGTTCTTCTTTCCAGCCGTTGCTACATATGAACTGTGTTCACAGGTTACTGCTTGAGTAAATGCACAACACAAACAGTTCATGTTTGATTTTTTTGAGGGGCGGTGCATTAAGAGTTTTTCTCTGCAGTTTAGGAATGATCCCAGCTCTACTCGCCATACCAAGTTCTTTTTTTTTACGTTCTTCTCATCTTCTTCCCGTCTTGTATGTTCCATACAGTCATGGGTACAGTCTCCTGACAACTCTGGATAGCTTCCCTTAACTCCTTCAGTCCACCAGGAAAGCCCCAAAGTAGCTAGCCCTCCCGTCCATCTCCATGGCGCTGGCGTTGCTAACAGTGACGAACAGGCGGTCGGCTGGCTGCAGGAAGGCAGTGCCGGCCTGATGCAGAGAGAAGAGGCCCGGTTCCTGACCTCGAGGCCAGCACACGCTTCGTGATGATTTCATCAACAGGATGGGTCCTGTGTAGGAACTCATCTGCAGGAGTGTAAGATTAAACAACAAATATCATCTCTGTTGCTTCCCTGTTTCATTATCATTGGTACTAAAGTCTAACCTTTTTATAAATGTACTGGACAAGTTCTGCTCCCTCATCCTCTGTTGCTTCCCCCTCCGTCTCCCCCATTGAAGGAAGCCTAAAATAGGTCTGGGCGTAGATATAGTACAGGCCTGTTCTTGGTACAAGCAGCTCCCCTCCTTTAAGCTCCACGTTCTGGAGGAAGGACAGACCCCTCTGGCCCTCCCACACTCTGATGCGCTCGCCGAAGTATCCCCTGCTTCTCCGCGGGTCTGCAACAGCACCAACAATGGTTAGTTAGAGACCCATCCCCGTCATCACAGATCATTTTAGACTGCAAGAGCCAGCCTCAAGTGTAAACAGTCACCACTGAAGAAAAGTACAAAGCAAATTGTAAAGACTTGCTCTCACAGTACACAATGTAACCAGATGTGCCCACAGACCAGCGTGTAGCCTTAAAGAAATGATGGAACTGAAACAGGAACAAAGATGCTATCAATTATAACATTCTTAACAGTTTTGTCCCACATATTCTTTTCATCACAAACTAAATATAAATGAATAGATATCTAAAATCCGCAGGCAGGCATACAGATTTAAGCAGTTTAAACAATTACTTTTATCACAAAATCAGCCCGACAATATATTGACTGTGATGTCATGTGGTGAACATCTTGCAGAAAGGTGTGTTTCTTGTTTTTCGTACTTTTTCTCAAAATGCTTAAATCACGGTATTGCCCGGATCTGTGGTCAAACATGCAAAAGACACCATGCTCTAAAAGAGTGGGAATGTTTTGTCAAAGATTTTTAACATGTAATAATGTGCTAAACAGAACTCCGATAAATAATGAGCAAACAGCTGCTGCAGTGACCCTGTTTCATTCATCTAGTGGAAATAACGTGAAGCAGTGATAGTCGACTCTGGATTTCCTACAAGCAATTAATCTATGAACACCATATATTGTGAACCTGATTAATAAAAAGCTTTTTTTAAATAAAAAGATGTCACTTAAAAAATTCCGACATACAAGTGTGCTCAATTATTAGGCAGGTCTTATTCTTGAGAATTATCTTTAATTAATCACCAACTACAGTGTTTTTGGTTAATCTAAAATGTTAATAAACCTGAATGTTTAAGAAAGTAAAATGGAGGTTTTGGCTTTCTTAGGAGAATATCTATGAGCACAATTATTAGGCAACTATTGTTGTGAGGAATTATTAAGCAATTAAATAAAAAACTGAAATTTTCCCATCTCACTTTTTTATTTTCATCTGTTAAGGTGAGAATTATAAACATTTGGGTTTCTCAATTGGGTTCAGGTCATGTGAAGAAGGGGGCCTTGTCATAGGTCTTTCATGTTTCACGCCTTTATTAGCCACGCAAAGGAGCACTTTAATGCATGTGATGGACTATTGTCACGCATAAAAATCATTGTATTTTAAGATGCCGACTTCTTCCTGTTCCATTGCTAGAAGAAAGTGTCTTTAAAAAACTGGAAGTAGGATTGTGCATTGAGTTTGAGCCCATTGTCAACCCAAAAAGGTCCAACCAGCTCATCTTTAATAATACCAGCCCATACACAACCTCACCTCCACGTTGCTAGAATCTGACTCAAAGTGGAGCTCTGTGTCCATTACTGATCCACCCACGGCCCCATCCATCTGCTCCGTCAAGAGCCATTCTCTTTTCATCAGTTCATAAAACCTTTGAAAAATCTGTCTTCAGATATTTCTTGGCCTAGTCTACACTTCAGCTCATGTGTTTTGTTCAGTGGTGGTTGGGTTTCAACCTTCCTTACCATGGCCATGTCTCTAGGAACTGACCATCTTGTACTTCTAAGTACTCCAGGTACGTTGCATTTATGTAATATGACAGAACTGGAAGCTAATGGGTTCCTGGTAGCTTCACGCTTGATTCTTCTTAAATCCTTGGCAAGTAATTTGGGTCCTTTTTCTTAACAAGTTTCTTGTGACCCTGTTGACTATTTGCAACAAAACATTTGATGGATCTGTGATCACGCACCAATATCTTATAGCAATTTCAACAGTGCTGCATCCTTCTGAGAGACTTTTGGTCATTTTTGACTCTTCAAAGTCAGTTAAATCTCTTTTTTGGCCCTTTTTGCCTAAAGAAAAGAACCCGCCTAATAAATATGCACACATTGATGTAGGGTTGGTTTCCTTAGGCCACACCCTCCCTCATTATGCAGATACACATCCCTTGCAATGCTTAAATCCAATACGCATAGATTTATCCAGTTTAGGATTTAAAAAAAACAAAAATATGGTTAAAAAATGGCTGACAATTGTGCATAGTATACTTTACCCTTTCCAGAAGTGCAAGAAAAGTTAAGAAATGAGCCACACAGTAATATTCTCTGTCATACACTAAGCACTCTATAAATATAATTTTAAACTTTACTTTTAAACTGTAATTCAATAAATTTATAAATATTAATAATAGTAATTTATTAACTTCGATGTGAAATAGAGACAGATGAGACAGATAATGAAACTTTCACTAGCTTTCTAAGTATATCTTTTGATAGCTTTGGGTTGTGTATGCATGCAGTTCAATGAAGGCAGGTTAAAGTGACAGGTTTTTGCCCCCCGTGAATACAAGGTTTTCCAAATAACACTGCCAATCAATAAACAGCAGTCACATTGCATTATTGTTTGAATTGTTTGCAAAGACATCCAACCTCTTACTAAACTAAATTTGTTTATTTCATGCCTCTATTGTGTGAAAACACTGCAGAAGTAATAATGAGTCGCATTCAAAACCATAGAACTTACTTTTCCCCCAAAAGGGGGCGTAAACGCTGCGCAAAGGCAAATTAGGTGGATGTCTTAAATCCACTATGTTTCATGGGTGAATTTAGAGAGCACAGTGTCAGCGCAAAGACACTAAAGAGTTTTAGTCATCAGCTGCTCTACATGCCTGTAAGGAGGAGAATATTGTGTTGTGTGTATTTCAGTCAGTGGTTATGCTGTGAAGCTCACAAGTTCAGGCCTTACAAGGTATGCGGAAGACTATCTTTAAAGGCACAACAGGTCCGACCTTGACCTGTGTACCTGTTTTCTGAAGGCTACTTCCACGGGATGTGACAAAGCTCAGATCATCTCAAACAGGTTTCTTGGAACATGTCAGTGAGTTTACTGTACACCAGTGCCCTCCACAGTCACTAGATCTCAATCCAACAGAGCATTAAGGATCCCTTGCTTAACTTTATCTTTTTTTCAGTTTAGTGGAAATAAAACCTATTTTAACTGATCCATTCTTTTCTAGTCTTTACTCTTTTGGTTCCAGGGTTGCTTGTTACCAGATCCTTTTAACTTTTCCCGCTATGACATCGGCCTTTGGAAACATTTGGATTCATTTTCCCAACAAAACCAGTCCCCTGGTTTAACAAGAGTCAGAACTTGTGTTGCACAGTGGTGTGATATGTGTTTTAAAATTATTTTAAAAATTACATTAAAACAAATTCCTGCATGGGTTTTTTTCCCCATCTGCTGGACCAAAAGAAGGCTGAATAGTAATGTATCTTTTTCTAAAACAGAACCATGGGATTTTTCTGGTCGTCGAGTGGAAGCTGCACATCTGCAGGTCCTGACAGACCCAGGTATGAGGTTGTAACTGAGTCTGAGCACATTGGATGCCTAGGAGGCAATTCCTCACCTTTTGCTCCGGAAAAGGAGAGTGAGCATTGTCCTGATTTGTATTGAAAAAAAATCTTCTCTTAAGTACTTTCAGTCGTGCTGTCAAGGATTCAATTTGCGCTGAATGTTTTGCCTCCAGCTACAATAAATTAAATCTTACTCTCTGGTACTGCTGGAGTCTTTGTCGATGAGGCAACACCGGTCACGTGGGCAGCGACTTTAGGAAGAGGGACGCCACGGACCCCAGGGCCCAAGATAGGCAGCACTCCCGTCAACTTATCTGCAGAAAATCCAAACAGACAGAAACAAAACACTCACCACAGGGCATTTTAGTGGGAAAAGTCACACACAAGTCTGTCAATGAGGGAATTGTTCTTACTTCTCATAGCAGTGGATATCTCCCTCTGGAATCTGTCAGCAATCTTCTGAAAACAAAGAGAGGCAGAGGAAAGACTAAATGAAGTGGCTTACAGGTTATCTATTATCCCAAAGACAATGGCATTTCTAACTAACTAAGTCATTTTCAGTATCTAGTAATTCACCAGAACCAATAACAATCACGCAGTCATCAGTCGAGTTGATAGAATATGACAGATTCTGGTCCAGATGTAAGGGAAGACTCCATATTAAGAAATGTTGCGTAAAGTCACTGCATGTCATTCACTAAAATGTACTCTTCAAAGTTAGGCTCATAACATTCAATATCACTAAGACAAATTCCCAACATACTCCCTTTTAAAGCTGGAAAATTAGGGGGGGAAAAAAAACAAAATAATCAGTTATAAATAGTTAGGAATGTTGGCAAGATAGCTAAAACAAAAAAGTCAAACCTTCTCAATGTGGTAGTGGAGCTGCTGTGCAACCTGCCAACAGGGATCGCTGCTTTTTCTGCCCTCGGCTGCTGGATCCTGGAGCTCTGACTGCAGCTTTGAATTCGTCAGACAGGACACACTGCTCCGGGAAAAACTCTCCTGCATCTGGCAAATTAAAATAACTCAGTTAATGTAAATAAAAGGGGGGGGCATGTTTAGCCACATTATTACTCACGGTGAAGTGACAACCCGCTTACAATCTGAGCATACCAGCAAGGGTACATGATAGACCACACACAGCAGCTTTTAAATCAACTTGATTGACAGTGCTGGGCCAAAGTATCTATACAACTCGTACTGTTTTATATTTAGGCCGGTTACTACCAGAAAGTCCAATGTTTTTCGCTAAGATTTTATATGACAGGTCAAATACAAAGTAGGGAATAGTCCCCTAATTAGTTAATATAGTAAACATGAAGAACAAGGAACACAGCAGAAACAAGGCAGAAAGGTCAGGTATAAAGTTATGGCGAAGCTTAAAAGGTTACACTATGTTTGTTCTTTAATCCCAGACTATGAACATCTTACAGAGCAATGTTCAAGCCATCGTCAAACAACTGAAAGAGTGCATCAAAAAGCAGCCAAGAGGCCCATGTTATCTCTGGAGGAGCAGCAGAGATTCACAACTCAGGAGGGAAAATCTGTTGTTTAAGTTTACACTTTTTAAGCCTACATGCAAAATGCTATGTAAGAGAAGACCGATGTTGAACATTCCCCAACTCACACCGTCCCCGTGTTGAAATGTGGTGGTGGTGGCAGCATCATGTTGTGGGGACACTTTTCTTCAGCAGGGAAGTGGAAGAGGGTCAAATTTGATGAAAAGATCGAAATCTAACTAAGAACATGAGGCAAGACTTGAAATCTGATGCTTATCCAATCTCACTGAGCTCTAGCCTTTTGGCAAGCGTTTTAGTGTCTTAAAGTGCAACACTGGTAGAGTGATATGTCAAAAATAATTGCCAGTATAATTTGCAGCAGAAGGTGATTCTACAAAATGACTCAAAATTTCTCTATTGTTATATATATTTTTTTAAATATTAAAAATCATGTGTCGTTTTTGAAGTTTTCAGTTATAACATGATGACCCAAAGTGAAAAAGGTCGTGGGGTTTAGATTGTTTCCGCTCCCACAGTTAACTAAGCAACTCTTTTATTTACCTGATATTATTTTTTGAGTCGTTTCTTCTTCTACCTTGTTAGTAAAAGTAAACCCAACACATTCAACAAACCGCCATTTTTACACGCTACCAGCCAGACAGATTAAAAGACCGTAAACAAACAGGTAATTAACCCTTAAGTGGTGCCAGGTGTGATCGGTAAGAGGCGGGCATTCATTGCCAGGCTCAGCCAATGAGAGCCGTCAAAAATTTCCAGGCAGCTTTCGCTTGTCACAAGCAAGCACCGCACTGACCTATTCTCGCCTGCGATACGTGTTGCCTTTGTGTGCCACAACCCATTCTGTCCGAACAAATCTCACTTCCCTCCATTGTTTCAGGTTATCTACTCGCCCTACTGCCTCCTTTTTTATTATTATCCGGTGTTAAACAGAAACTCCCACGGGATGGTGTGGGATTTGAACACGACGTCATACTCCTGACGTTGAATAAAGTAATTCTGCTGCGTTTTATTTAGAAGTGGGATAATGTAGCCTGCTTCATGTTTTAGATGTAACTTGACGTTTTAAAAAAGACGTACGTTCGTCGTTTTAATGCAGCCATTAAACCACAACAGAAGAACCCGGTGCATTACCTCGAACACAACGCAGCCAAGCGCATGTCTTACCGTGTTCAGGACTTTGTTGAAGTACATAAAACTTATGGCCACCGCGACGGTCTGCAGGAGGATGGCTGCGAGTATAATGAGGCCAAGGCACTGAAGGGAGATAGAGATTGGCATTATATCAAAGCGCGGAGACACCGTAAAGTCCGGCGAAGTAAGAAATCACATCCAGCCACAGCAGGACAAGTTTGATCCAACACCTCTGGGTTTCAGCTGGGAGAAGCATGAGGGTGGGAGGAACACAGGGCAACAAAGTCTGGAGGTGGAGCAGAGAGGAGGCTTGCAGGTTTTCGGCTTCCTCAAGATGTCACTGTTATTAAACAGGTCCAAGTTTGGAGCATTAACGCTGCTGCGTTTGGAGCTTCAGGTGGTGTTGGAAATTGGAATGACTCGCGACACAGCCATACAGTCCCCGTAGAAAATACGAACCAAAGGAATTTCTCATGTTTCAATAAATATTCTGCCATTTCCCAGATTAATTTCTATGTATACCATCACGAAAAGGGAATTTATTTTATTCAGTTCAAAAAGTGAATAACAATAAAAATTAAAAAAAAAAATTTCTTTTTTTTTTTTAATAAAAGCATTGTAAGAGTCCTACAAAGCATGTCCATGTAGTAGTATACATTATATGAACCGAATCTTTTATCAGGGCTCTTTGTATATAATTTATTGCGTCAATGGAGCGTGGCATGAAGATGATCAGCCTCTGGCTTTGTTCAGGAAACCCAGGTAATTAGCCTGCAACTCGTCTGCATTTCTGGCTGGTGTCTCGGCTTCCTTTTGAAAATACTCCACAGATTCTCTGCAGGGTTTAGGTCAGCTCAGGTAGTTTGCTGTTCAGTTAAGCACAGTGATCCTTAAGCTCCTCAACAGAGGGAAGTGCGAATGGCTCTAAAAAATTCCTGGCACACAGGTGTGCTGACTTTGATCTGGAAAAAACACTGGATCAGCAGCAGGGGATGACATGGCTGCCCAAGTTATCACTGACTGTGCAAAAATCACAATGGAGCTGGTTGTCTCTGTTGTGGGATTGGCTTGAGAAAACAGAATGCAACAGTTGGATCCCATGTCCTGGGTAGGTCTGTGTGCGGTGGCTCCGAAAGCGCACACTCCAGTTGCAGTCAGCACCTTGTGATTCATCCCCCCAACTTTCAAGCAGGCTTTGTTTCTCAGTCCTCCTCAGGCTGCAATTAATCTAGCTCCTTGTGCACCATAGTGTAGAACACTTTTTCCTTCCACTTAACTTTACATCAATATGCTTTGATACAGCACTCTAAAGACCTAGCTTCTTTTGTTTTCCAGTTGATGAAGCTACTTAACCAGATTTATCTTCAAACTGTTTCATGCCTGAAAAGCAGAAGTCTAACTTAAGGTCTAGACATTGCATTCTAAGTAGTAGAAGTATACACAATACTAGAAACGTATTCATTTTCAAAGCTTACTTAGTTCACAACTATCAGGATAAGTTCATTCACTTTAAGAATTACTTTAACATGAATTCCCAGTTATGATCTTGGCACTTCATAAACATTGCATGGTTAGAACGATCTCAGGAACATCGTCTGTGGATCAACTCAATTTAATGTCACAATGAAAGCCTTCAAAACTCTCGGTCAGAGTGTAAAATGTGTGCATATGTGTGTGTGCAAAAAGTCTTATTTCTGACTGTCCATTTTCCTTCGTTAGCTATGTCCTTTCTCCGTTTCGGTCTGGTGGACAACTCCTTATCAGTGTGATGCATGACTGTTTTTTTATTTATTTAATAATCTAGTGCACATTTTAGACATTTCATACACAACTGTGGGACAGTTATGGCATCAATCCAAGTAGTCGTTAAAAAACATCTAAAATAAAAAATGAAAACATTTCCCTTTCTACTCTGTCCAGCTATTGTGAGGTGATTTAACTGGTCGCAGGCGAACGGCTTGTGATTGTTATGACTTTGGTGCGCCCCTGAGTTGAGTTGGTCACATGGGAACCATTCACTCTGCGGAGCTTAACCTTGAGTGATTCCTGAGCTTTCATTCCTTGACCTCTAACCCCTGCTCCATTGTTGGAGTGGGGAAGTGGGAGTGGAGCCCAGAGAATGCACAGCTCTTGGATGTGGATGGCCCACCAAACAATCAAAACGTGTGTGAAAGCGTATCCAACACTTTCACGTCAGCGTGCAGGCAGCAGTGGTTGTCATGCAGTCGTAAAAGTGCAGCGCACAGCTCTGTATGGATGCAGAGAAAGCCTAAGGTAGTTCAGACAGATGTAGAGCTTGGTGACTAATCTGCTTCACTATAACAAGTCAAATTAAACACAGAAGGAGCTTGTTTCCTTCACTTATCAGGAATTCAAAAAGCTGAAGAGGAGGTGGTAAATCCCTCTCGAATTCCATGAAACAAATGAGTTCCCAGGCTTGTTAGAGTGGAGGAATGAAGAAGGTAAGTGATACTTGAAGGCTTTCTGGCCTCGGGCATGGAAGATGACACGATGAGAGACATGCCTGTCTTCCGTCCCTTGAGGAAATGGGCCTTCTAAAGTAGATTTTCATTGATCTGTTGAAGATCGATGTTATCTCTTTCTGTAAGGCCCAGTCAGCCAATAAAATTGACCACAATCTAATGTGTCCGCATTAACAGACTCTAACAGTGTCTCTTTTTATACTTTTTATTGGGGAAATATTTTTGTGAGATATGTTCTTGCTGAGCATAAGAATAGATAACTGTTGCAATTTTTCATATATTAAAGTTACAGAAAGGGGAAAATTGGACTCCCAGTTGAGAAATAAACAGAACTGAGATATCACAAGTAGTTTGGCTCTGTTCCTGGATGGGCTATAGTAGCAAGACATGTTCATCAAGGACTAATAATCTAAATCTAATAATCAGCCTAATAATTTTTTAACAATCTACTAATCCATTCCCCACAGACTTTTAATCAAAAGCAGACATTCATTTAATAAACTTGGCTAAATAAAGCAAGAGTTTTTGGAAAAAAGGTGACCTGTATCAGTTCTTGTTGCTAAGAACACACAAAAAATATAGATTGTAAAAATAGACATTTGTTGCAGTTTGTTTTCTTAAACAAGGCAAACTTAATAGATGTTATGTGTAGGATCTACAATGATTTACAGGTCCCTTTTCTACCAAAATCAGACTCCTTTATTAAAATATAGTGTTTTTTTATTTTATTATTGAGCAGGTAAAAAAAACAAGCATTTTTTTAATAATTTTTTTATTTATTTGGTATTTGAATTTTAAAAAGAAAAATTCTCATTTTGGTGGCCTGAAATACTTTTAACTTGACAGTTCTGGCCCCTGTGGCCAAACGTTTGGCCACCTCTCCCCAAACTACAAAATGACCCCCAGTAGCTCCAGGTTTTTAAAAGGGGATAGTACAAAGCAGAAAACGAGGACCCTAGAAGAAGCAGTAGGAGGCCGTGCACCAGCACCGCTGGCTAGCCTGCAGGATTGACTAAAAGAAAACTATTAGAGAAGAGTAGCAGCAGAGTGTCAACCAGGGGAGCAGCAGCAGAGGCGCTGGTCTTGGCAGGGGGAAGCAGTGGACCTCAGGGATCAGACAGAGTTTAAGGCTCTCAGAGAGGGTCACCTAGGGCAGTGATAGATCTGGAGGTGAACAACTGCTGTATAAGGCTTGGCTGCCTCTCACCACCCCATCTCCCTGGGACAAAGTAGGGCTGCACTACCTGGATTTTAAGGTGCTTTTAATGATTGTTTCTAGGCTTTTACAACTTTTTGTATGAATGGTTTCTAGTTTTAAGATGAAATATTTATTGTTATAAGCTTTATAACCCCTTTTAAACAATTCTATCTTCTTTAGTTACATATTTTGCCTGCGTCAACAGATTCCTAAAAGAACCTCCTCACCAGCATGTAGCCCTGGAGGCCCCCCTTCTTCCTGAGCTTCTGAACTTGGGAGTACTCCGTCCTGATTTTCTCAACGAGTTTGTTGAAGAAAGAATGGCCACAAATAAACTTGGATCCAAGTTTATAGCCTACTTGGAGAAACTGAGAAAGTGAACTAGATTTTCCCGAAACATGGGATTATAATACCTTGAAGACAATCAAGGTTGCTCCATCCTCCCTCCTCCTCTGGCCTCCACTCCTCTTTTTTCTGCCCCAAAGGCTTCCTCTCCCTGTGTCCCTCTTGAGTGTGGAATCTCCCTAAATTCCTGAATGAGGACAACAGCTGCTCATCGTCTCATGGTTGAAACAAACGGTGGAGCTGAAAAGCACAACATGGTGTGTGCAGATAACTGTTCTAGAGATGATTTCATCAGTAACGGTAGCAGCCCCACAGGAAGCAACACAATGTGGCTGCGAAGAGTAATGTTTATTCACATGGACCTCATGAACTCTTATGCACAGGACATTAACAGAAAAAATATTGTCCAACTATTTTAATAGTAATAGCGGATGATTGATTGGTTTCTATAGTTGCAACAGGATGCCAGTGAAACTGAGAAAAAAGGTGACCATTCTTTATTAGTAGCCAGTCTAATTACTAAATCACTTTAGCAAACGTTTGATTTTGTTTGGCTGTTTTATCTGTTGTTTTCCAATTTGCTGTATTTGGGTTGTAAAAATAACATGTTGCAGATTAGTGGATTTTAGTAAAGAAACCATATTCGTCACAAAAGTAAATGTAAATCATCTTACTAAACTGAATATGCTTGGTTGCGTTTTTATTCACGCATCACCTAATGCCATACCAAAAGGCGTAGGTTTCTTTTCTGTCCAACTGGGGGCGCTGTTGCATTCCCTTTTGTCAATTTTTGTAACGAGCTCTTATTTGCTAAAGCGTAACATGGGCGTAACATAATAATAAAAAACGTATGATATAATGCACCCTTTTCTGCATCTGCCTTAAAAATGTATTCATACCCGTTTTCCCTTTTCAATATTACAATACAGCAACAAAGTCCAATGCATTATACTGAGATTTTATATTATAGGACACAAACTCATACATATATGCAAAGTGGAAGGAAAATGATTCATAGATTTTAAATTCCTAATTTTTGCTTTGTCTTGTAACAGTACTAGCAGTGAGAGGTGACAGCACAAAGTTATGACTCTAGGTGGCTAAATACAAATGAACATCACACTTTTCAGATTTTGATTTGAAAGAAATGGAAAACTAGTTATAATTCTCTTTCCACTGTTCTATCACATTCTACTTCGTGTTGGTATATCACATAAAGTTCCCAACTGATATATTCAAGCTTGGAGATATTGTGAAAATAAAAAATAAAATAAAAAAAAGGTTTGTTTATACAAACTTGCCTCTTTTTTCTAAAGTTTAAAAAACCATGACATAACACATAAGTTGTTGCCAAGCTAATGTTGCGACTGATTCCATCAGTCGGCAACAACAACAAAAGATAAAAAGCATTTGGGGATTCATTCATCCATGCTTTTAATTCAAGCGTTCTTTATTACTGACAATGTTGAAAACCAGGCTCACTCAGAGGCACCACGTGAAGCATAAACTTACAATGTAAACCTCCGACTCTGAATATCACAGACTGAGGAAGAATGCTTGCTGCAAAACATTTCCCAAAGATTTTCACATGTTCATGACAAGGTGCGATTTATGTATGCAGCCTAAAAAGTTTTCTGTTCTTAGCCATAAATCTGAGACCAGTTTTTATTTCAGATTTGGAAAAAACATTATTTAAAAGACCTTGAAATTATTCTACTTATAAACATCTTTAAAAAAATTTCCCTTAAAGCACCCTAAGGGATTTGAGGAGGGTTTGCTATGGATAAAAATCCCTGGTAAATGCAGTCTGTTTTTGATATTTACAGTGCCCTGCAAAACTATTCACACCCTTAAACGTTTTCTGCCTTTATTTTTTTATGTCCAACACAAAGCAGCACATACCTGTAAAGTGGAAGAAAAAAATATACATGATTTTAAATATTTTCTTACAAATAAAAATCTGAGATGTGTATCGTATTTAACCCCTCAATCTGATACCCCTTAATGAAATGCATCGCAACCAGATGCCTTCAGAAATCAACAGAGTTGATATGCGTGTCATTTCATCATACCATAAATGCAGAGACTGGGGTGGAGGAAGACCCTTAAACATCCAGCCAGAGCTGCAATAAAATGGTTTAGATCAATCGATATTTTTTGGGTCAGAATGGCCCAGTCAAAGCCCAGATCTGCACTGACTGCGCTTAAACTATTTTTTAAAAGGAAAAAAAAAATGTATCACGGAAAGCTGGTAGAAAGAAACCACACAATACTTGGAAGGTGGGCTAAACAAGTTCAAGGGCTGTGAATACTTTTGTAAACAAGTGTAGCCAGTCAAAAAACATAAACTATTTCAAACCAAGTGCACACGATGTAAAAGGTAAAGAGCAAGCTGCTTGTGATTGTTAAGGGTCTAAATAATTCGCTATAAAGACTTGGTATTGTTTATGTAGAGAGAGCTTGTAATCACAGATTACAGCTAAGGCAAATAAAGATGTTTTTACTTTTGTCAAGATATGAACAATAAACTGAAGATTTGGTTGTAATGGCGATAGATGCAAATGTAGGAGATCAGATGTTGCATAGTACTCAAAGACAAATTATGTCTATCAGTGATGAATCTTGCTTTATATGGTTGGTGTCAGTCAAATATTTCAAAGTCATTCATTCATTTTATTTATATTTTGTGTGTTTATATAGCTGATTCATTCATCTATTAGTGCACCACCTAAGACTGTAAAAGTGCTTTATTCATTGCTTAGCTGATCACAGTGTTAGAGTGCTGATGGTGCCTGCAGTCTGCCGGCTATATATCAAAATATCAGACAAATTTCACTTGTACCGAGTTTGGATTTCCATTCACCTCAAGGTCCTGAGTTTAGATTGTAGAATTTTGAACAAAGAGAACAAGCCCTTTAGAAAGGCAAGTTTTACAGAGCAATGGAAAGCACATTTGTTTAAGTCCAACACAACCTTGAAACCGATCCTACAAGTTGTTCTGGAGCCAGGTAATGTAGCTCCTCAGTGTCCTCTTCCCTACAGCGAAGTCCATTGGCCAGGTTGTGAAGCTCAAACATCCGTGGAAGCCATCCTCGTAATAATCGCTGGTGACAGACACTCCGACGTCCTGCAAACGTCGAGCGTACAGCAGCCCGTCGTCCCTCAGCACGTCGTACTCGCACGTCAGAATGTACGCACGTGGACATTTAGCCAGCACCTCTGGTCCAGCCAGCAGAGGTGATGATCGCACATCCAGAAAGCCTGGTATCTTCTTCAGAAGCCCATGAGAGTCCCTCTCCACGACGACAGGAGTATAGCTTTTCTTGAACTTCTGATTAAGGAGGGAGGTCCAGTCTAGCCGAGACCTTAGCTCTGGGGTGAGAGCCGAGTGTTGCAGGGCGCTGTGGTTGTTCGCTATGAGCAGAGGCTGCAGGGAGATGTCAGCGCCAAGATACTGCAGCCAGAACTGGACCATGACTTGCCGAGGGAGGATGGCCATATTCCGGTTCTGCACATAGGAGGGCGTGTTGAAATCCAGAGCCTGGAGCACTGGGTAGATCAAAGCCTGGACGCTGAACTTCACAGATAGGCTGTCATCTGTAGCAACCTGGAGAAACAGAAGCCCATGAATGAAGATTTCATATCAGCTTGCAGCTCGACTGTCACATAATTCCAAGATTCTGGGTTCAGTGAGTACCTCCTGAGCTACAGCGGCGGCCAGGTTTCCTCCAGCGCTGTCCCCAGACACAGCAACACGCTCAGGGTCGATCGTGTACTTGGCCAGAACCTCTGGAGATAAGAAGTGTTTGGCAGCAGCAGCACAGTCTAAAAACGGCTCTGGAAAGTGTACCTCTGGAAATAGACGATACCTACAAACATTCAAAGAACCTTTTAAGAGTTAATACAACTAAACCTTACCGAATAACAAAGATGAAACACATAATACACCCAGGAATGATCGTTCTGTGTATTGAACCTCATTACAGTACTTTAAAGAGTGTTCATAACCCTTAACTTTTCCCCTTTTTAATGTTACAAATCTACACAAAATAGTAACTAATTTATCCATCCATCCGTCCATCATCTTCTGCTTATCTGGGGTCGGGTCACAGGGGCAGCAGCTTAAGCCAAGAGACCCAGACGTTCCTCTCCCCAGCGACTTGGGCCAGCTCCTCCAGAGGAATCCCAAGGCTTTCCAACAAACATCTCCCCTCCAGCGTGTCCTGGGTTTTCCTCCAGGCCTCCTCCCGGTAGGACGTGCCCGGAACACTTCACCAGGGAGGCGTCCAGGAGCCATTCTGACCAGATGCCCGAGCCACCTCAACTGACTCCACTCGATGTGGAGGAGCAGCGGCTCTACTCTGAGCCCCCTCCGGATGACCGAGCTTCTCACCCTATCTCTAAGGGAGAGCCCAGACACCCTACGGAGGAAACTAATTTCAGCCGCTTGTATCCGTAATCTCGTTCTTTCGGTCACCACCCAGAGTTTGTGACCATTGATGAGGGAATGAACGTAGATCGACCGATAAATCGAAAGCCTCACCTTTTGGCTCAGCTCTCTCTTCACCACGAAAGACCTGTACACCGCCTGCATCACTGCAGACGCCGCACCAATCCGTCTATTGAGCTCCACTTCCATTTTTCCTTCATTTGAGAACAATGACCTCCTGATACTTAAACTCATCCACTTGAGGAAGGACCCCATCCCTAACCCGGAGAAGGCACCCTACCCTTTTCCAGCTAAAGACAATGGTCTCAGTTTGGAAGAGGTGATTCTCATCCCAGCCGTTTCACACACGGCTGCAAACTGCTCCAGCAAAAGCTGTAGATCACGTTCAAAAAGCAGAGACCCAATCCCGAGGCCACCGAAATGGATCCCCTCAACACATTGGCTGCGCCTAGAAATCCTGTCCATAAACGTTATGAACAGGATCGGTCACAAAGGGCAACCTTGGCGAAGTCCAACTCACCGGAAAGGAGCCCGATTTACTGCCGGCAATGCGAACCAAGCTCTGACACCGGTCGTACAGGGACCTAACAGCCCGTATCAAGGAGCCCGGTACCCCATACTCCGGGAGTACCCCCCCCAAGGCTCCCAGAGGGACACGGTCGACGGCCTTCTCAAAGTCCACGAAACAGAAGACCGGTTGGGCGAACTCCCACGCATCCTCCAGGACCAGCATTGTTCCTCCTGGATCCGAGATTCAACTATCCATCGGACCCTCCTCTCCAGAACCCCTGAATAGACCTTACCATGGAGGCTCAGAAGTGTGATCTCCTTATAGTTGGAACACAAGCTATGGTCCCCCTTTTTAAACAGGGGGACCACCATCCCGGTCTGCCAATCCAAGGGAACTGCCCCCAATGTCCACGCAATATTGTAGAGCCGCATTAACCAACACAGCCCCACAACATCCAGAGCCTTGAAGAACTCCAGGCGAATCTCATCCACCCCCGGAGCCTTGCCACCGAGGAGCTTTTTAACGACCTTGGTGACCTCAGCACACAAGATTGGGGAGCCTGCCCCCAGGTTCCCCAGACTCTGCTTCCAGATTGGAAGGCGGGAGGTGGGGAAGGTGGGATTGAGTCGGGATTGAACCCCACTATCATTTTAAAGATTTATAAAACTTTGATACATAAATATATCTCCGGACTGCAGCTTTAAAATATTTTCTCCTATTTTTTTGTTCTTTTCTAAACAAAACAAAAAACATCAGAGATATACAAGTATTCACAACCATGGCTTAGTATTTTGTTGAAGCAAAAAATAATTGACAGCCTTTACAGCCTGCATCGATGTCTCTCTGTTTTGGACTTAATTCCAGGCTATGGCATCTCAAGGAGACTCACAGGCTGCTTCTTAAGCCACTTCTCTGTGACCCTGGCTGTGTGTTTCAGGGGATTGGCACATTGGAAAGTTCTGCTGTAATGCTTTACGCAGACCAGTTGACAATTTCCTGTCGTAGGTAAAAGTTCCCACAGCATGAGGCTGCCACCACCATGCTTTACAGTAGTGATGTTAGCAAGGGGAGAAGCAGTGGGGATTTTTCTCCAGACATGATGAAAAAAAAAAAAAAAAAAAAAAAAAAGTCCAATTTGGGTTTCATCAGTCCAGAGAATTTCTCCTGGTCTGACAATCTCTGAGGTGTTTTATTAAAGCTTTTGTGGCAACATTCAAGAAGAATGGACTTACAGGTCAAACAAAAAAAAAATTAGAAAAATTGTGACTTCTGTTTACTGATTGGCAGTCTTATTTAGAAAGACCTTGAAATCATTGGCCAGAAATTTGTCACTTTAACCTGTCTTCATTGAACTGCATGCATACACAACCCAAAGCTGTCAAAAGATATACAGATGAAACTGAAAAAAAATTGAATTTTGTGCAAAGGTTCAGTTATTTCAGCAATTCAATTGAAAAGATCTAACTAAAATATGATAGTCATTACATGCAAGGCGAGATATTTCAAGTCTTTATTTGTTATAATTGTGATGATTATAGTTTACAGCTTATGAAAACCTCAAATTCAAAATCTCAGAAAATTAGAATATTACATGAAATCACCAAAACAAGGATTTTAAATAGAGAAATGTCAGACCTCTGAAAAGTATAATCATGCATATATACTTAGTACTTGGTTTGGGCCCCTTTTGCATCAATTACTGCCTCAATGCGGTGTGGCACGGATGCTATCAGCCTGTGGCACTGCTGAGTTGTTATTGAAGACCAGGATGCTTCGATAGTGGCCTTCAGCTCTTCTGCTTTGTTCGGTCTCATGTCTCTCTTGGCAATGGCCCATAGATTCTCTATGGGGTTCAGGTCAGGCGAGTTTGCTGGTCATTCAAGGTCATTGAACCAGGTTTTTGTACTTTTGGCAGTGTGGGCAGATGCCAAGTCCTGCTGGAGAATGAAGTCAGCATCTCCATAAAGCTTGTCTGCAGAAGGAAGCATCAAGTGCACCAAAATGTCCTGGTAGATGGCTGTGTTGATTTTAAGACTAAATAAAACACAGTGAACCAACACCAGCAGATAACATGGCTCCCTAATCAACAGACTGTGGAAACTTCACACTGGGCTTCAAGCATCTTGGATTGTGTGCCTCTCCATTCTTCCTCCAGACTCTGGGACCTTGGTTTTCAAATGAAACGCAGAATTACCTGTTCTTTTTTCTTTAGTCCAGGTAAGACAGTTCAGACATTGTTTGTTGTTCAGGAGGGGCTTGACAAGAGGAATACGACATTTGAAGCCCATGTCCAGGATCAGTCTGTGTGGTGGCTCTTGATGCAGTAACTCCAGCCTCAGTCCACTCCTTGTGAAGATCCCCAACACTTTTGAATGACCTTTTCCTGACAATCCTCTCCATGCTGCGGTCATCCCTGCTGCTTGTGCACCTTTTTCTTCCACACTTTTCCTTTCCACATAACTTTCTATTAATGTGCTTTGATACAGCACTTTGGGAACATCCAACTTCTTTTGCGATTACCTTTTGAGGCTTTCCCTCCTTATGGAGGGTGTCAAAGATGATTTTCTGTACAACTGTCAGGTCAGCAGAATTCCCCATGATTGTGATTCCTATTGAACCAGACTGGGAGACAATTTAATGGCTTTGCAGGTGCTTTGAATTATTTACCTGATTAGAGTGACACTTTGAGCCTAAAACATTTAACCTTTTCACAATATTCTAATGTTCTGAGATTTTCATAAGCTGAAAGCCATAATCATCAAAATTATAACAAATAAAGGCTTGAAATATCTAGCTTTGCATGTAATGAGTCAATATCATATTAGTTTCACCTTTTAAGTAGGGCTGCCACATAAAATTATTTGGATAGAATAATCAACAATTATTTTGCAGATTAGTCGACTAATTGGACCACGTGCAAATTGTATCTTATCACAGCAGCATGCAGCTGCTCCGATATAACCATCATTTGCTTCTAGCTTCAAGTTTTATCTCTGTTATTTGCTATCTAAAATACTGACAATATGATAGCTCATTCAACATGTATGAACAACTTATAAAATAAAAAATTAGCATTACAGGGGACACATGACGTGTGCTAAGGGTGATGAAATTACCATGACGAAAACGGAGATGCTTTAGGTGGTGAGGTGGTGGGGCGCAGGGTTAGCAAGTGAAGGCTTAACCTTCCGGTCTAGCTTCTAGCTTAGCTTCGTCTGAGACCTCCCTGTCAGGGACAGGCCTGGTGTTGAACTAGCATTTATCTGACTGTAAGATTCCAGCGGCCAGGTATCTCAACTCTTTGACAGGCACACAGGGCAGCCAGACGCCGCTAGCCTCTTCAGAAGAGAGCCAGAACGTGTGAACTGGAGTGTCGGAGCTGACCAATCAGGCTTTAGGCCAATGTTAGAAACACCCCCCCTTATTAGAATACACTTCAATAAGTAAATAAATGTGGATATGGGGAAATAAATAAATATGGAAATACATAATTAAATAAATGTGCAAATAATTAAATAAATGTGCAAATAAATAAATTGTGCACATAAATAAATTTTATTACCACATTTGTTGATTTTCAAATGTATTTACCCATTTATTTACACATGTATTTATTTATTGTAAATTTTGGCAGGGTCGGTCCTCCATAATTTTGACTTGTTTTAAGGACATTACATCAAAGTTGGATCCGCCTGTAGTCTGTTTTTTCCACTTCAATTTTGAGTGTGACTCCAAATCCAGACCTCCATGGGTTGATAAATTTGATTTCCATTGATCATTTTTGTGTGATTTTGTTGTCAGCACATTCAACCATGTAAAGAACAAAGTATTTAATAAGAATATTTCAGTCATTCCGATCTAGGATGTGTTATTTTAGTGTTCCCTTTGTTTTTTGAGCTGTGTATTATGTGGTCTGCATGTGAAGGATTTTCCAGGGTCCAGATTAGGGATTAGTATTGGTAAAAGTCTGGCGATACGATATGTATCATGATACAGGGGAGACGACATGATAAATTGTGATACTATGAGTAAGAGTGATTGTGACTGTGATTTTAAAAACTGAATTTAACTGTAGAAAAACTGTCACAGCATTCTGAACACTCCAACCTGATTCATGCTCATACTAACACATCTAGTTTTATTATTAGATGTAGTTGATCCACTGGAACAAAGAAGGTGAAAAAAGGCCACAAACTATGAGTCATACTTTTAATTTTACTACAAAAATTGCTGTCATCATTAATGGTTCCATTTAAATAAAAAATAAAAAGAATCGATAGATTGCTTTTGAATATTGATACAATATCATGACATAAAATATCACTATATATTGATGTATCGATATTTTCTTACATCCCTAGTCCAGATTAAAGACAGCTACGGATAATAGTAAATGCAAATAAGGCATAAGGAAAAAACAAATCACTAAAACTACACTCACATTTGATATATATGGTCTTGTTTCAGTCTCGACCTCCAAGTCTTAGTCTTGTCTTGGCCTCGGCCTATAAATGTCTTGGCCTTGTCTCGGTACTCTCTGTCTCAGTAATGTCTTGGTCTGGTGTGGTGCGGTCTTGACTACAACACTAGGATGTGGAGTGTTGAGGTTGTGTATCAGGTACACTATGAATAAAATACTTGGAATTTGTTTCCAGCATGACAGAATGTGGACAGGTTGGAGGGGTTTCAATGGTTTTGCAAAGCACTATACATTATATTAAAGGTTTTACAGTGGTCAGCTACAATGTACACATCAAGGAGTCAGAAGAAGAGATAAACTTACTCAACAGAGACTACAACGGTGTTGAGCTCATCTGAAATCATCCGGCTCATTTTATCGTATGCACCCATTTCTGAAGAAAGAGAGGACAGTAATAAAATATATTTTCCATGTAAAAAATATTCTTTAATATATAAAAGCAGACCTTTCTAATTGATTTGTGGTGTTGGCTAAAGGAACTAAGGTACTGTATATAAAAACCCAATTTGTGCTCACTGCCACTGCCCAAGGCCCAGCCACCTCCGTGGAAATACATCAAGCCCCTCCTCAGGTGACCCTCCCCTCCAGCCGGTGGCTCGTAAACTCTCACGGGGACGCCGGCAAAGGTGATGTCGCTGACCTTCACCCCAGGGATGACCCCCGCAGTAGACGTGGAGCCCAGGAGCAAAGACATCATGGAGTAGAAGCTCTCCATCGAGTTCCTGAATGGTGTAATGTAATGGTCGAGGCCAAGGTGGTATTTCAAAGCGCCCTGAAGACAGCGGGACATTACGAAAAAAAAGAAACATGTCAGGCAGATAAAATGAAGAACAAGAGCACAGATGATAGAGAGCAGCAACAGGCAAAGAAATTTGACCCAGTCAGACATTTGACCCAGTCCCCTCTATTCTCCCTCACTGGGTCTTATTGATGTCTGCCCTCTGTCCCACACAGACTGTCTCAATACTTGTCTTGAATAAATGCCAGAAGACACAACTGTCTGGTACAGCAACGAAGATAGGAACCAGATAATCGCCTTAAACATGAAAGATGCATTTTTGTTTTTAAATAATACCTTGCAAAAGTATTTACACCCCTTGAGCTTGACAAAATTGCCACATTGCACCCTCAGACCTTTGCCTTTCAGCTTGCTTGCTCATGCTGAAGAAAATCTTTCTCTCAGCATAATGCTGCCACCATCAGGGATGCCACTAGAATGGAAAAAGAGTGAGTTTACCCCCCCGAACAGAAGGAAGCTTTGTATGTCTGCTTTGAATGTAAAAACATTTTTCAGGCATAAACAAACCTGATCAGTTTAGTTAGTATTAGTTGTAGAGTATTTATATGATATGGAGTCCAGTTTCAGTTCCCCCCAGCTTTCACTGGAAGAATCACTGTCTTAGCCTTTCAAAATCTTCAGAATGTTAATATTCAAAAACAACTTTATGACTTTCTTATTTACTCTTTAAAACTTGCATGGTGGGGCTGTGTTCGTGGAGATAAGAGCAAAGATAGTCTTGATAAAAAATTGGTTTTTTTTGGTACCTGGACAAAATAAAATGGTTACTTTATGCCTTCAGTGTTGTGTTTTCTGTTTTTAAATGTTGTTTTGTTGCTTTTATTTATAGGTTTCTGCAAGAGACCGACATGATTCTTTGAAAGCAACACATTAACTTTAACTTGTTAGGCAATCTCTACAGAACCAGAGGTGCCTCTGCCTGTAAGCGACTTTCACAATATGGAACAAAGGTGAAGTTCAGGAGTGTTTCCTCAGGGCGTCGTAAGAGTGACTTTGCAGCTTTGCACTATGACAAATAATGCCATAGTAAAAAATAAATTTATATTCCTGCATAAATTTTGCATTCCTTGGCACACATTGGTTTGCTTTTTGAGGTTATGTGCAAAGGATTTGTGGATAATAGCTCTACATTTTAAATTTGCAACAGCAGTTATCAACAAAGCATATCGGGCAATGCAACATATGGTTTCATACCTACTCTCAGGCAGATCAAAGTGAAGCTCATACTGTTACTCAGGCTGCCAGGGAAATGTTCAGTGGCTTTCAGAGCCTTTAAAAACATCTAATTGCTATTTATGAACAACAACAACAACAACAACAAAAAAACTCTAGAGACAAGACATTTGAACTAATGACAGCCACACATCTCTGCTTGTACCCTCAGATTCCTTAGAAGGTAGAGAACAGATCTTCTCCTACCAGGTTTAGGGTGGTCCTGAACGCAGCATCCACTGCCATCAGCTTCCAGGGCTCCTGGATGGCATCAGGCAGCGGGGTGTAGATGTAATATGAGAGAGCTGCAGCCAGCAGCACCGTCACAAAGACTGCCTTCAGCCTCATCTTGCTCTGTCCCTTAGCTTCAGCACAAACTACTGCGATCCAGATGTAAGCGCCAGACACTTGTTTCTGCTGGTCTGGAGGAGGCACAGGTACTTCCGCTTTAAGCCTTTCACACGTAGAACTTTATTTAAAATAAATAAATTCTGGTAAGTTTGGGAAATGTAGTGTTATGCGTATGAAGAAAGACAACATTTAGTACTTTTTGGCAATTACCTCAACACGTAGTGAAGATCCCGATTTGTCAAAAACACTACAACATCAAGGCTTTTATTTTGAAGGGAAAGCGTTGATTGAAACCCGTTCGTTTCTGGGATGTTAAAGTTGTGGGAGATTGAAAAGTGCAATAAACATTTTTGACCACAGAGAGACGCTGCTGAGCTGCAGGTAGGACAAAGTGGGGGAGTACCTGATCATTCATTTCAATCATTTGAGTTTGATGGGGGACTCATCATGCAGTGTTATTAGCTGATATGAAAGTATTTTTCACAAAAATCTATGTGCTCCATAAAGGCATAATTTCTTGACTTAATATGTGAAAACTAGTCTATAAAGACTTTTCTATGATATCTGTGTTTGTGTGTTGTATTTATATGGCCCTTTTCAAACAAGTGTCACTTAATAGCAAGCAATACAGAAAATAAAATAGGACTGACTACAAGTGAGATTCATTTAAATAACTGACAATACTGATTAAACTACTGTATTTGTTTTTGTAAAATGTATAATTAGCTAAACGAAAACAAAACAAGTCAGAGAAATCCAAAACAAGCCTGTCACTTTAGTAACGGGTTCAAATAATGTGGTTTTAATGATTAATATAACTGGTTGTTTTAACCAAAACAATGGAATCAAAAGTCATATTTTCTAATAATATAACCCAAAAGAAGGATATATAGTAATAAAACAAAACTGGGTCTTGTTTATAACCTTGCAGAACACAGATTTGATTTTGGTAAGAGAGGAAAAAACATCTTTAACAAGTATGAATTAAAATCTGTTTTTATATTAAAATATTAAAATGGGAATAAAACAAAAACGAATTAAAGATTTAAAAACATATCATAGGCAATCTTTCAGATCGCCTCAACAATCATTAGTGAAGCTAGACTATTTAGCACTTTGTATATAGCAATTAAAACAATATTATGCCGTCTAAAGTTTGCCAGGAATCATTGTAAAAAGCCAAAACATGGAGAATTTGACGTTCACTGAAGAATTCTGTCTGCCGCTAACCTCTAAAATCTTTAGGCAATCTTTCGGACACTCAGCTGAGATGACGTTATAATAATGAGGTTCTCCTGGGTGCACAGTGGCACAGTTGCCAGCCCTGTTACCTTGCAGCAAGGAAGTTCTGGTTTCAAAAATATGGAGTTTGCATGTTTTCCCTGGGCATGTTTGGGTACTATGGCTTCCTCCCACAATCCATAATGTTAGGTTAATAGACTGAATAACCCTAAGGAGTAACCGTATGTGCCAATGGTTGTTTGGCCAAGGCAATGGCATCAACATAAAATACATAATCAAAATATATAATTTTTTTTGATCAGAACAATAGATTTTATTTCACATTTGGTTTTATATCTTCAAAACAAGCCTGAAGCCTGTAATTTCATTTAGTTTTGTGGATAAATAAAACTGTTATCAGGAAAACCGTGGAATAAAAACAACAACATATTTTCTGATAAAAAAAATGAAAAGAAGAAAGTGTAAATAAAAACTAAGATGGGCCTATTTCAGAACCCTGACGAACACCAAAATTTACTTTGGCATGTCCTAGGGACACATGGTGTACATGTTTGAACTGGGATCAGTTGGGAAGGATTAAACTTTGGAGGTAAACTAATCAAGATGAGTAGTCTTGAGTGCAAGATGTTCAAGTCTATGCAACCAAAGTTTGTCACCAGAGGTTTTAAATGCATTAAGATTTAGCAGGAAAAGCACAGAAATGGGTTTTGAATCTGAGGTTAAAAAATGTATCCAAAAACAGGTTTCAGCCAAGGTGGGTTCCTTATCCTGACTGAAACTTCCTACTCAAAACCTCAATTTCCTATGAAATAATTAAAAATTGCTTTCAAATTCTAATAGAAGAAAAAAAAACTTTAGGCAAGCTCTGTTATAAAAAAAAAAAAAAAAAGTTTTTAATAAGTCAGTGTTGGCTAGTCTGTGTAAGGCTCCAGGTTTAAAACAGAAGCCTAATCTCTATAGAGCCTGCTCCATCCAATGTGGCATGAATTCTTCTCATTTTCCCATCTTTTCAGGTAGAGTACTGTGCAAAAGTTTTAGCCAGGTGTGGAAAAATGCCGTAAATAAAGAATGCTTTCAAAAATGGAAGTGTAAATCATTTATTTTCATCAATCAACAAAAAGCAGTGAATGAACAAAAGATAAATCTAAATCAAATTAATATTTGGCGTGAACACCCTTTGCCTTCAAAACACCATAATTTCTTATAGGAACACTTGCACAGTTTTTGAAGGAACTCGGCTGGTAGGTTGTTCCTAACATCTTGTAGAATTAACCACAGATCTTCTGTGGGTGTAGGCTTCCTCACATCCTTCTGTCTCTTCATGAAATCCCAGACACACTCGATGATGTTGAGATCAGGGCTCTGTGGGGTCCATAACATCACTTCCAGGACTTCTTGTTCTTCCTGACGCTGAAGTTAGTTGTTCATTACTGGCTGTATGTTTGGGGTCATCGTCCTGCTGCAGAATACATTTGGGGCCAATCATACACCTCCCTGATGGTATTCCAGGATGGATAAGTATCAGCCTGTATTTCTCAGCATCGAGAACACCATTAATCCTGACCGAATCTCCAACTCCATTTGCAGAAATGCTGCCCCAAACATTCAAGGAACCTCCACCATGCTTCACTCATGCTTCATTATTGTACCGCTCTCCAGCCCTTCAACAAACAAACTGCATTCTACAGCTAAGTATTTCAAATAATGACTCATCAGTCCAGAGCACCTGCTTCCATTGTTCTGCCCCCCAGTTCCTATGTTTTTGTACATACTTGAGTTTCTTGGCCTTGTTTCCACATCAGAGGTGTGGCTTTTTGGATGCAACTTTTCTATGAAGACCACTTCAGACTTCTCAAGACAGTAGATGGATGTACCTGGGTCCTACTGGTTTCTGCCAGTTCTGAGCTGATGGCACTTGTTGGGCTGGACCTGTTAGCGGTTGGAGGCAGAGCAGCACAAATGACGAAAGAGGTTTCAGTGGATACAGCTCTTCCTTTTTATTATTTTCACCAGTGCCCACATCTTTGCAGAGTTCTGACCAGTTTGATGGTAAATGGCACCTTTTATACTGTGGAACTAATTATCACTCCGGACTCAACCATGTGAAAGTGCATTTTAAACAATTACACTCCCTACTAAATAATCATACCCCAAACTACAACTACTTCCACGTCTAACAAACAAATTCTAAAACATGTACAAACCCTCACACCAAGTATTAATATTTATAATTATCCTTTTAACACCATGTAACTTCTAACAGCAAGACCCAACACCCCTTCCCACTCACAGAAATGCAATTCAATGTGCAAAGGAAAATAAAGTCTACATGTCTAAAAGGTTGTGTCATTCATTGCTGCTAGATTTAGGCTACTCCATGGTGTGAGAATGTTAAAATAGTCACTGGTAACAGAGTATCCTCTGTGACATCTTCTGATTTTGAAGGGTAATAAGCTTGAAGTGTCTTTCTTCTGCTGCACTAAGTTTCCTTGGCTGACCACTGCGTCTACGATCCTCAACGTTGCCCATTTCTTTGAGCTTCCTCAAAAGATCTTGAACATTACAACCCAGAAATTCAAGCCTGGATAGAATTTTTTTGTCTTGCTGACACACTATCTTGTGTCTTGTTGCTGTGCTCAATGTTGCCATGACATGAAACTACCTTCCACAACCTGACCAATTGGTGCAGAGTTTGGCTGTTCCTCACCCAGTTTTAAGCCTCCAGCACAGATGTTTCTGTTTCAGTTAATGACTGTGTTTCAACCTACGTGTGACATTTGATGATAATTAGCACCTCTTTGGTATAACTGGTTGATCATACACCTGACTATAATCCTACAAAATCCCCAACTGTGCTCAAGTGTACCTATAAGAATTGATGCTGTTTAAAAGCAAAAGGTAGTAACACCAAATATTAGATTTAGATTTTTCTTTTGTTTGCTCACTTTGTGTTTTGTAAATTTATAAAAAATAAACAATCATTATTAATATTTCTGAATGCATTCTTTGTTTACAGCATTTTTTCACACCTGCCTAAAACCTTTGCACAGTACTGTATATTTCGTAAGTTTTGAAGATCATAGTGTTTTAGCACATTGTTCGAATTTAAATAAGTTGCAACAACAATCTGACACAGGAAACATGAGTTTTGAAGGATAAAGACTGTCACGCTATAAGGGTGCTTAGCCAGAATTTAAAGGAAGGATGTTGGAGATAGGCAGTATGAATGACAGCCTAATTAAAAGTGGTGTAACAGTCACCAGCTCATTCTTAAAAATTTGCTCTAAATTTGTTTCACACTCCCAGAGAGAAATGGATCTCCACAGCACAGCAATAGTAAAGTGGGGACAGTGCAAAGAGTTTCAGCGTCATCTGTCTGGCACTGTCCTATTCATATCCCCATTTTCTCCCACGGCTAAAAGATGACCACAGCCAGTCCCTGGTGGCCTTATGTCAAAATAAGCACGACACTGGATGAGGATCTGGTTGAGACGGTTTTCCAAAACAAAACCGCAAGACTTACAGAGCGTGTCAGAGTAGGCTGTAGGAAACACAGAGTGGAGCTGTCTGAAAATCATAAATAAATGACAAAGTTGCATCAGAGCTTAAAAAGAAAGTAAAACCATGTATCTAGCTTCACAGAAACAAAACAATCCACACCACTTCAACAACGACAAGTGAAAATGGCAAATTATGGCTCTTGTGATTCTTTTATTCTTATTCTGCTTTGATTCAGCCCCATTTTTTTGTTCTGAATTACTCAAGATTTCTGGGAAATAGATGTTCACTTAGGATACGATCAAGAGCTGAATATCCTGCAGAAATGGTTAATCTTTTTCCAGTGACCACTGCTAGAATTATCAAACTGGTGATGCATAAACTTCTTTGCAGGCATCCTGGTGTTTAAAATTCTTCACTAGATCAGTGCTGCACCACATAAATATCACAAGTGCCACACTTCATCACTTCTAACAAGCCACTCTGAATCAGTGTCAGCAGGAAAGCTTGGAATGCAACTTTTATATAGATCACTTTCTTAGTATCTGCATGTGTGGAAAAAATGTGTGCATTAAAATATTCCCTTTCCTTCCCCCTCCTCCCTGCTATGTGTTGGCTTGGCATCTCCTTGCGGTCTGTGGTATGGAGGGCAGAGACAGGGCCTCTCTCTTGACTGGAATTACACTTATGGTCATTGAACTTGACTGAACACATGAGGCAGAAATGGAGGTTTTGCATTTCAGGCAGTCCTGTCTCCCTGCACAGCCCTCTGCTCTGAATCTGCCTTCAGATGCAACGAACTACTCTGAGTCTCCTATTCTGATTTTAAAAGGAATTCCAAAAGGAAACGGGATCCCACCAGAATGTAAATTAGGTTTTATAACAGACTTCTGCAAGCATAAATTACAAGCTAACTAAATATACTCCAGCAGAGACACTTCTGGGAAACTGATTTAGTCAAAAATGAGGTGGTTAATGTGAAATCAACAATTTCCTCAAGTGCGTTGAGAGAGAGAAATTCTCAGGCAGTACCTAATAGGAATCAGACAGTTGTGTGTATGCAGCTGCATGGATGAAAGATGGATGCATTAAAGATTTGCTGTCTGTGCATCCTCATTGTGTGTCATTCATGCAAGAACTGCCACTGATTGCAAATAACCATGTTCATTCCAAACCAAGTCAAGCAGATATCCATTTTAATTGGTTACTTTAGAAAAATACAACAAATGAAGACTTAATTTCAGCAAAATGCATATTGTTTTAATGTTTCAATAGATAACTTCAACATTTCAAATCATTCTCTGATGAAACCAGGAAGTCCAGCAAAAGCAGTAGATCTTCATGCAAGCTTCTGATTCAAATAGTGAGCTTGAAGGGGGATACAACGCCATCCAAAAGTATCCATACCTCTTGAAAGTTTCTACATTTTTTTTCCTGTCACAACCGATTGAGATATTCAAAATTGAAGCTCCACAAAGTAGTTCAACATTGGGGGTAGAAAATGATACTTGACACTGATTGCTAATTAGTTGACTTTTGAAGACAACTAATCACACTGGATTTAATCAAAAGAATAAAAAGAGGGTGAATACAAATGCATGTCACACTTTAGATCCTTTAAACATGTTTTTGTTCTTGTTTTCCTTAAGTTTTATGAATATGCACTTCCTTGTGTATTAAATTTCAAGAAAAAGGTATTAAACAAATACTGGAATTCACACTGGCTGTTCACTGCAAAGAAGGAAATCAATCGTTATACTTCTACTCCAAAGGAAATTTCTTTACCTATAAAGTTAGACAGCAAGTTTAGAGGTTAAATTTTTCTTTCTCCTGTTGAGAAGTAGCTTTTTAAAGAACGGAAAACAGCAGCTGGGACACAACAATATGGTCTAAATTGCCTGGTTGCTACTATATTATCTCCAGCAATTACCCACCTGTGCGTGTTCAGAATTGACAAGAATCTGTATTTGATGTTTGAAAGAAGTGTTTTTTGAAGTTGTAATATTGGTAGAAGCTTGTATTTAAAGCAATTTGCACCACTTTTCTGAATGCAGCTCAGCAGACATAAAACTAACATTATAAAATGCAAAAGTTAACAGTTAAGATTTTTAAAAAGCATGAGGTAGTGACATTGTTTTAATTGGTCACATTTTGAATATATATTTACTTACATTTCTAATAGTACTTCCATGTAGATTATTATTTTTTTACACACACTTCATGCAAAGGACTCCATAGAGGCATTCAGGAGCATCACAAACAGGAAGCCAGTTGGTACTTAAGATGTTCGAGGAGCATCACAGTCGCCATTTCTGAAAAGGCAAGCAACCGTCTGTTGATTTATTATTCCAAAAGCAAAATGGTTTCATTGTTAAAAGAACAGCGGAAATGGGTGGTTTTTGTGCAAGATGGGCATTCAAGGCTTTTGAATACGATATGTACAGAACAAATGAAATTTATTAAACTCATCTTTAGAATGTGTGATGGTTTATCTTTGCTTGCCCTTTTCTTGTTTCAGCACAATGCATGACCTAATGACACAGATCTATTGTTTGTTATTAACTGTTATTAACTAATCTAATGTGGTGTGGAGAGTAAAAGCAAAGAAACATTAGATTTTCTGAAATGTATTAGCTGAACTAAATGCATACACAGAATTGCCAGGAGCAAATTAGAGCTCTGACTAATGGTGACATTAGGAGTGAATTAAAATCCTAGTTTTCCTGTAAATGTGAGAATCAGCAGCGGTCTGGTCTCTGCCAGGTATAACCTTTGAATTTGTCATCAGTTTCATTTTTTTCTGTCCATTTTCTGGTAAACTCCTCCCTTCCTTTAATAGCTAACTCTTTCCATCACCAGCCTACACAGACACACACACACAGTAGGGAAAATAAGTACTGAACACATCAAGGTCTTTCTCTGTTAACATAATTCTAATGTGGCTATTGGCATGAAAGTCACACCAGATGTCGGTAACAACCCAAACAATCCATGCATACAATGAAATCAAATCAAATATGCATAGATTAGGCTATGTGTCAAAAAGTGGAATGGCACAGGTGATAAGTACTGAAGACAAAGAAGCGAAAAAGAAAACGTACAATGTCAAGTGAAATCTGCCAGTACCTAAAATCAAACATGTCTCCTATCGGTGCCAAATAAAACTGGCTGCTTTGTTTGTCTGTTAGCCTCTTAAAAGGGTTTCCTTTCCAAAGTATTGCACAAAAAGCATTTATGATGTATAAAAGCAACGAGTGCTTTCAAGACACTTGTAATCATTTTGTTGTAAAGAAAAATAGTGATAGCATCAGTTATATACACACGTGCTCAAATTTGTTGGTACCCCTCCACAAAAAATGAAGAATGCACAATTTTCTCTGAAATAATTTGAAACTGACAAAAGTAATTGGCGTCCACCATTGTTTATTACATATTTAATAGAAATCAGACTTTGCTTTTGATGTTTCATTCAACATAATTTTGTAAATAAGGAAACAAATGAAAATGGCATGGACAAAAATGATGGGACCCCTAACCTAATATTTGGTTGCACAACCTTTAGAGGCAATCACTGCAATCAAACGTTTTCTGTAGCTCTCAATGAGACTTCTGCACTTGTTAACAGGTAGTTTGGCCCACTCTTCCTGAGCAAACTGCTCCATCTGTCTCAGGTTTGATGGGTGCCTTCTCCAGACTGCAAGTTTCAGCTCTTTCCATTGATGTTCAATAGGATTCAGATCAGGACTCATAGAAGGCCACTTCAGAATAGTCCAATGTTTTGTTCGTATCCAGTCTTGGGTGCTTTTAGCTGTGTGTTTTGGGTCATTATCCTGTTGGAGGACCTGTGACCTGCGACTGAGACCGAGCTTTCTGACACTGGGCAGTACGTTTCGCTCCAGAATGCCTTGATAGTCTTGAGATTTCATTGTGCCCTGCACAGATTCAAGGCCCCCTGTGCCAGGCGCAGCAAAGCTGCCCCAAATCATAACCGAGCCTCCTCCATGTTTCACTGTCGGTATGGTGTTCTTTTCTTTGAAAGCTTCATTTTTTCGTCTGTGAACATAGAGCTGATGTGACTTGCCAAAAAGCTCCAGTTTTGACTCATCTGTCCAAAGGACATTCTCCCAGAAGGATTGTGGCTGGTCAATATGCATTTTAGCAAATTCCAGTCTGGCTTTTTTATGTTTTTCTTTCAAAAGTGGAGTCCTCCTGGGTCTTCTTCCATGGAGCCCACTTTCGCTTAAACAGCGACGGATTGTGCGATCAGAAACAGACGTACCTTCACCTTGGAGTTCAGCTTGCATCTCTTTGGCAGTTATCCTTGGTTCTTTTTCTACCATTCGCACTATCCTTCTGTTCATTCTGGGGTCGATTTTCCTCTTGCGACCGCGCCCAGGGAGGTTGGCTACAGTTCCATGGACCTTAAACGTCTTAATAATATTTGCAACTGTTGTCACAGGAACATCAAGCTGCTTGGAGATGCTCTTGTAGCCTTTACCTTTACCATGCTTGTCAATTACTTTCTTTCTGATCTCCTCAGACAACTCTCTCCTTTGCTTTCTCTGGTCCATGTTCAGTGTGGTGCACACAATGATACCAAACAGCACAGTGACTACTTTTCTCCATTTAAATAGGCTGAATGACTGATTACAAGATTGGAAACATGTGTGATACTAATTAAAGTAACTATTTAGTTTGAAATATCACTATGATCCAGTTATTTATTATATTTTCTAAGGGGTACCAACAAATGTGTCCAGGCCATTTTAGAATAGCTTTGTAGAATAAGCAATAATTCAACTCTTTTCACAGCTTCTTTGCTTTATTCTATGACATACCAAAGGCATGCAAGTATACATGATAAAATAGCTTTCAATTTCATCACTTTTCAGGAGTAATGCAGCATTATTTCAATGAGCTGTAAGGGTACCAACAAATTTGAGCACGTGTGTATGTGTTTCTAGACTTCTGAATAGTCCAGTGAGCACCATTGGGATCATATTCCAAAAGCGGATCATTTTACCATAAATCTGTTTCTCCGAAAGGATAATCAGAATAGTGGTTCAAGAGCCAAGGACCAGAGAGCTTCAGAAAGACCCTGAATTAGCAGGTGGAGTTTATCAATGAAAACTACATTTAATGCACTCAACCACCCTCGCCTCTATTAAAAGTCACAGCATAATACTCCACCGCCGAAGAAAAAGTATGTTAAAGCCTGTTTAAAGCTTGATGCAAAAAAATTTGAACAAGTCAATGAAATACTGGGAGAGTTTTTTCCCCGTTGGGATGAGACAAAAATGTAACTCTTTGGATGTCATTGAAAATACACAGGAGGAGCTTGGAAATTTGATTTTTTTTTTGTGTGTGTCAAGGTCCGGGCAGAATTTGTATAAATAAAGAAAGGATGAATAGAGAAATTTACTCAGAAATTCTTGATGAGAATCTGAAGATGAACTTTTCTTTAAGACAATCTCTGATTCTTCAGCAGCTCAACTTGAATCTAACTGAGAATCTACTGTGGATCCGACATAATAGAGGTCCCCAGAACCTTCAGGATTTGAAGACACTGGGTCAAATCATACCTGAGCAAATACATTTGCCACTAGTTTTTACATACAGGAGATATTTGAAACTTGCAATTTCAAAAAATACTGTTTTACTAAATACTTAATCAATTTCAATAAGTATATTTAACAATTATTCCCACTGTCATTCCCATTTGTTACACACAGAATAATCTGGGGGCTTGTTTGTTGATTTCATTATATGCATGGATATTAGAAATATATTTACAAGGAAAAATCTCATGCTCACTATTTATTTTCACTGTTATAACTTATTTCTCGCTGAACATTTTCTTTCCATTGATCTGCTGGGGATCCTGAGTTAGGATCTCCTGCGGCAGACCCGACATTGGTTTAACCAGCCAGAACATTAGGAAAGGCATCATGCTGGCAGATGGCCTGGGCAGAGAGGGTTTTAAGGTTACTCATCACATCGATGCAAACAACTGCATGCCTTGGTCCTGACCTTTACCCTCAGGCATGCACCAGGACAGATCGGCCCTGTCCTTTGCAGGCTCCCCCCAAGAATACAAACAAGCAGTTTTTTTCCATCGACTTGGTGATGGACAAACAGGAGAATGCAAGCAGATGAACACGCACACTCCGGTGACCTCCTACTTCCTCCCCAGCATACCCAGCCGACGCCCTCAGCCCACTCCCACGAGCCTTTCTCTCTAGTTCTAAATGCGATCCTGATGTTCTGTTAACCAATCTCCCACCCCCACACTCACACTTCCAGCCCCCTCAGCCAGAACCAAGGCTGTAAAATATGCTCTTTGCACCCCTCCCTTCGTCCTCAGCTGCTGCACAGCGACACTGACAAGAGACAGCTGTTGCGGCATCGAGGGTGAGAGTGCTGCAGTCGGCGGCAATCAGAGAAGACACACAGATAGTAAGACATGTGGTGTGAGTGTGTGTGGGTGGGGGTACCTCTTAAATCTACTTTCAAATTACACCATCACAACTTTTTTTGTTATCTGCACTTCAGTCTGTGGTTCTGTTGTGTGGGATATATTTTAACAAATTAACATGCAACGATCAGAACATTTGCACATGAAGGACCTTGAAATAGTGAGAAGGTGCATGATGTCCGCAACACAAGCTGAAGGGGATGCCTGGAAGACAGGAAGAGGGGTGTCTTCCTCTGGAGAAGGGAAGCATTTAAACAGCTGGTATCATGCAGCCTGTAATAAAACACCCCCTCTGTTTTTTACTGACATCTCCCCAGGGAGGAAGGAAAAAGAAGCCCAAATTCACAAAGGCACAGAGAAGCTCGGATTGTCAAACCTGCTGGTAGCCCTGTGCAAACACACAGATGCAGGCAAAGCAGGGCCTCCTTGTAAAAGAGCACATGCAGTCATGGGTTTCATTAACTTTGGTTTAGCAATAAGCTCAGCTCTGCCTGCTGGATTTACAGTGCTTTCTAAATATGTTCACAGACTTTGACGTTTTTCACACTTTGTTACATTACAACTGTAGACAACAGTGTATTTGGAGGAGACTTTATCTAGTGGACGAACACAGATTAGCAAACAAATGCTGATTGGATGGACAGCAACTGTGAACATTATATTTCAACGCTTACTGCAAATTCTCAAAAGTATTTTAGGTTTGGACTTTGACTGTGCCATTCTAACATTAAATCTATCCAAGTCATTCTGTTCTGATGCTGTCGTCCTCCAGGAAATTAAACCTTTGCCTCAGTTTCAAGACTCTTTAAGTCACTACACAAAATTTTTTTAATGATTGCCCTGAATTCATCTCCATTTATCTTCCCATCACCAATTTCATTTTCCCTGCTGGAGAAAAACATCAACACAGCATGATACTGCCACTGAGGTGTTGTTACCATGACGGCAGTATGTTTGGGCTGGCGTGGGGCGTTCTTGGCTCTTCACAGAACAGCTGCTTCTGAACTGAGATTAAAGAATGCACAGAATTTTGTAATTATTTGACATCTGAAGACTGTTGCAATGAATTTTATTTTATATTAATTATAAAGCGGGTCAAACAACAATGCAAGTGATCCCTTTAAGATTTTATTTGGGGAAAAAAGCATCAAACCATGTTCTTTTTTACAGTGCAACATGCAACACAAAGAGAATAGGGTACAAACATTCTTGCAGTGCAACAAATATTCATGCCTGGGTGTGTCCATGGAAGTGTTTGACCCTCCTGCCTACTTATGTGATGTTACATTTCTGGCGCCTGTTGCTTTCAGCAGAAGCTCAGGTCAAGGTGCTGGATGTTTTGAGCTGGTTCTCACATACGTGATCGCAGTTTGTCCACACTGGTGTCTGGAGTGCTGAGTGACACACCCTGTTCCATTTTGTCAGGGATGTGTCAGCACTTTCACAGCCTTTTCTTTTATCCCACCCACCCCGCTTCCCCTTCATTCCTTTCCGTTCCAACACTGCGTAACATGGTGAGGTTGTTTTGTGAGCTTCGCTCAAGAAAATCTGTTTCGTTGGCTAATGCAGATACTCTGCTCCTCACTTTACATTTTCTACTTCGACTACATGTGTAAGTTCCACAGGAATTATTCACACCAAATCTTACTTACCCCATAATCCTTCAGAAGTGACCTTCATGCACAAAAACACATAAAAACATGTAAACGTGGTAACTTTTTGTGTTTTGGAGCTTTATCTCAATCCCTACAAAGTGATATACATAGACTGATGAATATCTTTCAGTTTTGAGTATTAGATTCAAAAAGGTTGCATGATTTGTTTATATCATTTTGTAATTTTGGTTGCTCAGGTGGCCAGATATCATTGCAGGTTTCATCAGTTCACAAAGTCCTATAAAGTAGGTCAGCACAAAATCTGGATGTGCTTTACTTTATATGCGAAACAATAGTAGTGGGCAAAATGGATGGTTGTAGGACCAGGAGTGAGTAACAGACACTCAAAATGGGGCAATTTCAGCCCAACGTCATTGCGTTACTATAATGCCTCATACAGTAAATGTTTGATCCTTTGTCACTTTCTGTGATCCTCCATATTCCAGAAATATGGAGGATCACAGGGCAGGAAGACAGTGTTAGCTTCTTCTGGACCAAAATGCAGACAGGTGCTGAAAAAATAAAAGGGTTTAAAATGTTTTAAACAGAATAGGTGATTGAGGGATGAAGATGTTGGAGCCTTGAGATGGCTGACCTGAGAAGATACTTTCATAAAAGTGGTCATAGTGGTAGGTAATCCAGGTGAGTAGTACAGCTGGGTGTAGCTAATGCTCACAGTTTCAATTTGTTCTCAGACGAGATTTGAGGTAGAACTCATGCAAGTTGTCTGGAAACAAGAGGTATCATTGCAGCACAGACTGTAGTTTAGAGGAGGATAGGTTAAACGGGGCCCAACCTCACGCCAGTGACTGACGCAATCTGCTGGGATTCCTTAAATAGGAAACTTTTTAACTGATTGGAATGTTTGTATAAATGTATTGAAATGACTCCTTGTTAAGTGCCTTGAGATGACATCTGTTGTGAATTGGCGCTATATAAATAAACTGAATTGAATTGAATTGAAATCACCACAACAATGGCAGACAATAGAACTCCTCTTGCACTACCAGGCTGAGCTTGATGAGCTTGACTGGTATCAGGTGCACCAGCTGCAATCAGAGTGGGCGGCCTAACAGATTGGATCAGCAACAGAGGTAATATCATCAGCGTAAATTATTTTTACACTAGCAAAATAGTCCCGGTTTAGAAATTGCTCATTTAAAGATTACCAATAGAAATATTATCATATTTTCCCCACATTTTTTTAATCAATGCCATTATTAAATTCAGTCAGTAACATGCATCCCAAACACTTTTTGCCTTAAATGTCAGTTTTAGTAGTTACAGCCTCTCTCTTGTTTGGGTGGGTCAAAAAAGTAACCCCTCAACTGGGAGGATAAAAAACACAAGATTTTCCATCACATATATTCAAATTCTTCAATTTAGATCACAATAAAAAAAATATCTTCACCGAATGGAAAATTGTTGTTTTTAGTTCAATACCAATGAATATATAGCTCATTTCTGCTTAAAATGCATGTTGAAAGTTGAAGAAAAACATTGGGAAAACATAAATTCCCCCCAAACTACCCTGGCCAGTTTTTACCCAGTTTACATAGACACAGCCAAACTTATGTAGAAATATAATAAAAAAATAAAACACAAAAATGAGAAGGCAAGGGAAGGCAATTTTATTTGTATAGCACAATTTCAACACCAGTGTAATTCAATGTGCTTTACATGATTAGGGGATAAAGTAAAAACAGCAATTAAACATGAAACACACACAAAACATAAATGAAAACATTATTCAAAGGCAGCTTTAAAGAGATGGGTTTTTAGCCGTGATTTAAAAGAACTCAGTGTTTCAGCAGCTTTGCAGTCGTCTGGAAGTTTGTTCTAGATTAGAGGAGCATAGAAACTGAAAGCTGCTTCTCCATGTTTGGTTCTAATTCTAGGAATGTTGAGTAGACTGGAATTAGAGAACCTGAGTGGTCTGCGGGGTTGGTATAATAACAGTAGATCATCGTGATACTTTGGTGGTAGGCCATTCAGTGATTTATAAACTAGTAAAAGTATTTTGGAGTCTATTCTCTGAGCTACAGGGAGCCAGTGTAAAGACTTTAGAACTGGGGTGATGTGCTCTATTTTCCTGGTTTTAGTGAGGAAACGAGCAGCAGTGTTCTGGATCAGCTGCAGGTGTCTAATTGACTACTGTTGCAGTAATCAATCCGACTAAAGATAAACGCGTGCATGAGTTTTATTAGATCCTGTCACGACATCAGTCATTTAATCCTAGAGATGTTCTTCAGGTAATAGAAGGCTGACCTTGTTATTACCTTTATGTGACCCTGGAGGTTCAGGTCTGAGTCCATTATTACATCTAGATTTCGGGCCTGATCAGTATTTTCTAGCTGTATTTACCGAAGCTGTGTGCTGACTCTTGATCGCTCCTCTGTAGGTCCAAAAATAACTACTTCTGTTTTGTTCAGTTAGTTTCTTCTGTCAGAGAAGGAACTAGCAGAGACTAAAAAGTTGTTGAAGCAACTTTTGGTTCAGTTTCAGCATTTGAGCCGATCAGCACCCCTCATCTTGATTTTTTAATATTTGTCCTTTCTAGGCTGCACATGGTCTCCAAAGCTATCTTATGGTGAGGACATCTATTATCCACTGCTTTCTTCAGTCTGCAGAAATGTATATGTCCAGATTAGTTTTTAACTTTGGTCTGGCTTTTCCAAAACTTTAATTTTCACATCATGAAGATATTCTTTTGTTGCTGTTGTTGCAGGTTTGGACTCACAGTGATGATGAAAAAGTACTTCGTGGACACTTGAAGATATTGAGTGACAGGTAGTTGAAACTATTCATAACTTCATTATCGACAAAAACGTCAGATCCATCCGAAGAAAAATAACCCCACATCATGCTTTTTATCTATTGTGGATGTACTGATTTTTTGTTTATTTGAGACCATAACACAGTCTCCCACGAGGGTTTTGGACATTTTAGCCAGGCCCGGATGTTTTTTTACTCAGTTTTTGTATTGTCGCTCTAATGTTGAGGAGGTTTTGCACTCTTCTCCTGACCGCTACCTTATTCTGAGAACCTTTTGTAACCTACAAAGAATTATTTAGCTACAGAAATCAGATGAGGAAATATCAAGAAACTCCTACAAGACCAGCTGAACTTTTTAGAGTAGATGGCAGGCGCAAAATCAAGATGACCAAAATGCTAAAACGGACTGAAAAATGAGCTTCAACAAAGCGGGGGTTTTAGGGTATGCACTTTTATGCAAGAACCTTATTGCAGCATTTTTGTAAAAAATAAATAAAATCTTTAATAAATTTGTTTGTTCTGTACTTAATTTATACAGAATAAATGTTTTGACAGTATTTATCACAGTGTCATTTTTTTACACTTCAAAAACCTTGCTTTTTTCCAGGGGTGTGTATTCCTTGAGGTCTCAAGAAAGGCCGCTTTCATCTGACCTTTGGTAGACATTTATTATATAGCATGAGTCTTCCGTGAAGTTTTTTTAAAATTGTCTCATTGGCTTTCTTTCACTGCTTTATCTGGTTTGTTTTTCTGTAAAGTTGGGCAGACTCTACCTTTGATTAATTCTGAGTTTTTATTTTTAACCTGTGGGATGAGTGCACACAGAAACCTTTACAAGAATACACACACACACGCACACTTTTGAACTCTCATGTGCCATGTGACGTGGACCTTGTGATAGTTGATGCTGTTATTGGAGACACATTCCAGCAGGGTTTAAAGGGGGATCTTAGGTGTGAGTGTGTGTCTATGCAAAAAAAACAAAAAACCAAAACCCAACAAAACCCACCTCAGATCATCCATCCTCTCATTCATCTGTAACTTCACACCGTCTGCAACACAACCACAGAGAACCATTTCAGACCCGCTTCTCCCCTCCTCTTCTTGGGTCATCGGCTAAAACTGGGTATGTTTCGGTTAAGTGGAGCCTGCAGCCTCGCTGTCTCTTTCAGAGATTGAAGACATGGACGGGCAATGCAAGAAGACTTGACACACATTGTGAGTCAGAGAAGGGTCAGCTCGCAAGTATTTCTGTCGCTTACTGTCGACAAAACAGCGGATCCTAAAAAGCAATCAAAAAGTGTCTGAGGGGAATGATCCTTGGCTTGAAGCTTTGGTTGGTGTGTCTCTTAGCCAATTTTTTTGACAACAATAAATTATTTTCTTTCCTACATTTACAGTAAAAACCAGCCTGGTATCAAAATATGCAGTCAGTGGAGAAGCCGACCACCTGGTCTCCATAGAAACACCGCTTTTAAGCACACAAGGATTGCAATCCTCCAAATTAATTGGGCAGTGTAACATTTGATTCCTCGAGTAAAGTTTGGGATAAGCCAGACCAAAGTTAATAAAAAAACCTCAACCATGAATCTCGCTTAAAATAAAGCTGTTAGATTGTTATTCAGTAATGACTACGTCCTCATAGGCTACAGCTTCACCCAAATTATTCTTAGCATAGATACCCAGAAACTACTCATTACAGTTCATGCCCTGTAATAAGAAGATGTTTGCTGCTGATTTGGTAGAAAGCTGTCTGCATGCTGCTCCAGATACAATTTAGCAGTCTCCCACTTTAAATCTAATTACGAAGGTACTATTAGATTCAAAGGCCATTGTTTCACATGGGACATTACAGTTAAGAGATTACTGATTACAGTTTCATAACTTTGAATAATTTAAATGTCAAACTGTCAGGGGGAAAAAAATCATTTGTATAAATGTCAAATTAAGTTTATACTTTTCATGATGGCTTTAATATTTTCTTTTAATGGTTTGAAGGATGATCCAACTACAACATTAGTAAGTTTTACAAATAACAATTGGGTGCACAAGGTAGATTGTGGATAACATTTGGATAAGCATCCCATAACAGGATGTGGGGAAACCATATGCTTTTTTTAGTCATTAAGAGGCTTCTGGCACAATTCTGGCTGAATGTTTGACCACTCTTATAGAAAATATTAAGCCTGCTTTGAGATGATTCCTCCTGACAAAATACGGTTTGGAAATTTTCATAAAGGGTTTTATGCTTTAACCATCTGAACCAAACAGTCAACCTCAGATCAAAAGGAATATTTTAGGATTTCTGCTGCATGATGTCAGATGGGAAGATTTGCGTCTTTTTCTACAGTTTATGTACAGTAAAGCCCAAAATTATTCATACACCTGGCGTTTAAGTTATATAATAATTTTCATTCAACTACGAAGTTTGTGTCTGATTGGCAGTGAGACAGGCATCTTTATGAAGGTAATAAAACAATGTAAAATAATTATGGAAAAAAAAAATCTGTTTTTATTTTTAATTTTATCCAAAAATTACATTTGAAAATATTAATAATATTATAATCAATTGAAACATCTGCATTGGCAAATCCAACAATAATATCCTTTTTCCTATTTCTAAAATGTATCTTTGGTGATGAGCGCAAAGTCTCTGTAGTTGGAGGGCCTCTGTGCCATCCCCCTAATCCTCCAAAGGTTCTCTGTCAGATTCCAATCAGGATGCCTAAATGTTAATACTACCCCTAGTCAGAATAAACAGACTTAAAACACAAATCTGCAAGGGGTGCGAAATATTTCAAGGCTCAGACATAAACATCTTGCTTCAACTGTTTGTAGGGTGCAGAAAAAAAGGGAGCTTGCCCAGGGCAGTGTTCATGCAAGAGCAGCCACAAGATGTATAAGATGTCTATCTATCTATCTGTCTATCTATCTATCTGTCTATCTATCTATCTATCTATCTATCTATCTATCTATCTATCTATCTATCTATCTATCTATCTATCTATCTATCTATCTATCTATCTATCTATCTATCTATCTATCTATCTATCTATCTATCTATCTATCTATCTATCTATCTATCTATCTATCTATCAAAAGCATGTTTTATTGCAAGCTACAGTGTGAATGCAGTACTTCATAGAGCATCACAAAAGATTTGCAAAAACCTAAATAAAAAACCTGACTGCTCCTTCAGTGTCCTGAAGCCCCCGCCCCGCCGGTCTGTTGACGGGAACTCCCCCCCTAAGTTCCCCGGTACTCCGCTCATTCTCTCCATGAGCTGTCAAACACTCACACACACACACACTGGAACGATTACGCACACGGAGCCCCTGCGTGTTGAAGCAAACCTCCGCTCGGAGCGTCTAGTCTCTCGGCTTGCCGAGCCGCAGCTGGTTTGATTCTGGGGGCTGCGCGAATTAAGCCTCGTCGTGACAAGAGTTTTTGGGGAAGCGGCTGAAGGAGGAGTGAGCCGCGGAGAAAGAAGGTAAGACGACGGTGGCGGGGTGAGAGAGTGCTTCCTCTGCTCTCTGTTTTAGGGAAACTTACACGCCTTTCTCGCTTTGTGGTGTGCTGTTGGGGAAAATCATTTAGGCTTTACCTACGAAACGTCCAAGATTCATTTTTTCCCCTTTTTTTCTTCACATTTTGGTCTGCGCGCACTAAGCGGTACGTGGAAACAGTGCGCTCTCATGCCCCCTCACAGGGGGGGGGGGGGGGGGGGACCTCCAGTTGTGCGAGGAAGTAGGGAAATCTAACGTTAAGACCTTATAGTGAGGAACCTTGGGGGCTTTAACAAGTGCTGTAGTTCTAGGCAATGTGCTCTAACCTTCAGAGGGAAAGGAACTTGATTTTGGAAACACAAATCAGCTTAACTGCCTGTTTTGAGAGCAGTTTTACAAGTTCTTTCAGGATATGTCCAGAGAACCTGTTGTCTGTAGTGAGCATGGGGCAGTTGCTGGCATTAAAAAAAATAAACAATACATACAATGTTCTATCGTACTACTTCCTGTAGTTTAAAGTCATTTTCATGAATTGCCAGAGAAGGTGTTGGTGTGATTTGGAGTTTTCTCCATAGAGTAAGGCAGAGTTACCCCTACTTGACCTCTCCCTGCACACTGTTGATCTGCTGGCTGTCTACAATTTTACGTGAAAGTAGGCTTGGGCTGGTATGAAATTATCTTCTCAGTATTGTGGTACCTTCTCCTTATGGTTGGATTTTCCAAGAATGCCCCATGAAGTTGGGTTCCTGACCGAGCGCATATAAAAATGTAGTCATGGTGTCCGATACCAACTATTTGTAAGCACTTCTGGAGGTTGTATCTCTTTAAACCAAATGGGCACATACTGCTGGAAATGATATATTTGTAAACATGTTCCATTTGCGCTTTAAATGCTAAAAATGAGAAAAAAAATACATTATTATTAGCTTGCATTGCTTATCTTCTTGGATAGCCATCCTGGAGTCGGATGGTTAACAGAAAGCTTAACTGTATTGTTAAAAAAGAATCAGCTGAATAAGAGAAATGGTTGGCGTTGCTTTCCTTTTCACATCAACCTATGTTTTGCAGCAATGAATGTTTTTAAATAGCTGAATATGCCTTTCAGGTAAGCGAGTTAAAATTGCAGAGAGTTCAACCGGCTGACCGCCAGTGTGCAACAATGCAAGGGGGAGGGGCAGTGGTTCATTACTCATATGTTTCATCCCACTGGGAAAAAAAACAAACAACTTCAGCCACATCGGCCCCTGGCATCTAATTAAAATGACTTTTTACAATAGAAACGATATGACAATATTTCTGATAATAATAATAATAATCCTCACATAGAAGCCAAGTTTGGAAATATTTCCATTCAAACAAAACCAGGAAAGTGATGGTGTAGAAACCGCAGGAGTCCCACCCATCATTATTAGTAATTTAGCACTTTAAGACTACAGCTGGCAAACTATGAACAACATGTTTATCCAGCATCCGACTGCCTATCTGAGCCGATAGGCTGAGTACATGACCACATAAATTTCAACTAAAAGAGAAGAATAGCAACAAGTAACAATAATCCACACAATAAATGCTTGACATCTACTGCTATATTCAGCAGCAATTAAAAGAACCAACGGCTCTTTTGTTTTCCTTTCTGTGTCATAGATTTTAGAAAATTGAAGAAAAGAAACAACTAATAAAATCAAATCAAATTGGAAATCGGTATTGATCGGGAAAAACCTGATCTGTTCATCTACTAAATACCAATGAGTAGGTGTTGCATTTAAAGTGAAATAGTCTGAATATACCTGTAATGAAATAATCAGCATGTTTTATTATGTAGAAATTTATCAATACTTATAAATATTTGGGTATTTATTTTGTAAATGTAACATTTTTACTACAGAAGTTACAATAAAACGGAGGTATTGGCTAGTTAGGCTTTCATGGGAATGTCCCATAGACTTTCAATTATTTACACGATTTATGATTGAATATCAAACCGTAATATGTTAATTTAATATTTAGGTTGTTTATTTAGAAGCCAAAATAGATTTCAAATGCTCTGTTGTTGCATTAATAAATGAATATTCAAGTTCTGCAGCAGTCTTTGAACAGGAAGGACACAAAAAAGCTTTACCAGAGACAAAGCCATTAAATATTCAGAAACCAAACAACAATCAGAACATTTTCTACTGTGTTAAATAATGCTGTGCTCGCAGGGCTGTAATGCAATGTATTTAGTTCCTATGTGTCCTTCAGTCTTCATATAAGGTGAGCGTTTGTCTATGTGCACACGCATTCATATGTGTAAGTGCCACTGCTGTGTGGTGATATCCTGTCAGGTCCTGGGAGGTGGGGGTCAGTCACAGGGTCTCCCCTCTGGAATTCTCTTAGAATAGATGTGGCACACACACACACACGTACACACACCTACGCATGCACACACACACACACACACACGCACACTGAGAGAGGCCTGCAATCCTTTTAAAACGTCCACTCATCTCATCAGTCTGGCTCATTTCTATGTTATTCTGGACCAGTCTTATCAATTCATCAGTCATGATTCTAAAACTAAATGGCTTAAACAAGCCAGTTTTTCACGATGTGAACATTGTTCAATAATTTTTTTTCAGCTTTTGTTATTGCCCGGAGATACTGCTAGTGTCTAACTACCACTCATGACAAAGCAATTCACCAATAACAAATATTTGTTGTGTGGCTTCTCTTCTTTGAGTGTGTCAGAAATGGGTCAGAGGACAGAGACAATACACTTGTGCTTTATTGTTACTCCCTGGCAGGTCCAGTGTATTTTTGTCAAGACGATAGATGCTTCAATAAGTGTGTGTGTGTGTGTGTGTGTTTGTGTGTGTATCATTGAAAGAGAAGGAATTAGAGGAACTTGCATGCTGAAACTTGAGCCTATATAGACACGCTGACTTTTTGCAGGGCCACAAAGAGTGTTCTTCATGAACTCTGAGGATTCTGGAAGCTTCTGTGTGTACGTGCTAGCTCGTGTATCACATCAGCAAATAGACATCTTCTTTCATCTGATATGCAAACTCACTGACCCTATCATAATTGTTTTTGCATTGTGTCTTATTGTTGTTATGAATCATAGTTAAATTAGTGACTTTCCTTCTGAAAATAAAGACCGCACAGGTTGTTGCTTCTTACAGGAAATTACAACTTGCAGATACTTAAATGGCATCTGGGACAAAAAGCAGAATTGTAAAGGAGTACAATTATGGTTTACGCACCTAAGTTAGATGTAAGGTCTATCTCAGACCTAGTGGTGTTATTTCTTGAATAAAAGCAGGAAGAAACCAAGAATTTTACATAAAATATCATTGTCATAATGGCTGTTTTTTGTATTTCACCAAGGAACCCCAAACATAGTGTTCATTATCGTAATGGCAAAAAACAACACATTTCAGGCCTACACCTGGCACTTTTTTATTTCTCATCAACTGAGGCTAACAGCCAAACAAAAACAGGGGTTATATAGTATCTTGGTGTCAATTTGTTTCCAGTGGTTCAAAATCTATGATTAGAAACATTTTTTGCAAAATAAAAGAACATAAATAACTTAATTTATGTGTGACACCAAATTTTCCAATAAATATAACGGTCAGGACATTATGATCGGAAACAACTCTTTTAAGTCTGCTCCCAAACTTTACATCTTAAGAAATACCAAGTTCTTGAGCCAGTTGTGTTCACAAACACTGCCCTAAAAAGTAACTTAGGCAATACCCTTTTCTGCCTGTTGAGTTTACAAGAATTACCAAACATTTATGATCAAGAATGTAAAATTACATCCTTCTATGAACTCCATTAGGATGTAGAGATGAAACTATCAAAGCTTTGTGGCCAATTCCCGATCTCTGGTTTTTTTAAAGCTTTGACCTGACCTGCTGCTAAAAGTTTTAGCTGATTCTGTTTTTTCTTGAAAAAATTTTTTATTATTTAGATTAGCAGCAGTGGTGACATCACAATGTATGTGTGAGGAAGAAAGGTGTTGCTGTAAAATAAACTGTTGTGCAAACAACAACTATGTGACCATAAAAAACATGTATTTCTTTTATTGATTTTTCTAAAGGGAAAAAAAGCAGCATGTTAAAAAAAGCTTGTTAATTGTTGTCAGTAAAACACATTGGATTCGTCGTACTGATGTACCTGAGACAGAACAGAAAACTGGACTTCAGCTATGGATCTTTTTATCAGAAGCATCAAGGCTTCTTACTAAAACATGCTCTAAAAGGATTGCTTGGCCTTACGGAGATGGGTGTTGGCAACTGACAAGAGGCTGTCGGTATAAGTTGCCTGATAGAAAATAATGAGGTGCGCCTCTGATGCCACCAGTTTACACTTCTGTGCTTCTTTTGAAATATACCTTATTAAAACAGCGAACTTTGAGTCTTCTTCCTTCAGTAACAACTTATACACTGAAGGGTATAGTTGTTATCACTACCCCTTAGTAATTAGGTAGAATTTGTTCACTGCCTGGAAAAAGGTTGAATTTTTCATTTGTATGACTGAGCAGTCACCGATCAGGCCAGTCAAGCTGAGAATTGTCCAATTCCTGTCAGCAGTCATTTACTTGTTGCCTCCCTATTGTGATGTTTGTTCCTATTCAGAAATCTTAATTTGCTGAATGTAGAAACTGACCAGAGTTCATTAGTTAAAAATGATCTACTGACACACCTTATTGCCATTCACATCAAAAACCTTTGATTTATAATTGAGTGAGTAATTAAACAAGATGCAAGCCAAATTTGTAAGGGGTTTGGGTACAACCCCACAGTCCTGCAAGTGCAAGTGTTTTTTTTCGTTGTTTTTGTTTGTTTCCTAGGTGATCTGCCAACGTGGGAATTTCCTGTTATTCAGGCATGCACAGCAGGAACCTAATGGCCATTGGTATGGTTTGAATGCAGCATTCAGAACCACTGAACAAAACTTACCATTACAGTGTAGAAAGAATGCAACATAAAAAACAAACAAAATGCAACATACAAAAACTTCAAACTGTTTGGTTGTTGAATGTAGAAAAGGTCACTTCACTTCATCCTGTGTTGACATGATTTCAGGATTGAGAATTAATGTACTGATTTGTGTCAGTGAAGACTTTTTCTCTTTTATGTGTCAGTGTGCAAAACACATGTATTTTGATGAGAAATTACCATTCGGTTCTGGAACATGTTGGCTTGATCTACAATAGGTGACATTTAAATATCGGACGAAAATAACCAGAGCAAATACAGAATGCAGTTTTATCAAAAAAAAATTCACATGATTTATTTATGAGCTTATTCAATGAAATTCAATGGAAATGTGTTAATTCAACCATAGTGGATAGTTATGAGGATCAGCAGCCTGTTTAAGGTCGCCCTCAGTATCCTAATAAAATTTTAGTCAGGACTTAGACTGGGCCACTCCGAAACCTCAATGTATTTAAAAAAAAAACATATTTTTCTTTAAAAAAATTAGCAGTGAATTTGCAGGTGTGCTTTAGATTATTGTCCTACTATATCACCCAAGTTTACATCAGGTTCATGTAACAAACTGATTGCTGGACATTCTCCATGAGGATTTTTTGGCAAAGAGCAGTTTTCATGGTTTCCTTCAATTACAGTAATTTGTCCAGGTCCTGAAGCAGCAAAGCATCCCCAGGCATTCATGCTACAACCCCCATATTTGACCGTCAGTATGATATTCTTTTTCTGAAATGCAATCTTAGTTTTAAACCGATTGTAATGGGGAAACACACTTTCCATAAAGTTCCACTTGTGTCTCATCTGTTCACTGAATATTTTCCCAAAAAGTCTCAGGGATCATCAGGATGTTTTTAAGGGGAAATCTAAAACGGTCATTAGTGTTCTTTTTGGTCACCAATGCCTTTCACCATTTTGTCTTATTGTTGAATTGTAAACACTTGTCTTAACAGAGGCATGTGAGGCCTACAATGCTTTAGAGGTTTGTCGACACCTGGGTTATTTTTTGATGCACTTTTGGAGGCCAGCCAATCCTGTTCCATATTTTCCCTTTTTAAATAAAATCATCATCTGAAAACAGCATTTTGTTTGATGACCTGAAACATTTAAGTATGGCAAGCAGGCAAAAAGAGAATACATTTGGGAGGGGCGAAACCATAAATTTACATGAGGATTCAAATGAGGGACATTAAAAAGATAGACTGATAGTGAAAGGCATCATTAGCTCTATGTGTTGTTTTGGACCATTTCATCAGTCCAAACTTGTGTGTGTGTGTATGTGTGTGCTAACACCAAACCAAAGAAGCATGCCGATAACAGTGTGAATCTGAATGTGTGAGACAGCGAGAAATCTGTTTTGTTTCCCAACACGGATTGACTAATGAATGGTTTGCTGAAGTGAAATATAATGTCAGGCTTCCTCAGGGCGGGACATCTTACACTGTGTGCAAACTTATCCAAGAGGCACAGGTGAAGAAGTATCAAATTCATACTTTAAGGCTATGCACTGTGCATGTACCCCTTCCTTCATTGATCAGTTGCAGCTCTGGGTTTGTATTTATTAAGGATTTCTGTTCATATCGCCTTTGTCTGACTTACACGTATTGCCCAACTAATAAGCTTTATTTTAATCTTATTCTTGCTTCTCTGCTCGACAAGATTGTCTGTGGGTGGATTGGTGGGCGGATGGGCATACGAGTGGGACTCCTTTGCAGAGCTGCATAAATCTGAGCCATGTTTTTATTTTTATTTTTTGCATTTCCTCTAGCATGTGCATCTTTTCACATGTACTTGTGGCTCCAAGCTTTTAGTTTGTCTTTGTGTGTCCGTGTGTGTGTGTGTGCATGCGTGTAAGGCCATCTATTCATAGCTGATATTAAGTCAGGTTTTATCTATATGAGACAACATCTGAAGGCATCAGTCATGTGTTTAAAGCTTGAGCGCAAATGCCTCTCCTAGATGGACAATAACCCTAACTAAATAAGTTACAACATTGGCTAAAGACAACAAAGTCAATTGTTTGAAGTGGCCATCACAAAGCCCTGATCTTTGTCCCATATAAAACTTGTAGGCAGAATTGAAAAGGTGTGGGTGATCAAGGGGCCCAGAAGCTTGACTCAGTTTCACCAATTATTTTGGGAGAAATGGGCCAAATCTCCAGCAAACTATTGTGTGTCTTAGAATGGATCAGTGTCTGACCCAAGTAATACGGTGTAAAAGGCCGTTCTTTTGCATAACTATGAAAATGTAAACTTCAGAAGTTTAGGTAGTTTAAAAGATTTAAAGATTTAAAAGATTACAACAGAGTCTGTCCACTTGAAGGCAAATTACAAAGTAATGAGTTGTTTATATAGTAATGTACATTTATTCGTTGCAGTTGTTTAGTGAACCTGTAAAAGCTACATCTGCACAGATGTTTGGCATAATAGGAGAGCAACCCATAAAAGGGAGTACGTAATAGGAACATAACAGAAGTGAAAACACTTTTGAGTCTAAACTAGCATGAGAACACACCATTTTAAATCTGGAAACTCCCTCACATTTAGACAACTGATGTGTGTAAGAGTTTAAAGAGTGCATATGCAACATTTTAGGTACATTTCATCTTCACGTTTCCTAAAGTTTGTATAACTATTCTCAAATTATGTGTTATCATCCTGCAGTATGTCTGGATGTGGGTGTATTTGTTGATGGGTGTGGTGTCTCTGTTTTCCAATATTAAAAGTCAGACCAAATCATGGAGTGACTGGGCTTCTCACATTTTATTCTTTCTAATTGATTTAGTTTGTGATTAATGCTCTCTGCACCCACATGTGGTTACCTATCTTTAGTGGAATAACACGCCCATGTTCACACACATGTGCTACAAGCACACTCACAGACACACCAAATTGTGTTACTCATCACAGCAGCACAAGGCACTATTGTGTTTTGCTCTTTTCTGCCTTTTTAGTCACATAGCCATTCACATGTTCCAGCAGCATATGCTTGGTGTGTGTGTGTGTGTTCGTGGGTGGTCTTCTCATATTCCATGTAATACTGCCGACTGCTAAAAATGAAGACATGACAGCGAAAGTGTGAGAGTGATATTGAGAAGTTGGTGTGTGTTTATTGGAGGGTGAGGGGGCATGGAGCTGCATCTCAATAGGTCTACGTTGCATACTCTACAGATTTTTGGTAATTTATCGAACACACTTGGAAAATTAGTACTGATGCTCTTTATAAAGGTGAAAAAAAACCTTCCTTTTAGGAATCCCACTTTGCACCACTGTAAAGCGTGAATGCAGAATGAAATGTGGCAGTCCACTTTAGCTGAGTGAGGTTTAAGGTGGCAGTCAGACAGAGTCGGAGATGGTTTTGGGATTTCTTTACAGCTTTGAAAGAGCGATTCAGAGAAATGAAGGAGGGGCAATTCACACAAGGATTAAAGGCCTACTTCAAAGCTAGCTGGCATAAAACAGGCTGCAGTCACTGGGGAATATAATAAAAGATTCAAATAAATGCTTTTTTAAGAGAAGTAAAGTTTTGACCTTGTTTCCCACTTACACCTAGTGTAGTTGCAGTTATAAATCACTGCTTTAGCGAGGTGCAGCATTTTTGATGCATTTTGTTTGTTGTTTTACTTTTATTATGTACTGTAATTTTTTAAACGCTCAACATCTTCCAATTCATATCCTTTTTGCCCACTGTTGAGCTCTCAGTTTGTTATATATATAGATATACAGATAACATATATAAGCAACAGCAGTTTTTCTTTTTTTTTTAAATAACCATCTGTGCAAAGTTGATATGTACATATGATGATATGAATCTGGAAATTCATTTTGGGAGGTAGTTCTTGGGTAATCTAAATATATATGCAGGGCCTTGTAAAAGTGAGTTCCCCAGAATCAAATCTTTTGAGGAACATCTCCACCACTATTACATGTCTTCTTCTCAAAAGCTTAGTTAGACTGATTAAAGAGCCTCTGAAAAGAACTGTTTTTTAAACCTTGCCACTGATTCTTATTATACTTAGGTCTGGGCTTTGACTGTATTGCCCTGTATTTAGCTCAATAACATCTTCCCACCAACTATAACCAGCTTCCCCTATCTCTGCTGAAGAAAAGCAACCTCTTAGCATGATGCTTTCACCACAATAGGCGCGTTTCTACAATTGGAACTTCAGGGTAATTTTACCGAAACTTCACGGTATGTCTCCGCTACATCGGGCTGGGCCAACCGTGCCGTTTTCAGGCATAATTTCAGGAACCAACGGAGTACCAGTCTGGGGATATGTAGTCGGAAATGGCCCGGTAGAGTCGCTGGGTGGGAGCTGTGGTTAAGTCACGCTGATTGGTTGTAATTCAGAGGGAAATAAACAGACGTCGTCAAACAACTGGCTTTGTAAAATAGGAAGAGTTACTGGCAAAGCAGTTTATACCAACATAGCAAACAGAAACACAACAGCAATTCCTGCTTCTTCTATGTCTATCTCTTGTTTTTTTGTTTTTGCTGCTGTGGGCACCTTTTCTGACGCTGCTAGCTGCAGAGAGAGTAGTTATATGTGGACATCTTACTTAATTCCTAAAGGACCAATATTTTATTGATACACAACGGCTGAGAGGAGTGGCCCAACAGATTACCCCATCAGATTAAAGATCTGGTAAAATTACCCTGAAGTTCCGATAGTGGAAAGGTGCCTCATGTCTTGTAGATGGTGTGTTCAGGGCTATGTCCATTGTTGGGTTTCTGCCACACATGTTTTGTATATAGGCCAAAAATTTTAAATAGTTCTCATCTGACCAGAGCACTTTCTTCCACATATTGCCTATGTCCTCTACATAGCTAATGGTAAATGGCAAAAGCGACCTTTCATGGTTTTCATTCAGAACGGAGTGCATAACAAATATCATAGTAATCTCTCCTAATAATGCTTGATTTGTTTGTGGACTAAAGATAGCTTGAAAATGTTGGTTTTAAATTTTACATTTAAAGACCGATCAACTGTAATCAGTTATTTACTGACACTCTGCGGCGTGATTTGAATCTGATGTCACAAACAATAAAATCCATAAAATAGCTACTTTTTTGCTGTTTTTAAGCAACAACAGCAACTGGATAAGATCCAAGCTGTTCTCAAAATAAAGTCCGAATTACGTTTTGAAATCGAAAGTGCCCGTGTTTTTCACTGAACGCAACTCACAATAGGGTGATTCATACATAAGTGAGTGGGAGGCCTCTCCTCTTCACCTTTAACCACTCGGAGATCCACCCTGAAAAAAAAAAGGGAACTAGGAGAGAGTAAAGGGAGGAGGAAGATTTTTGAGACATGGATGAGAAGATTTGATTCAGAAAAATCCCAACATCCCCCTTGCTTCTCATTGACTTGTTCCTCTGTGGCTGCGGTGAAACGTGCTTATTGGCTACAAGGGCCTGAATGTCAATGCTTCTCAACTGCGGTCTCTGGAATTTGTGTGTGTGTGTTTGTGTGTGATGAGTTAATAGCTATCCATTGAGTGCTTGATTGTGTCCCACTGTCAACACTGACTGTCTTTGTTCAGACCCTCACAAATACCCACATGTACACACACATCTGAAAAAGAACAAGACATTCCTCCAGTGGCAGGAAACTTGCCATGACAGAAAAAAAACAGAGAAAAGGGAGAAAGAAATACTATTCATGGTCTTCAGGGGTATTGTGGTTTCTCCTTGCCCTGGTTTGAGACATGAATCTGTCTGAGGCTAAAAATATTTTATTGCTGTATTTTATGGTAATTCTGCTCCTTCTGTTCTTTTCATCATTTCCTTCTTCCATGGCGGTGGACCCAGATGAACCCTGTCCTGCATAAAAAGGACTCAAATTGAATTTGCAAGAATATAGAGTGGAGAGTGCAGCTCTGGCTCTGCAAGGAGTCCTCAATTTCTGCAAGGCAAGACTCCACTTGGATTAAAAGTCTGCAAAGCAGATGTATGGCATGTTGACAATCTACTGTAAATGACAACACAGCTCAGTTGTTCCTGCCATCAAAAGCATAGTAGCCTGCATTGCAAAAGTCCTTTTCATTAAAGCAAAATCCCATGTATTTTAGTGGAACATCAGATGATTGACCAATGAATCGCAATTGTATCCAGACCCTTTACTTTGGTACCTCTGAATAAAATCCAGTGCAATCCAATTGTGTAATGTAAAACACAGCAGAGAGCTAAGCTTTAAAGTAAGTAATGACGTTTTGCAGAACTTTATTCATGGCTTAGATATCCCAATATCCCAAGCTTTGAGCATCTCATGGAGAACTGTTCGATCTTTTATCTAAAAAGGGAAAACGTACGGCACAACTGCACACCTACCTACACAAGCTGTCTATCTTAACCGACGGCCCAGGCAAGAAAACATTAATCATGCTAAATACAGCATTCCTGTGATCAAACATGGTAGTGGTAGCATCAGGTTGTGGTGATCACTTTCTTCAGCAGAAACACGGGGATGCTGGTTGGAATCGATGGATTGAGCTAAAATCAGGCCAATTCTGAAAAGTAAAAGATGTTGGAGGCTGCAAAAGACTTGAAACTGATGCAGAGTTTCATCTACCACCAGAACAACCTCAAACATTCAACCAGAGCTACAGTAAAATGGTGTAGACAAAAATATATTGAGTTAAAATGCCCCAGTCAAAGTCCAGACGTAAATACAATTAAGAATCAGTGGCAGGTTTGAAAATGGATGTCTATTGAACTTTGAAAACTCCACATCCGATCCGAGTGAACTCGAGGTATTTTGGAATAAAAGGGCAAACATTTTAATGGTTTAAATGTGCAAAGATGGTTGAAACATAGAGCCTTGCAGCTATACCTGCAGGGCAGGTTTCAGATTTTCGTTTCTTTCTTCTGCACATTTATGTGCTACCTATTTTGTGAAAATGATCAGTGAGTATAGGTACTCTGGAAGCCAATTTATGAGCTTTGAATAGACCTCAATAGGCCTGAGTTGTGGAATATAATGTCTCCTCTGTTACTTTATACTTTCAGTCATGTTGGGGTTGTTTAAAGCAGCAGAAACACTTAATTAGGGTTTTAGAAGATTGCGGTTGGGGTTTTTCTATATAGCTCCCTGGTTGACAAGTTCTCCCGAAATTGCACTTTCTCTTTTTCACGATTATGCTTGGGGTCACCTACTTTAAAAATGTAACTAACTGTGGCTTCTAATATCAGCACAAATCTGTCATGGTGTAGGTTTTATAAGTTAGCCCATCTAGCTTGGGAAGGTATCCGGCCAAGTGGAGGATACTTTTCATGAGAGATCATGAGATGAATCCAAAGACGTGACATCATCGGCTGGCAGTGGGCGCCTTTGGCTGCTCTGCACATAGGATGTTCAAGCCTGCAACATCCATAACTGTACAACATATCAACTAACAACATGTCTGGGGTAAATGATTGCTTTTTATTGGTCAGTGTGGGTAGACCATGCGTCTCACAGTCGACCACAGGTTGAGGAAGATGGATTGAAGAATGGAAAATTGTAAGATTGAGCTAGAATAAACAGAAAGGAAAGGCAGTATCCAGTGTGCTATCTAAGGAGAGGAGAGTAAAATACAAGAGATCTGGGTAAATCCACCCATTTTGAAATGCACCTTCTGTCGAAAGAACTTTGGTCCTTCTTGGGAAACAAGCAACGAGTCTTTGCCTCTGTCTGTTGTGCCAGTCTGCACATCAGGGAAGAGTAAAGCTATTGCAGAGCTGTTAGTAAATTAACATGTGCATTAAGTGGAGAGGAAGAGGAGGAGGAGAGCAGCAGTCTTTGTAAGGGAAGAAAAAATGACAGAGTTGTACCAGTTTGCCCTTCCTTGTTTTTCCCCTCTCAGTTTAATCTAAATCCATTTAAGGAGGTTCATTGGTGAGATAAGATTGCTTTGACACTGCCAAGGCTTAAGTGTATCTCTTCCTCGTTCTGACCGGAGGGAGCCGGAAGTGGGTTGGTGTTGCGAGAGGAATGACAGCCTTTATCTCGGTCACTAAACACAGGCTGAGGAAGGCCCTTTATTGTTTGCTCTGCAGCTCCCCCGCTCCATGCACTTGCAGTTAGGGGACGACGTAGCACAACCATGAAGCCAACGGCGCGCTCTGATATTCAGGCCCAAAAAACAAGGTCACGTTTGCAGAGGAACACGTAGACAGACACATAAGAGGACACACTCTGCAAGGCTGCGGTAGGACAAAGCAGTGGTGTGTGTTTATATGCATGTGTGTGTGGTGGATTGTTGGCAGGCAGTATACGACGAACTGGTCAGAACCAAGCACACTCCAGCTTCCCTCATGCCTCCCAGCCTGACCACTAGTGGCTGTGCATGTGTGTGAACTTCAGCACAAATTAATGCTCCAACCATGTTAAATTTCCTTCTTCCCCTGAGGACAAACCCCTTTGGATCATTTTGATGACAGGATATATTTTGACCATGACCAGCATATACAGTCCCAGACCAATTTTTTTGGCTCCTCATTTTCTCAATTTTCTATGTATTCTGTTATTACAACAAGAGGCAAAGATAAATTTTACAACCATAGATGTATGTATGTACAGGTCCTTCTCAAAAAATTAGCATATTGTGATAAAGTTCATTCTATTCCATAATGTAATGATAAAAATTAAACTTTCATATATTTTAGATTCATTGCACACCAACTGAAATATTTCAGGTCTTTTATTGTTTTAAAACTGATGATTTTGGCATACAGCTCATGAAAACCCAAAATTCCTATCTCAAAAAATTAGCATATCATGAAAAGGTTCTCTGAACGAGCTATTAACCTAATCATCTGAATCAACTAATTAACTCTAAACACCTGCAAAAGATTCCTGAGGCTTTAAAAAACTCCCAGCCTGGTTCATTACTCAAAACCGCAATCATGAGTAAGACTGCTGACCTGACTGTTGCCCAGAAGGCCATCATTGACACCCTCAAGCAAGAGGGTAAGAAATTTCTGAACGAATAGGCTGTTCCCAGAGTGCTGTATCAAGGCACCTCAGTGGGAAGTCTGTGGGAAGGAAAAAGTGTGGCAGAAAACGCTGCACAACGAGAAGAGGTGACCGGACCCTGAGGAAGATTGTGGAGAAGGACCGATTCCAGACCTTGGGGGACCTGCAGAAGCAGTGGACTGAGTCTGGAGTAGAAACATCCAGAGCCACCGTGCACAGGCGTGTGCAGGAAACGGGCTACAGGTGCCGCATTCCCCAGGTCAAGCCACTTTTGAACCAGAAACAGCGGCAGAAGCACCTGACCTGGGCTACAGAGAAGCAGCACTGGACTGTTGCTCAGTGGTCCAAAGTACTTGCATGTCATTCGGAAATCAAGGTGCCAGAGTCTGGAGGAAGACTGGGGAGAAGGAAATGCCAAAATGCCCGAAGTCCAGTGTCAAGTACCCACAGTCAGTGATGGTCTGGGGTGCCATGTCAGCTGCTGGTGTTGGTCCACTGTGTTTTATCAAGGGCAGGGTCAATGCAGCTAGCTATCAGGAGATTTTGGAGCACTTCATGCTTCCATCTGCTGAAAAGCTTTATGGAGATGAAGATTTCATTTTTCAGCACGACCTGGCACCTGCTCACAGTGCCAAAACCACTGGTAAATGGTTTACTGACCATGGTATTACTGTGCTCAATTGGCCTGCCAACTCTCCTGACCTGAACCCCCTAGAGAATCTGTGGGATATTGTGAAGAGGAAGTTGAGAGACACAAGACCCAACACTCTGGATGAGCTTAAGGCCGCTATCGAAGCATCCTGGGCCTCCATAACACCTCAGCAGTGCCACAGGCTGATTGCCTCCATGCCACGCCGCATTGAAGCAGTCATTTCTGCAAAAGGATTCCCGACCAAGTATTGAGTGCATAACTGAACATAATTATTTGAAGGTTGACTTTATTGTATTAAAAACACTTTTCTTTTATTGGTTGGATGAAATATGCAAATGTTTTGAGATAGGAATTTTGGGTTTTCATGAGCTGTATGCCAAAATCATCCGTTTTAAAACAATAAAAGACCTGAAATATTTCAGTTGGTGTGCAATGAATCTAAAATATATGAAAGTTTAATTTTTATCATTACATTATGGAAAAGAATGAACTTTATCACAATATGCTAATTTTTTGAGAAGGACCTGTATGTTGATCCATGTTGCAGAAACCAACATAGATGTAACTAAAGAATATGAAAGATTTGTTTATTTCACTTGTTGAATATGAAAAGTAAAACTAATACTATATACATTCATTTTTCTGAAATTCATAGTGTTATTTAGTGTTGATTATTGTGGCTTACAGCTACATGAAAATTAAAAAATTCAGTTTCTAAGAAAATGTAATTTAAAAACAAAAATGTCACAGAAGATCGATAGGATTTTTAATACAGACATGTGAGCCTACTGAAAAGTGTGTCCATGTACTGTACAGTAAATGCACTTAATAGTTGGTCGGGGCTCCTTATGCATGCAGTACTGTATTAATGCGCTTGCTCTGCTAAGGAGTAATAGAAGCCCAAGTTGTTCATTTGTGGGTGAGCCACAAATTAACTTTTTTTTGGCTGATAAACTGCATAAATGAGTGTCTAATAGTGCTTTCTACATGTCTGGTCATTATTTTTGGTATTTTAGTACATTTTAGTAAAAGTATACATTTTCTACCAAAATATGTCAGTGTGGCACCCTCTTGGGGTTAAAATTTCTACACTGCTCTTGAATTTGAATCGGGCATTGCTGTTCACTCTGCTGCAATGGCTGACCCATCCTGCTGCTGTGGGCTATAAAACAAGTAGTCTCCGTAGCGAGTTGGAATAGCAAGGAAGCGTTAAAGCCCTCTCCCCCCGCCGTCCCTCGGTCCACCAGGCACCGCCTCCTTTTGACGCATTTTTCAAACAGGAAATGTGGGCGAAGTTAGAGTCTGGTAGGGGGGTGAGTTGCTCTTTAATAGACCTTCAGCTTTTCTGCTTTCTAGGTATGGTGTCTCTCATCTTCTGCTCTCTGTAGATTCTCTGTTGGGTTTATTTCAGGTCAGTTTTCCAGCCAATGAAGCACAGTGACACCCTGGTCATGAAAGCAGGCATTAGTGATTTTGGCAGTGTGGCCAGGTACCAAGTCGGGTTGGAAAATGAAATCTGCATCTCCATGAAACCTGTCAGCAGAGGGAGGGATGGAGTACTACAAAATTGATAACACACAGTGGCCCAACTTCAACAGATGACATGCCTCCCCAAATCATCACTAACCGTGGAAGTTTCACAACAGATCTCCAACATTGTGGATTCTGTGCCTCTCCGATCTTCTTCCGCCCCCTTGATTTCCAAATAAAAAGCTAAACTTAATTTAAAAAATAGAAGTTTGTACCTCTGAGCAGCAGTCTGGTTCATGTTCTCCTTAACCCAGATACACTCTAGTTCAGGAGTGGCTTAACATTAGGAAGACACTAGTTGCAGCCCATGTCCAGAATACCTCTGCGTTTGGTAGAAGCTCTGACTCTGGCTGCAGTCCACACCTTGTAAATCTCCTCTAAACTCTTGATTGGGCTTTGCTTCACAACCTCTCAGCCTGCAGTTGTTCCTGTTGTTTGTGCAATTACCTTTTGTAGCTTAGACTCCCTGGTCTGATGACCTCTCCAGGGTGTACCCTGTCTCTCGATCGAGATCGCTTGCTCTGCCTTTCTGCTAGTCTCCCCTATGATTGTGTAGTGGTCATAGCGTGGTCTTGACATAATGTGTTATGTGTTTTTATTTGTGCTAGGTAATATTCTAATTGTCTGAGAAACAGATTGTTGGGTTTTAATTAGCTACAGTATAAGACAAAAAGAACTAGAATAAATACTTTAAAGATGTCACTGTGAATTATGAATTCCTGAAATAAATTAGCTTTAGATTATATTCTGATTGATTGGGGCGCACCTGTAGCGCTACCAGAAAGAAGCTTTATATCTCCATCCATTTTTTCTGTTTCAGTTTGCTTGCTTACTCTTTTTATGTGGACTTTATGAATATTTATCCTAACTCAGTTTATAAGTTCCTGCAACTCAAGTTGAAAACTCGCCCCCAATCCTTAGAGCGTTGTGTAGCCTTTGAGATGCTGCTAACCTTAGAGCTAAAGGAAAAGTATGGAGGCAGACTGAACAAATATTTAATCATTTACTCAGAAGTATATATTTTTTAGCTTGGAAGGTTGTTTCAAAGACTATCATAATCATAAGCCATGGTTATTAGTTTTTGTCGAGGCTATTGATTTTAGAGATGCGAGTGAAGAACACATCAATTTCGCCTTCAGTAGCAAGCTGAACTTTGACTACCCAGGTGGAGTTTTCTGATGAGTTTGTCGTTGCGCAAATGTCTCATATTGTAAGTGTGTAAGTCTCCAGCTAGGGTAAATATGAAAGTTTGAATATTTATTTTAATAACAATAGAACAAAGAGACGAAGCCCCCTGCTGAAGGCGAGACTTTTTCCTTACTTTGATCATGAAGTTTCCTTATGCGTGTGGAAGTCTTAGGGTCTGTGGCATCTGTACAATATGCCAGCACTTCCGATGATTGTCAGTGCTATATCACTGTGGTTTCCATGGTTACAGACATTGCTGGATCCCCCAGACATGCACAGACACTAGACAGATAAAGGTAACTTGAGCTGCTAGTTAAAGCAGAGTCATGCAGCCTGCTGAGAACTGCGAAATCCTCAAACAAGACTCTTTTTCTCCATCTTTCTTTTCTTCTGGGACACCAGAGACATTGGCCTGTCTTTGTTCGAGAAAGCTTGCTGTTAATAGTTTGTGGTTACATTGTGTAGTAGTGACCAGAATTTATTTTCCTTTCGGTTTCCTGCCACATGTTTTTCCTGAAATCAAGGAATTTGGGTTATTTACCTAACTCCAGCTGTATGGAATAAGATATATTTATGGTTTATTGTGACATTTTAAGAATCTAGAGTAGGAGACTCTAAATTCACTTGTTTGTATATCTTCTAACTCCCGTTTTTTCACTTATTTTGATATTTTAGAAGCAAGCTGAAACATATAAATGGCAGATGGACATGTGCCCTGTTAGCAGAGTTTTACTTTGCTGTCGTTTCTCATCTTCAATCACACTGTAATTTTTCTCTTCTACTGTTCCTTGTAAAAGCAATCTTTGTTTATTACTTTGCAGATCCACCTTTTGTTGCAATTAAATCTGCAAATCCTTTGGGTCACTAACTCAAGCTCAGTCAAATTAGACGTGTACATCTATGAACATTGCTTTAACATTGGGAAAGGCTTTAACATTGACAGGCCTGTATTTGTTTTCATTCACCTTCCCATCTAATTTGGCCAGCTACCCTGTTCCTGTTCCTGATTCCTCCAGAGTTACCATAGACATCTTGACAGTCATATTAGTGTGTTACTTGGTCTTTATAATACTGTTGGTCATAGATATTTTCTGGTAGACTCTATGTGCTAATCTCTAGACGTTTGAAGGTAGTTCTTTGTACCAGATTGTATATACAAGTATCAGAGTAAAGCTGAATGTAAATGCAAACCACAATTTTCTGATTTTTATCTGTAAAACAAATGTGAAAATCTTTCGACAATGGTGCAATGCTTTGTGTTGGTCCACCACATGAAATCCTAAAACAAAATGTTGAAGTTCTTGATTGTATCATCACAAAATTTGCAAAAAGCTTGAGGTGTTTGACTAGTTTCTCAAGGTGCTACATTTGTCCTTATGTACCTTATGATCTGCTCAGACAATCCTGACAGCAGATTTCTTCTTTGTTTTCCCATATCTTCTTTCTTTGCCTCCTCATCTGGCCAGGTCAAGGCCCCTCAGGGGAAGAAAAATGTGATTCTCTTTCATCCAAACTCTGCAGTAACTGCAGGTACGTGTATTTGTGGGTATCCATATTTGCCCATGCACTGTAAAGAAAACCAAAATAACCACCGGACATTTTCTGATTTTGGTCCACACACTTAGATGTATCTTTTTTTTTTGTTCCTGTTGGAGCTGACATCGTGTGTGCGGGAGATCCAAGATGTTGTAGCTTGATATCACTGACTTTCTTTCATCGGTGAGGTGATTTGCCTGCTATGTGTTTGAACTGAAGTGAATCAAAGGCTGCAGCTGGGGTCATATCACCTGTGAACCAAATCTGCCAGGCTTTTCTTCACAACCCGTCTTTTCTTTCCATCTTTCTTTCAGTTTTTAATTTCAGCTTTGTTCTCTTTTCTTTTTTTTCTTGGTTGGATGATGCCAGATTCCCATCGATCATTGTTTCCTCTGTTTTCGACCAGTGTCATGCTGCTCATTTTCCAGCACTACACACAATCTGTCCATTTCTGGCTGTAATGAGCTGTAGTTTTTATAAATTTCCTGCTTGCGCTCCAAACTGTGTTTGCTTGCTGAGTCATGAGGGAAGCGTAAAACACATAAAGGGAGTGATGTGCTAACAAAACAGCAACTTGAAAGATCTCCTTTGGGTTAGACCCATATTACTCAATCCCTTTATTAGTTTCCAGATAAGCTTTTTTGATTGTGTTCTCTGCCCACGCTAATAAGTCTGGATTCCCATTCCGCCTCACTTATTGTAACACTAGTAATATATAAAGACATGTTCTGAGGAAAATATAATTTGACCTAAAATCTGACTGGTTTTACACTCTCTCTTCTATGGCACAGTCAAAATTGTGTGCATAGAAATCAGCTAGTGACGAGGTGGCACTAACTTTAACACTTTTCAGTCTGAACGCTGTTATGGAGGGACTCAAAATGACTGATTTGCAGTAGTGAAGAATGAAGTCAAATGAAGCACAAAATGTGTAAAACACGCATGGTGTAATATTAAACATTAAAATTGAGTCATCACTAACGTTTTTTTTTCCTGTACGTGGTTAAATCTTATACATTGAGTTGCAAAAGTTTTGAGTTGCAAAAGCCTTGCAAAGTTATTTTTAGTGCAAAATTGATCTGTAATTATCATAACAATAATACAACCGCATAATGTGTTGACACAAACCTGCACTTTTTTCTGCGTCCCAATTAAAGAACAAGTCTAAAAAGCAATCCTTTCGTAAACATCGAACTTCATGTTGACTACACTGGTGTGGTCTGTAATTACCCTGTAATTTCATCATGGTAATGTTTTGATTCAGCAGTGATTTACTGGTATATTTGTAGGGACATTGTGTAGAGTTTCACAATAAACAGCAACACTATACAGTGGCAGACTGTGTGGGCAGAGCGTTTATGGGAACCAGAGTTGGAGTCGTTTTTGTTGTTGATAACTTCCTTGGTTATATGCCCAAAATACCCACACAAATGCATGCGTAGAAGACAGTTCATACTGAAGATCACATGTATTCAAATATGTCAATAAAAAACTAATAATTACAACATCAGCAAAGCTAAAAATAGGAGTTTGTTTTTCACATTAAAAAGTGACACACTATGGTAAAAAAGACTGTGTTTGTGTTCACATGCCCTGAAGTTCATTCACTTTACATACAAGCGTGTACACATATAGAAGATCCCATACAATCAGATATCTGGATTAGAGCCAAGAAACACTCAAAGCAATTCTTGATAGCTATTCTTTCCCCCTTACATTTTTCTCCTATCAACGTCAGACGTCATCACTCTGCTTGCAGAAAGGAATGTTCTGTAAATTATTTATTTCCCACAGTTCCCTCTACACCTTCTCAGTCTTTTGCCTTTTTTTCAGAATCATCTTGCAGAGTGTGATAAAACAAAAAGATTTTTTTAAACTCAGAAGAACTTTTTTGGGGGGGTCTTTTCAGCCTAAGATGGAGCAATATTCAATCGTGACACCGCTTCTCATGTTGCATTTGCTTGCAGGCTGCAAAGCGCTCATTCAGGGTCCTATTTTTTACAGGCATAGGCCTACAAAGAAGGTTTTAAATGCAGATTAGGAGAAAAATATATCAGTATTTCTCTGAATGAGATGCATAAGCCAGGTTAATATTTAGCATGACAGACATGTATTTTTAGGTGAATGAGATGATGTATGATATTTGATGTGGTGAGCACATATGTGACAATATATGAACAGGGCCTCACATATGAAGTGTGCTGATTGGTTGGGACAGACTTCGGTTTTGCAAGACTGGGTTGTTGCTTTAGTCCTTCTCCATGGCTGTCTGAGATGCGCTATTGTAATTAAGACAGCTTCTTTCATTCCCTCTATGCCACTGACTTGCTTCCTTCCATGTTGATCTGATTGCTTTATAAAATGTAATTTACCCATCTCCCTTTTTTAAATGTTTAAAGAAGAGCATTACCTTCAAAAACACGTGGGTTGGTGTTCTTTTTCTTTAGTTTTGTGGCAATGAAGTTTGGAAATACACCATAAGACATCTGGAATGTCACACTGTATGAGAGACAAGCCATTGTAAATTAACAACGCGCTAACAGAGTTTACATTTTATGAGTAGCACAGTTAACATTACAACCAGTTATATTCTTGTAAATCCTCTAGAGCTAGGCTCTCAAACTCTATTACAAGAACCATTGGTAGTACTTGGACTGCCCTTAGTGGTACTCAGAAGGAATTTAGGTAATAATTTAGTAGATACAAACAGTCTTATGGCGTTCACTTTACCTCTGAAGTCCAAACTTGAACTTGAGAATGATTTCTAACCAAACTTAACCAAGTTCCAGTTCCACATTGGAAAACCAGTGGGATTTGCTAACTGATATGCTTAGTGACCAGGCTAATAATTGTTAGCAAGAGCAAGCTTTCAACAATTGTACTTCCCAGCCTTTAGTGTATTCAAACATTGTGACAACATGTGAATCATTAAATATGAGTTTTAGTTCAAAGTTGATGGAAGAACTCAAACTCTCCTTTTTGATTAACTTTCAGGTAATTTTTACAACTAGAAACTTAGACGTTTAAACTCCAGATTAAATGTTAACAGCTTCATTAAACTGTATCCTTCAACCAATCAAGCAGTGCCAATGGACAAGACTATTTTTGTTTTTATGAAAAAAAAACAACAGTTCTATTGTAATGTGTTCTGAAGGGTCTATTAAGATGTTGGTACTTGGAAAATGTGTTTACTGAGGTGGGATTTCTTCTAAAACATTTTTAGCTACTGCTCTAAGGAATGTAAATCCCTGCCTCAACATTTTCAAATCCAGCGCATTGTATGAGTGACAGATATTGCAAGCTCAAGACAATAAAAATGAGAAAATTTGCTGTAGTCCATTCAGACATTCTGTGATCTGCTTAAGGTCCTGCTCTTTCTCTCTCTCTCGCAGCCTACTGTAAATGAGCTGCAGACATGTCTCAATATGTTGCAAAATATGGAGTTTCCTTTAAAACAGTCTGTCTGACATAATTTTCATCCCACTTACATTCTGAAGAGTGTTGTTTCCTGCTAGGCATGGTATTGCTTAAAATGGTGTGTTCTCTGGCTGTAAAAAGGTCTGATTTTTGAGTTTTCAACTGTCTGGCCACCGATCAGGGCAGATCAAGCAACAAAATCTGCCAATTCCCACTATGAAACAATTTTTGTTGCATCTCTGACATCAAGCATTAGTTAGAAACTAGTCAAGTCTACAGTATTATAAAAAAATGGCCTTTTAAAATTTTTCTGAAATAATCAATTACTGCATTTGAGCATCTAGGAGAATCAAAAGTCAATTTTGATCAGCGTAAATCTGTCGCATATTAAATATCCTTAAAACTAAATGGCACTTTCTCTAAGTGTATCCTGGCAGAACCCCCTTCTGCAATGGAGGTTAGGAGAGGATTTTGATTTTAACATTCATCCTCCATCAGGTTTTGAAGAACGATTATGACTCCAAGGCAAGGTATCTAAGGCATCCATCATTTAGGATGAATCAGGGTAATGCAGGCTGCTCTACCCCCTGGCGCCCTTGACTTGTAGCCTATAGACGCTGTTCACCTCAGGATGATAGCATTGCCCTTGGGATATGCTCCGTTTTCTTCTTCCTTTTAATCTAACACATAATAATGGTATGTTATTGAAACACTAAAACTCATCAAATTGCAGACATGTAAAGAAATTAAAAATATATTCTTTAATGTAAAGTTTATCTCCAAAAACTCTGTGTCTTTAAGCTCATTTGCCTAATCCCAAAAGGTTCAGGGGCAAAGAAGGATCAGAAATACTAAAAAAACAGAAATTTCCCAACAGCAGATGAAATCACCAGACTAAAGTTGACGTTGAGGCCCAGGACTTTTCGTAACAAAGATTAGAACTAACAACTCCCCCCCTTGACTTTATAATAAAGCTTTTTGGAAAACTGCTCATTATTTGCAGGCTGAGGGGAGGAGATGGAGCCAGAGTTTCCCACAGGTTTACTGACTCTGAACTTCAAAGACCCAAACAGTCGCGCTGTTAGTGCTGCCGGAGGAACCACATCAAATATTATATAATATTATAATAGTGGTAGGTAAAGTGTAAACAGTTGTTTGCGTGACAGTGACTTTTAAAACAAAATTGAATCGAGATGTTTTTACTGTTATTTAAGGACATATATCCACACTTATTTTGGTTCTGGTAAGCGTTTTAGGATGTGCAGACATTTTCTCTCTCAAAATGTTAAAATGTTAAAGTGTCCATTTGTCTACATTTGCTTCCTAAAGTTACAGACTTATATTCTGTGTGTGTGTGTGTGTGTGTGTGTAAAAGTAAACAGATGTGTGGCACAGACTTGGCAGGATACTGTTAGTATGACTATGTGTCTGCCTTCCCCCAGGAACTCCCATCTGGAAATTTGGAAACATAGAGCTGTCTGTTCATGTTAAATGGAAACGTGGTCTCATAGCCATATTTATATTTATAGCATTTACTGGCAGTTAATGGTACTGAGAAAGACAGTCATGCACCTACCATAAATATAGAATTTACCGCCTTCTAAATTTTTACAGGAATATGTATACTCATGCATTCGTACATATGTGTAGTTAGAGTTGAGCCACTAACTTATCCCAGTAGTAAAACGTAGGCTGTCAGAATAATACATATGTATTAGGTATTCGCGACAGAGGAGCCGCTGACTTTAGAATATTATGTTACAATATGAGAGTATACTGTAGGTTCTAGGGATACGATACAGGGGGGGACGATATGATATATTGCAATACTATGAGTAAGACGATATATTGTGATTTCTAAAACTGAATTTAACTGTAGAAAAGCTGTCCCAGCATTCTGAACACTCCAACCTGTTTCATACTTTAACACATCCAGTTTTATTACTAGATCTAGTTGATCCACTGGAACGAAGAAGGTTAAAACATCCACAAACTACCAGTCATACTTTTAATCTTACTACAAAAATTACTGTTAACATTAACCGTTCCATTCAAATTCTAAAAAATAAAAATAGATACATTGCTTTTGAATATCGATGCAATATTGTGACATAAAATAATAATGATAAAATGATGCGTTATATTGGCATATCGATATTTTCCTACATCCCTAGTAGGTACCGTTTAATAAAACAACCTTTCAGAATTTAAGTGGATGAATTTAATTTAAAACTAAACACCGTGTTAAATAAAACATTTCACATTTGAAAGGATGATGTTTAGCTTAGTGAATGCTGTTGCATCTTTCGACTACACACCGTAGAAATTTTATTACTCCATTAACGCAATGCACAACACAATCATTCTCTGAGAGCACTTTAAGAGAGGTTGTGGATTAAAATGATTTAACACTTTAACGAGATACCAATTTTTTTTAATATTAATGTTCTATAAAGTTATTAGTAAGGTTTTCATGCTTGTATTATAAAGATGTATCACAGAGAGTTTATGGAAAAAAAGAAATGTTCAGAGCAGTGGAAAGTCAGCTGATCTTAGCTTTCATAAAGCTCAAACTGAAAATGTTCATCATCGTGGGACACATCACTACCTCCCTAATTACTAGTAGGATTTTGGGTGAGCATAGTTTGATTTAGTAGATCAGTAGTGCATTTAATGTTTGTGTTGACCTACATTTGTGAAAATTGTATTTGCCGTTTAATAAAGTGTCTTTTTTTTGTCTGTTTCAATAGTCTCACACCTACAAACATGTCTTTTGGAAGCTTGGAGATTTTCAACCAGCTGTCAGTTTTTAGGAACTTTCTTTAAAACACAGATACAAGAGGTGTTCCAGAACCGCAGAAAACCAGGATCTTCAGTACAGCCACACAATAGGGTAATACAAAATACAATCATTGCAGCACTATCAAGATAACAAAGAGCTACTTGGAGGTAGTATTTAGTAGATGTTTATCAAACCATGTATTCACATGTTGTGTATATAAACAATACAGTATATTTAGCCAGTTGGATGAACACTAGTCTAAAAGCCTAGGGGCTCTCTGCCTCTCATTCATTGACCACTGGAGATAAGTAGCATCCCTCATTTGTTATAATGGATGGATGGATTGATGCTCAAATGTGGAGAATGTGGGTAGATCAAGAGCAATGCTGTTATTGCAATATTTAACAATAAAATTTCGGTTGCATGTTTTGCTGTTATAACACAACTCTAATCTTCATGCGGTACAGGTCTCACTAACCTACATCCAAGAACTTTAACGCTTGCTTTGGTAGCAGATGACAGGATTACGATGTGGTTCTTTTCTCGAATTAATTAAATTATTAACATACTATTAAACATATTACTCTCATCTTACTAAATAACATATTTTCAGGAGGTATGAACGACACAAGTCTTTAATCACAATTTTCGAAGGATGCCCCTTGAGAGCAGATAGAAAAACAAACATTTTATGGATGCCAGTTAATAAAAAGAAGGCTGAGTAGATTAATGAGCTCATTTGAAAGGTTATAAATAATACGTTCCTCTCCCTCATGTTGTTCATGTGTTACAGAGACGTTAAACATAATTTGGAATTTTCAAATATTTACAAAGCTTAATACATTTGCACAAATGTTCTACAGCAGAGAATGTGAGAATATTTAACATTTACCTTTTGGGATACATAATGTTTCATTAAACTATATCTGTTCTGTTGTTCAGGCACACATTGTGCATTTTACTTAACGGCCTGATCTCAGTTTTGGAAATAGGTCAGTAAGTCATTAAGATAATTAGAAATTTTTGCTTTGATAACAGGGATTATCCACAGACTTTTGAGCAGACCTGCATAGACAGTCCAGTTGGAGAGTCTGCTGTTTTAGGATGATAAAGAGAAGAGGGTTACGTGAGTTCAAATATAAATTGTTTTTCCACATTCAGAGCTCTGCATGGCAGGAAATATTTCCTATCGTGTCTTCCTCAGTTATTCCAGCGCTGATTCAGTCGATCACTTGTGTCCTTTCTGCAGCTGGATGCATCTCCCTGGACTAAAAGCCAAAGTTGAAGCCCGATACTTAATCTTTCTCCATGTTTAAAAAGAAGTTAATAACTTTGTACGGTTTCAGTTTCTGCCTGCAGTTTGTTTGTTTTGAGATCCCGTCATCATAAGTTTTTCTCTTCTGCCATGACGCACTGCATAAACTGGTGCGCTTTAAAGCTTTGGGTTTTTACAGTCACTTTCTGATGAACCACTGCTGCGTCACTGAAACGGACAGAGCTGCAGGGAGGCAGCGGCGCTGTGTGCGTGCAGCTTGCTCAGCTATTGGTCAGAATGACAGTACATCGGGACAGTAGTCAGCATGATGTTTCAGGCCTGCAGCAAGTTAGAGCCATAGAAACTGCAAAGCGTTCCCACATTGCCTTTGAACTGCTGCTATAATGAGGGAATGTTCTTTTCGAAGCCCAACCCAAGGGAGTGTGTGTGTGTTTGTGACACTATGACTCATTCAAACTGTAGCCATTGTCTTTTTACTCCTGCCATGCAGGCTCATAACCTAAGATCTTGTTGTTTTCTTCAGCCTCAAAGGTGATAGAAACAAATGAGAAGCCAGTGTCACTGTGAGGGCTTGTCTTGTCTCTAGAAGAGACACTTTAGCTTCACCTAAAATCACCTCAGCTTTGGCCTAAGCACGCTGTCTCGACAGCGTTTTCTTGCATGATGACAACACAGCGAGGCAGTCCCTCCTTAGTGTGCTTTCTCCTAAATCCTGGTTTTACGTTATTTGGATCTATTAAACCACTCTCAAGTCGGCTCATGTAGTAAATCTCTGCCATTTTGCTGCCATATTACTAACAGATGTTCATCTACATGCTGTTGATACATGTAACCGTAGCCTGCAGCTATATTTGGAAGACAGACAGACCTCTCCTTGGTTTCTTTTGTTTACTCGGAATAATTGGTGCGACCAAGCCCAGTTTTCTAACTCATTTGAATAAACATTATCTTTTTATTGCTTTTGTTTCTTCTTCTTTTGTCTCCAGTAAAACATCATCATCGTGTTTTGTTGAGCTTACCTGTCATGACCTGATTCACCGCTACCAAGATAATGGGCACTCAATCGTTTATGCAAGAGAAATAAATTAAGATGCTAGACACCTTTAAGTGACTCATTAGAGGCATTGTAGAAAAGAGCAGACGGCTCTGCTAAATTTACTTTGAGGAACAAAATATAAACGAATGTAATCAACGCAAACAGATGCTGGTTATTGGGCTGTTTGCCATATCCTAATTTTGCATTACTCTTTGTCACTTTCGGGTATGAAAAGAAGGTGTTCCCGTGGGATGTTTTGTACATGCTTCAGCAGGCGATGATTTAAAGTAGCTTCCTTTTATCTATAATGAACCAGTAATCTACTAAATCATGTCTACAAGTAGGAGGTTGTTCAGGTTATTTTGGTGTTCACAGAGGTCATGTATGTCATGCAGATTTTATCACAACCACAAACCTTAATGTATTTTGTTGGGGTTTTATTTGACAGACCTTCAATTTCCTTCAGATTTCACCAAATTAATAAATAGTCAGGATACAGAAAATCACAGTACATTATGTTTTGTTCTGTTCTGTTTTGTTTTGTTTGTTAACTAAAGGACAGGGAGGTATAGCCACTGACTGTATGGATGGATATATGGATTACACAACAAAGAAATACTTTTAAATGGTCTGTGCTGTTGTTTAGGATTTTTTTTTTAATTATTATTATTTTTTTTATAAACGTGTCCTGTTTGGCAGTGTGGAGCTCAGAATTGGTGTCTGAGTACCAAGTAGAAGCCCAACAGATTTACTTTCACAAGCGGAGCAGTACAGCTTTTGCTATAGTACTCCACTTGATTTATGTGTGAAAAATCTTTATTATGAATTGTTGGGGTTTTTATTTCCTGATGTTATGGACACGGAGACGGAAAATTAAGGAGAAGAAAGAAGGAAGATGAAGAAGAGAGGTAGGAAACAAAATGTCATGAGAGAGGGTGAGTTGAAAATACAAGAGAGGAAGGGGAACAAAGAAAACACAGGAAAACATTGAAGTCTGCCTCCATACCCACAGGACGGCAGAGAGAGGGGGAACAACAAAACACGAAAAAGGAACATCGACAAAACCAACCAAACATTGTGAATTAAGAATTACACAACCACATCACACAAAAATAGATATAAAAATACAACAACAATGTCACAGAAAAACTCATGGTACCGATTAATCAAGCTCTAGTAATGATAACCTCAGCCCAAGAATATATCCTTAAACACCAGAGACCCCACATCAATGTGTGTGTGTTAGCATGCTGGTGCATATAAGGTTTCTCCATAAGAGTGTTCGATAGGTGGTGTGAGCAGGCATCAATCCGTCTCCCAGGAATCGATGCAGACATGAAGGAGATCGGAGCAAAGACGTCCAAAGGACCGCCAGAGCCCCAGGCGGACCCGGGCGGGGCCGACCGCGTCCCCCAAGAGAGGAGCAAAGGAGAACCCCAGGGGAACATCCAGCGGCCACTATGCAGGGGCCCGGGGGGCAGCAGTGACGAGCCCACGGGCTCCGCCGGCAACCGGCCGGGCCGGGGCAGGCCGGTCAACGGACCGGGGGAGCCGGGGCCCAGGGGCACCCCACCGCCCAGCAGGGACCCGACAAGGGACCGGCCAACGAGGGGCCCCCGGCACTGCAGGGGCCGCGGCCGGCCGCAGTCTGCCCCGCGACGCCTCCACCCTAGGCCAATCCCCACCGCCAACATCCCAGCACCCCACCAATAGCCGCAGGGGACGGACAGCATCCCCAGGCCGGGCTCAGTCAGAGGTGCCCCAACCAACCAAAGGAAGATATCGGTCCAGCGCATCGGCCGACCGACACACCGGCCCCCCCAGGCACGCACTAGGTCCGAACCGGATTGACCACCGGCGCACCGGCAGGCAGGGGCCCCCGTCACCGGCGGGGAGTGAAGGAGGGGAAATAGGGCCCCCATTAAGTGTAAGGCCTGAGGTGCGCCAGGCGAGGGGGCAGACCAAGATCCAACCTGACAGGTAGACAAAGACATACAGACACAGTCATACGTTCCCTCCCTCTTAAACACATACATTCTCACTGACTCACCAAGACACCCAAAAAAATGACACTGTACCCTCACTCACACACCCCATGCACACTTTATGCTCCCAGGTCCAGGTACTGATGCCCCAGTAGAGCCACCAGCCCCGGGACCCGGGAGGTGGACCCCCTACCTTCTAGGATGGAGACAAGCAGACCGCCAAGGGCCCCACAGTGGCAAAGCAGCCCGACAGCCCAGGACCCCGACCAGACCGCCTGTCCTCCTTCAGACCCCAACCCCTGATGGCCCGTAGCGAACAGGGGTGGGAAAAGACCCCTAGCCTCCATCCTCCCGCTCGAGTATGGTGTTGATGCGTGTTGTTATAATGTGCATTTAAAACAGAGGGGTGGGATGTGGGGGAGGCAGCCACACATCCCCCAACCCCCACCCCGAGCCCTCAGTGTCTATATGTGCTTTAACAGTGGGCACCGGCACCAGAGGTGAAGCTGATTGTACCGCTCCCCCTCTGGATGCCGAAAAGTGTGCCCACCCCAAAGTCCCTACATATGTGTCGTGTGAAAATGTTATAAGTGGGAGTGTCTAAGTTGTATATTAAAATTGGGACCCAGGACACCACGGGACAGCGAGGAGGGAAGCCCCTCCTCGCACCCCAGTGATGTGCCCATGCCCCAAGACCCTATATGAGTGGTAAAGTGATGGAGCGGGTGGACAGAGGTGTCCAGGGATGGGGAGGGAAGGACTGGGAGACAAAATGTCTTCCCAGGGAGCCAGCTCCCCCACTGACCCCAATAGGCACCGCTGTTCACCGGGATCCACCAGGGGAGGGAGGCCATGGCACGTCCGACCCGGGGCCCACGGCCACAGCACCACAAAGCCCCACGGACCCCAAGGCAGTCCCCCCAGCCCCATCCCAGAAGGGGAACTAAACCCACCCTGACATTCGCTCTTCTCTTAAAACACAAAAGACACTAGACACCCAGGTTGAGTTCGAATTAAGAAATCCATGAGAACCCACATGCAGTTTGCCACAAGCCATGTAAGGGGCACAGCAAACGTGTCAGAAGAAGGTGCTCTGATCAGATCAATGTTTTGACCTACTTACAAAAGGTTTTATGTGGCAGAAAAGGGTGGTTATCAGTCTGAAACATTGTGGTAGCAGTATCATGCTGTGTAGATGCTTTTCTTCTACAGGAATAGGGAATCTGGTCAGATTTGACGGAAAGATGGATTGAGCTACCCAAAGAGACTTGCTGTTGTAATTGCAGCAAATTAGGATTCTGCATAGTATGTGTTACTTCGTGTCGGTCTATAACTTAAAATCTCTTTGAAATACACAGAAGTTTATGGTCAGGAAAGACAAAACGTGAAAAGTCAATCGGTACATATCGTTTTTCAAGCCACTGTATTTCATACGAATTTGGTACAGTGATATGAAATGTTTTCTTAACGAGTAAAACATAGAGGTCTGTTTGGAACAACATGCGGGTATAAAAGGGTGGACAAATTGAGTGAATGGACCAAAGCAAACAGCTGTCAACAGGAATTCATAGGAAGTCATTTGTAAAAATAAAAAAAGTAATAGTTCTATATTGCTAAGTGATATTTAGGTGCAAGTAAATAAAAAACCTTGCTATTTTAGATCAATGTCTCAAAGTGGAAAAATGTGGATAACTAAAAGTTTCCAGTAGCAAGGAGAAATGAGAACACAAAGGAGGACAGGTCACAAATTGGCAGACACTGTTAGATTTTTCATTAAGAAAACCGAAAGCTGATAGAACTAATGAGGCTTTGGTGAAACGAATACAGATGAAAGCAAAAGAGTAGAATCTTTAAGAATAAAACTAATGGAGGGATTTTTTTAATGAAAGGCGAAAGGTGTGGGTTAAAAAGAGAAGAGACTGAGAGATTTAGGGTAACTGGAGTGGGTGAGTAATGTAGAGCTGTAGGTGTTAACATAGCCTGAGTCTCTGTGTGACACAAAGAGCGACTCAGAAAACATGTGCACTCTCCAGATGAAAAGGCAGCCGGACATTTGACCGTGAGCAGCGACTGGGGGTCACATGCACAAACACGACTCCAAGAATAAACTCTAAACAGCAGGGAAGAAAATAGCCTAGTAACAGAGGATGTGGCGTGCGTGTGTATTTGGGTCCGTACTTGGGTTGTCTCTCTTTTTTTAAGTCTTTGTACTTCTACATTTATTTCTAGGTTTAATTTGATCTTATTTACATAAGCGCTCCAATGCTGATTAAATCATGCTTTCATCCGTAGCTATAACTGATCCCACAAGCTGTTTAATATTTGTTGAGTTTTCACTTCATGCCTTTATTGGTCCCACAACAGGCACTAATTTGTTTCTTTCTGTCTGTTGAGGTTTTGCTCAACCACAGGTTTAATAGAAATAAGGAGGAAGGGGTGAGGGGGAGGTGAAGTGGGTCCGGTTTTATGGTCTTGTTTGTACGTCAGGCTGTAAATACCCCCTAACAGGGCTTAAAGTGACAGCTCGCAGCACAAAGTGTCATGTCTCCACTGCTAAGTCGGACTGTTTTTGTCATGATGTTAAGGAATAGGACCTAAACGCAGACAGTTGTGGTAGAGAAGGGATTTAATTATAAATAAAATGACAAAGTTACAACTTAGCTCGGGCAGATACACAGGGAACACAAGGGAAGAAAGGCGATGATTAGACAGAGATTTCAGCAGAGAAGTGAGATGATAAGCTTAAAGAGTAACTCACCCCCAAGTCAACCGTTTTTTGCTGGTAAACTGTATAAATGATTGTCTAATAGTGCTGTCTACATGCTTGGTCATTATTTTTGGTATTTTAGTACATTTTAGTAAAAATATTGTTTTTTTTCTACCAAAAACCATCAGTGTGGCGCCCTCTTCAGGTTAAAACTCTGCACTGCACTTGAGTTTGAATAGGCCGTTGCTATTCGCTCTAATTATGGCTGACATCAACCGGTGATAAGTGACGTCAGCCATCCTGCCACTGTGGGGTGTAAAACAAGCCCAGTCTCGGCCCACGCCTCTGTAGCGAGTTGGAATAGCAGGGAAGTGTTGACGCCGCCTAGCCCTCTCCCCCCCGGTTTTTGTTGTGATTCTGAAAACTCTGTTTGAATTAGGGATCAAAATTACAGTCTCAAAGTAATAAGAAATGCTAAATATCTTTTAGAAATTGAAATCCATTTAAGGTTTTAGCTCCAATCATTGGAATTACAATCATGGTGGGAAAATAGGAAGGAGTGAATAAGTGAATTAATCCAGTTCTGGGAGACATATCAAATCTTATTGTAGCAGATATTTTAATAGACACATGTATAATCAGTACATTCTGATAACTAATAAATGTCTGAAGAAATTTAAGTCCAGCCTTGGATGATAAAGCTGCAGTGTGAGTTGAAGTGGAGCTACAGTCAAAAACTAAAAACATGGCTGACTTGTAATGGATGTTCCTGTAAAATTTAGAAATTAAATCTGCTTTCTATTATTTATCACTCTGCAGGTTTATGTGTGAACAACACATGGCACATTTTTATGTTTTCACCACAGAATATAGAAGAGTATGGCATGTGTCCTTATTGTCTCTTAAATGAGCATTCAACTCCCTTGGACCTCACATTTGATCTTGTTACGACCATAAACTTCATTAGGATTTTTTGTGACATATCAACACCAGGTCAAGCATGATTTACAGATGAAAAATGTAAGTTTAGTTATTTGTGCAGACATAAAAATGATGCATGATTTCATACAATTTGTAACTTAAAAACCCAGCGATTTGTGTGACATGCATTTGAGTCAGAATTTGATTTAGGGTTAGACTTGGACTGGACCATTTTAGCTCATGAAGATGCTGTTATCTTCATTCCATTGTTGCTCTGGCTATATGTTTAAGGTTGTTGTCCTGCTGGTAGGTGAACCTCCTCCCTGGTCTCAAATCTTTTGTAACCTCTAACAGATTTCTTTTTTATGAATTCCCCCTGTATTTAGCTCCATCCATTTTCCTGTCAACTCTTACCAGAATTCCTGTCCCTGCTGGAGAAAAGCTTCCCCTAGCATAATGCTGCCACCATTATGTTCCATGCCATGATGTCCTGCATCCTCCTGGTATTGTAGTACCTTAACTATAGTCAGTACACAACAGTAAAGGATAGTGTGTTCAGGGTTATGTTACATTTCCCTTGTACATTGGTTTTTGCACCTATTTCAAATTGTTTAAATTTTTTCTTATCTGACCAAGATTTTTCTCATCCCTGGAAGAGGGTGCCCCCTAAACGTCTAGTGGGAAACTTTTATCAGAATCTCTTATGAGTTCCCTCTTGTTAATAAGTTGTCTGTATGGTTGTCTATCACATAAAATCCAAGTAAAACAAAAATTACATTTGTGTGAGCAATGTGAAAAACGGTAAAGATGAATGAACAGTTTCTCATTGCCCTGTAACTGGGTTGCTAACAGTTACCCCTATCATGTGTGCATGAATGCAAAAAGAGTCATATTTGCAATTATCGTAATTTTTGGACTATTGAGCGCTCCTGAATATAAGCCACACCAGCTAAATTTAAAAATAAAATACATTTTGTATATATATAATATAAGCCGCAGGTTTTCATGTTGTAACATGAGATATTTACACAGAAAGAGTGTATACAGATTTTATTTTTAATTTAAGACATGCTTTTTTTCTCAAACTCTGCCTGAAAATACGCAGTACCACTAACTTGGTATCAACAAAACAACAACACGACACAAATAATGGCTGGTTATAAGATAAAACATACTTTAGCCTACCAGAAAAGTCATTGGTCGCTATCTTCATCTTCCTCCTCCTCTTGCGCACTAAAGCCAACGTCTCACCATCAATTCATCGTTATTTAGCTTGCATGCAGTAGCTCTATTTTCTTCTTTGACGGCCAGCTCAATTGCCTTTAACTTAAAAGCTGCATCATATGCATTTCTTCGTGTGTTTTTCATGATGAGGGTTTGCGCATGATGCGCAAAATAACAGTTCAAAATCAAAACTAGCATCTATTTTGGCACATTATCTTTCACCACCGTCTCACTTGTGCGCTCTCCCTGCTATAGTGCCCCCTGGAGGTCGTTAGCCAGTAAAAATCTATAGAATAGCTGCATCGTTGTATACTGTAGGCCGCAGGGTCCAAAGCGTATGAAAAAAGTAGTGGCTTATTGTCTGAATATTACGGTATGTTACATAATAATAATAGTAATAATATGGTCCTAACAATGATATTTAAAGAGGAAAATAAGATCATAGCAATATTTTGGGGTTGATAAAAATGGGATTCCATTCAAACACAAAGCATTACGCTTTGGTTTTTTATTATAAAACACCTGAACGTTTCTCTGTAACTTGTGGAAACTGGAACAAGCAGTGATCAGAACAGCCGGTAAAGTAAATAACCATTAGCTGCTGTCATACAGTGGTCTCTGGCCTCTCTGGCCAAAATTGGTCAAGATGCTGGGGTTGCGAGGGGGGATGACGAGCTCAGGCTGCATCACAAAGTCCTGATTTGGCTGTGGTTTTTCTGTGTGTGTGTTTTTGGGATGTGGTGCCGTGATAAGGGAGGGTGAGTCACCAGTGGTTCGGATCAGGATGACTCTCCTAGCAGGCTCAGTGACGATGGGCCATGGCGACAGGGGTTTGCGGTTAGAAACCCTAATCTGCTCCTCATATGACCTTGTGATGGACAGGGACAGCAGCAGCGTTCACACATACATGCATACACCCACCCTACACACACACTCTCACACACACACACACACACACACACACACACACACACACACACACACACACACACACACACACACACACACACACACATATATATCCACACAACCCTTTGACGAAATAGTCAGCTCTTTAGCTCTTTAAACCTGCTCTTATTCAGGATGTTAGGAAACAACATTTCTTGTTGTTTTAAATAAAACACATCCTCCTGCTTTGCTCCACAAAGATCATAAATCTGTCGTGTACAGAGTATGTGTGGAGATCTATTACATTTGGGAGACATTCTATATATTGTATATATCCAGCACTTAAAGGTGCTACTTTTGGAGACCTTTCCAGGAAAGCCAGATAAGCTGTTTTTTTAATATCAGGGAATTCAGATATGTAATAGTAGAACCTTTAAAGGCTCCTCAATAATGATTTTGCTCCTAATTGTACTGCACTGGCCAAAGCTTTCACTTAAAGCAAATCTAACTCTTTCGTATTGATGCCTTATCTGTCTGGACTGCCTGTGGACTGGGCATCCTTCGCTAGCCCAGCAGGAATTTTCAGTTTTACATTTGTTTATTGAATTTGACATGTGGGACGAGGCCGTGCAAGACGTGCACTCTGCATGACTCATTCTCATTCTGCCGAAAAGTTGGCAAACAATGTGCAAATATTAAAACCAATTTGGCCATGAATGCTGGAAGCAGAGGCATTGTGTAAAGATGACTGAAAGTCTAGTTTTCCATTGATTTGCATCTGATTGTAATTTTGTTTTCCTGTTCCGTAAGTGCCACAACCTACAGCCTATGATTTGATGCAAACAAATGCATCATTTTCTATTGAATTTAAAACGAATACCTCTATCAAATAACCTGTGGAATGATTTTTTTTCTTTCTCTTTTGCATGTTATAGTCCTTAGAAAGAATTATAACCAATGAAAATCAGAAACTGCATTTCAGCCCTCATAGAAGACCAGAAATCAGTATCAGCTAGGAAGAGCCTGATAGGTTGTCTCTCAAGTACCTCTAGTGTTTATATAGAACAACCAATAGGAATCACAACAGTTAGCATACCCTGTAAGTGACGGTGAATTTACTAAGGCAGAGATGTGTTTTATACAGTGGTTGCAAAAGTATTCCCATTCTTTGAAAAATCAGAGTATTAGTATTTGTATTAGAGATCTTGACGTTCTTGCCTTTGCTGACCAACAGCGAGGGATGGGAAAAGTCCTGTGTCTGGCTCTGTTTCATCCTGTGTTGGTTGATCTCTCTTTGTGTTCCCCCCTTTCTCATTTGACACCTTAGATATGTCTGTAGAGTTCTTGATGTTTTTAATATTTACTACATGATTCCCCCCAGGTATAGGGGTCTATTAAATTAGCAGATCAATTTTTATCCTAAATTACATTTTCCAGGGGGTAAAAAAATGCTTAATTGGGGATTTCCAAATGCAGCATGTTATCTCTAATTCATTTTAATCCATTAAGATCAGATTGCTGCTGCTTTAAAATTCTCCTCTTGTATCCCATTAAAAAGCCAGAACCAAAAATAAGCTCCTAACCATTTCCCGCTTAAGCTTTTAGCAGTCAGGGATCATTGTATTGAGTACAGCTTTGGGTAAAAAAAAAAGAAGTCACCTTGCCGCCAGTGCACAAATGTGCCTGTTGGCATGGAGATGTCTGATTTAACATTTGCTTTTGAGTAGTGCTCCAGAATCACCTACTGAGCACACATAACGCATTAAAGGCTGCAACCCAGGAAAAGAAACTCATAAAGGCCTACAGATGCACCTTAATAAATTGAGCCAATGTGTTTCGCTCATTCATTTCAGAAACTGAAACTTATCATTTATTTAGCTGCTTTACAGTTATACATTTAAAGAGTTTATTCCTATTAATTTAGATGATTATGGCTTGCAGCTATTGAAAACCCAAAATTCAGACAAATAAAGTAGGATTTCTAACAAAAAAGTTTATTTCTTGAAATCCTAATTTTATGCTCTATTCTTGTAAGTTTTTACTCTGTTGTGTACTTAATCAACTTTTATGATGTTTTATGCTGTATCTACCCTTTATGTAATTTGCTTTGTATACTGTATAGTGATGAGCCTCTTTCTCAAGGACTTCCTGATGATACAATGGTTCAATAAAAACAAATAAAATATGTCTGAGTTGACAGTTTTGCAGCAGTTATGGACTCCCCACAAGGAGACAAAAGCCATAACAGGTGCACCCAAAGCTTAGAGGATTGTGGATCAAAGGGGAGTTTAAACGGAGATTCACAAGTCGTGCACTGCAGCTGGTAGCAGAGGTTGATGACTCACCACACACACAGATGTAACCTGAACATGGGTTACAACTGTCGCAGCCCTTATGTAAAGGCACTTCTGATGCGAAGACTTCAGAAGCATCTCAGCTAGGCTGAAGAGGAAAAAAAAGACTCGACTGTTGCATTGTGGTCCAAAGTCCTCTTTTCAGATAAAAGTACATTTTACATTACATTTGGAAATCAAGGAAGAGAGGAGAAACACAGAATCCAATTTATATGAGGTCAATGCTTCCATCTATCAGGGAATTTTAGAGCTGTCCTCTGCTGATGAGCTTTGGGGAGTTGCTGATTTTGTTTTCCAGCAGGACCTGAGACCTGCTCACACTGCAGAAGGTACTAATACCTGGTTTAATCACTATGGTATCACTATGGACTATCATGGTTGGTAAGCAAACTTGCTTGACCTAGACCAGCGTCAGTGGATCCTGAGCAGAGCCACAGGCTGATCGCCTACACACCATGATGCATTGATACAGAAATTTTTATTCCAAAGGACCTTTGACCAACTATTGAATGCATATAATGCACAGTACATAGACACCTGTATGTATTAAAAATCATTTTTCATTGGTCTTGTGTATTATTTTAATTGCATGAGACAGAAATGTGTGTTTTCATTAGCTGGAAGCATAATCATCAAAATGAACAGAACTAAATTAGTTGACTGTGCCCCAAACTTTAGATTTCCTGCTTTCTTCGTTGTTTCCTCAGGTCCGATTTTTAAGTTGAGTCATTTTGTTCAGCTGGTTCCCTGTTGGATGTAGCCAGCCTGTATGTTGGTTGCCTTTGAGTCAAGGGTGGTAGGAGGTAGCTGAAATTAAGTGTTGACTGGCCGAATCCAGGTCACCTGTCTTTGTGCATTACGCTGGATTTATTTGCGTGTTCTTGCTCCGTTTTGCCCGCATGAGGGTTTGTGGCGGCATGTGTGTATCTAATGTCTGGCCACTGTGTTTGAATCCATGTACATTGACAGAGTGCAGCCGAAAACATGACGTCCTCCTAAATGTGTTTTTGAAATTAGGGACAATGCAGGGACCAGCTCATAATGAGCTCCCGGTGAAGCAGGATGCAGACGTGTGTGTAGGTGTTGGTTTTTAACATACTGTAGGTGTGTTTGAGTGCGACTTTAACATTTGTGTGGATGCATGCAGTGTATGTGTGTCGTGATTGTTTTGAAGCTGATTTCAAGGCTGAAGCCCTCTCTCATCATCAACCTCTCACACAGCCCACAGTGTTTCACATTTACTGCATTTTCTTTAATCCCCTTCTGCATGGGAATTGGTAGGGTTGCTTTTATCTATGCGTGTGAACAAAACGGTCTCTGCTAGCCTTATAAGGTCAGGCAATTTTAACCAGGAAGTATATAGGGATAAGGAAATATGTGAGTCACTATTTTCCCTCATCTGCAAAGAAACACAAAAACATCCTCTGCTCTGCCCTCAATGCGTTCCCTAAGGGGCTATATAGTGTTTATGCTTGTGAGTGTGTGTGTGTGTGACCATGTGTCTTGTAATCTTAAAGGGGAGTTTTGTCACTAATGAGGTGCTGAGGTGTCCACATAGTTGTTTTTCCCCAGAGATGTGGAAAGTGTTGGGTGAACAGCTGGTGCAGCACTGGAGGGGTCAGACTGTGGAGGAGGACTGGTCCCATTGCAGCCTGTAAATGTGTTCTGCAAAAAGATAATCTGCCTGGGTCCCTGGACGTCGTTTTAGGGTTTAGGCATTTCATTTTCGCATAACTTAGGATGTGTTGATACAAATAGATTAAAGCCAAATTGTGTAATTAAATTGTTGTCCTTTTAACATTTCTTGTGCCATTGATGTTTATTCAAAATGCATTTTTTTTATCCTTCTACCATTGCAATAAGATTTTTTTTTCTTTCATTCCTTGGTGAAAAAAATTAAAATGTAATGTTTTTCTGTGTATTTTTTCTTGTACTGTAACCTAAATATCCCAATTAAATTGGATGGGAGAAAAGAAACGATTTCATGAGTTTTTAAAGACTTTTGGACAAACATTAAGAGTCTTGGATCAATGTTGTCTTCAAAGCTTGAACAGTGCCCCTGCAAAGGAAACAATTTTCATAAATGGGATGGGATTTTTTTTGTGCTTTCTTTCTCTCTTTTTTTAAAGAATAAAGCAAAATTATATCTGCTAAAATTGACTTTTACTGGATTAAAATAAAAAATACTTGTGAATATTTGTTATGTATAGTGATTTAATATTTGCATTCATTATCAAAATATATAAATATTGATGCACAATATTTCTATGGAATCTTTAAAACAGCATTTGCTGTGTTCAAGGGTTTGTTGTGTCAAAAAAAAAGAATCAATGTAGCAGCCAATTTATACACTTCCACACACTTGAAAAACACCCCCTGAAAAATTCAATCAAATATTCATAAATGTGATTGAAGAAAAAAAACTGCTTTTGTGTGGAACATAGATTATTTGAAGCACAGTTTGAGATTTATAAAACCATATACTATTTGTCAGCTCACAACAAAGGTGTTTTATAATCAGGAAAACCTTAAATTGAAACAAGCGCACAGGATGTAGAGGGGCAGGAATGCACAGCACACATTCATGCAAAACCTGGCACTGGCTAAGGAGGGCGTTTATTTTGAGTAGTCAACTGCAGATTGTGAGACTAATTCACTGACTAATATCAGTTGTAATAATAGTATTTCTATATAAAGAGCAGAGAAAAAGGTAATATTTTTATTTGCAACAAGTACTGTTTATTCAATACTTTTGCCTAAAGCTGGGTGTCAAAATCAAAATGAGTGAATTATAGAGTTGTGGCCATCCATCCATCCATCCATCCATCCATCCATCCATCCATCCATCCATCCATCCATCCATCCATCCATCCATCCATCCATCCATCCATCCATCCATCCATCCATCCATCCATCCATCCATCCATCCATCCATCCATCCATCCATCCATCCATCCATCCATCCATCCATCCAAACTCTGTATGGTTGGTGGTTTTTGCTAATCCAATATGCTAAGCCTAACATCTAGAGAAATATTTTCTGTGTATGCATAGTGAACTTTTGTACTTGCCCTTTAAATACCAAGAAATGGACTGACAGCTCCAAGCAATTTGAGACCGCATGTGTAGAAACCAAGTATTATTACCATTTTTGCCTCTGTAGAAATAATTTTTGCTTTTCTGTTTTAAATCAAATAAATTTGATCATGCAATACACTTTTGATTTTTTTTTTTGATGTGTGATCTTTACACAGGGTTAGGATACCTTAAATTCCCACTCAGGTCATGGACAATACTACTAAACTGATTAATCTAGTTCTCTCATGACAATAAGATGAACAGCTTGTTTTGTATAAGAAATAATAAATGATAATATAAATGATCACTCTCTGGGGTAAACATGACCCTCCCAAATCTTACAAAACCTACCTGCATAATGTGACCCATAAAACCTACATTTTTTATGTTTTCTTTCATTTTATAACAAGCTCCGTCAGGCCTGCAGATGTAGCTTCAGCTGTGTGTGTGTGTGTGTATATTAGTATATATTTGTACTTAATGTCTCTGTATCTCCAGAGTGCAGTGATTTGTGCTGTCAGCCTGGGTCTCTTCCAGACAATCTTTCTGGTAGACATAACAAAAAAACTCCCTCAAGTGGCTGCCAGATTCACAGAAGTCCAGTCTCAATCCTGCACAAAATTATCCATACACTCAGCAAGCATTCACAGATTTGACCTGTTTGGGTCTCCTTACTTCCTGCAAATAACTAAACTAGCCCTAAGAGAGAAAAGGAAGGAATGATGGAACACTAGGGACAGGGTTCGGGTCCTTGTGTCAGCTATGCCTCCATTAGGCTTTTGTTTTGGCTTGTGCAGAGACATCTGGTTTGCATAGTAGCTCATCTTTTAGTGGGACCTGGCAATAGAGCTTTAATACTCCAGACACTTAAAACTCCCCTGCTTAAACAAACCCAAAAAAATGGCTTGACATTTTAAACTTGCAGTTTGCTTATTTTCTGTTGTTGTGAAGAATGATAAAGAACACTGATGATCTCATTTTTAACTTGGCCATCGTTCTCCCTTCTATTTCAACTTGTATTTCTACAGCTGTCACAGAAAATAAGGATAACTGAAACCTGACCCACTCTTGACAAGGATACATCACTCCTGACAGAACATATCTCTGTCTGCCCCTTTTTTCTTCTTGCCAGGCAGTTGGAAGATTGATTGATGGAAAGCTGATGCAATGAAGATAAGGAATAAGCTTGCCCCTGTATTCAGGATTCGTAGTAATCTGAGAGATTACAGAAAGAAGCAGTGAACTGGGTCAGAACTGCATTTGTAAAGATCAAAGGGTGCTAGCTAGCAATGGATAGAATTTGATGTTGATATTTTTATTACTAAAATTTGTATCTTTTCTAACAATGTTTGCACTTGAAGATATTTCCATTTTGCCTAACGAATACATATGCCCTACACTGTTACCCCGCCACCACCACCAGAAGCATGAACTGTTAATGATGAAAGGATCTATCCTTTCATGTTGTTTACTCCCCACCCTAGCACATGAAAACCCCAGCTGAAATTGTGGTTCATAGGACCAGGAATCAGTTTCCAGTTTGTCATTGTCCAATATTTGGGATTCAGTGTGAATTATAGCTTCTCTTTGCTGTGTAATGTGGTCGTCTGCTTCTGTAGTTCACCTATTTAAAGGTTCAACCTGTTTAGAGATTCTGTATACCTTGTAATCATTGGTTATTAGACCTAATGTTGCCTTTCTATCATCTCAAACCACTCTCTCCATTCTCCCTTGACAACAAGGCATTTGTGTCCATACAAAAGTTTCTCTTCAATTTTTTCTCTTTTTTTGGACCATTCTCTGTAAGCCATCCAGGCAGTTCTCTGCGGCTGTGATAGGGCTAAAGTTGATATTGCAATGACAATTTAAGGTGTAATGAGTTTAAGATCACGATGGATTGACAAAGTACCTGCTCACAAACGAACACCCTGAAACTTATATGTAATTTAAAGCTGTTCACATTGCGCAGGGCTTCTGGGGGGAAGTTTTGTGATTTCATAACCAGACAAAACAAAGGTTGAGCTGTTTTGCAAAAACGACAAAGTATGTTTGGAGGGGTCAAGAGTGACACTATCACCATGGAGTGTATTTGTTCTCAGTGGTACTGGTGCATTGCAATTTTGTTTACATCTTCAAGTTAATGACCACATCACAACTGATTTTTGAATTGATAAAGCAGGCTGACATTTACCTTCTAGATTGACCACCCCAAAACCCAGACAAAAATCTAACTGAAAAACTCTAGACTATGCTTAAATGCAAGATTTCTTGTGAATAAACCAGGCAATGTTAATGAAATCAACCAGTTTGACTGAGAAGAGTGGGGAAATATCCTCCAAGTATAATGGCAAACCATTCTTGATGGTTACACTGTATATTTGATAATGTATGTATAATTTTGAGCCATTTAGTTCTTACATAGCAATGTTTCCCTTCCCTAGTTCTGATTGTTCTTAGCATCCATATGGCTCTACAGACCTCTTTGTGTGATCTTAGTAACAACGCTAAAGTTTGTCACAAGCGTGTGTGTATACCTGCATGTTAAGAGTGTGCTTGCACAGGCCTGTCCCAGCTTCCTCAGGGTATGTCTGGGGTTACTATTACGGCCCTGTTCACAAAGACCTGTTTCCTCTGTAAGGCCTTTTTTACTCTTTGCTATAATAGACACAAATGCACATCCATGTGCACACCAAACAGCATTCACAATTTAGTAAAGGAACTCAGCTGTACCTATTCTTTCTGTTCATGTTTGCTTTTGTTCACACACAAAGAGATACTTTTGGCACTTTTAGAGGGTGTGACTGAAATGTCTTTTGGTGATTTAGTGCTTCCATCCTGGTGAAGACTAAGTGTAATACCTCCACACATTCAGAACGACATTAAAGCCCGATAAAACTTAAGGAAATGAGGAAGTAAAGTAAAATGCAATAACAAGAATTAATGTCTAAATAGCATTAGGATTGGATCAATATAGTAAAAGTACCACAATGTTACTGTATCACAATATTAATACAAAAATGTAACAGATCAAATGAATAAATGATGTCATTACTTTAATTTAAAACAGTTGGCCTGCAGCATTGTAGCTGGCCTACGGTAGTTTTAGATGATTTTGCTTCTTGTGTAAATAAAATAACTTATTTTCAGCAAGCTGATCAGCAGTGCACTACAAAAGGTAGGAGCAGGGCAGCTCTGTGTTACTCTATGCTCCATACTGTTCGAGGTCTGTAGAGGTCTATGGAGTGCGTGGTACCAGTTTGAGATGATATTGAGCTTTGTGACATCCTGCATTGCACTGTAGTCATAAAACAATGCACAAGCCCTCATACCCAGTCCTTCCTCTCATTCTGATACTTAGTTTAAGCTTCAGTCTAGATTCATAAATGCATGATGTGATTAGTTGCTATTAATGTTAACAAGTAAATGAACGGGTAAAGCTAATAAAGTGGATGGGAAATGTAATTCTACTGAAATCAAATGTACTTAAAACAGGGAAATACTTCAGTTTTGCTTTGATAGGATTTGGATATTTAGCATAAAAACTAGTCACCTTCTCTGTCTGAACTTGAAGCATGTCCGTTACCATGGTTATGAGAAGGCCTGTCCAATGTAGATTTAACAAGAAGCTCAGTTTTTGTTCAACTATTAAGCTCTATGATTCATCTGAAAACTGATACCGCCACTTATTCTTAGCTAACTTGCTAGTATACAAGGGCCACTAAAGACACACTGAATGTGTGCTGATTTGAGCTTTTATAATGTAATACGCATCAGGGAGGCATTCATTGACACCCATAGGTGGGCGTAAGCACTGACAGGCATGTACCCATAGAGGTTTTTCTGGGTAATAAACACCAGTGTGGTTTGTTTACATGCTCTGAATCAGTTTGGGAAGCTGTCATTTACCAAGATATACACACAGATATTTAGAGCGTGTACAGCAAGGCGGAAGGAGTGCGAGTCTATTTCTGACTGTCCGCATTTTAGGTCCAGCTTGCCAGGAATTGCAGTTTCCTTCTGAAGATTCTGATTCAACAGCATCAAGCTGTTGTGCTTGTGTTGGTGTGGAAAGATAGAAGAAGGCTTGACAGGGAGATGAAGCATCTGCTTGTCTTATCCATAAATCTCTTACTATTTTTTCAGGTGAAGAAAACCTGAAACCTTCTGCAGACTAGCCTACATAGTATTTCTCCAACTACAAGTCATTTTTTTTTATGTTTTCTAAGTATCTATCTCCTTAATGTCTTGAAAGTCCCACAACAGATAATATGTTTTTACTTATGCTCTAGCTTCCAATAACCTTTTCCATAACTATAATATATATAGTCATTCTCAAAATCCTTTCTCCCAAAACCCTGCCAAAAAAACTTTGTTAAATGCCAAGTATAACTGCTCATGTGTAAATAATGCAGCGCCCCTCTGAGATATCTATGCTGCTCCTGGACAGGCATTGAGGACATAAATAGAATGAGGTGTGAGAAACTAAGCCAAAGCAAAATAAACTATGGATTGTGTGGGGTTGGGCTGGGGAAGTATTGCTTTAAAGACAGAGATACCTACACAGGAGTTAAAGCAGGTAGAAGACAGAGACGGAAAATCACAAAAAACAACAGAGTGGATTTGGTCTCAGTGCATCATGGGAGGTCTCCCAGCATGTCTGACCCATATTGGTTCACCTTTATTGGCTTTAGGTTTTAATCCTGCTGTCATACAAAGACCAAGCATGCATGGCTGCTTAACCCCAAGTTAGAGTGGTTACCTCTGGAGAGAAAGCTGAGTGTGTCCCATTCTTTACTTAACCTAAAACATTTACCTCTGATCTCTGAGTTAAAACTGCTATATGATTATATTACTGTGCTGTAAGGTCTGGAGTAAGTTATGGAACTTGCAGGTTTATGGCGCAGAGTGCTAGCCTTTGTGTCCAGCTCAGTCAGTTTCTGGTATTTGGCATGATGCAAGTATTTACGTCATGTTTAATTTTTTTTTGACTGGTGCAGTCATGTCAATTTTTCCACATGGTGAAATCTTGGATATGCCTAAATTTGGAAATATATATTTCTAAATTACATTTGGCCGAGAACAGCTGTTGATGATAATATTTAAATATAGTGCTTGGCCAAAAATATTTGTACCTGATTAACTTTTTCGTATTTTGTGATGTTATAGCCATAAAACGTCTGTATATCTTGCTTATATTTTATTCAATACACCGATGCCAATTAGTGCATAATTGTGAAAAGAAAAGAAAATGTTACAAATCAGAAAAATGATAAATTAAGATAATGTGCCACACATTTGTATTAATCTACCTTAACTCTGATACCCCCAAAAAACTTTAGTGCTTTCAAGTGCTAGTATATGAACTCCAGTTTGCCAAAGAACCTTTATGAACAAACAGTAGGGCTGCATAACATTAGAAAAACTTATATGTGGTAATTATGGTGAATAATGTGATGATGATACAATCTGCAATTAATAACTAAGTAAACAGTTTAATGTTTCTTAACAGTCCTATCTATGATGCACACAGCAGTGACCGGTTTGCTGGATATAAAAATGATGTGCACAAAAATAAGGCTTCTGGCAAACATTGTGCTATAAATAATGTAAATGCATCTGACTTGCTCATAATGGAAATTTACTGACCAGTAATACTGCCTTGCCTTTATGGCTTTGACAATTTATGCATAGATTTAAAACTTTTCTTTTGTGATGCTTCATCTCTCCTGAATCTTGCACCACTATTGTGTTTTTAGTGCATTGGATCATTACATTATCGAATCAAGCATAAAAAGATATATTGTGAACTCCAAGTAATGTAATGTAACCATACTTGATCATAGCTTGTCGTTGTATTCCCTGCACAGACATACTCTCAAATATGCTTATTAGGAACCTTTTGATGTCTTTCTGAATGACTTATTTTCTATTTCTCTACGTTTCCTTTCCTACTTTCTCGTCCTCTCTTCTATCCTTTACTGTCTCACAGGTGGTGTCCTGCTATCAGATGCACAGACTCGTTCTAACACATGGCTGACAACATGAGGGGGTGAAAGAGAATACAAGAGCAAAGGATCTTAAGGCGCCTCGACATAGAGAGAAGAAACACTCTGTGGCCAGTCCCCTGCTATTTTGCAGCTGTGTTGGAGTCAGCCAATGTTCTTCAGTTTTGCAAGGAAAATGGGGTGTCTTTCTACACATCATTGCCTTGTACATGGGAATGGGCCAGAGCAGAGTAAAGACTTCCTGGCCTCGAATGAGGCTCCTGGGGCTTTTCTTTGGAGGTATTTGTGATAACCTGCTGGATTTTCTGCTGTCGCCCTCCTCCATGGTTGTCATTAGTTGCTAATGAGCTGCTGCTAGAGAGGAAAAGGAGAATGTGCCTGTGGAGAGAGACACGACCTTACAGCTGTCATTAAGATACCTAGGGATCTCAGACAAGGAAGTCTTTGCCCTTCCCCCAAAAAATCTATCCCTTTGAAACCAAGAGCTTTGAAAGCATGGAACTATTTTAACTCTGGAAGTTGCCTTGATATGCCTCTCTTTTCAGGTCTTAATTGTTAATACTTTGTTTTTGTGTTAGCATTATATGTCTGTTGATAATGACACGAATCAGATCAAAGAAACAATTTTTCAACGAGATGATTCAGTCATTGAACATGTATTGTTTTACTTTTTTAAAAGTGTAAATCAATAACGAGAATTTTTTATGAAACTTTTTTAAACAATTGGTGTTTTTATAAATCTTATTATCCTTGACCATCTTATGTCTTGAAAAAATTGGCCACCATGGCAGCAGCCTATCGTGTAGTTGTAAGTAGTGTCAGCTGCTACAACAGTGTGGTGGTAGACAGACGTGCTCACTCCCAAGCTGTGCACTACTGTGCAGGGCCATGTGGGGCGCTGTCCCAAGGTTTAGACTGTACTGTTGCACACCGTGGCACATGCTCTGAGCTCCTTGCTGCCCCTGACGGTACATACAATGACTTCAACAGCTCACCTATACACTCCCGTAACATGATCTCTCAGCACCTTCCCAACCATAGTAAACTTTGTGTTTCCATGGATACTATTCATAACGGTGGCCTGGAAAGGGCAGGCAGCAGTGGCAATTTGTCTTTAGGAGAAGACAGCCCCACATGGCGGGGTAAAAAGACCTCCAGTGGCACAGGGTCTACTGGGAACCTGAGCTGCTCTGGCAGCCTGAAGGACATTACTGAAGAGGCCATTAACCTGGCCAGCGGCAAGCTCAAAGAATTTTCTTTTGACAAGCTCCGCCTGTCCTCCTCTAGTCATGTTACTCTCCGCAAAGGGCGTAAAGTGCGTCCTGACTCTTTTAGTCGTCGCTCAACTGACCTGGAGATCATCTATGGCCACTTCAGCTCCAGTCTTACGTCAAGCACAACAACTAATAGTATCACAAATGGCTTAGTAACTTCTAATGATGAGAATGTGCCACCGTTTGTGTTAGGGAAAGGAAATGGAGCAGAGGAAGTAAAGCTAAAGGGAAGTTCGGGTGCTCTGTCAGTTACCACAAAAGTGGGTAATGGCTCGACAAGCAGCCTTTCGAGTATTGGATCACTGGACCAGAGTCTAAATACTGTGGCCTCCCTGTACCGCACTACCCTTGGAGAGGAGAACCTAATTGCCCGACTGCTAGAAAAGACAAGGGCAGAGGCTGGTAGTGGGGGAGCAGGTGGTGAGGACATCCGTGCCTGCCTTGACATCCTGCTTAAGTGTTCTGAAGACTTAAAGAAATGCACTGACATCATCAAACAATGCATCAGGCGCAAAGCAGGTGGTGGGCCTGAGGATGGAGGAACAAATCCTGACAGCGTTTATCGGGCTGTGATGACCCGACTTAGCTCCTATCTCAAGAAACTTCCTTTGGAGCTGGAAGGGGTTGGAAGTTTGGGAGGCACGGGTCAGGGTCAAGGTGCACCTGGAGGTGGGCACAGTGACCTGGCTGAACTGATCAACACTATTCACTCTATCCAACAGGGACCCTTTTCTCCAATCTTTGGCAATGAGCAACCTCCCCGCTATGAAGACGTGGTACAGTCACCTCCCATCTCCAAGACTTTTTTACACTCAACATCTTCTGCTCTTTTCTCAGTCTCACCTTCATCCACATTATCAAAGTCAGATTCCATCCATACCAAATCAGCCCAGAATTCAGTCTCGCCAATGGGTACCTCACTTACCAATGGACTACAGTCCGCACATGCATCTTTGACCACCCAACAAACTCTGTCTCCTCCACCTGTGACATGTTCACCTTCTAGTTCTTCTCCAACACACTCACCATCCCCTCTTCGAAACTCTCCTACAGCATCATACACCCACACTCCCCCAGTATCGCCCATGGAAGCTCTTTATATTGAGGAGGAGGAAACAGATATTACAAAGACTACAGATCATATCCCACAGCTGACACACACTCCAACCAGAGGGATTAACAATACCCAGAACAAAAATGGAACTATCATGGGGCAACAACTCCACCTATCCCAATCTAACACAGTTAAGAACTCTTCAAATAATTTTCCAGGCAGCTCTGGCTACATTCCCACTTGGCCTTCCTCCACCTCTTTGACATTGTCAACACCCAAAACTACTTCAAACAGAAATGATGACATCGATAAGCTACTTATGGACTTGGAGAATCTCTCTCAGAGTATGAGTCACCCTAAAACCACAGAGCCCCCACTTCCTGCTAAAACCAGGAAGAGAGGGGGAGCACAAGCGATTATCTCCAATGAGTCTTTTACTCAAGCCAGAATGGCCCAGTACCAAGTACAAAAACCGGTTAGCCACCATGACATTAATGGTGTTAACTCCAGGGTAACACAGAGTCCCACTCCTCCTCAGGGACAGAATAGTGAAACTGGGACTGGAGATGAAGAGGACGGGGCACTTTTGTTGAGAATTCTTGAAAGCATTGAAAGCTTTGCCCAAGAGCTGGTTGATTCTGGGGCAGGGAGTACAGGTAGTGCCGAGAGAAAAGTTGGAAAGGAGAGAGAGGTGATGAGGCTCCTGCAGGACACGCTGGTCACTGCTGGTAGGGCCGAAACCCCAGACACCACAATCCCACCAGTGGTTCCCATTGCTCCCTCCACGCACACAGTTATAGTTCAGCATGTGGCTTCAAACCACACTCAGGAAAATGCACCCAAAGTTTTACCTGCACCAGCATTTATAAGTGCATCATCTGAAGCTGAGCGCAATGCTGCAGTTGAATCTGAGCCTAAACCTACATCAGATGCCGCTCCAGAATCTTTGTCTAAGCCAGGGCCAGAGGAAACTACTGAAGCCCCTACAGTCGAGGCCCATTCAGAATCCCCTCCTGCTTCTGGAGCTTATACACCTGGAAATCCTCAGAATCGCACCATTGTAGATGAATCTGCCTCTGTGGTCTCTCTGCAAACACCATCTCCTGTTGCCATATCAGTCAAAGAAGATCTCAGCGCTGATGGTGAACCCTCTGTTTTAAGAGACTCTGGTTCCACCCTTCTCATCCAGCAGACTCCAGAGGTCATCAGAGTAAGTAACCCACAGTCACAAATGCACTTATAGAAGCAACTATACACATACTGATATTCACTGTATTTTGAAGATATATAGTCTAACAGCTGTATTATAACCTATTGAAACCCTATACATTTTAAAGATTTATTTAAATTCCTACTCGTATTCAAACCTTGTGGTATCAGTATTCTCAAGATTTCTTATTTGTGACTCATATGGTGGTGCACATTGTCAGGAAAACAACATCACTGCAGGCTTTTACAATTAGTTAATCGCTGTGAATGCTGATCTGTAGCTTAGTCCTATTTTGAAGGCTTTGGAGAACATTTCAATTATGTGAATCGTCGAGTTAACAAGTGTCACCTGTAGCTACTGTAATATTATATTTTATGTTGCCATGTTGCTAGACATTTATTATTTTAGCAATACCTAAGGTAGGTCCTCCATTTGTCTCTACAAGTTTTGAACTGTCAGAGTTTGAACAAAGAACATGTGGTTTTTTCACCAAAGGTCTATTACAAGGACATTAGAAATGGGTACCTTGGGGATGTTGAACTGTGGGGTGAAGTCTCTTAAGATTGGACTTCCTTAGATGTGGATTCCTTCTGATGTCATACACTATTGTGGGGGGTATTTGGGTATAGGGTACACAGATTTGTCTGAGGAGCTGAGGCTCTCCCATGATGCGATGCTGCTGCTGTTTGGAAGTACTGTTGCCATTTTGGGTGTTCTTAATGCTCTGCAAATAATGTTGAGGTTGGTGACAAGTGTCAAAGTAGCATCCATTTAAATATTATGATGCAGACTCTCCTAGTAAAGCATTTTATTGCAGATAGGTAGGGATGCAAAAATATGTTGTGCCAAGGGATTTCCCAGTATTAAATTGCAAGAATATTTCTCTTCAAAGTAAAGCTTGTCTAGTGAAGCACGAATTTTAGGCCCCAGATAATCAACTCCAGATATTATATTAAACAGATATTTTTTCTTTTATATTTAAAATAATTATCATCAGTGGTACGTGGATCGCAATCAACAAACACTGCAACGCCTATGCTTTACCAGCAGGAGGTGATAACATTTACACACAGCCAGCCTCTACTTCCAGTAGTTGTTTTTAATCATATCTGGCTATCCAGTCCAAATGTGTACACCCCAACTATTACAAAATTATTCACCTTAGAGAGTGGTTTTAAAAAAAATAACTGTGTGGATGGAACATTTCTACTAGTCAGTGAATGGGGCAATACAGAAACATTAGTAGCAACTGTCATAAAATGTTAGGGATGTTGCTTCTCTGAGTGATGGCACTGAATAATGAGCATAATTAGCGTGATTAATGTGCTGCTTCAGTTTCAGTATCTGAGCTTGAATAAAAAAAGTCTGAATCGTGGAACAGAACAGCCCATTGTTTTAGGAGGGGCTCTCTCTGTTGACTTTTCCTGCTTGTGTTCTGTTCTGTCAGTGTGTGTATGTGTATGTGTATGGAGGCGGTGTGTGTGTGTTTTACTTTCCTCACTTGGGAATATTTAAAGGTAATTTAGGGTTGTGAAGGAGGGAACTGGTGCATGTTATTTGTGTGTGTGTGTGTGTGTGTGTGTGTGTGTGTGTGTGTGTGTGTGTGTGTGTGTGTGTGTGTGTGTGTGTGTGTGCGTGCGTGCGTGTGCGTGCGTGCGTGTGTGTGGGTGCTTGTCTGCATCCACAGTGAGTGCCAACAATACAGTGTGTAATCTCAGAAAGTAGGGTTGCCTCCACCTGTCTCTGATGTGGATATTTAACGGCACATTGCGGATTTAGATAATTATGTGTGGCAGACATGCCCACATTTCCACAACCACACACTCTCAAATAATTTCTTATGTAATTTTTCTTCCTTCTTTTAATTGCTTAATCCTCTCCCAGCAGTCCTACTCCTAAAAAGGCTCCCACTACTGTTTGTATGTGATTATATGTCGAGCTCTGTAACCTTATGCCCTGCTGATATGTAGGGCACCTACATATGAGGTTACAATGGTAGCGGCCCTGTTAGAGCAGAACAGAAAAAACACCAAACAAACACATCATTACACATTCTCTTTCGGCCTTCATCATCAAGTCTTCTCAGTTGATTCTGCTTCCTCTTCACTTTTTTTTCTGCTTCCCTGCCTCCATATTTCATGCTTTCATTTTTTTAATAGCTCGCTGGTTTTGTTGATCTTCTTAGTGTCTTTCTCTCACCTGCAGTGAGGCAATAAGTCAGTGTTCACCGCAACTTCTCTCGCTGGCCTGTGATTGGTCACTCTGGTATTTTGGGAGAGTTGAATCACAGTTGTTGCTGTGTGCAGGGCAGAGAAAGCTAATGAGACGTGCCGATTGGAGCCCGGCTGGAGTTGGTGGAGGGAGTTTGGGGCTGTTGGCACATTGAGTGTTAATGGTGTCGTTTCCCTACAACCCCTCCCCATCCTGCCACCCGTCCCTAGCTGAACTAGGTGCTAGGCAAGCCTAAATCTGTCGACCCCTCTGTACTATGGCATCCTGGTAACAGACTCACTGTCGCCACAGTGTAAATGGACCTGCGTGTGGTGTGTGGGATGATGTGGAAGTTCAACACAAGCTTTATTATGAAGCTTTAAGCTGTAAAAGTAGCTACGTACGTGAAAATGCATGTGGAAATACAAGAAAAAGACTTATAGATGAATGAGTCCCAGTTGATGAAGAATGGTGTGATACCAAACATGTTTGTTTGTGTGTGTGTTTGTTGCCTCATGGGTAAGATGACCCACTGCTACTGTATGTCACATGTGAGTTTGAGAATAGCTCTTGGACACCTAACACCAATACAGACACTCTGGGAATCATGCAAATATTGCTCAGCAATGATCGAAGTTAGAGATAAACTACCAATCACACTGTGAACAAGGTGAGAACCTCTGTATGATCCATCATAGACTGTTGCCAGTTTATACTCTCCACCTTGCTCAGTCAGTCTGTCTCAGCGATTGTGATTCAAGTTGGACTAATCTCACTTAAGTCGCAAAAACAAAGATTTTCAGACATTACTTATTCTCATTCTTTAAAGACTTGAGAATTGACTTAGACTCATCGTGTGTGACTTGAGTCCCATAAATGATCATATGTCATGTGATGGGGAGTAAAGGCAAGGCTCTATAAGCTACAGTACCACAGGTTATGCATCGAATTCTCAAATTTTCTTGTGAAAGGGTGCATTCTAGGCGTCAGCAATATGGACTTAAAATTTTGTCACCGAATTTATTGGTATTAATTGCGACAACTATAGTTAAGATAACCATATTATAATACCCATACCTGTTCATTCATGGACCTTGGGCTCCTAATAGTTTATAACAATCGGTTCATGTTAGCAGTAGCTTAATATTATTGGCCACATAGATGTTGAAACTAAAGTATGAAATTACTTCAGATAATTTTAGAACAGAAATAACTAACTTCCAAAATTTTATTATTTTGCTGCGTCAATACTAGCTGCCTTTCACTCATGTTGTGATTTATAGAGTACCTAGGAACATATTTATTATTTGAACTTGACAACAAAGCTTTTAAATTTAGTCCTGGTTTCTTGAAATGCAAATCTTTGCAATCTTTGCAAATCTTCACATTCTTCAGGCAGACGGTGGGAAGAAGAAAACACTCCAAACCCTTATATACTTAATTAAAGAGAACTATACCACTTATTTTATACTAGTAAAGGAGTGGCTCATTTGAAAACTTTTGAACACATTTGGAGAAATGGAGTAGATGTTACCCATGTCATCACAAAGACAACATGAAAGTCTTTTGATCTATTCAGAAATTCAGAGTCGATAAGTGTTAATCTCTATTATTTTATTCTTTGATCATAAATCCACATTTAACTTTCATATAAGGTAATAATACACTTTAACCATTGAAAAATAATACTTGAAGGAGTAAATAACAGTTTTTTAAATGCTAAATTAAATCTTAAAAATCATTAGACATTTGCTCAATGTTTAGGTTTACAATATTTGAACACCTAACCCATGTTTTAAACAGACTATATGCTGTTGATGAGAAAAATTTTGAGACTTGTCATAGATTTGGAAAGAATCACTTCTTTCAGTTCAATTCATTTGAGAAACCATTATTTTTTTGGATCAATTTTAAAGAACATATAAGTACCTTCGGCACATGAAATATAGGGATAAAATCAACACATTGCACGACAATCACTATTCACATATAAAAACACTGGAGAACCGAGAGGACAAAAACATTTCTGCTAGGCATGAGTCAGTTACCAATAAGTCATGGCTTTAAAACGGCAAATATTTCCTGTCTTAAGGTTTCTACGGTTAAGGTCCCCTTAATGAGGTGAGAAAAAGCCAGAAAGATGACAGTTGGTCAGTTATTAGCAGCATGCCTGCAGGTTCTTCCCGATCAGCTAATATTAGTTTGTTACAGTATAATTGTGTCTTGTGTTACTTTGAAGAGTCGAATGGTAAAAAGGAATACTATTCTGCACAGTAAGAAAACTAGACTAATTTAGGCAAGGCAAGACAAGGCAATTTTATTTGTATAGCACACTTTCAACAGCAGGGTAATTCAAGGTGCTTTACATGATTTGGTGATTTGAAAAACAAAAATCAAAACAGACATGGAATATAACATTGCAAATTAAAAGTAAAAGAAACACACATTACACATGATGCACAATAAAGCAAGAGAAAGATCAATAAAGCAAGAGAGCATGAACACATTTCATACATATGACATCAATCATTTACTCATAAGCAATTCTAAACAGATGGGTTTTTAGTCCCGATTTAAAGCAGTTCAGAGTTTCAATTTAGTGGAACTTTATTCAGTTTTTTTCGTAAGTGTATGTAGCAAAATAAAAATAAAACAAAATAATGTGATAGATAACATTATGATAACTGTAATAGTCAATATGTGATATTATTTTACCCGCATCTGTGATAACTGTTGCGTTCCATGATATTTTTACTCTTAGTTATCATGCTGTAAGAATTTCATAATGGTTTCAGGACATTTTTTTTTACCCAGTCAGAGAATATCCATTAATCTTCTGACGACATAGATGCCAGCTGCTCTAAATCAAAGGCAAGACCGCATCTAGAACATAGAGATGTGGCAGCAGTAACGCTGAGAGTAGAAGTTCATCATGTCAGCAGCCTCTTTCTCTTCCAAAAATAAGAGGCTGAAGTTTGACATGTTTTTGTTTCTGCTCTAGTGACATAATTTACAGATGCACATAGATCCCTGGCAGCCTGAAGAGCTGCCAGTCTGATGACTTTATTAACCCTCCGGTGGTACGAGTGGTTTTGCCAACTGCCTGGGACGTGCTTGCTGTTCCAAAATAGCGTTAGTCGCCTAAATGTTCTTTCTGAGTCTGCTGAATGTGGTAAACATGTAAACTAAGCAAAGAGAATTTACTTCACTGGGTTTAAAAATATTTAAAACGTCTCAGCCGAAAAAATGCATTGCATTTATGTCTGAAACTGTGAGGGTGAAAGAGAAAAAGGTTCATAGGCAAAAATACGTTTAAATCAAAGGTTTGCCTTTAGCTGTTTGTTTGATGTGGTCAAACAATATTTCGTTCTCTGAAAGCACAGTTCTTACAAGTTAAATAATTGTTTGGCTATACCAAGCGTCATTAGAGCCAGGAGAGCTCTTACCGGTATAACATAATTGCTAACTGCAATTATTTAGGTGGACTGCAATTATTTTTCATAACCATTAGAATCTGGTCTTTTAAGCATCAGCTTGAAAATAAATCCTTTTTTCATTATTATTTCTTTCAGATCTTCCAGCCTCATACGCCCCTTTTCTTTTGCAGTTGTTTGGTGCCAAACACCTTCTCACAGTACTTAACCTAAAGGTTCATCCAGCTCTTTTCACTTTAAGATCATAAACATGTTAAAAACATAACAGTAAACAAGTGCATTGGTCAGATGAGAATAAAATGTAACTGTGTTGCAGAAAACAAACACTACACATCACCCTGAAGACACCGTCCCTTATGATGACACATGGTGGTGGCAGGATCATGGTGTGGGGGTGCTTTGTTTTATCAGCAGGGAGAGGGAAGCTGGTGATATTTAATGGGAGGATGGAGAAAGATAGAAATATGTAGCAAGACTTCGGACTTGGAGGTTCTACCTTCCAGTGGTACAAGGACCCTATACACACAGCTAGAGCTACATTGGAAGTGTTTAACTAAAAGTATATTTATGTGTTAAAATAGTACTTTTTAGTAAAGAAAGAAATAGCAAGAGGACAAGAAAGTCAGACGAATAAATGTCTTTGACAGTAGGAGGAGAGAAAGGTTTTTATTTTAGTTTCTGGCTAAGCAAGGGAAAATTTATGGGCATTAGAAAAGAGCGACAGGCAGATGAAGAAAGGCAACTCAAATTGCAACACCTGGAGGGAAAGGGATTCATGCCAATGGGTCCTGCAGTGTACAGTTGTTGACTTTGGGTCTGCAGAGGATGATATCATTCCTTGGCCGCTTTCACAGGAAATAAGGTCACAGCAGGAGCTTTGGCCAAGCATGGAAAGTTGCTTGTTTTGACCTAGGTGCGAACACACGGATGAATGCATGCACTTTTAGTAACACACCCAATATACTTTCATCCAGGGGTTTGGTTGATGTGCAAATAGGAATGGTTCCAATAGACTTTACCAAGGTCAGCCTGAACAATGGGATATTCACCACAACACCTGCTGATAAACACATCCAGATGAAAACACACACACAGGAGCTTGCAAAAGTATTCATAACCCGTCACCATTTTGATATTTTGTATTTTCATAGCATATGATGTTATTAACCAACACAAAGTAGTACATAATTGTGTAAAAGTCAATATCTGAAAAGTGTGACACGCACTTGCATTAGCTACCCTGAGTCAACACTCTGTAGAGTCATCTTTCGTCGCAAATACAGCAGTGAGTCTTTGAGGTTATGTCTACATCAGCACCAGACACCAACAGACTTTTTGCCTGTCTGCTGTGTTCCCTGGTCTTCACGATGCCGTTTGTTCCTTAATGTTCTATAACAAACCTTTGAGGTCAGTTTTATTCAAAGGCTTTTTACCGAGGTTAAATTACACACAGCTGAACTCTGTTTTCTAATTATGTGAGCTCTGATCACAAATAGGTGCACAGCATTTTATTTAGGAGTGTTACATTAAAGGGGGGCTGAATACAAATCTACAGCACTCTGGTATGTTTTTATTTATTTATTTGAAAACCACATGCCATTTTCCTCTTTTTGGTCTATCTCATAAAATCCCAATAAAATATGCTAAAGTTTGTGGAATTCAAGGAGTGTGGCTATTTTTGCAAGGCTTTGCGCTTAGAAATTCTGGAGTTACCTCCACATGTTTCTCTGATTGACTGTTCTGTGCTCATTGTGGCTACATCATAAGTCTACGCTCTCAGTGCAAACTTGGATGTCATTCAACTGTTCCTAGAGGGATATGCTCTATGAGCGTATGTGTGCGCACGAAACCACACACTCAACCACACACACACACACAGACAATCTTAACTTTTTCATGCTGATGCACGTGGAGGGTTTAATCTGAAAAGTCATCAGAGGGAGTCACAACAGTGTAACCTTCTCAGCCACCCTTGGGTATCTGTGGAAACCAACCCAAACATGTTTATAAGCAGAAGTTAGGAGGAAGGACTCCCCAATCCCGCAATATAAATTTTGCAATGCGATAGGTTGACCGGGATTCCCCCTAAGAGAATCACAGCACCATAGGAGATCAGACGGAGCCTGAGTGTTTTTTTTTAGATTGAAATCGGTTCCACTGTGCTGATGTGGGTGGGGTTGGCTCTGTATGTGTTTGTGTGTGCTCATGCGTTTTTGTTTGTTTCCATGTAAAATAGTTTACCAGTGTTCCAGAAAATCATGACTCTGTGAAGGCTTGGGTGTCACCCACCCCTCCACCCATCTCCTTCCAGCCTGTGTATTTATCCGTCTCCCTTTGAACCGAGCATTAGCCCTGCTCCACCCAAACTGGTGTTCTCTCTCAGCGATTAGAAGCTCTCATCAAAATCCATTTTTAGGATTTATGCTTAGAAAACATGCCTTTAAATTAGCAAACTCTCATTTAATTTAATGTGAATAAGATACATATTGCAGATAGGAGTTATTTCACCTTTAACCAACATATTTTTTGCTTTTAACAGAAGCTAAAAGTTGCAGTTCTGCATGCGGTTGCTGAGTGGATACGAACACAAATCATATCTCATTTACAGTGGGTCCGATAAGAAAGTAAAGCCCAAAGGGTCAGAAGCAGCATAATCATCATCATAATCATAATCATCATCAGTCAGCTCCATCTTCACGGTCGTAATTACATTCAGAGATCTGCTGCCCTCTAGTGTGACTCAAGGCCTAACTGCAAGCTCACTGTTGTTTTTAACATTAAACAAGATTTTTAGCACCAACTGCAAGAGGATCTGAGTATTGCAGAATTTAAATCAGGTTTCACAGACGGATAAAAACAGAGCAGCATAAGGTACTTTCTGTGTTTAAACAAAGACCTGATGTGATTTAAAATGGTTTGGAGAAAAGTGCAGTGTTGTTTCAAAGTTTGTTATAGATGATAATTTTACCTGTTTCTTTTTTCATTTAATCTTTTGTCATGTCCGGAATATTATTTTTGATTTTTATAAACATGCTTCAGATCTATTTGACAGATTTATTATAGTATTTAAAAACAAAAAAACAACTCAGTGCAGATATGATTTGCTCTGCGGTTGGTGTGAAACTGGACTCTAGTAATAACTCTTCTGCTGCACAACTACATGTAATCCAGCAGTAGACCTACTGCTGATGTATGATTAGTTGTTTTGATCCTAAAATACACTTTGAATAAAAAAATGGAAAACCAAAGTAAATAACCTCAAAATTTACTAAAAGTTAGTAGAAATTTAGGCTGTGACGTGGCATTACAAAAGTATTCATATCCCTTGAAATCTCCCACATCTAGTCACATTACAACCCCAGCCTTTAAACTTTCCTGTTGTCATTTTATATTGCAGATCCACAAAATCTAGCACATGATTAAAATCCTGTAAAGAAAATAAGTCCTTACAGCCTTTAGTGGCATGTTTCTACAAACTTTGCACATCTAGAGACAAGAGAAAATGTTGCCCTTTCTTCTTTGCAAATTAACTCAAGCTCAGTCAGAGTGACTGTAGAGCAAGTCTTATCAGAGATTCTCTATTGGATTAAGATCTAAACTTTGACTGGGCAATTTTAACACACTAATGGGCTTTGATCTAAACAATCCCATTGTAGCTCTGGCTGTATGTTTAAAATCTATACCCTTGTCTTGTGCAGCCTCTTCCACATTTTTTCTCCAGGATTACCTTGTACTCAGCTTCATCCATTTCGTATCAACTCTGATCAGCTTTCCTGTACCTTTTGGGGGGGGGGGGGAGCTCCCCCACAGCATAAGGCTGCCACCACCGGGGTTTTATCAGGGTGGATGGAGAGTGCAGGATGATATCCAGTGTTAGTTTTCAGCCACACAACATTTTGCACGTAGCTAGAAAACAATATTTTGGTCTCAGCTGGGCACCTTCTGCCAGGTGTTTACTGTGCCTCCTTCATGGCTTGTGGCAAACTTTAAACAGGACCTTTTATCACTTTTGGTTTGTTTGGAGCGTGAATAGATGTGGGAAAAATTAAGGGGTATGAACATTTTAACAGGGCTTTATGTTTTCTATTAATGTGTTGCTGGACTTGATGATCGTGTTTCTTAGCAGTTTTCCTGGCAAATATTTTGTTTCCACCTTTTAGGATCACATATTGTAGCGAATGTGGAGTATTTTGGTATGGAATAAAACCTGCATGATGGTCTGTTATAGTGTTTGAGGATGTAATCTTATTATTCCAGAACAGTCTCTGCTTCCACTCAGACAGAAGCAGCTGTGTTTTTAACTACTCCCATGTTGCCTTCTTCTGTTTCGGATGTGAACTAGACCATGGATAGCGCTGATTCACTTCATCTATCACGGAAGTGGCACTTGAACCCGATTCAATCTTTCCGATTTTAAGGAGGGTTGTTCCCAAGGTAACTGGGCTGTGGGAGTGCTTACAACTCCTTGTCAAGAGGAAGCGAGATTGAAAATAAAGAACATAAGAGCAGCGATGTGAACTGTGTTTCCCACTCTTGGCTTGGGAGCCCTGAGAGCATTCCTCCCACAGCTCTATCCAGGGAAAGGGTTATCACCATGGTGATGGCATTTGGCAGTGTTGGTCCAAAGTGACTTGCTGTTCAATCACATGGATACACATGGGATAGTAACCTGCTTCCCATCATATCAGGTTTAGGTTTAAACTTAGAAGAGGCAATTTTGCTCTAGGCCTAAAAAATACCATCACATGAAAACATTTAGTCTGGCATTCATAACAGTACACTGCTGCCAGTGCAATACAAAAATCGAGCTATACTTACATAATGAAAACAGAAAATTTTTACATTTTACCTGGCTTTAATTATTTTCTTAACTTACAACACTATGAAATCAGCCCAGCCAGATCCAGGAATGCCTGAGCCCCTTTACTTTTCTTGATAGTATAAACATAGACGTCTGAACAATAGAGCAAGTTCTCCCCATTTACAAAAGTGGTGGTGGTGGGGGGGGGCAAGTTTGTGTTTTTTTAACCCTCTTATTTTTTGATCCAAAGAAGTTCGATCAATCCCTGGGGTCTGACATATTTATAGTCTGTAAATCTTCTTAATATATTTTTCATCATCCAACCAAAACATGAATATTTGAAATAATTGCTAAATTTTGGTTTGCTACTTTTAAAAAACTGTTGTTTTTGGAATTCCGGCTTTTACCATTTGGCACCTTCTTTAAGGAGCTTAAAAATACCAACTGGACATTTATCTCAAAGGCCTTAATCAACCGCATTGGTTAAAGGTTTGGGGTCTCATTTATAAAACTTTGCGTAGAATCCTTACTGAAACCAGCAAAAAAAGTTTTTTTTTTACACCTAGTCAGTTTCAGATCTATCAGACTTGGAGTACGTACAGCTGCATGCAATTTCCACTTTATAAATCACACTCTCCCTAGAAATGTGTTCATGTGTTTTTGGATCATATCCTGCCTCCTACACACCCACTTTCTGCCATAAACGGTCAATGCAAAGTACCTAATGAATATTCTGCATAGACTTAAGCCGGTTGATATGAGGCATTTCACAGGTAACCCTGGCAACTGAGAGAGGGAATAAGCAAAACGTGGAGGCACAGAAGACCGTTTTATGTCAATCAATCAACGTCTATCTATATAGAGCTTTACTCAGCCAAAAGGCAACCATATAGTTAGCAATAAGAAAATGTGTAACCAGACACTAAGATTAAAAAGATTAAAATAAAGAAATTAAAGCAGCAGCACAAGCAGTAAAACAAATAAGAACAATAAATATAAAATTTGAATTATATTATTACTTCTTGTTGCAACAAAAAGATTGGAATCAAAGCAAGTGAAAACTAAATTACAGCAGAACATGATAAGCACTGCTAGATATTTCCTAGATATTTAAAGCCTGACAAGAAGGTGAGTTTTAAGTCTACTTTTAAAAAGTACGTTATCATCCATGAAAATTATTATTTGGGGCGGACCACAAATAAATGGGAGAGCTGCGAGTGGCATAGAGTTGATGCAGCAGCGTGCCTGAGGCCTGCGACAGCCAGAACTCGCTTGCATGGTTCCAGTGGGTCGGTAGATCTAAGACCCAGTTCAGCACTTAGATCTAATAGGACTGCTTTAGGGAAACTACATTAGCTCCCCCCCATCTAGATGCTTTGAGAAAATGTAATGCACTGCCAGTGTCCTTCCAATAAGTGCGTAAGCAAAGTCCTTAGTGTGCTTAAAGTTGCTTACACATTTTCACGCCACGTTTTTTTATCCCAAACTTGGCGTAGAAAGTGACTCACGTAGTTTTTAGATCCCTTTTTGTGCGTAAGCAAGCTTTATAGATGAGATCCCTTGAGCTGATTCAGAGTGAACATGTCCATTTGGGATATGTTTCTGCAAGGGGCATAAGATGTCATGCAGTCCTATAGAAAGTTTGTAACTTATTCTCTTGTGAGTCTTGGCACTCACATATTTCTGTTAAGATCTGTAGCTGTATCAGATGTTGTGCTAAAATGGTAAATAGAATGAATTATATAGCGCTTATCTAGTCATACTGACCGCTCAAAGCACTTTACACTGGAGCCATATTCACCCATTCGCAAACACAAACATCCACATATTCATACACAGATACACCTGCTTTGGTCTGAATGCTCTGCAAGGAGCTGAACTGCTCCGCCTTTGCGTAATAGAGGCTGAAGCACCACTTCAGCCATAGTTTTGAAATAAAAGCACATTTTCTCAATTGAAGTGAAAAGAATACGGCAAAACTCTCAGAACAAGGGGCTTTTCTGTTTGCTTCAGTGAAAGGAAATCCCCCTGGATCGACTCTTTTTGCATCAGTAGTTAAACTGCAGCGATCTGTCACCGTTAGTGTGTGTCCGGTGCAGCCAGATGCGCTCCAAAGCCTCAGTAACTCTTCAAAGTGCTGTCAGCTTGCGGATAGCAAGATGCATTGGGTACGGTGTCCAGGGTTGAGATGATGCTCAGATGCTCTCATGGGAATCTTTTTTTTTATTGATTTCGTTATCTGTATTCTGTGCGTAAAGTTGAAAATGTCTGTGTATTTGCATCAAGTGGTCAGGGGTTTAAATACTAATCTGTCAAAATGACAGAACAAAACAAAACACCCTTCAGATTTTTCCGTCACAGTTTAAACGGAAAATATTCGTCAGAAAATATTTATCAGAAAGACGATAAGAACAGCACTCTCTATTGTCTATGTTGACCTATTTTGACATTGCTTCCTGGTTTTACCCCACTTACACGTTTAACTGTCCAATGGCTGAAAGACCTAAGCACTTATGTCTTGTTGTTGAGAAACTCTGGTCCTCTTGTATTTACTCACAGTTTCAATAGGAACCACAGCAAAAAAAAAAAACAAGAAAAAACAACATTTGTGCCAGACCAAAGTGAATTAATGGACCTTCCTGATGTGAATACACCCTTAGACTTAATCACAAAGCCTGAACAGTTGCAGGTACTTTCACCAACTACCATATATCAGATCATTATTTTTCATGTCTAAGAAGGCAGTTTGCTCCATGGCATTGGAAACCTCTGATCTAGGTTTCTTCATCTACTCCACTACATGTATTATATGGTTTTCAGGTTCATCTAACCACACAGTACTCGCCGTTGACATTCCTTCACCTCCATTATACTGTTCTCTAGGCTTGTTTTGAGAGGTATGCTGTCAAGAAACCAAATCTTTATAACCCATAGGGCCTGATTTATCAAAGGTTTGCGCTTGTTAAAACGTGTGCGAACCTCACAGTGTGCGCAAAAACATATAGCAGATGATTTACTAAGCAGGTGCTGGGAAGACTGCGCCTGCAGCAAGATACGTGCACTTCATTTTGGGCTTTTGCCCTTGATGAATATTTAATATGGGCAGTTCTGTCAGAAGGCGCAAAATATTGGGAGGAGAACATGCAAATAAGTAGGCATTCCACGCGCAGTGTGATTTATCAAACAAATGAAACTGAAACGCTGGCTGTTTTTACGCCTATTTTTACCGCCTCTGAAAGGCATGTCTTAATTTTGCGCCACCATGATTCAACATAAGTTTATTACTGACAAACAAAAAATATCATTCCCACACATTCTAACCAAATATTAATTAACTTTCTAATGGCCATATACCTGACAGTTATGTCGATTTTTCCTTTTTTTTCCAAAGATGCATCATAACTCACTGCGCTCTCAACCCGTCTGCACCTGCTGTCTCTGGAATACGCCGCCTGCATGGAGCAGCGCATGTACACCGCAAGCATTAAGTTTATTAGTGACAAACGAAAAATTTGATTCATAAACATTCTAGCCTAATATTAATTAACTCTCTAACAGCCATAGACTTAACAGGTATGTTGTTTTGTTCCCCTTTTTTTTTGCCAAAGACGCATCATGAAGCCACTGCGCCTGTTCCTCCTCTCTTTGGCTGTGGCGCAGTGCAAGGGGCAGGAAGGTTGGCACACACAGCAGTCCTCATTTGAATACTGCTCTTTGCGTCTGTTATGATTTGCACGCACAATCCTAGTGGATCACCTGCAAATCAGGAACACGCAAATTTTTTTTGCGCCGCATGCAATTTTGCGGTCTTTATTTGAAATATTGATAAATCAGGCCCACAATGTGTTGGTTCCAACTCAGTGACCTAAGAGAGATGAGGTGTCAGTTCATCCTAAACAGCTGTTGCTCAGCATCTATTTTTGGCCTCGTTATAGAAAAATGTAGCAGTCCACACTTATGACAGAATTTTGGTTCGGCCAGCTAACTTAAACCAGGCTTTTTAGTTAATTTTGTGTTACTGCCTCTTTAGCAAGCATTCATCTTGAGTTGGGACTCGGTAGCGGCCTCTGAGTTCAGATTAAATTAAGAAAGCTCGAAAAAAGGTTACCCCTAATTTTGGGGTTCCCTGCGATGCCTCTAATATTTAAAACCTGACTATTTAATGACAAAAGTTTTTATATTATATTGAACATCTTCTAATATTTTTTGCAAATGACACTGTCAGCCCTGCATCCAATAATAAATATGTGTGAGTAAACTCTGCCTGGTGCCTGAAGCAGAAATAAATATGAAATCAGTTGCTAACCTTACCCAGATAAATATACACTCAGTTTCATAGAGTGTGTGTGTTTGTGTGAGTGGGTGTGGGTTTTGGAGGCGTGTGTTTAGGAAGCTGTCATGTTCACACTATTTAGCTGCTCTTAAAGACAGGAATAAACAGTTCCAGTTAAGTGAATCCATCAAGACATACATGGACGCTCACACAGGCTCACATGGAACAATGTGTGTGGACTAATTAAGTCCTTGAGGACGACATGTGTGCATGTCAGGTGTGTTTTTAACAGTTGGATAAAGGTGACAGTTGTTGCTGGACAGCTGACCCCTCCTTGCTTCCTGTTCTGTATTTATACGATCAATGCCATGAAAGCTTGTGACTCACCTGTTTCTGTAGTAATGGGACACTATTGGGTCCGAGTGGTGAGCATAGGCAAATGTAACACTCAGCACCAAAAGACACATTTCTTTCCCTCTTTCCTTTAGTAATCTTCAGTTAACTTCTCTGTTGTCTCCCCCTCCCCCCAGATTTAGGTCTGTTCTAGTGGGAAATTTTATTTTGGTTGAATACCTCCATTCTAAAGTCGGATTATAGTTTGCACATTATAATGGCTATATTTGTCTATATGGTTAACAAAAGACTGGTTCAAAATACTTTATACCATTTCTTTTAGTGATGTTCAGTTCAAGAGTATTTTGTCCATTGTACTGGTTCAAGTCATTTAAGAACAGGGAAGGGTTGGTACTACCTCGTTAAGATGATTGCTATCCATCATAACCCTAAATGCCCTCTTCCATCTTGCTTGTCCAGTCCTAGAAAGCACATAGCTCAAAACAAATATGCTGGAAACTAAAAATTTTTATCTCATAAATCCCATCCCGATTTACCTTGAACAAAGTTGAACTGTAGGCTAACTATACATTTAAAGGTTAACTCATTTGATTAACTCCAACCTTCTTTCAACCCAATGTATATTTCAATAGATATTGTTTTTGTCGACAACTTTTCTACCTTTGACTTTTCAACCACAATTTTAGTCTTCATTTGTAATAGCATTATGTTTTTATTCAATAACGTTTGCACAGGGGAATGTATTTGCTTTAGTGCCTCAGTATCTGTAAAGTTTAGTAAACACAGCATTGTGACTGTGTCCCACTTAACCATTCAACCGTCACCCTTTGGGCACTGCAATGTCTGTTTATCTTGACCCGACAGATATTTTGTGGCAACAGGAGGTTTCTAAAGATGTACTCACACATGCAGCTGCAGCAAGGGTGTCCAACTCCAGGTCTCAAAGGGCTTCTGGATGTTTTTGGTCTGTCTTTCCTCCAACACAGCTGAATTAATGACTTAAATACCTCCTTAGTATGTCATCACGTTCTGCAGAAGCCTGCTAATGAACCCTTTATTTGATCCAGGAACTAGTTTAACATGTAAAACATGTAGGACACCAACTTGTGAGGAATGGAGTTGGACGCCTCTGAGCTACAGACTTTAATAAACCCATCTTCCTTCATCTAATCATGTTTCTATGTGCAGCAGTTAGCTAAAGTGCTATGCTCATACTAGGATGTTTACTCCCTGTTTTGATATGACTTGTTGATAACTCAGCTGGTAGCATATTTCAGTCCAGTTCCAGTTAGTTGTGACAAAACTTATAAATAAACTTGTTATATTTTATAATTTAAGCATTTATTAATATTCTATATTGTCTGTCTGATTCAAGACTGCTCACACCAATCTCACTGTCTTCACCGCTTAACTGGTCTCTGGCCCAGGCAGAGCGGAGCTGAGAAGGCTGGGTTACACCAGCTGTCAGTCAGACAGGAAAAGAGCACACAGCTGCCTGGTGGCATCTGTTGGGGCTCTCTCTACGCAGTCACAGTTAAATGCACACACGTATCTCTTCATAAAGAGATAAATGAGTTCATAGGTGCATTGCTGCAATTGACGAGGTTAAGCTCAAGAAGCATTGGAGGTATAATGTTGTGATAAAACTAAGATCAGGGGAATACTGGAAAACATTTGCAGTTTATTATGAGTTGGGGACTGTTTCCCACTGCAACATGAATATCGGAAGATGGTAGAAAAGAAGATAATATGTTTGCCAGTGTGTGTAGCTGTGTATGGGATTGGTATGGGACCTTGGCTTCGGTATGGAGTCCAGTCGTTCCGAAGAATTTAGTAGGGCGTACAGGGAGTTACTCAAAACATAAGGTGACTCACTTATTTTTCTGGGTTGATTTCCACAGTTGAGCATGCGCTCTCAACTCCTCCGTCATTCCAGTGGGAAAAGAGAACCTCACCTTTCTGCTTAAGATATCATGGAATAAAAATATTTTAAAAACACAAGAATAGGAAACTCTGGAAAATGAGTTTAGGGATCTAATTTGGATTGATTTTAGAAATAACAGAACCTTTTTTCTTTCTTTCCAAGAAATACATAAGCCACTGTAGCACTAGAGGGGGCTAGATTTCCGGTTTGTGTTGTCCTGAAAGAGAACCACGCCGCAAACAAATCTGTGCTTACTCTTTTTCTTTCTTTTTTTTTGCCATCATATTCAGTTGCTGTCCATGAATTTGAATTAGGTTATTTGTAAACAGTTTGTTTAATGCTACAAGAATTTATCTATTCAAATTCTCAAAAACTCCTGAAGAATCTCATCTCTTAATTAATTAAAGCTTTAGATTGGTATTGCTTGGCCTTAAATTACTTCCTGGCTTGACATAAAGTTGGAAAAATACATTTTTGCCATCATGTTGTTGTACTGCAACACTCAGTCTGTTTTTACCTTCTGTCAATTTATAAAAGCATTAAAGCAAAATTATCACAAGTAAAAAACAAAAAATAAAATTCTTTGATGGCCACATTTATTGCTAAATCTGATAAAATTATGTGAGAATCCATCCTCTAATACAGAGGGACATTTCTTTTAACCTCTCGTCACTAGGCTGGTAGTTGACCCACTAATATCTTGCCACCACATTAATATAAAGGAGGGAAAAAAACTCTGAGGTGCACTGTTAAATAATTGCAGCAAAGAATGACATATTTTTGGTCACCAAGTCTTCCAAATAACCCTTACATTAATGAGGCGATGCAAGGTAAAAAAAACAAAACTTTTCTGTCCTGCTATCACAAACATGTTTGGTTTGCTAAACTGTTCAGGGACAAAAAATGGAACTGTGGGTTTTGGTTAGATGAGCATAATATCAACCTTTTCAACAAGCACTGCAGGTGGGTCTGTTCTGAATCAAAAGATTAATACTCAGGACCATTACCCATTGTTAAGTGTGAGGGAGGATCTGTGATGCTGTGGTTCTGTAGTTCTTCCAAATTTCCTGGGAGCCTGAATAGATGTCATCCTCAGAATAGATGTCATTGTTAACACTGTACTACTCCGCAATTCAAAATAAGTCCACTGGACAAGATTTTTACAGAACTGTATCTGTGGGGGCCATGTCAGTTCCCAGACCTAAATCAGGTAGAAAATGAATGTCAAACTCTGACGTTATACCAGAATGTTTCGGTTTCAGTCATAGGGTCATTTGGGCTGCACTGTGGCAGAGTTCATAGTTCATTTGCAACCCTTGCATTAAAGTCACCCTTTGCAAGCTGCACTTTCTGCTTCTCCCCTAACCAATCAAAATGCAGGATTTCATCTAAATTCTGGACACAAAACAGTCCCCCTGTTTTTAACACCAAGCTGTGGGGATCAACTCTCCATTGCACATGCACAGTAGCCTAACTGATGTGTTATATTTTTTATCTGGTGCTTGTGCAAGCTCCCTTTGTAATGCCGCCTTGGACAACTGGTTATATACCCTATGTCAACTGCCACTGATGGGGTTTCTCTCCACATTTCAAAAATATACATGTCTGAATAAACGGCCGGCATGCCTCACCACAAAACCATTTCCTTTCTAGAATCTTTAAGCAACTTTTCTGCTTTTGTGACTTCATTTTTTCATTTCACTGATCCTGTAAATACATAACTTCTGCTCATTTTCAGTGAGTAACAACGTCCAGACTAAAGAGTGGTGTTGTCAGAGCAACTTGTTAGTGCTTGGTAGTGTGTGCTCTGGTCACCAGGTGATTTTGTTTTTGCACCACTGGTGTTAGGTTAATTGCACTTAGGTTTGAGTAAGTTTGTGCACAATTTTATGTTTGAGCTGTCTCCATTTAGGCCCTGCAATGGTTTGGCTCTTGCCTATTCTCCATTCACTGTTGGCATATACTTCAGCATCCACACTATCCTAAACAGGGTTAAGTTGTGTGATGGCATAGCATCTTTACTTTAGTCACCCTTGTTTCTCCTTTCCTTCACACCCTGTGTTAGACTGTTAAAGATCTAGCTGCATCTGAGAGGTGTGAGTGACAGTAGCCTTTAAAGCCAGCTCCTGCCATTGAGCATCTGCAGGAACAGACAGACAGTGGGGATCCTAAGGCTGCTCGCTACTTCTCAACCAGAGCTTCAGCCAAAATCTTTCCTCGACCCATTCCCGTATCAAAACAGTTGAGCCTCAGTACCCTCAGTGTGTGGCATGATGGACTCCTTAACAGGTGTAGAGTTATATTGACATCGTCAGGCCTAAGTGCATCATTGGGAGGGTTGGGAGACATGAAGCAGAGGAACCGCTGATGACAGAGGGCAAAAACTATCTGTGTCAAAATGAATTTACGCTAACTATGACAATTTTCAAAAAGTCTGATCATCATGAAGCTCTTATTTTTCCCCCACTTAAAGAGTAACTAAACCCCAAAACAACTTTTTTTTTGCTTCCAAACTGTATAAATGGGTATTTACCAATGCAGTCTTTCAGTTTCTGGGATTTTTTTAACATTTTGGTGTAAACTTGTTTCATTCTACACTTTTTGGTCTAAAAACGTCTTAGTGCTGCCCCCTTTAGGGTTGAAGGGTGGCTACTGCATTTGAATTTTGTGATTGGTGGAGAGCGGTACATCTTTACGTCACAGGCATTGACTGTGTCACAGGCATGGTCTCACAGACATACCCCTCCGTTCTTCCTGGCACCGCCCACTTTGTAGAATTTTCAAATGTTGTCTGAGGGCGGGGTTATGACTTTTCAGGGGGTTCAGTTACACTTTAAGTTTCACCTCGATCTTAGTGTCACTGAAATTCTTTTTTTTTTGCTCTCTTGGCCATCATTTTCAGGAAAGAAAGCAAGGACTTGGTGTGTCAGAGGATGCCGTGTTACCAAATATGGTTATTGATTGCGTTTCTGTATGCAAATGACCGTGGAGGGGCACAAGCACCTAGGTACGCACATGTGGGATTTATCAACAGATAATTGCGGAGGGACATGCGTACGAGTGGCCACCGCATATTTGCTAAATCCAACCATTGAATGTTTGTACGAACATTCTAAATTTCATTCATAGGATAGAATATAGTACAGCTTCTATGAACGTTTGATAAATGAGGCCCCAGGACTTTAAATCTTAACTTTCCATCACCAAAGTGGGTTTTGGAGAGAGCATCAGGCAGTATAACAATGTCATTCGAGGCCATGTTTCCTACCTGGTTTAATAGGCTGTTCTGTGATGATTAAAGAAACCCGGCACTTCTTCAACATATCACACAAGTTGCTGCCAACAAAAGAGGAGACTTCGCCCACATTTGGCTTAATTTTCTAATTAGTTTAGTTATTAAAAACAATAACTTAATATGTGTGCTTGTATAGAGAAGATTTGTAATGCTTGAATGCTTGTAAATGTATTTACTCTATGTTAAAGGATGCATGTAGTAAGAAGCTACTGCTGAACATTCAATTTGACATTTTTTATTGCATATACTACCTAATAAAGCATAATTATTTACAGCTTAAGCTATGATTGAGTGCAGATTTTGGCATTCGAAAGGTACAGGCAAATAAGGTTCTCTTCTCCCTTTGTATCAACAGGTGCTTTTTCCTCTGATTCATCACTTGATCTCAAATTACGTCTTTGAAAATATTCGTCCCGCCTGCTCACATTCAGTTTAAGGAGACGCTTCCTGTCTGCTGTAGAATGATTTCAATCACTTTGAGTTGTAACTTCCCACCGGCTAACTTTAGTTCCGAGCAGGAACTGAGGAGGACCCAGTTCCTGCAAAACATTCCTCACTGATATACAACATGTTTGCAACCCGTTCCCACCCACCACCCTAATGCTCAGAACAGACAGTTCGCTGCATTTGCGTGCATGTGCGTTTGTGTGTGTATGTGTGTATTTCCAGACCCCGACATGGCTCATGTTTCTCACCGCAGCTTGTCAGAGCCCAGCTTGGAACAGCAGGCACCGGTCAGGCTACATCAAATGCACTCATCCAAAGCTGACATGGGGACAGCTAACGGGTTTCTACCTAGGAGAGAAGCTGTAGTTTGGGATTGCATTTGGAGGTAAAGGAGCATGCTACGATGCTGCTGTGCTCCTTCCTTCTCTGTGGTACAAGACACCTGAGTAATGTCGCCTTACTCAGATTCATTAATGGAATACCGCTCTACAGAACGCAGCTTTTAAATTCTGCCTATATCAGTGGAGTACTTAGGACATAGATTTTCGAAGTGTAAGTAGTTGCCAAAGGACATATTGCAGGATTGCATGGCTGTTTTGGTTTTCAGATTTGGTAGCTCTTGAGTAAGCTCCTCTGTTACTGTTACTGTTACAGTTACAGCAGGTGGTTTGATTTCTGGGCAAGGCGCCTCATCTGTAGCCGCGTCAGTGTCCGTATCTCGTAGGGGGGTTGCGAGCACCGGCCTCCACCATGATGATCAAGGAGGACAAGGAGGCCTCGTTACGGCGAGACCCTGACCTGAGGGGGGAGCTGGCTTTTCTGGCCAGAGGCTGTGACTTTGTCCTGCCCTCACGGTTCAAGAAGAGGCTCAAGTCTTTCCAACAGCAACAGGTCAGTCAGTTCAGCAGTCAGGATAAACGCTGCGCAAGTGTGGAAGTGGGAGGAGAATGCACCGATGTGGGATTTTCATCCATTTAATCATCTATTCAGCATGTAAAACACACACCCGACGGCGCATTAAAGACACACAGGTACAGTAGTTGCCTCTTGTTGCTCTTAGACACACAGAGTTACATGCCATGGACGGCAAACTATTTTGAGACAGGTATTGGTGGTGTATTTATAATGCAGGGGGTTGCAGGAATAGAGTGATGGAATGAACTCTTTGAAGGGAAGCACGGCTCCAGCTGTCCTGCTCAATACACACAGTGTGGAGGCCCAAGAGAGGACTCCACTGAGGTCTGCCTGGAGATTTCATAAGCAACAGAGTCAGTAACATGGGCGAAATCTCCATCTTTTCATATCACCCAGGACTAGTTCAACATGTCCTCTTACTACTTGTTATGGGAGTGTATATTAGGTTTTTTAGTCATAAATTAAATCTCATACAATGCTTTCCTAAGAACTGCCCAAATGAAGTTTTATTTTTTATTTTACACAGAAAGGAAGCAAACAAAGAATAAAATAGACTTTCCTGATGTCGGAATGGTTTGATTAAGCTGGAATCACCTTTTTCTGTCACTTTATTTTCCTCTAAACTAATCGTTCTCCCTAGATGTGCACAGAAAAATACTGTTCAACCTGACTGCTGACAGAAAATGAAGTAATCCCAACATCATCTGTATTTATTCATCAAAGCCCCTAAACTTTGTCTGATATTTATTAAACAAAAAAAAAGAGAATTAAAATAAATGCTGTTATTGATGCAATTATAGATTGAAAATGCCGGGAGTTGTCAGCTCCTAATTTTGATCCTTTTAATAAATGTTCCAATTAAATAAACAACTTTCTTCAGTATTTGATCAGCAGATCTCCGATCAGAGTTGATCTGTGAAAAATTGGCCAATCTTTGGCCAAGTGATTGTTGCAGGTCTGCTTGTTTAAGTCAGTTCTTAAAATCGGACTATTATAACAGCTATCAGGGTTTTTATTACTTCATTAGGGTTTGAGAGTTTGTAGTCAGGAACTTTCTGCCTTGCATTATGTTGACTTCTGCAGTGTTGCACCACTTGGAACTTTCCTTGCCAACACCGCGGTTAAAAATGTTTTGCAGTGTGTTGACTGACATAGTGACTAACTGATTGCCAAACAAGTTTCTTAGATATTTATTTCTCTCTGGGAATTTCCAACCTAGGTTGATTATGTTTACAGACCTGAAGTTGTTGTGTTTTCCTACAATCCTGCTACGTCTTTACTTCAGGAAGCTAATGTCTGGATCAATGTGATGTTATTTTTCAAGGGGTGTAGTTTTTTCATTGCAAAGATCCAAAATTTGAACCCTATATGCGACATGCATAGAGTCTGGTAGTCGCTTCCCATACCTGATCTCCTCTTGATTTTCTTAGATCCAGCCCAAACTGGAAAAGAAGCCAGGAACACCTCCTCCAGCACCGTCCACCGCCCCAGCTTCCCCTCCCCCTACGCCGCGCTCGCCAAGCCCTCCACCAGCCCCGGTGATCGTCACACCCCCTCCTCCTGCCGTGAACATTCCCAGGTTCTACTACCCTCGTGGGATCCCAGCCCTAGGCCCGGCTGCCAACCATGACGCAACCATCACTGCCATAGAAACGGCCTTTGTAGAGTTCGAGGAGGAGAAGGCTGACATTTATGAGATGGGCAAGATTGCAAAGGTCAGCAGTTATACACACTTTATTTTCCATTGACATTCATACTGCATTATAGAAGATAAAAAGCACATAAGGAAAAGATTACTGTTTACTGTGCCATCCAAATGTATTCGTACACTTTGATATTTTCCAAATTTTGTAGAAAATATCAGAAATATTATTATATTATGATCTAAAACTCTTTTTATTGGGATATTATTCAATAGACCAACATAGACTACACATATTTGTGAGGAAAAGAATACACGGTAAGGAGAGCATTATTATAAAAAGCATCCAGGTGTCCTATAGTAGCTCTGGAGGAGGTGCAGGGATCCCCAGGTCTGGTGAATTATTTGTGCAGTCCACAAATCTGTTTTTCATGGATTAGTGGCAAGACGAAAGCCATAAGAAGTCCCATTTAAAGTTTGCCACAAGCCTTGTATGGAATACAGCAAAGATGTGGAACAAGGTCTTTTGGTTAGACGAGACCAAAGTTGAACTATTGGACCTACATGCACCACAATGTAAGTTTTGGAAAACCAACACTATTCCTCACCTTGAACACTCCACATTGAAACATGGTAGAAGAAGCACACTGCTGTGTGGATATAAATTAAGCCAACATGAAGAAGAGTTTGGGCTGAGACCTAAAACAAAGCCAGGGCGACAGTTGCATTGTTTTGATCAAATCACATCCATGTGTCACAACGGCTCAGTCAAACTCCCAGTGTAAATTGAATTGAGAATCTGTGGCAAGACCTAAAAGTAGATGTTGAGAGATGCTCTTCATCCAATATGAAAAAGTTTTAGCTATTTTTCAAAGAATAAAGGAAAAATAAGCCAATTTTGGGCCTATTGAGCCACTTGTGTGCCTTAGGTTGTAAAGCCCTGGTCTATGTAGTGGAGACATACCCTGAAATACTTGCTACATCAAAAATTACTCTGAATACTCACCAGATTTAACATTTTTAATTATTTGAGTATCATGTATTGCTTTCCTTCTTCACAACAACAAAACTTTGACACTATTTTATAGCATTCTTAGTACTTTCTTGCCGACAAATGTGTTTTTTCTTGTTTCACAGTAGTGGATGGTTTGTCTGTTTCTGTTCAGGTGTGTGGGTGCCCTCTTTACTGGAAGGCCCCCATGTTCTACGCTGCTGGTGGTGAGAGGACGGGCTTTGTGTCAGTTCACTCTTTCGTTGCAACATGGAGGAAGTGAGAATGAAAATTATTTTTGTTTTGTTTTTATCTGAATTCTCCACATTTTAACTCACCTCCAGGTTCTGATATCAAGTCTCCCCAACATACTCTCCTCTGCTCTTCTGCAGGTTGTTGCACAGTTGTCATGATGATTCATCAAAGTTTATTTACTTGTTAGCTAAACCTGGGCTTAACTATCTGGAACAGGAAGACCTCATTCCTCTACTCCAGGTAAGCGTCGTCTCAACTCTTGATTCTCACACAGTCTTGTACTGCTGTATGTGTTTTTACAGCATGACATGTCTTTTCTTTCTCTAATTGTTTGGCATTATTTAACAGGACATTGTGGACACACACCCTGGGCTCACGTTTTTGAAGGATGCCCCTGAATTCCACTCTCGCTACATTACTACGGTAAATGGCCAAAACAAAGAAAAAAGTCCTAATTAGGAGCTATTTTTCAGATATAGCATATTTTGGCCCTTTTGTGTTTTAAAGTAAAGCTTTATGAGTGTTATGTCAAAGCAGCTCTGTAGCGATGTGATTTTTAATCTTTACAACCAAGTACAATAATATAATGTGATGGGGAAATAGGTCAGAAATAATTTCCAGTATCATTAACAAAGGATTCCGATGCAGTCTAGAAAGTCTGGTATTTGATTTCAGCATTTTCCAGATCTTTGGATAATTGTGGAAATGGAAAATGAGAGCATGGAATAAAATATAAAAAAAAAAAAAAAAAATATATATATATTTTTACTTCTCTTCCTTCCTTCCTTCCTTCCTTCCTTCCTTCCTTCCTTCCTTCCTTCCTTCCTTCCTTCCTTCCTTCCTTCCTTCCTTCCTTCCTTCTACCCTTCCTTCCTTCCTTCTACCCTTCCTTCCATCCTTTCTTTTACCCTTCCTTCCATCCTTCTACCCTTCCTTCCTTCCTTCTACCCTTCCTTCCATCCTTTCTTTTACCCTTCCTTCCATCCTTTCTCCCTTCCTTCCTGTTTTTTTTTTGTTCTAAGCCTAGCCATTGGAAGAAATATCTGCCATAAATTCATGGTGTACTTTACTATTTTATATTTTAAAACCATTGTTCATTCTTAAGGTCTGAAAGCTCCTAAGAGTTGAGTCTGGAACACTCTGAATTATCATAGGACAAATGTGTAGTAACCCTTTTAAAATTTAAAAAGTGAAACATTAGTTAAATCTGAACGCATAATCATGTTTGTATGGTTAGTATGATGAAGAATAGTTGTACTATTGGTGCATTTGCTTAAAACTAATATTTCTTGGCATTGAATTTAACTCAACAAATATACTTAAATTAAATTAAGGTTGAATTTTTTTAGATTTTTTTTACATCACTGAAAAATTTGTTGATACATCTGCACCAGAGGCACCAATGAAGGTGACCAGCTGTCTGATTACTCAGGGACAGCAATGAGCATTCTGTTAAGAATTACAGGGTAATTCACTATACATTTTACTTTTTAGAACACAATATGGTTCTGATACTGTCAATTACAGGTATTGCTCTGAATTTTGACATTAGGGTGTTAATACAGGTTTATGATATTCAGTAAATTAGGTTTTTAATTCTTGTAAGCGTGTCCTTCATTGCTAGCAGAGCTGTTCCTGTGAACATCAGCTGTGTAACATTAGAAGGAGCACGCTCATCAATGTGAACTGGGGCAGCTGCAACACGTGCCACTGAAGTCGAGGTTTAGCTGCACTGAAGTGCAGAGATGCTCGAGTGCGTCAGCGTACCGTGACATCACGGAAACAAAGCTGCCTACAGCCCCATTTGAAGCTGAGACCTGGGCCCGCCACATGTCCATTTTAAGACCCTTCTAGTGCAGTGTAGGTCAGCTGACACACGCCTGTGTGAGACATTACCAGCTCTGAGAGGTTGATTTACCAGGAAATGGTTGCTGACCCACTCTTTGTTGAACTAAGTGTGACCTGAACCCCTGGTTTACACTGTGAGCTGATCTCCCATCCTACTTGGAGTGGGAACCATCTTTTAAGTAACCTGAACCTGTTTTGTCATTTTTTTTCTATTTAAGATTTATGTGGATGCGTACAATTTTTATTCTCTTTGTAGTTTTCATTGTTAAAATCAATTCCCCTGTTAAGGCTAATAAAACGATTTAAAAAGCTGGAACAACATTAATAAAGTTAAAAATAGCTCAAACAAAAGCTAGTGTTTCCTCTATCATGTTCATAACTGACACTCACTGGAAATGTCGTTCTTTTTTTTTCAGACGGTTTATCTAAAAGATAGTTGCATGTGAAAATCCAAGTCGATCAGCATTTTCTGAAAAACCTTCTTGAACTTCTGAAAAACAAATATGCCACATTCAAAGTGTCTTAAATCGTCTTTTTCCCCCTTCCTGATCCTCAGTTCTAACTTTAGCAGGTCCTGTTTACCACATCTAGGTGCTTAAATGCATTGACTTGCAGTTATTGGCTGCTTCGCTGTTTGTGTTAAAAAGCAAATGAACGTTTGATGGTGTGTGAATTTTGCCTACAATGTCATACCAGCATCAAGAAACATCTAAAAGGACCTGAAGATTGATGACCTACATTACGTTAGATAAACAATCACTTTTCAGCACGTTTTTAATCACTTTTTACCAAGATCTAAAAAAAAAAAAAAAAAGTATATTTTTCTTGTCATAGTTTTCCTGCGAATTTACTAATCTTTCCTCTCTGGTAACCGCAGGTAATCCAGCGGATATTTTATGTGGTGAACCGCTCCTGGACGGGCCGCGTCACCATGACAGAGCTGCGCAGGAGCAACTTCCTGCAGACTCTGGCCCTCCTGGAAGAAGAGGACGACATCAACCAGATCACCGACTACTTCTCCTACGAACACTTCTATGTAATCTACTGCAAGTTCTGGGAGCTGGACACTGACCACGACCTCTACATTGACCCCAAGGACCTGGCGAGATACAATGACCACGGTAAGAACAGCTTGAAGTTAAATACAGGATTCCCTGATCCCATTTCGCTCTGTTTTTCATCATTCTCACCCTATTGACAGCATCTTCAAACAGAATCATCGACAGGTTGTTTTCCGGTGCTGTAACCCGGTGAGTGGAAACACACAGAGGAGCTGATTACTTCAATGTGAATGCGGTGATGGATGCGAATGGCTCTCTCTGTTTTGTCTCGGTGATGGATGCGAATGGCTCTCTCTGTTTTGTCTCCAGGGGCAACGCTGTGCAGAGAGAAGGCAGGATGAGCTACGCTGAGTTCGTCTGGTTCCTCTTATCTGAGGAAGACAAGAAAAACCCAACCAGGTATTACACAGCTGCTCAGATATCTGTGACTGACCATCTGTTTTAAAAGTTTTCAGTCACTCTCAGAAATGTGAATATCGACAACCTACTCACTGTGTTTATCTCCCATTTGTCTTTCCAGCATAGAGTACTGGTTTCGCTGCATGGATGTCGATGGTGATGGTGTACTCTCCATGTTTGAGTTGGAATACTTTTACGAGGAGCAGTGTGAGAGGATGGAGAGGATGGGCATCGAACCTCTGCCCTTCCAGGATTTGCTCTGCCAGATGCTTGACCTGGTCAAGCCTGAGAATTCAGGTTAGATAACTTTAACCCTTTTTGATTTGAGAGTAACCCACTGATTTTGTGCTTTTGCACCCTAGCTACAGTTAAACACATACATGCTTTTCCTCCAGGTAAGATAACTCTGAGTGATCTGAAGCACTGCCGGATGTCTCACATATTCTTCGACACCTTCTTTAATCTGGAGAAATACCTGGACCATGAGCAGAGAGATCCATTTGCAGTGCAAAAGGTGCCAATCATGGCTCACATCTGAAGGAGCTAATTTCACTTGAAGTGATTGAAATTTTAACATATAATATGCTGCTTGATTTTCATTAATCATAAGTACCATTTATATGGAATTTTTTAAAGGTTCTACCTATTTAATCTATTTATTATTTACTTTTGCATGATTTGTTAAATTCCCTAGCTCTCATTATTTTGTGACTGTGAAACATTTCTGAAAATTAATATGTGTTTCAGGACATTGACAGTGAAGGTCCAGAGCCATCTGACTGGGATAAATATGCTGCAGAGGAGTATGAGATACTGGTAGCAGAGGAGACTGCAAACGAACAGCTCCATGAAGGGTACACACTGACACTTGTATACTATACCCTCCTAAATAATTCATACCCCTAAAACCTTGCCACATTTAGCACATTACAGCTATAAATATGTTGGATTTTATGTGCACAGCATCATGCTGTGGGGAAGCATCTCTTTACCGTGGAAAGGGAAGTGGGTTAAAGTTGATGATAAGATGGAACTAAATATAGGGCAATCCTAGAAGAAAGCCTCTTATAAGACCTGGGAATGACTATTATCTTCTAGCAGGAAAATGACCCTAAACTTACAGCTGTAGCTGCAATGTCATGTGGCTATGGCTAGATCAAAGCTTATTCAGTACATATGTTAAAATGATCCAGCGAATATCCAGAACTAAATCCAAATGGGACTCTCTGGTAAGACATAAAAACTGATGCTTACAGATGCTTCGCATCCAATCTGACTGTGACTTGAGTGAATTTTGCAGAGAAGAATGGGTAAGAATGTGAAGCACTAGATGGGTTAGCTGAGCTGGTAGACATTAACAAAAAGGTTCCAGCTGTAGTTGCATCAAAATCTGCTCCTGCAAAGCTGCAAAGACTGAGTGGGGCTGGACATAAATGCGTTTTTTTTTTTTTCATTTTATTTGGAAAAAGAAATCTTCCATGAGATTAATGGTTTTTCTTCCATTTCACAATCATGCTGGACTTTGTGCTGGTCAGTCACAAAATCCCAACAGGAAAACACAGAAGTTTCTGGTTGTAAAGTGACAAAGTGGGAATGTATCAAAGCGATATGAATTGTTTTCCAAGGCATTGTTCATATTAACTTAGTAATAATTATTTGTAAGGACAATAGCATGATTTTTTTTGTGTGTTTTTTTTTTTAGAACTTTTGATGACGACTATGAAACTGAGGAGCTTCAAGTGCCCGGAGATATTGGGAATAAAATGGAAAAGCTGGTCATATCCGACTTGTCAGCATAAACCTCCTTACATGGAATTGCGGAGCTTGTGCGTGTGGGTGACACACAGGATCTGAATGGAGAAAAAAAACTTCCTGGTTCCCCTCAGGATGGAATTTTTGAGTGTGTTTGTGTATGTACACTTCTGTTTGTGTTCTTTCTGTGTGTGTGGTGCTATTATGCATTCACACACACGCACACACACACACACACACACAGACAATACAATATCATTGCTCTTTGATCCATTTGAGGAGAAGAAAAAAAGTGATAGTGGAGAAGAACTGCTTGATAAGCTCTTGGGAGAATGGGAGAAAACTACTTAACGTTAAAAAAAAAAAAAATTATTTGTGAATTCTCTGACAATCATGCCAAAAGACAATCTGTCTTCTTCTTTTTTTCCTAAGTTTTTAACGTTGCTGTGAAGGTAGACTGACGCAGAGAGACTTTTCGCTGAGAGTTATTAAAGCCACTGCCACTGAGAAACAACAGTGCTCTCCTCCCTACACACAGACCCCGGCCCTCAGGATCATACTGCGTATGCAGCTTGTCATTGCATTTCTGGTAAAGGAAGTTGTTAACACTCAAGTCCCCTCAGGGAGAGGTCATGTAACACTTCGGGCCCTCACATCACCACCTCCTCTCTGTGGCCAGTATGGGATACTGCATGCACGTCCCTGTGACTGCATGGAGCAGGATGGGCGGCAGTGGCAGTCCAGGCCCATCACTGCCAAAGCTGCTCATCCTCGCCCGGAGTTCCCCCTTTTGATGTCATGGACTGTAGCGTTCAAGCCCTGCATTTCAGATGACGTTGAGGAAAGGAAGCACATGAAAGGAAGCCACTCATGTCAAACTCTCTGGTAGGGTTGTCCAAACATTTTCACATGTAAACTCTGCGATAATGCAAACAGTATGTTTTATTTCTGGATCTGTGTCCCTCCTGCTGGTCTCATCCTGCATCTTTTCTTCTTTTTTTTACACTTTTATATTTCTAATATGCTAGATTTAACAAGCAAAAACAACTAATGTGTCCTGTCACAATGGACAGGCACAGGCCATTATTATTAGTTGGTGTTGAAGTAGATGTTAAAAAATAAGGATTTTTTGCAATTTCATCCACTATGTTGAACAGCTGTCCCTCTGTTAAACCTCTGTCATCCAGATGTTATGTTACCATTCGCATTGTGAATGAACTTATATCATCCTAAATATGCTGTCCTTTTTTGACATTTCAGCCTAGATCTTTTTACAATGACAGTCTACACCATTTCGTTTGTGGCGTTTACCTTAATGAACTTGACATACAGAGTGTGTGACAGCTTTTCTGACACCTTGTCCCAGTAACTCAAAACACAGATTCAGGAAAAATTCCTAATACTGTGATTTTTTTTTTTTCATTATAGATTTTTCTTTTCAAAGGCATGGTTTAGTATTTTTGAAGTGAGGTTCTATAAGGTTTATCTGCAGCTAAAGTTAGCAAATAAATCTGCTGGTGTCGACATTTAGTAAAAATCCAGATTAGTTGAAACTGGGGGTTAAAACCAACAGCTAGTCTGAAAGAGATAAGGACCCAATTGGTTAAGTGTTAGCTGTTTTCTTTTTGAAACTACCATCCTATTTGCATTGGATTGTTTTTACAGAGCAGTCAGTGAATATTTACATTGGAAATTGTGGTGGGAGGCAGTGTGCCACCAATAATCTTCCAGACTGAAACACAAAGTAAGAAGATAACGTTTAAAGCATTTTAGTCAAAGGAACTGCCTGATATAAAAGTAAAGCAGTAAAAAAGAAAAATAGCACTAAGTGCATGCTATTTTAATAATTTCCTTTTATTTTTAGTGCAAAAACGCAACAAATGTAATCTAAAAAACACAATATAAGACAAACAGGTCTAATTTACTTACAAAAATATGTAATCATTTCAATCAAATCATGCAGACAGATTCACTTTCATTTAAACATGTTCCGGTTTGATTATGCTTATTATGCCAGCCAGTTTTATGCTAATTGTTAAGACGTTTGCTATCTATAGACACCTGACCAAAAAGGACTAATTGTATCCCTTATTCTGAGCAAGTATGTGGCGACAGTGAAAAGGAACCACTCCATTTTAACAAGATGTAACCTTCGGCAGAACCCAGGACAGTGTGAGCAGCTTTCTTCCACAACCGGCTGGGGGTGTGAAGGGACAGAATAGACACCAAAAACACAGCCCTGTCCTTTGCTAAGGAAAATGCACACAGAGTTAATGGCAGCAGTAGGTTTTATTGGGACTTTATCTATGAGAAAAACAGGGCCAAACAGATTAATTCTGTGTCAGAATTATATTTTTTCTTGATTTTTTACGACCGATACTTTCCTATCAGGCAGTTACTATGATCAGAAACACTTTACCCGTTCCATTCTCGGCAAACGTTCCATACAGGAAGGTCATTGTTGGTGCACCGCCTTCTATGTCAATTTGAGGTGTGAATAATTCTTCTTCTTTGAAATATACCACTCAGTCCAAACAGGACAACTGTTTTTAAGATTCATACAATATGTAATAGCGTTTTATGATGTTTAAAAATTGGAGTTTTTCTAAACTGGATTAAGTTCTTTGCTGTCAGATGTCTCAGAAAATATTATTTTTCTTGATAAAAAAAAGTTCTTGCAGGAAATAAGTCAAAGCGGAACTAAAAAGACACAGAGCAAATGTAAAAGGTAAACATTGTGAAAAAGCTCAGCCGGGAGAGCAAAATCTGATGCAAATAAGAAGTGTTCATTAGCCACAAGTGATGGGCAGAAGCATGTGAGTTCCCTGAATGAATATTGCTTTTAGCCAGATTAAGTTTTTTTTTTTTTATATCTGCAAGAAAGTCTTCACCCAAGCACCATTTTCTCAAATTTAAAAGACTTCTTGGCCAAGTAAACCAGTAATGTTTCACTTCTGGTGTAGTAATAGAGGTTGGCCAAGCAAAGCCTTTCCCATCATATTTTTAAGCATGATGTATAGTCATCTTTAGACTTCTTTCGTGGGTGTGATTTCATTATTTAGATATGTTTCTGTTTTTAACAGCTATTTTTCTAAAAGTGAAATAATGTACTACATCAATTCCAAGACCACAACAGTCAGCTTTGGTCTTAGCACCTCTTGGACTAGCCGTTAGCTTTGGCCTCTGGGACCAACCAATCTGGATTTATACTAAGTGACCATGATAATAACCCCCTTTCATTTTTTGTAATATCCCTTTAAATGACAATATTTAATATGCACTCACAGGGACAAGTGCCTGTGTCTTCCCAAGATAGAAACATGTGTTGGCTTACAGATCACATACAGAGGAGTCTTTTTTAGGAGCGCTTGTTTGGTGTTGCCATTGACGTTGTGATGAATACCTTTGCATTGCACATGTTCTGAATCTTTAATTAGGAGCAAATCTGGTCTTGCTGCCTCAGATTACATGCTACATACCTCCTCTTGTTGTACACAGTTTGTATTCAAAGGGATAAATAGCTGTAAATATTAACATCATCTACCTTAAACTCTCCAATTCAGCTTTATACCGGTTGTAAATCTGTCTTCTGTATTAAACTGTACTTTACCAACTATTATAATATAAGCCATTTGAGCTATGATAAGCCTGATTATTTTATGATTTGTCATGATTTGTATTGTTGTGCCACTGTGTGGCTTGGGATGGGGGGTAAATTATGGTAGATGTGTGTTTGTTAGCTTGTTAGATTTGTGGAGTTTTTATCACTAGAAGTAGATGAAACCCTCATTTTTCCCAATTAGACAATCACACATACAGAAACCTTTAAACCTTTTCTCTCACACACTCACATACATTCACTCTCTGTATGTAAAGAAGAAGTGGGTTGTTATTCTTAACATTTCTGTTCTATGCAATGTGTCCTAGTGCTCAAATGTGACGCATCACAAAGCGAGAGAAGCCATGCAGGACTTTAGCATTGTATCTCTGTAAGGAGAGATGCAGGAAGGACTTTTATTGTGATATTCATCCTCTTGTACAGAGAAGACATGAGGAGGATTTTTGTTGTTGCATATTGTGTTGGCATGCTTTTTGTTTTTTCTTGCTTTCTTACTTGCAGAGTTTCTTTCCCTTTTCTTATGCTGCCTTTATCTGAAGTTTAAGGTTAATATATTTTCAATAAAGCTGCTTTATTAACCCTTCTTGTACAGTTGTTTACTTTCTTCCCACACATGCGGACACAAGACAGCTGCACACTAAAACAGAAATAAAGGGTTAGACTTGAATTCAATGCCTAGAGCTGTGGAACCTGTGTGACAGCAGAAAGTAGGCTAAAAAAAAATCTCAAAAAGCAACACATCTGATGATAAACTGATGATAAAGTCACAGACACCTACCAGCCTGGAAAAGATAACAAAACCATTTGTAAAGTTTTGAGTCTCTAGGGAAGCACATTGACAGCCATTCACAAATAATGGCAGAAAGTATGGAAAAGACTAAATTCATCTTTGTTGTTTCAAAACCTGGACTACTTAGTGGACTACTGTAACTGATGGGCACAGGAATTTTGCTCTCTAACATAAATCCTAAAAGAGAATGTCTGGGCATCAGTTTGTGACCTTTTAAAAAAAAAAAAAATACCAGGTTAGTCCTATGACCCTAGACTCAGGTGCATCAAGGCAATGACTCAAAGCACAATAACAAGTCAAGTTTGTCACACTAACAAAATGAACTCTTTTGGTGGGTGTTGAAATCAAAGTTTGGACTTAAATTAAGCTTAGCTGCTGTGGAACGGCTAAGCTGATTTATTCATGCTAGAAAACCATCCAATGTGGGTGAATTAAAACAATCGTGCAAAGAGTGAGAAAAATTCCTCTATAGTCATGTAAAAGACTCTTTGCCAGTTAATGCAAACGCTTGATGATAGTTTGTGGCACAACTAGTTGTTGGGTTCAGGAGGTAATTATATGGTCAGCTTAGTTTGGGTAGCTTAATAAATTAAACCAACATTTGAAGACTGCACATGATCTTTTTCTGATATTTAAACTTATTTCAGGATTTGAATATATAGTGTAATAAAAAAAGAGAAAACAAAATGAAAAAAATTGACTTAAAGTATTAGGGTTTGACATGTAAAAGTTTATAAAATGTGAGACAGGCACCAGCCCCCATGACCTCTACAAGGATAAAAAAAGATTATAGGTATGGTAAAGAAGATGGATGGATAGATGAATGTTAATAAAATAGTTGTTTCCATTAGCTAATAACAGGAGATTTATTTCTTCTAATCTACATTCAGCTCTCTAAAGTAGTGGGCATTTTATAGCTGTGAACTGTAATGCTGACAAAAAACCTGATGGATTTAGAGGAAGAATATTCTTCATTTTGAGTAAAAATCCTCAAGAAGCTGGTCGCTTCCTGATTTTTTCTTTCTTCCTTTACATTTCATTCAATATTAAATCCCTGAAGAGGTCAGATATTTACTGCATACGATTAAAATCAGGAGTTGAAGAAGCAATGATTAAAGCAATAATATAAATGAAACAGAATATGACGGCTGTTTGACAAACAGAAAAATAAAACTCTAACCAAGCAAGCCCACAAAAAGCAGCAAAAGCAGTTTGATTAAAAGAACCAAAACATGATCAATACATAGTGTTTGTATTTAAGAAATGGTCCCACTAAGCAAAGTAAGGGACAGGAAGAGGAACAAAGGGACGAGAAGTCTAAAACTTATAATTTTTCTAATCCTTTAATTATAAAATCTTTTAACATGTTAGCATGCCTTGATGTACAGAACTGCGGATTTAGTTGCAGATTGAAACTTTTCCACATGATGGCGGTAAATCCATTTATAGAGCTTTGTTGAAATGGGGAATAATGCGTTTCATAAGGCTTATCTCTCAGAGTGACTGTAAGTAGGATTATCTTCTGAGGGTTTATTGTTCTGAAAGCAACAATTCTTCCAAGAATGCTGTAATAGCTGGCATGCCGCCATGCTGGGATTTGCACATGACCAATTTGCCTCCCATTTGAAGGTCAGAGTTTACTGCTCATTGTTTAAAAATGGCACTGATGCTTGTTTTCCACAGATGTCAGGGACAAAACAATTAACCAACCAGATCCCTGTACCACCTCTTGGAGTCACAGGCATTCCACTGACATAATCGCCAGCAGCCGGCGTGACAAAGTGATATCACCCCACTGTGATATATCATAGCTATCATATTTAGCTGCAGATATCATATGGCGAAGTTATTCTGTGAGAAGGAACACATTACAATTTTTGCATAGAGAGAACAAGCACAGATAGAGGCTGAACACCAAGGTTTACATAAACTATTTGGGAAATGAATGAAAATGGGCAGGGAAACAACTGGAATCAATTCATCCAATGAAGAAAAGTACGAGGGAGACAGAAGGATATGCCGGGCCAGTGTATAGACTCCCCAAGAAGACGGTGGGTCGACCTTGTACCACGCATACCAGTGATACAAGAAACATGAGGTTTGGATTCAGCTGTCTGGGAAAGTTCTGGAAAGAGCAACAACTGGATATGATTCAACCAAGTGACTCCGTTGTAGAAAGTTATTGATTCCAACAATCTTCCCTGATGAATGCCAGACACTGGTTGGTTTGATACAAAGCATATCAAAAAAAGCTGGTACCATTAAAAACCCTGTGGACTGCTGATGATAGAAGTCAGCGCTGAAAGACTTCTACTCAGAGGAAATTCTTTCATTTTACCCTTGAAAACACACATTTGAGTTGTTTTCTATTTAAAACGTAAAAACAAACAACTTTTTTTATGTTGTTGTTGAAATAGGTTGATCAGATGTGACTTGATCCAACATCATCAAGTGTTTCAACTAGGCAGAAAACTTTTGTGTAGTCACGTCTCAGTGTTTTTGTCAATTCTAAGAAAGATCATACAGCAAAATGTAATTACTCCTAAAATAATAGTTTGTTTTGTGCTCAATCTGAAGTACATTTGTTCTGGTTTCAAGGCAATTTAACTGTAATTTTAATGTATTGTAAAACAAAATGTGCTAAAATATTTATCTATTTTATTGTGATAGTGATGAATCTTGTAAAATAATAGAAAACACCAGAGCAGACCTCTCAGTCGCTCTGCTCCTCTGCTCTGGAACTCACTTTCTCCAGACAAAAGGAATATTGATACTCTACCTTTATTTAAATCACAGCTCAAAACACATCTGTTCAAATGGGCTCATTCACTTTACGTTCTGATTTTGGTTGTTGTACTGTCTACTGATTGGCTATTTGATTAATTGTTTTGTTGATTGTTTGTGTATGTATTACTTTTTTCTTCTTCACTTTTTTTCTTTCTTTTAGAAAGGTGCCCTCAAATAAAATGCATTATTATTATTATTATTATTATTATTATTATTATTATTATTATTATTATTATTATTATTATTATTATTATCAATAATAATGATAATTAATAAATATTATTGTTGTTATTGTTGTTTTTATTTTATTATTATTATTACATACATACGCACACACTCCTGCGTGATGGGGAAAGATTCGACTAAAGATGCCTGAATGCTGAAATTGAATCAAATAACTCAACAGCCTTGTGGACACTATTTTAATATCATTCAGTTCCATCTTCTTCTTATTCCTAATACATTGCCGTTTCATTGAGCTGAACATTCCCCCAAAAGAGGCAATCTTTTACACACATAACACCGGTAGAGAAAATGTATTTTATTTTTAAGACAAAATTACTTTGCAGTGCCCCCCTCCACACATGCAGAACTATCAGAGATGGACAATAGATCTCTTGGATAAAGTCATAAATCCATTGGGTTTATTTTACCAAACTTTAGTAATATTTCATAACAGTCCTTAACTAAATTTAGAAACCTTCTGGCTGCAAGCCTTGGATTCATCATACAGAGGTAGCTGTTCTTAAAGTTAACTAGTAAGCAGTTTTTATTAGATTTACCGTAATTTGTCTAATTATGTGTTTGTCAGTTAAATTGTAGAGGCAAGGCAATTTTATTTGTAAAGTACACTTTCAACAACAAGGTGATTCAAGATGCCATGATTAAGAGGTAAAATAAAAATAGCAGTAAAACACAGACAAAGCATATAAAGTAAAAACAGTAGTAAAGCAAGAAGCACACACAGATACATCAAGGCATTACAAAGCATATAATGTAAAAACAGCAAAAAGCATACACAAAACGTGATATATCAAAGCATTACTCAAAGGCAGCTTTAAACAGAGACGTTTTTAGTTGTGATTTAAAAGAACTCAGTCTTTCAGCAGCTTTGCAGTTTTCTGGAAGTTTGTTCCAGATTAGAGGAGCATAGAAACTGAAAACTGCTTCTCCGTGTTTGGTTCTAATTCTAAGGATGTTTAGTAGACTGGAACTAGAGGACCTGAGTGGTCTGGTGGGTTGGTATAGTAACAGCAGATCTTCAACATACTTTGGTACTAAGCCATTCAATGATTTATAAAGTAGTAAAGTAGTAAAAGTATTTTGAAGCCTATTTTCTGAGCTACAGGGAGCCAGTGTAAGAACTTTAGAACGGGGGTGATGTGCTCTACTTTCCTGGTTCTAGTAAGGACACAAATAGCAGCGTTCTGAATCAGCTGCAGGTGTCTGATTGACTTTTTAGGCAGACGCTGTTGCAGTAATAAATCCGACTAAAGATAAATGCATGCATGAGTTTTTCTAGGTCCCTTCAATCCTTTAATGTTCTTCAGGTGATAGAAGGCTAACCTTGTTATTGCTTTTATTTGACCCTGGAGGTTCAGATCTGAGTCCATAACTACACCTAAATTTCAGGCCTGATCTGTAGTTTCTAGCTGTATTTACTGAAGCTGTGTGCTGACTGTTGATCGGAAAAGCATTTATCAAAGTGTATTTTTTAAACTGCAAAAGAGTTCCATTTTGAGACAGTTGTGGAAACCACTGTACTCTCTGCTTACAGTCAAATAAAACAAGTCCTTCAGTTTTATAGTGAAATACACCACCCAAGCAATACAGGTTAAAGTGACAGAGACAGGTGTTGAAAAAATGACAAAGACAGCTAGGAAGATGGAGAGAGGACAGGTCTGCTCTTGTTGGTGCACGTGGAGATTTGTATTAACTCTTTTGAACCAGTGATAAAATGGATTCCATCCACTCACATATGGGAGAAAGTAGCTTGCACACACACACACACGCACACGCCTGAATGTTCCATCCTATGCCTCTTTGCTTCCAGACGATCTCTGCTGTCCGTCTCCTTGTGTCTCTGAACACATCTATAGACACATGCACGCTTAGACATCACAGATGCAGATAAATTATTAAATAAACACACACACGTGTAAGATGTTTAAGCTGAGCAAGACATAATTAACATTTATAAAACCGCACTGTCGCAATAGCAGCTTTTCCCTGCTTTCCCCATTTTTTTTTGCTTTCTGTCTGCTATATATATATATATATATATATATATATATATATATATATATATATATATATATATATATATATATATATATATATATATATATATATACATATATATATTATATGTATGTATGTATGTATGTATGTGTATATATATATATATATATATACATATATATGTATGTATATATATATATATATATGTGTGTGTGTATGTATGTATGTATGTATATATATATATATATATATATATATATATATATATATATATATATATATATATATATATATATATATATATATCGTGATTAATCAAATTAAAAAAATGTAATCGTTTGACAGCCCTAATATATATATATATCTATATATATATATATATATTAGGGCTGTCAAACGATTAAATTTTTTAATTTGATTAATCACGATTAATTAACATTCCTAAATATGACAAAAAGTACAATTTTTGGTGTAAATAAAGGACAAACCAGAAGCTGTTGCTCTTTTTTTAAAGGAAATACAGGAGAGATGCATGGAACTTTTGCTTTGAATTCCACAATCACATTTACACGTGGAGATTTTTACCTATTAATCTTTTAGCCAGTTGCTAAGGCAAACTAACTGGTTAACATTTTATGAATGTAAAGCTGACAGTTTCTTATTCAATTTTGGTCAACCCTGAACATCGTCTTCACGGGACTATCCTACAACAACGGTCAGAGGCTTCTTCAGTTTTGCTCCAACACCGACTGCTACAGGAGATCATTCCTGCCTACAGCCATCAGGATCTAAATTAGCTCCTTGAAAAATAATATGGGCCACAACAGCACGTGCTCTCTGGGAGCAATTAAGTATTTTTTAATTGAAATTTTCTGACTAATAGAGGGATCATTTGTTTATCAACACCGAACCTTTACATTACTCCCTGGTTCCCACTGTTATTATTTGCAGTTATCAAACAGCTGTCATGCTGTTTACGTGACAAGCAAGCAATGAATGCAGTGCAGGTGTAATTGTGGGGTTAACAGGGCAGGTCATTTTGTGCATGCGTTAATTGTGTTAAAGAATTAATGGCATTGATTCCACGAATTAATCAACCCGGATTAATGCATTAATTTCGACAGCCCTAATATATATATATATATATATATATATATATATATATATATATATCTCATCATATGGCTGGAGACATTTCCGCCTACTTCAAAGACCTCTGGTGAGCTGAATGTGAATGATTATAGAGAAAGCAAGGTTAAAAGAGTCTCAGAAAAGCGAAAGAAAATTATTCGGAGCAGAGATGAAGAGAACGAAAAAAATAGTAAGGAAGCAGCTGGAATGGTGGTAAACATCTGGTAGTCGTGGAGGCCTGGCCCTCATAAATGGGGGGAAATGACTGCAGAACTGCTCCAGGATCTGTTCTCTCCAATCTTTCCTCTTCTGTCGTTCTCAACTACTGCGACTGTCCCGATTTAAAGGTTTCTTTCAAAGTTGCTTGCATAGTTAGCACACTTAGTCAAATTGTAAGTGTATATACATAATTTGGCGGACTGACCAACACTGTTTCCATTGTGCAAAACCCTGGGAACATGTTGTTGATATTGTGTTACAGCCTCTATTGCGCAATTCACTTCTCTCTTGTAAAAGGTTCCTCTCCAAGCTTGTCTCGTCTGTTTCTCTTCATTCACGTATCCTCCTTTATGGCGTTATGCAGATGGTGAGAGTGTTAGGAAAAATTAAAACTAGCTCTTCCCGGTGAGTCTTGAGATGTTGGAGTATACTTGAGAATGCACTGAGCAAAATACATCACAATCCAATCCATTGCCAATCCATCACAAAAATAAAACAAAACAATTTAGCTCCAAATCTAAAATCACTTACAGTGCCTTGAAGTATCCACAAAATTATAATTCTTTCAAGTTTTGACACATTAAACCACAAACTTCGATGTATTTTAGTGGGAATTTCATGGTAAAACAACAGAAAGTAGCTTACAGTTGCAAAGTGTAAGGAGGAAACTTTCAGGTTTTTTTGTAATAGAATCTGAAAAGTGTGGCCTGCAATTGTATTTAACCCGTTTTTCTGTGTATTACTCAGAGAAGCAGCCAAGATGCTCATGGTAACTTTGGAGCAGCTCAAATGGGAAAATTAATTGATAGAAAAACTATTAGTCATGGACTCCACAAATCTGGTCTTGATGGAAGAGTGGCAAGAAGAAATACATTCCTCAAATACAGTTTAAAAAGTCCCATAGGCTGTTTGCCTCAAGCATGTGAGAGATATAAAACTGGACTTTCTGTTCTACTTACAAAATGATATATGTGGCAGAAAGCTAAAGTGGCACATCATCCTGAACTAATGGTTGGGCTGAGTTTTTTGTCACCAGTTGTGTAAAGCTGGTAGTGACGTAAACTCAAAAGACTGGCATCTGTAATAGCAAAAGGCGGTTCCAGAAAGCATTGACTCAAGGAGGTTGAATACAAATACATGGTAGACTTTTCAGATTTCTATTTGTAAAGGATTTCAAAAGCAGACATCATTGCATACTTGCCAAAATGCAACAAAATGTGAAAAAAAACCCTAAGGGGTTCAAGTATTTTTGTAAGACACTGTCCATGTCCACACATACACCTACAATGGTGCATTTAATCTGTAAGCAGTTAATACAATTTCTAAGCTCTTTGTCAGAAAAATATATTGCAGTGTCCCTGCAACATCACAATGCAACATGACTGCCTTGTGCATAAGTAGTCTTATTGGAATTCGAGGTTGGGGTGAAAACCCTCCAACTTTCCTAGGTTCAGGGGGCATTCCAACTATTTTTTTCTGACTTGGAACTTGGAAACTTCAAGTTGCGTGCTCAAATGGAATGCACCATTATCCCATCAGTTATATGACACAAAACTGGATTGTGGATAAGCTGGGTGTGACATCATTCCCAGATCATAATTCAGGCTTCTGAGGTAAATGAAACATTGCTGGTATGTGTAGATCTTATATTAAACTTATTTGGGCCTATTTGTAATACTCATTTGACTTTTGTCATCCACCTGACTTCACTGAATGGACCAGGCTTGATTTGATACATACTACTATGCATTAATAAAAGGATGATGAAATGAATGAACACCAGGTAGATAAATACTATCATAATGCACCACAAGATTAAGCAGTCACAGTACTATCAGCCTGCACAAACATACTGGAGACAAGAACAGACACAAAGGAACACAAAGGACTGAGGACAGAAATGCAATTAGACTTTATTGCTAAACCATTGCATACACAGAGTTAATCCATGAGTCTTTTTCAAAACAATGTGTGGCTAAAAGAAAGGTGGACCAATAATGTATATGTGAACAATGTTTGAAAGCCCGAGCGCCAGGACTAATTTAGCCATTAATGTTATGCCAGTTAAAAAAACTGTGGTGGTTCTTGCAGTAATGGCATCCTTGGGGTGACCATGGCTCTGGTGATAGGAATTTGTCCACTGATAGGTGGGTTGCCGGTTTGAATCTCCGCTCCATCCGTCTTGGTCGTTGTGTCCTTGGGCAAGACACTTCACCCGCCTAGCCTGCTGTGGTGGTCAGAAGGCCTGGTGGCACCTGTGTCCAGCAGCCTCACTTCTTTCAGTGTTCCCCAGGGCAGCTTTTGCTACTATGTAGTAGCTAGCATGTGAATGTGTGCGTGAATGGGTGAATGACGGAATGTGGTGTGAAGCGCCTTGTGGTCCCCTGACTGAAAAAGCGCTATACAAATGCAGAACATTTAACCATAAGACTCTCTTTACCAAACATAATACAATAAAACATAATACAAGCTTCATAAATATATACCATTTTTTCTTTGTTTTTGTTTTTTTATTATCCAGTTCAACATTGACCAGTTATGTATTTTAGGTTTTGAGGTGGAGATAGTCAACAAATCCTCAGAAAAACTGCCAAATTGCTCTTTCAAGTGTCTTTAGTTGGGGGCGTCTGCAGATCGCTGTAATACAAACCTCTACAGACTTCCTGCCCACACCCATTAACATTTACAAAAACTTTTTGAAGAAACTTCTACAATTAAAAGTTACCATCCATCCATCCGTCCGTCCGTCCGTCCGTCCATCCATTTTCTTCCACTTATCTGGGGTCGGGTCGTGGGGGCAGCAGCTTAAGCAGAGAGACCCAGACTTCCCTCTCCCCAGCAACTTGGGCCAGCTCCTCAGGAGGAATCCCAAGGCATTCCCAGGCCAGCCTAGAAACATAGTCTCTCCCGCGTGTCCTGGGTCTTCCTCTGGGCCCCTTCCCGTTGGGACCTCACCAGGGAGGTGTCCAGGAGGCATCCTAACCAGATGCCTGAGCCACTCAACTGGATCCTCTCGATGTGGTGGAGCAGCGGCTCTACTCTGAGCCCCTCCCGGATGACTGAGCTTCTCACCCTATCTCTAAGGGAGAGCCCAGACATCCTGCGGAGAAAAGTCATTTCAGCTGCTTGTATCCATGATCTCGTTCTTTTGGTCAGTATCCAAAGCTTGTGACCATAGATGAGGGTAGGAAAGTAGATCGACTGGTAAATGGAGAGCTTTGCCTTTCGGCCCAGCTCTCTCTTCACCATGCCAGACTGGTACCCGCAGGCGCTGCACCAATCCTCCTATCGATCTCTTGCTCAATTTTCCATTCTCCATGTAAATAGGAGTAACATCAACAGTTAATTTCCCTTTGGGATTAATAAAGTGTTTTTGAACAGAATATAATTTAATTAATTTCGAGCCAGATCAGAAGTTACTAATTCAAAACCAACTTAAGTATCATTAGCATGTCACGGTGTACGGGCATATATCATTTTGCATTCCTTAGGCTGTGTACAACACAGAGCGTGTCAACTCCTCCTTGAATTGATGAGATAAACATTACAAAAGTCTTTTGGGACACAAACAATTAAGTGTGTTTAAGTACTTGTGCCACCCCATGACAAAATGGCACCCTGGGCAGTGAGCCATAACATCCATGTCTGATGGCACTGCCAAGAAGGGCTAGAATTTTTGCTCAAAGCAAATACTTATCACTATAACGTTGACCTTTTCCACATTATGGCAAAGCTAAAATACTAACAGCACCATCAGAAGCATGAGCAGTTAAAAACTTTGCGTTGCTGCAAATTGTAGCAGTAAGTGAAAAGAATTTATGCAAAGCAGAATCATCCCAGGAGCTTCTGTCCTTCAAATGACCTCCCATTATATGTCAAAGTGACACTTTTGAATACAATTTACATATACCACATGACCTTTAGATAACAACTACTAGGTTCTTAATGCAAAACAGAACCAAAAGACTGAGATCTATAAGCAGCGAGCATATCTGCGTCTAAGGAGCAAGGTTGACTCTGATCTTATCTGCCCCTATAGGGAGGCTTTTACCCCAAACAGCATCCAGGAAAGAAAAATGCCCAGCAGGACCTTACATGCAGGCTCTTCTGTCTGCCATAACATAGAACTAATGTTTTGGAGGAGGCAGAGCGACTGCAATGAAATCTCTAGTTGATAAGAAAATCAATGCGTGACTACAGTGGGACAAGTATTTGGCAGCCACCGACTGTGCAATTTGTTCGACTTAAAAAGATGAGAGAGGTCTGTAATTTTCATTATAGGTACATTTCAACTGTGAGAGACAGAATGTAAAAAATCCGGGAAATCACTATATGTTTGTATAATTTTTAAAGAATTTGGTAGTATAATGGTGCAGAAAATAAGTATTTGGTCAGTAACAAAAGTTCACCTTAATACTTTGTAATGAAACCTTGGTTGGCAATGACAGAGGTCAAACATTTCCTGTAGGTCTTCACCAGGTTTGAACACACTGTAGCTGGTATTCTGGCCCATTCTTCCATGCAGATCATGGAAGACTGGCTAGGCCACTCCGGAATCTTCAAATGCTTTTTATGTAGCCACACCTTTGTTGCCCAGGCGGTGTGTTTGGGATCATTGTCATGCTGGAAGATCCAGCCATGTTTCGTCTTCAATAGTCTCACTGATGGAAGGAGGTTTTTGCCCAAACTCTCACATTACATGGCCCCATTCATCCTTTCCTTAATACTGATCGGTCCTCCTGTCCCTTTTGCAGAAAAGAAGCCCCAAAGCATAATGTTTCCACCTCCCTTAAAGCTTTTTTTACATTTTTGTCACAGACATTATTGGATTGTATCATGATTTCATGTGATAGAGCAACAGAAAGTAAAACAATTGTAATATACTCAAATTCCTATTGAATTGAAGGGATCTGTGAACATTATTCACTTGTCACCATTTCTCAGTTAGATTTAAGTCTCTACTTTGACTGGGCCATTTTAACACATTTGAACCACTACCTTGTAGCTCTGGCTGTATGTGTGCTTAGGCCAGTTCTGCTGGAAGTTTAACCTCTGTCCCAGTCCCAAGTGTTGCATTATCTGAAAAGGTTTATCCTAAGATTTCTCCTGTATTTAGCTGAAAAGCTCTGACTAGTTTTCCTGTCTCCATTGAAGGAAAACGAGCATCCCCACATCATGATGCTCCCATCACTAAGTTTCTCCAAAGGACTGGAGTGTTAAGGGTGATGAGCAGTGTTAGTTTCCTGCCACACATAGCTTTTGCATAAAAGGCAAAATGTTAACTTTTGATCTCATCTGACCAGAGCACCTCCTTTCATAATTTTGCTCTGAACAAGACCTATATGTCATTTTTCCTCACCTTATTCCAGAAAGGCCTGATTTGTTGAGTTTACAACTAATAGTCCTCCATCCAACAGATTCTCCCACTTGAGCTGTGGCTCTCAGCAGAGATATCCAGAGATGGGAATATTGTTTAAAACCTTTAAGCATGCTGATAACTTCTTCAGAAATTTATCCCCAACCTGTCTGCTTTGTTCCTCAATCTTCATGATGTTGTCTGAAAACTAATGTTCTCAAACAAACTTCAGAGGTTTTTACTGAAGAGATGGATTTATAGAAAAATGAAACCACACATTGACAGATTATATTTACTAGTTGTTTGACATTTGTAGGGAATTGGCTGGATTTGATTTAGAGGGAATCAAAGTAAAAAGGGAAGAATACAAATGCAAACCAAACTTTTTATATATTAATCTGGGAAATTCTTTAAAATAAGTCATTTAACTTCCACTTTAGATTAGAAAAAAGTTTATTAAACTACAACATTTTAGATACAAGAAGAAAATCCATTAAGTTTTGTTGTAATGAGACAATATGTGGAAAAGTTTTAGGGCTATAAATTCTGTTGAAATGCATTTAAATATATTAGGGACTTTTTATGTAAAATGAGGACATATTTGCTTACTTATACCCCATCTTACACATCCCAATGCTATCATACAAATGATCCAGCATGTATGACAGTGTGAACAGCACTACATAAAGCAAAACGTTAAATGAATGAATTTAGTGACAAGATTCCGCCGAAACCGGGATTGCAGTTTGTAAAGAACCTCTTTATGATTTATAAAACAGCAACATTTTTGAAACAAATTTATAACTGCAATTTTTTGTTTGTTAGGTAGCTATAAAGCTATAATCTGTTTCATAGTTAACCTAGAACCCCTTGCGTCACACCTGCAATATTATTTCAGTGCAGATAGAGGGCTTCACTCTCAGTGTTGACGCACTGAAAGTTGTTTCTTTACAGGATAAACAGTTTTGCCTGCCTTCATATCACTTCTTTCTTGTTGTTGATTACATTTTCAGTGAATTAAACTAAATTCAGTTAGAATCCTCACTAGCAAAGTTTCCCAGTGAATGATAACAGTATTGGCAATTTTCTTAGTGCAGTTGCTGGAATGTGTGAGTGTTTTTTGTACGTCTGCCAGCACAGAGAAATCTAGAACTCGGGGGCAATGAGTGTATTTGGCTGAGTTTGCTTGCTTGAAAATACAGCAAGGATTACCACTGGAGACAAGTATGTATGAACTGGCAAAATGAATAGAATGCTTTTGCACTTGTGCTTGTGGTTCTGTCAATACAAAATAAAGCCATGTCATGGGTTTAGTTGTTCTTTTTTATTTTAAATAAAGCATTCAATCTATTTTTGAAAAATGTAGTTCTGGTGTTGGCTGTAAATGAAGTAAACAAGAGGGTCTTGCTGTGTTTTTGAATTATTCACTCAAGGACTGTTAACATTCCTGTAAGTTTTCTTTCAAAATTAGCTTTAGATTGAAAATCCAGTGAGTCTCATCATCGGACCCGCTGCCTTTGTGACCCAATAAGTGGAAAAAGATGGATGGATGGATGGATGGATGGATGGATGGATGGATGGATGGATGGATGGATGGATGGATGGACTGACGATGAACTCTCACTGTCCCTGATCTCCAAATATGGAAAATTAGGGTAATCAGAATCAACATTGTCATTACTATATTAAAAATAAAATCCCAGTTACATACTTTAGTATTAACATGCAACCCTAAACTTCATGCAGAACAGGTCTCTGTAACCTACATTCAAGTACTGTAAGGCTTCCTTTGGTAGGACATGAATAATTATTAATTAGTCCTTTTCTCACATTATTAAAACACAGTTTATTTGGATAGATGGATGCATTTTCTTTGTTTTGTTGCTTTTTTAAACATGTATCTCTTAAAAAAGAAGTTTTGAATTCATTGATAAATAAAGTTTAAGATGAAAAATAAACTTGCAAAGGACTGCAAACCTGTCCAGTGCGTACCCCGCCTCTCGCCCGATGATTGCTGGAGGTAGGCACCAGCCCCCCTCCAACCCTGCTAAGGATAGATGGTATAGATAATGGATAGCTGGATGAAAAATAAACCCTCTCCATGTGAAATAGTATAAATTTATTATTTTAAATGCTCTTAATCTAAATGTGAAAATTGTCTGTTTTGCACAAGGCATGCTTCATTAATGAAATGCTTTATTTATGAAATGCATAATACCAAAAAAAAAAATTCTATTTCCAGAATTGATATTTGGTTAATCTTTCTACATCTAGTAATAAATCAAATTTGTTCTAACGCCATTTATACTGCAATCATTCCACAGCTGTATATGGTGGATTTTTTCTTCAAGAAACATAGATCAAAAATTTGTGCCATTTATAAAGGATTTCTGTTGTTATTTGTTCTGTCAAGCAAGATCTCAGCAGAGTTTTGCTAAGTTTAAAAGAAGGAACGTTTTGTGTGTTTTAAAGGTGCTATCTCAGAGCTTTGGTCAACTTGACACACTTAAAATCTGCAATAAGATGACATGTGAATATCGTTTAGCCAAAAAATATAAAAACTATTTTTGGTAATATAAATATATTTTGTGATCGAAAATGGCCTCATGCTGTCATCAAGTGATCATGTTGAACAATTTGACACAGGTCAGAATAGACCATTCACTCCTGTTAGATGTGGTATAAAAACAACAAGCATGTCGACATGTAAGGTAACCTGGCGTAATAGGAAATTGGCCTTGGTTGTGTTTGCAGAAGAGTTCACCCACCTGTTGACGTGACTGGTTAGCTCTGATTTTTTTACTGTGGGGCATAAGCTATGTTTAAGAAACAGGAATTTTGTCCATATATGGCCTTTCCATGATTTTTATTGTCACTTGACATCCTTTCAGTAAAAGCTGTGATTTCAGATATTTATAAGCCCTGCATAAACCCCCCCCCAAAACCTTAAGAAGAAATGAGACTAAACTTTTCATATTTTATATGAGATAGAATGAGACTTTTATGCTATGAGATATTTTTTTCCCTACTATTATAAAATTTAGAAGTTTACATAAATTTCTGTAGTATTAGGTGCTCCCATACCAGGATTCTGCTGGAAGATGAAATCTGCATCTCCATACAGATCTTTAGCAGAAATAAATCATGAAGTCCTCTAAAACATTCTGGTGGACTGATGCGGTGACCTTCGATTTAAGAAAGCAGAGTTTGCCAACACCTGCACCGGATACTGCACCCCAAATCATGACTGACTGTGGATATTTCACACTGGACCTCAAGCAGCTTGGGTTCTGTTCCTCACCGTCTTCCTCCAAACCCTTGGACCTTGATTCCCAAATGAAAGGCACACTTTACTTTCATCGGAAAAGAGGACGTTGGACCACTGGCCAACAGTCCAGTCCTTCTTCTTACCCATCCTACGGAGGGTATCAATGATGATCTTCTGGCCAGTTGTCAAGTCTGCAGTCTTCTCCATATTGAACCTAACTGAGACAATTGAACCAAAGTGAAGCCATATTTTAATTGATTTAATGTGTTCCTAATTTCTTTCTTTTTTTCTGCAAAAACTGAGAAGTAAATGGTAATTTCTTCACAGTATTCTAATTTTTGGGAATTCCTGTCTTTGTGGGTTTTATAAGCTGGAAGCCCAAATTATGTACAAATAAGCAACTGAATACTTGAAATCGTTTAAGTTGTGGGCACTGAATCTTTAATCTAATGATGTGTAACGTTTTGAATGGAATTAGGGAAATAAATAAACTTTTCCATGATATTCAAATTTTTTGGAAGGGTCTGTATATATATATCCATTCCATCCATTTTCCATACCCGTCCATCCTATGTAGGGTTGCGGGGCGGCTGGTGCCTATCTCCAGCAGTCAAGGGGCGAGAGGCAGGGTACACCCTGGACAGGTCGCCAGTCCATATATATATATATATATATATATATATATATATATATATATATATATATATATATATATATATATATATATATATATATATATATTAGTTTTGTTTAATGTCTGTTATTGTCCATCTGATCAGTTTATCTTTTGTTTAATGTCTGTTATTGTCCATCTGATCAGTTTATCTTTTTGAATGCGCAGCCTGTATTACGGTAAAGGGAGAGAGAGAGAGAGAGAGAGAGAGTGAGAGAGGAAAAAAGAGTAGGCGGGCTCAAAAATCCATGTGCGTCGCTTTTGATTGACATGGCGGAGTCTCCCAGTACGACTTGCGCCGCGCCAGCAGACAGGCAGGACCCGACCCTGGGAATAAAAAAACGCGCAGCCCCCTCTGTTTGAGAATTCTTTTATTACCGCGAGGTGAGTCTTTTTAAACTTCTCACAAACTACTATCCCCACAGTTAAGAAAGGGAAAGACTCGAGACGAGTTCAGGTCAGCGATTGCAAGAATAATAATAAGAAGAAGAATAGAAGTTTTGGAAGTGCGTGTCTGTGTGTATGTGTGTATGTGGGTTTGGGGAGCCGAGCGCTGACGCCGGCAGTCTGGGCCACTCGGCCAACGCAGATGAAGGAAAACTGTTCCTTTACTGTGGAAAGGCAGAGAGAGGGGAGTGGTGGGGTGCAAACTGAAACTTTCTGGGACAGATTTTGGTTCCCGATTACTTTGAGATAAGAGGAAGACGAGGAGTGGGGGGTGCGAGCGAATGTGTGCGTTTGGAGCCTGCGCGTTCTCCTGTGGTCTCGATTTTTCAGCTTTCACGAAAGAATGTGTTTTTGTCTCCGAGGACTTCAGATGGAGCGAGTGCGCAACAGCAGAAAACGCTCTCGTTTGACGCGCTTTTCTAACAGATCGCAGCTGTTGCGTTACTTTCTTTGCATTGCGGAACAATCGCGATGTTTTACCTGCGTAAATCGTTGTTGTTGTCGTTGTTTTTGTTAGAAACTATACTGGAACAGAAGATGGTGAGGCAGTCAGATTTGACAAGAGAGGGGGGGAGTTGGTTGCGAAATCATGGAACTGACACTTTATAAGGGGAATGCTGCGTTGGATAACTGGTGAGAAACTGTAATGGGGGGAGAGCGTTGGAGCGACTTTCCGTTGAGTTTCTGTGCGGTTGCAGAATGCAGTAAAAAAAAAAAAAAAAAAAAAAAAAAAGGCTTTGGGGAGGAAAAAAAAAGTCTCAACTCCAGCATATCCTAGCATTCCTTCCAGCCAGCCTGTCTGCCTCCCTCTCTGTCTCCCCCTCTCCCAGAAACGACTACGTGTCTGTTTGTTCAGGGAAGACAAAAACTCCTCTCAGCCTCTCCTATGCAGACGTGGACATCAAACATTGGCCTCCTGCTCAAAACGATCGATTATCTTGGCTTCCACGTACCCCCAGAGAGGACAGCTCACAAGCTTTAAAAGTTACCTCATCACTCCAAAGGTGCTGCTGCTGCTGGTGGTGGTTGTGGTGGATGTCTGACTGATAATTCAATGTGTAGATGTCTTAAATTCTTGTTAGCCTGGCTATTTGCCTCGTAATAACGGGACTGAGAGGTTTCATTGTCAGGCTGTCATCATTATCCTTGGAGGGAGAGAGAGAGAGAGAGGGGGGGGGGGGGGGGGATTATGGAGATGCTCATCCCCTGGATCCAGTGGGCATGTTGGAGAGTCTAGGTTCTTGGAAGCTGAAGCAGTGGTAGTTAAAGCTACTGTCCAGGTTTTTCAATAAGATCAGTCAAACTCTCTTTAGATGTCTCTCATCACCTGTAAGAACAACAAGCCTTGGTTGGTTTTTCCACTATGCATCTGGTGACATCACGTAAAGCATAAGAGAACTGCCATCGTGTACGTCTGTCTCTCTTGTTTGATTTGTTTGCATGTTTTTCGATATTATCCTCCCTCACTGAGCGTGTGGGTCAGTTTGCCTCAATGCTAAATAATGCTTTTGCTCTTTTTCTGTCTTTTTTTGGGTACAAAGTAGTTTTGTCTACCATGGGCCAACCTAGAATATGTTTGAGGGCCCATATATCACTTCTGGTCTGAAAGTGCCTTAGCATTCCCTAAAATAAGCTGAAGAATGTGACTGGAAGGAGGGATGTCTAGGTTTCGCTCCTGGTCTCTTTTGTCCCGACATCCAATTGAGAGTTAGTTGGTTATTAATCGTTTTGTACTTTTGTAGTTTTGGTCATTTTGCACCCAACGTTTTTATGCAAGAAAACAAAATTTATCTACCTCGAGACATTTCTTACGAATACTACGCCACTTCATAACAACCAGGTGGCTTTTTCATACATGTTTAGACAACTAAAGCGAGTATGAAAGTAGAGACAGTAATTTTCTATTATGCTAAAGTTGCCTCGTCACCATTTTGAATCGTTGTAGTATTGGTTGCTTTGTATTCAAATTGTTGTGCCTTCTACTGTGGGATATTTTGTACCCGCCAAGAGGTGTTTGGTAACTACTTTGACAACTAATGGTTTAAAGTAATTTCTACAATATATAATGGTTATTTTATCCCTTCACCAATTCATACCTTTGTTGTTTTGGTTGTTTCGTATGAAATTAGTTCTGTCTGCCATGGGGCCTTTTATATCTACAAGGTGGAGGTTTTGCAACTGTTTTGATCACCGGGATTTAAAATATGTTTTTTTTAAACAGTATCATAATCTATTATGACAAAATGTGGTTATCTGACTTTAATAAAATATTATTTCCAACACAGGGTTATGGGGTACGGATTGGCTGTACCTTGTCTGGTGTCATTGACTAAAATATGCTCAAAGCTGAAATGGCATTACATTCACTTCAATGTGCTTTAAAAAAAAACCTGCATGTTGTTTAGTCCTGCTGTAACAATTCACATTCCAATAGCAAACTGTGATTCTGATGTCTGTTTGAATGTGTTGGTATCTTAAATAACACATTTCACACACACATCCCTACTTTAATCACGAGGGGTGGTTGGGGTGAAGGAGATTCAGAGTAATCCGATCCCAAATATGTGACGTCAGATGACATTCCTTTGGTAAAAGGCTGATGTGGCCATGATGTTTTGTCTCCCCCCTTACTTTTTCCTCTTTTTTCCCCTGTTCTTTGAACAATCTGATATCTGAATTTTTGGGGGGAATGTTGGGGTTGGAAGTTTAGAGATGAATGAGGTTGGCCTCCAGCTGAAAAGGTGTGTTTAGGTTTAGAGTATGAAGGAATGATCTCCCTGTAGAGCATGAATGAGCAATTTATTTTGCTTCCAGAGTTCAGGAAAGCTTTATTTCGGGTTTACTTAAGAGATAATGAAGCCATTCATTTTCCTCACTTGTTCTAAAATGCGGTCTTTTTTTTATTTAATTCTGAGTCTGACTCGGGTTTCAGCTGGTAAGAAAGGATTACACTTGGGAGCCATTTTTTGTTTTTTAGATTCCTCATCAAAGTCTGCAGCTTCCATTTGAAAAAAACAACAACAACGAATCAGTATCACTGAGCTCTTCAGAAATTTGAATCCAAATTTCTGTTTTTATCAATGATTCTTTTTCTAATTAACACATGTTCAGTAAGGATTTGATTCCTTATTCTTCAGACTGTTGGATTTCAGCATTTAGAAAGTGCAAAGCACATACTTGGATTAAAGCAAGTTAGGAAAGTTCTGTTGTGTTGATCTGGCATTTTAAGTATTTTCGGTATAAAAAGGGACAAATGAAAGCATATTTCACTGATTGAGGACCACATCTTTAATGAGTGCTATTTCTTTTTATTCCTTTGCTTCCAATGTTTATTGAATGATGACTAGAATCTGGACTTTTATTTTTATATAAGTAGATAGGCATGGGCCAGTCTAAAGTTCCTACGATATGATAACCTTGAGTAAAAATCCGACTGTCATTGTATTTACAGAGAATTTTAAAACGTAAAACAAAAAACACAATGTCATTGCATTTATTCAAAACAATAAAGCAAACAATGTTTATATACATGCGATGTCGGACTCAAAAGGGTGCTCTTCTAAAGAGGTATGACCAGCAGATTTTAAAGCTTTCATAAGCCCATGATTTTTTTCCCCCACCTACTTTTCTGATCATAACATTTCCTTCTCCCCTTCGTGTGGGCTTTCAATCCTCACACTGAAGTGACTCAAAAAAAAAAGCAAAAACAGTGTGACGTTCTGGCTGGACAGAGAATCAGAGATATCAGGCTTTGTGGCTTTTACATGAATCGGCAAGAAGGTTGAATAAGTCGTTACATAAGTTACATAAGAGTTCTGCAACTTTTTCAACTTTTCATGCAGGTATGATTCACACACTGTGTGCTGATGCATTTGTGTGCCTTTGGGGTGTTATTACTGCTAAAACATTTAATCCAGTTTAAATGCCCCCCCCCTTTCAGTTACGTGTTTGATTTAGAAGATAGTTCATGAGCTCCAAGTAATGAAAAAAGTTTACTTTTTATTTTGTTCTTTAAATTGAAATTTTTCCGGGAAAAAGGTCAGATTTTTTTTCTTCACACTTAGGGAATTAATTATTCTAAACCTTTATTGCTCCTTGTTTCATTAAGACTTGTGACTCTAACCTCAGGGACAGTTTGTGTCTCTCTGCTCCTCCTGCACCAGCTTGTGGTTTCCTTCTGGCTCAATAAAATCTCTTGTACACCTGGTCAAAATGAGGTCAGGGAAGGGGCAGGATGATACTTGTCATTGTATGCACACGCTTGTTTCTCTGAATGGTAACCTAGAACATGTTATCCACAGGGTAATGTTACGGAGCAGTGCTTGTATATCAGGGACAGAGGCTGGAGGTGCGATCGAGTTACCCATTGAATACAATGCTACCCTATAAAATGTGTGATGGCATGTGAAAGAGATGAGGAAGTGCAGTCAAAAAAAAAAGTCAAAACTAAAGATCCCGATAAAAATCATTGCTTTTCGGATCCTGTTGCACTGGTTTTTTTGAAGATTTAGAGCTATTCATGATGTGGCAATGTTCTTAGCATTTTGCAGAAAAAAACTAAAGATGCAATAATCAGAAGTTTGTTGACGATTTCTGTTTAAAAATAAAAATAAATCTCTGATTCAGATTTCTTTTTACGTCGGTTCACGTCAAAACAGACTTTTGATATTTTTACAAAGCACAAAACCACTACAGAGTAACCCTTTTAAGTGTCTTTAGTGTCATATAATATGATAAATAGTGCTATGACTGTAGGTAGCATTAGTATCTGTAAACAACAGTCTCTGTGTCTTCGCTATTAGTTAAGCCTAAACTTAACGCTGAGATTTTTAAATGCTGTCAACATTTCCTTTTCTAGCATATTCCTTGATAGATTGAATTTCTAAAACAGATCACCTGTGTTCTATTGTTAGCCTTCCTATTATCAGCTCAAGTCTATCTCTCTCTTATGGAGTCCTTAACGAATGACAGAATGTCTCCCTGGTGCATGTGGTTTCTGTTTAAAATGCTACTTGCACATTTTGTGTTTTTGCTTCTGTGTGCTCTGACTTAATTTTAAAGCACCTCACTGATACTGAAAATAGCTAACTTTGAATCTTCTTGCTTCAGTAACCCCACATGGTTGGATATTGTGGTTACTGGAATCTGTTAGTGCTTAGTTATGATGTATTCACTGATTGGGAAAATAATAATGTTTTTAATAATAATGTTTTTTTGCAATCTGTTAAAATACGTATATTTTGGTATCTTTTTGTTGAAATCCATTTACTAAGATGTATGAGCAGGGGCGTAACCATCCTATCAGAAGTGAGGACGACAAATTTCTCAGAGGTTTACTGAGTAAATTATCATCCTTTTGCATTCAATCGCGCCTTTCCTCAGTGACTAAAGAACCATTTAATCGCTGTTGCACAGTGAGTGCATCGGCTTATTTATCAGTAATATTAATAGTGGTTCAAAGACAGTTATTAATGATCATTATTGCAATTAATAAAATTAAAGGTTACAAGTACCACCAGTCTCAATTGACCATTGGAGTGAATCTGGAAAAATGTAACAACTACAGGTTAAAGAATCAGTTTTCAAGTTTGCGCACTGGCTTGTGTGAATCAGATGTTGAACATGCTGCTCTGCTCAGCAGCACGTCTGTGATTCACTGCTGCCAGCGTTATAAAGCTGGGTATCAATTCAAATTCAAGAATCAAATCCGATTCTCAAGCGTTAGAATCGATTATCACAATCCAATCCAATCTGTTCCAATTCAATATTTATATGAGTCAGCATTTTTTTGAAATGTTACCTTAATTACATGACTGCAATTCAATGACGCAACACTATGCGGGGTTACAGTTCCCCAGAGAAAACTCTATTAACCCTTTCAGACCCAAGTCTTAAAATGGCCCTCTGGACAATTCCCTCATATTTTAGCTGTAAAAAGGGTAAACAACGTTAAACGATTACATCGACTTTTGGATGTATGAATAGATTGTTTTAGGAATTTTTATAAGAATCGATTCAGATCAGAAAATCGTTTTTTTTTTTTTTTTTTCAACACAGCTCTACCGCGTTGTGGGTGTGTATGCTTAAGGTGTGTTTAAAGGCGGCTCGGACAAATACGTTACCGCACATTAACGGATTGAACGGCTGTACAGGGGGCACCAAGACGGAAAGTGCGGGAGACACGTCCCACCTCGCGTCTGTTTGGCACATGTGTATGAGTCATCTTCTAGAGCAGTCCAGCACTGCCAGTCATGGTGTCCCAACTTTTGCTGCACATTGCTGTCCAGCTGATTAAAAAAAGGCCAACATGTTTTTTTTTATATTTACAGAAAAGAGCCATTTGTCTGTTTGGAAATATTTCCAACTGCAGACAACCACAGCAGATCAATCACGCTTTCCTCCGATATTACGCAATTATGGTTGTTTAAAAACAGCAGTCCCTAAATTATAGAACATCCTCCCAGAAACTGGTGCTCATGTTTGCCACTTGCCATCTTACCCTTCTGTAAGTCTGGAGGGTTAATGTACGGTGCTATTAGTTGTCCCACCTGTTTCACAAATGCAACAGTTGTGGGGGTTTTTTTTCCTGAAAAGATTACCTCCCTCACTGTTACTGTAGCCGTGGCGCTACATGTGTGTGAAGATAGCGGTCATGTTGGAGGTGATCGAGCCTTCCTCTCCTGTGAGGCCAAAGGATCAACACCTGGAGAGCCATCAAAGAGAGCTTTGGTTGCTCCTCTTCCTCTTTATCTCTTTGCTGTGTCTTCCTTTTGATCTTTTGTAAAAGCACATGTTATGTTAGCTTTAAACCGGCTGCCTCCATCTTGATATATGATGCGTTCACATACTTGCTCTTTCAGCCGTCACTGTGACTTATTGTGCAACTTTACATGCACAGAGTAGATCATGCATAACTTTCCAGTTGACAGAATCTACAAGTTAGCACTAAAAGAGAGCTGGGGAGTAATGCCATGGCATGTTTGAGGCAGATGAAGGAGGGAGTTTTCATTTGCTGTGTATTTACTCTCCTGTTTTAATTCATTTAAACTGAAAGTACTCATGTGGTTAAGCTATGGGCAATGCCGGACCACGTAAACTATCGCATGTGTGAAGCAGAAGCATACATGGAAACTTTGCTCTGAATCAAAGACAGCAGCTGCTTATCTGCTGCGGGCTGCTTTCACTTTCTATTTCCCAGCTTTTTTCCTGTGTCTGCTTGGTCTCACTTCTGTATTCTCTCTCTCTCTCTCTCTCTCTCTCTCTCTCTCTCTCTCTCTCTCTCTCTCTCTCTCTCTCTCTCTGTGTGTGTGTGTGTCTCTCGCTTCTTCCCTCTGTCCCTTAGCTCCTTTTCTCTGCTCTATGAACGGTGGCTTTTTGTTGAAGTATCCCAGCATCCCATGTTTGCTTGGCATAGAGCTGTAATGTTTGCCTTCCTCCTCTTTCTTTCTGCCTTCCATGCCATCCTCCCTCCCTTCTCTTGCTCTCCAAACGCCCTCCCCCTTTTTTTTGTTTCACTTGATAATTTCCTACATTGTTGACAGTTTATTCTAAAGAAGATAAAAGAGACCTTTTAGCTTCTCTTCTACTCCATCTTTCTCATTTCTCAATTTTCATTTTTACATGATACACGATAGTTTTAAAAAGTTTCTGTTTTTCTTTCTTTTTTGTTTTCCAAATGAAGATTAACCTGTATGGTAAAAGGAAGGAGGCAGGGCTAAGTGAATACTTAAACCTACCTCACGTTCAAACAAATACCTATGTAAATATGCATTATGGAATATCACTGAATGTGAATATGAATGTGTTTGAAAGAAATCAATAAAAAAAAACTTCAAAATCTTCTCTCATACTTTAACATTTTCTATATTTATTACCGATTATTCTGCAGCTGTATGGAGCAGAGAGTAAAGCAAAACCCCATCCCCAGCTGTTGCTGCACACTGTCAGCTGCCTGTAGGAAGGCGACATTATTTTCATTGCTAACAAGAAAGTCACAAAAATAATGAACAGTAATGATGTGGAAAATTAAAGAAGCATAACCCCTTATTCTCATTAAGTTAACACAGTTTTAAAGCTACAGCTAGGAAGCTAGAAGCTGCATGGTACATGGTGAGCACCTAACTACAGAGAGGCTACATGAGCAAATAAGGTTGTTCTGCTCCCACTAGGGCTCCATAATAAGCAGAATGACAAAAAGAGCAATTTCTTTTGCACAGTGAGTACTTGAAGAGCCAACACTACACTAAATTTAGCATGCGGTTATTCTGCTTAAGTCTATGCAGCAAAAATCAAAATAAGTATTTTATTTTTGGTTAGTCTATGAGCCAATAATCTAAATGACAAAATTTCCTCCAAATATCATACAACAATAAATAATGTGATCAGAGACAAACGTTATAAATGATAAAAGAATATATGTCAACTAAAAATGTTGATGTTGATGAATAAAGTGTACCAATTGCTATAGCCCTAAACTATTAAACATAAGATGAGTTTAACTGTAATGATTAATGTTAAATTATTTTAGCAATCTGTTCAGTTTCAAATGTAAGGGTTTGGATCATGTTATACATTTTTGTTTAATTAAATTTTATTTTCTGCTCCAAAAATGTTTTACTGGCTGATGCGTTGCATGGTTGTAACTATTTATAATACTAGGGATTCCTAATATAATTTATGCAGACCATTCACATTAAATAATCTTCAATTATGTTTTGTAGTATAAACAAGGGACCAACATTTTAACTTAATTAAACCAATACTATCTGGACTTCCACTGCATCCAAAAAGTAAAATAAATAAATAAGTAAAATCTTAGATTCAATTTTGTTCAATGTGAGATCTTACAAAGTCTTTAATGTTTTCCAATTATTTAATTACATTCTCAATTTGTGTGTTCATTTATTACATTTTACTTCACCTTTGTTTGTCTGAAAGCATTCGGTTGTTAAAAGCGTTTTAGTTCTGGCTGTAGAATTCAAAGACTTAGATTTTGCTGCACTGCAATAAAAGTACAAGAGCCATATTGCAGGCTAGCAAAAAGCCTGGCCCTTTATTACAAGGCATTCAGCTTTTGCTGCAAAACAATTGAGCTCCTGCAACTGTCTGGCCAGTGTCCTGCAAACTTTAGATGCATGCTTGGTCCAGAGCACAGGAATCAAATAGTCAAATTACCTACTTAGAATGCTATCATTTTCTGCAGAGTCCTGCTTTGGACCTGAATATTTGATTTCGGTGAGTTAAAGCACTTGCATGTTTAAATGTTGCAGAACACCAGCATCTAAGAACATGTTTTTTAAACCCCTGGCTTAGGGTTTTAATATCAAAAGGTCCTTGTGGACTTATCCTTCAGCTTCACCATGACAAAGTGTATATTTAGCAAAGTTTTGTCTGAACACAGGGATTTTAATAGCTAGCTGAAACCGTTCTCTATCACCATAATGTAGTTTATACATACTATATTAAAGGCATTCAAGTCAGGGAACCTAGTTGTAAAAGCAATGGACTAGCATTCCAAGACGATACAAAGTTATGTTTAATATAAGATAAGGTAAGTGAATTAACAAAAATGTCTGTAATTTGTGTACGTCTTAAAATTAAATCATCATGGTCCCTAAGTTTATACTGGTGAAACTTGCAGAAGCTTCCCAAATATGAGAATTGCTTGCTTTCTTGTCACACGTATAGCTGATTGTGAAACTTAATGCAAATTGAAGTAGACAATAGCAAGATTTTGAAGATGCCCCCTTAATCTGTGTTATTTACAGAATTATTAAGGTTAGTATGAAGAAACTTTCTGGCATAGTTTGTTATTAAAAAAGATGATAGCTACCTACTGTACATGGTCTTTTCTTTCTGAACACAAACTGTACTTGCACTAATGATAATATTTAAAAGACGCGTTTGCATTCTACATCGATAGAGATGATGAAATGCATAACTTCCCCCAAAAAAGATTACTGCAGCAAAGCAGTGATGGAACTCAGAGACAAAAGATCATGGTAAAGCAGAAATAGTGCCGCTAAGTGTCAGCAATATGCTGAATGTTTATGCATGCCAGCTGTAGGGATGTTCCCACACTGTTTCTTGCACTCAGGTCAACCTGGCCTGCCTGTACACTTCCTCCGGGCGCATCGATCTTGTTAATTGTTTGCTGAGAAGCGGCTCACCGCTTAGTGTTTGTGTGTATTTAGGTGGCGGACGAAGTGAGGTCCTCACCTGTACACGCCCAGCACCGCATTAGCACACATGCACAGACCATAAAGATGCATCGAGTTGACTTTACGTGCCTGTATTAGCATGCCGGGCGTGCTGGTATTGCTAGCTGGCAGGCCCATGGAAAGTTCCAACTGTCGTTAATGACTGTTTTCATGCCCAACGGCGAATATTTGGAGAGTGTGACTTGAGTGTTGTGCATGTGTGTGTTTGTGTATGTATGGCATATTTTTTATCCTTAGATGACTGAAATATGATTTGGAAGAACAAGCACCATGAGAACAGTTTTGAGCATGCATAAGCTACGCTGTGTACAGGCAGGACCAGATTTAAGGGCTGCTAAGAGAGGAAGTAGTTGCTCTTTTCTTTCTTTATTGCTTTTCCTTGTTAAACACCCTTCCCTCCTCCTTCTCCTCCTCCTTTCTTTGACTCTTTTCTTGGCCTGCAGACACCGTTCAACCCCTCCTTCCCCTCTTGTCGGAGTATATTCCCCCACCCGTCTGTGCTCCACATACCTGTCATTGCTGCCGTCTTTTATTTTGCCTCTCACCTCCCAGCTCCACAAGAAATACTTATGAAAATGTGGATAAGCATGAACTTAATATTATTTAAATTCAGATAGTAGGCAAGTTTATTGGTTAGTTAAAATGATCACATTATTTATTTTAACCCCCACCCCAATTGGTTTTAAATCTTAAAATATGTCTTTTAGCAAGAGATATTGATTTCTGATCTCTAGCTTTCAAATAGATTTGACTTTAGAGAGGAGTTGTTGTAAAACAGGATTTTATCATAACATTATTACAGAGTTGACCATTTCAACCGTCTTTAGCATCTTTTATTAGCCTTAGCATAGTTACTGCAGGTAGCTTTACCAAAACATGTACATTGCCTAGAAAATATTAATCCTTTCAATAAATCTGACATTTCAAAGTGCCTGGAAAGTTTTCCAAATCCAGCTTGTTCCATTACAGAGAAGTCAAAAATGTAAAACTCAGTATATTTGCTGTATTCCATTCCTCCTTTATGTTATCTGATGAAAGTCTTGCTCTCTCTTGCTGTCTTGCAGGATTAATGAACTGCAGACGTATATGTATGTTTCCTCTGAGTCTTTTTTACTCAATTACAGCATCCGCACTGAATAGTGTTGCTGTCAGGGTGGCCTGGCAGTGCTTGGGCATGGTGGCTATTAGTGACTGGAAAAAGATCTGACTTCTGAGTTTCTGACCAGCCCCTCACTCGTCAGAGCTGATCTAGCTTAAAATTGGCTGATTCCAGTCACCATCTTTACTTTCTTCTCTGCATGAATTAAATGTCAGAGACCTGAAAGGTTGATTCAAATTAAGTAACATGTTTTAAAGGTTTGCCCAAGTTTGGTTTGGACACAAAGTCACTCACCTCTTTTTCTTCACTACTCCCCTCCCAACCCTCGGGCTGGACCCCCCACAAATCACTAAAATATCCCAAATTTACTTCCACACACACACAGGCAGGCAAAAACACACAAAATCCCATCGACACCCATGAACCAGTGTGTGATCCTGAGGCTGATTGAGGAGGAGGAATGCGACCTCCTGACCCCAGGCTGTGGGGATGGGTGTTATAAAAGTGTTTGTGTGTGTGTGTATGTGTGCGTGTGTGTGTGTTTGATGCTTAGAACCAAGTGATTGTATGTACACTTTCCATTGGTTCTCTATTCCCAGAAGTGTCTTCTCTAATTTTTCAGCCCAACTCACTTCCAGTGGATTTAACACTGATGCTTGACCCTTTCTTTCTCCCTGTCCATTGCACACTTTCACACATTAAACATGAGTTTCAATTAGTCATGCACTTCAAACATAAAAAAATGATCCTTTCATAATGAAGTAAAATAAATAAAAAAGGGTCTTTTTTACACTTAAAAGATGATATCCTCTTGTTGCCCCGTCTGTGAGAGCAAACGCCGGTTTCTCACATGTATATGACTAGGTAGTTTTTTCTCTTCCCACGCACACACAGTACCCTTGAGTGAGCTTTTACATGGCCCATAAAACTGCTGATCTGACATTCTCTTGGGGGTGTGGGGCTTCTTTTGTGTGACTTTATGCTAATCCATCACAAAATGGTAGTCTAGGCATTTGCGTGTGTCAGTGCAGTGAAGAAGAGAGAGGGGGGGGGATTCACTTCTTGACTCGGCATAACTGTCTTAATTAAGACCCATGGCATCCAGCCCCAATGGAGCTCAGCATTAGCGGCGGAGGCATGCTGTGTGCTGGCTCAGACGGCAGCAGGTCCACTGGCAGTGAATGTGGCCTTTTTGTCTGGACTCTGTAGTTGTCCTCTCTCTCTCTCTTCTTTATAAGCCGCTTGTAATCTAGAGCTGATTACAATGATTGTAGGTCACTGAACTGAAGCGCGAGGTAATATGGGGGCCTTCGAGTCACAGAGGGTTTAACATAAACCTCTGGATGTTTGTATTGCAGCCCTGGTTGAGAATCCTTTTAGCAGTATGGTGGCGCTAAAAAATGAGTATTTTTTAACTTGCAACTCCTGTAGCTTAAATTTCATATTTAACCAAAATAAAGGTAACAGTTGAGGTAGCAGTTTGAGAAAACCATCCATCCATCCATCCATTTTCTTCCGCTTATCCGGGGTCGGGTCGCGGGGGCAGCAGCCTAAGCAAAGAGACCCAGACTTCCCTCTCCCCAGCCACTTGTTCCAGCTCCTCGGGAGGAACCCCAAGGCGCTCCCAGGCCAGCCGAGAAACATAGTCCCTCCAGCGTGTCCTGGGCCTTCCCCTGGGCCTCCTCCCGGTGGGACGTGCCTGAAACCCCTCACCAGGGAGGCGTCCAGGAGGCATCCTGACCAGATGCCCGAGCCACCTCAACTGACTCCTCTCGATGTGGAGAAGCAGCGGCTCTACTCTGAGCCCCCTCCGGATGACTGAGCTTCTCACCCTATCTCTAAGGGAGAGCCCAGACACTCTGCGGAGGAAACTCATTTCAGCCGCTTGTATCCGTGATCTCGTTCTTTCGGTCACCACCCAGAGTTCGTGACCATAGATGAGGGTAGGAACGTAGATCGACCGGCAATTCGAGAGCTTCGCCTTTTGGCTCAGCTCTCTCTTCACCACGACAGACCGGTAGAGCGCCCGCATAACTGCAGATGCCCCACCAATCCGTCTATCGATCTCCCACTCCATTTTTTCCTCATTCGTGAACAAGACCCCCAGATACTTAAACTCTTCCACTTGGGGAAGGACCCCATCCCTGACCCGGAGGAGGCACCCCACCCTTTTCCGGCTCAAGACCATGGCCTCGGATTTGGAGGTGCTGATTCTCATCCCAGCCGCTTCACACTCGGCTGCGAACAGCTCCAGCGAAAGCTGTAGATCACGCTCCGATGAAGCCAACAGGACCACATCATCTGCAAAAAGCAGAGACCCGATCCTGAGGCCACCAAAATGGATCCCCGCAACGCCTTGGCTGCGCCTAGAAATCCTGTCCATAAAAGTTAGGAACAGGATCGGTGACAAAGGGCAACCTTGGCGGAGTCCAACTCTCACCGGAAACAAGCCCGACTTACTGCCGGCAATGCAAACCAAACTCTGGCACCGGTCGTACAGGGACCTAACAGCCCGTATCAAGGGGCCCGGTACCCCATACTCCCGGAGCACCCCCCACAGGGCCCCCCGAGGGACACGGTCGAACGCCTTCTCCAAGTCCACAAAACACATGTAGACCGGTTGGGCGAACTCCCACGCACCCTCCAGGACCCTGCTGAGGGTGTAGAGCTGGTCCAGTGTTCCACGGCCAGGACGAAAACCGCATTGTTCCTCCTGGATCCGAGGTTCGACTATCCGTCGGACCCTCCTCTCCAGAACCCCTGAATAGACCTTACCAGGGAGGCTCAGAAGTGTGATCCCCCTGTAGTTGGAACACACCCTGTGGTCCCCCTTTTTAAACAGGGGGACCACCACCCCGGTCTGCCAATCCAAGGGAACTGCCCCCGATGTCCACGCAATATTGCAGAGCCGCGTTAACCAACACAGCCCCACAACATCCAGAGCCTTGAGGAACTCCGGTCGAATCTCATCCACCCCCGGAGCCTTGCCACCGAGGAGCTTTTTAACGACCTCGGTGACCTCGACACCAGAGATTGGAGAGCCCGACCCCAAGTCCCCAAACCCTGCTTCCAGATTGGAAGGCGTGCCGGTGGGATTGAGGAGGTCTTCGAAGTATTCCATCCACCGACCCAAAACGTCCCGCGTCGAGGTCAGCAGCACACCATCCCCACTGTAAACAGTGTTGGTGGGTGAGAAAACCAATTCAGAATATTATATTAAAATTAGACGCGTACCAATCAAAAAATGATGGGCTGTTTCCAGTCTCTTTAGTAAAGCTTTGACCTGTCAACAGAGTTTATCCAATTTTGATTTCTCTTCAGGAAAGTACAGTCATATTCAATAAATTAGAATATGTGTTCCAATGTGGCTCGTTTGTTAGAATAAAAGTACTTAAAAAAAAAAGCAACATTAAAGCAGGTGTTAAGCATCCTTTCAATAAGCCCACATTTCTAATTTAAAACTGTTTTTAATTGGTCTGATGCAACATCCTAATCTTAAATGCTGTGTTTTCATTAGCTATACATGGAAAATTGTAATTTTTAACAAAAAGAAAGGCTTGAAAACATCAGTTTCTGTTTAATTATTCAATATAATTGGTTTTACTTGGTGGATTGAGATACTGAAATAAATCAAGTTTTTAATGGTATTCAAATTTATTGACGATGTCTGTAAAATGCAAGATTAAAAAGCAGCGATTTTCCTAGGAAGTTTATTAGTTATATTAGAAGCTGACATATTATTACACTATCTGTATAAATAGGTTTTTATTATTATTTCAAAACAATGCCAAAGAGATTGCAGAAGTGACAATTTAAACAATTTGAGCAATTAACAGGGCAAGTATTAATGGAAGGAAAGTCTGTATGTGTACTCCTTTAAGAGTGCCTATCCTTACCTTAACTCCGAGATGTATGTTAAATTACAATATGTTCCACTACAAACAGAGGTTTAAAGATAGAAAAAATAAAGACTTTTCAAAACTTGGGGAAATCATGGCTTTATCAAGAGCTATTCTACTTTTTAGCTGCTTTTGCCATCTTCTTTTTGGATGTGCACCAATGATAGTTTTGTGGTCGGTTTCCAGTGTATGGTTTTTGTAAACCTTTGACTTGGTAATGATAATTTTTGCTTATTCCCATTTTACTTTAAGAAGTATAAATAAAAGCATTCAAAGTTCTCAGTTTAAACTTCAGTATCCTATATAAGTCAGTTAGAACAACTTGCATAATTAAATGAGCAGACTTTATGTGTACTTCTTGAAGAAGGTAAATCCTTATTTTAGTTATGAGATTTCCTGAAGAATGCCAACATTTCCAAATCCAGCATGTTCAATTACAGCTGAAAAGAATATCAACTTTGCCTTCCTGTTATCTGCTGAAAAGTCTCGTTCTCTCACAGTCTAATTAAACCAAAGACAGACTATTTGTAGCAAATACTTTCCTCTCAAATAGCTTTCTACATTTGTGTTTCTTTTGACAATATGTTAGACACCTCACTGATACTGAAAAGAGCTAACTGTAAGTCTTCACTCAATAACATAAACCCCACCGAATAGGGTTGCTGTCAACCAGGTTGCACTAGTTTCTGACCAGCCAATCACAGGTCAGTATCACTCAAGGTGAAATTGTTGGATTTTGATAAAGTGCTCATTTTTTGCTGCATGTCCAACTAATATAAAAGATGTCAGAGGGAAGACAGACGAATACAAGAAAACACTCAGAATCTGCTTCTACGCTTACGGAAAGAGAGAAAAAGGAACAGAGAACCGAGGAAAAAACAGTGACAAACAACATTTGTTTATACAACAACAATACCACAACAGCTTTGCTTCTAAATTTCAGGGACATTGGACAATGCTTGCTAATTTGTCTTCTAGTGTTAATAAGTTATTGTTTATTCAATCAATGATTGACATTTAAAATTTTATTCCAAATCATCTATATTTGTTACTCTGTGCCTTAAAATTCCCTCCTGATTTATAGCTATATACAATTCCCTATAATTTCTCTGTAATAGACTCACACATATGCCCATGAGTCTGGTCGGCTGTGTGCATGTGCACGCGCCTGTCTGCGTGTCACTGTGCCCAGTGAAGAGGAAGTGGCTGTGTTTGTTTAAACTAAGCACGCTCAGCCATGTGGGACAATTTAGCGGGAATGAGAGCCTTGCACTCTTCTCTCCCCTTAACCTTATTCTGTGCTGCATTTCTCTCCCCCAACACCCAAACCACCCCACCCCACCCCACCAAGGCTCAAATCCTTCTGAATGAGCGGCTGTCTTTGAAGGCTAAAGGGTTGTTTGGGAAGTAGGGCTAATAGTGTATGCAGAGTGGGGGGAGAACGGTGGGAAGGAGGAGGGCTTAGACAGGTTAAAGCTGGAGTTGGGCTGCAGCTGGGGTAAAGGATGAGGGTAGATGCAACCCGAGCATGTGTGCATAAAAAGTGTAAGTAAGTTTCAATGGTCACAGTTTATCTTTTTTTGTGTGAAAAAAACATGCAACCACCAAACATGCACAACATACAAGTTGCCTCCATGAAAGGCTTCAGTTCTACAGCCAAAGCCTCTTAGTGTAGTAATGCTTTACACAGTAATAAATGTGTCAGACACATTATGTAAGCTCATACTAGAATAATGTTTTTATGTCTGGGATTCAAATGCATTGGTAACCACAGTGGATCAGCTCATTTCAATGCATATGTGTGTAAGAAAGAGAGACAGAGAAAGAGACAATGTTTGAATTTGAGAAGAGTTCAGTCCACCATCATATTGCCATGGTGACTAGAGGTGGATATGATTTTGAAAGAACTTGCGTTTCTGAAAATGACACATCAGGTAAACAAAAGACTGCAAAGCTGAGCTTCACACCAAAAACGGGAATTAGTGCAGCGTTTTGCAAATCATTTATCTGCAAAGTCGAGAGATAGAGTGAACAGACTGGAAGCTTTTATCGTTGTTTGTTTCAAGCTATCACAAGGAAATGCCAAACAAAATTTCATGAAGTATGAGGTAGCAATCAGTAGTAATTGGTATACATTTTATTTATTTGCAATCTTCAATATTGCACCACCTTTTTCCAATGTTTTATCTGCGTTGGATATAAAATTTCTAGCATTCTGAAACATTTCTCAATAAAGGTATACCCTGTTGAAGGACAAATCAGGTCGGCATAATTTTTTGTCAGTAGCTCCTGATTCTGTCTGTTTTATGTTAGTCATATGTCTACTTTGAATATATGATGAAGACACACATGCTGCAGGCTGACACACTGATCAGGCTTTTCCTGGCTGATACGGATTTCTAGTTTTCTTCAGGTCTGACCTGCCGAGTCAAATTTTGATTTGAGTTTTTTAAACTAGAACTATATTTTTTAAACTATCACCAAAACCTGTTAAGGGAAAATTGGCCAGTTCTGATGTCCGGATGATTGATTGGTGCATCTCTGATGTGAACTACTTCTGCTGCTACTTTTTTTTCTTGTTTAAAGTGTGTACAGAAAAGCACACATATAAGCACGGTGGTTTTTAGCATGTTGTCCAAAAATCTGCTGGGCTTAATGGTATTTGGTTAAAAAATGGTCCTGAGGCTAAAGCTGTAAAAAAATCAACAACATTTTGATCTGGAAAGTTGATGGCATATAAGTCAGACAATTCCTTGTAACTGGAGGATATAAATATTATTACATAGGCCTGGACTGTCTGGCTGTGCCTCCAGTTTTACATAAGCCCACCTTAGCTTTTAGTCTCCAGTCTTGTGAAACTATCAGTCCTACCAGTGCCCAGACTGAGCCTGAAAGATCCAAGGTGTTAGGAAGGAGTTTCCTGTCAGCTCTTCTCAGGATCCATGCTCTGGCCTCAGTAGAGAACACTTTTAGCCGGAGCTGGGCTGGACAAAGACGGAGAGTGGGGTCTAAGTTAGGAAAAGAGGCTAGAGGGAGGAGCAGATGAGGACAAAAAGAGAAGAAAAATCTGGAAATGCTGGCATGAAGAAGAGTGACTCATGTTCATGAGCTTGTGGGAAAATAGCCACTTCCTCTCTAAAAAAATGAAAAAACACATAACCCAACAAAATGTGTGTTCTCGGTAATGGTAACAAAATACTAGAACTTCAAACTCGAAACTGGTACCAAAGCAAGTAACTTGTTGGTACCATTCCACTCTTGAATCTGTAGATAAAAAATTGATCAATTTTCTAATTCAAAACTTTCATGCACACACGCACACAGTCTTACTCTCTCCTGGTGTGTGGTAATATGTAAATACAATAAAAACACTCTTGAACTCCAAGTTACTTTTTTCTCGATACAACAGAGATATTGACAGGAAGTGTTGTCATAGATGTTTGTTTCTCAAATTTTCTATATGAAGTACCACACCATCAAACACTAAGATTTGACAAGCACCACCACCCAGTCAGACATTTAAAGATAAAGCACAAAAATATAGAATTTTATTTAGTCTCTGGACCACTTTTTAGCCAAAATACTATTAAGACCTGCAGATCTTTGAGCTACGTGCAAAAAACTTTCACGTTATTAGGAGTGTTTTTTTGTGCACACTTTAGACAGAAGAATAAAAACAGTGGCAGAAGACATACAGTAGTTTGCATTAGGAATGCACCAATCAGCTGTCCAGAGACTGGAACCCGTTAATTTTCCCATAACTGCTTTTTAAACATAGTGATAGCTGCGGGAACCAAAATCTTTACTCGAATTTTGTCTGTTTGTACCTTATGAAGTATTATAGTCTAATTGCTCTGCATGTTTTACTTACTTAAATTTCATCAGTGTTTTACTATTTAGTCTTATCATATGTATCCACCGTTTATTTTTATATTTTAACCTGTTATTTTAGTCTTCCTTCGTGTGTTTCCTTTGTGGGAGCCCTCTGCCTTAGGAGCGGTGGTTGGCTGTGGCTGCCTGAGTGCTCTCCAGGTAGCGCTTTGGTGGAGGTGGGGGTCTCAGCCTTGCCTCCTCTGGGCGTCCTGTGTCGGTGCCTTGGCTGCTGCTGTTGATGTTCTGCTGCCGGTGCAGATGGCTCCTTTAATGGTGTTTCCTTTCCTTACCTGGCTTATCTGTATTCGGTACAATGTCCTTTTTAATGTTGCTCTTGAGTGTGTGTACACATGAGGGTTGGGTTAGGAGGAGGGTGTATAAATGTGATCATGCTTTTAAAATGTGGGGGGATGGATAGGAATGTGGTTTATGAAGCGTCATTTTTAATCTGTAAAGCACTTTGAGTTGCAATCTTTGAATGAAAAGGGCTTTATAAATAAAGTTTGATTGATTGATGAAGTCACACCCCATTCAAAGTACTGCACAGTGGTGCAGTGCATAATATAGACAGGGATTGCAATTGCTATGTATTGCTAATAGGAGTTAGCCTGGTCTCCATAGACAAGCAGGTCATTTTCAGATCCAAATTATAATTTTGGAGGCAATTGAATGCAAGTAGCCACCAGCACTTGATCCCAGTTTATTGTCAACCACTTCAGATCCTGCCAAGAGTTCTAATTCTCTTTGCAAGACCTTTTGAATAGTTTAAAAAAAAATTAAATCAAAGATTAGTGTGCTTAAGCAATTATTATTTTTTTGCTTTTGTTCATATTAGCTTTATAATAGACTTCAGCTTACAATTGTTCATTGGCTTTGCATTTACTTCTTTTATAAGCAGTCAATAACAAAAGTGCTCTGAGTACCAGTAGTATCTAGCTACACCATCACAGGTACCCGTTTTCCTGTTTGTGCAGTGCTACTTTTAGTCTGTGCTTCCTATGGCTTTATTTGAAACACTGTAAACACTTCAAATTAACCAACCTTGAGTCTTCTTTCATTGATAATATTCCCCTAGCCGAGGGGCGTCGCGTGGCGCAGTGGTTTAGGACCAGGTTCAACTCTGGCCCGGCGACATTTGCCAAGTGTCTCTACCCCCACTTCTCTCCCCTTTCTGTAACCTGTCCACTGTCAATAAAGGCCACTGTGGCCACAAAACCTTTAAAAAAAATATTGCTCTAGCCGAAAAGTGTTGTTGTTAGCATTTCCTAGTAGAACCTGTGTATGGTGGTAATGGTAAACAATGGTAATTAAGAAAAATAGTTAATTATGGGACTCTGTTTTGATCTCAAAGAAGAGTATTTTTGTCCTGTCTGCTTTTAAATGGTGGAAACATCAGTTTTTCTGGTTGAGATAAACAGTAACACTAATTCAGTTTGCCTCAGTGTTTACTTTGCAGCTTCTGTTTCCAGTACTAGTCCTAATCAACGACTCATAATGTTTCAAGCTTCATTAGCTTGTCCCTGCTGATTGAAACCCTTTTTCTTTTGCTTCTTGCACTTGAGCATATATGTCTTGCTTTTCTTTCCATTCTTCTCGAGCTACGTCGCTGCTACGTGGCAAGTGCTGGACTGTCAGGGCCTCTACTGTGGGTTTACTGCCTACTGGCCCCCAGCCCGACCACACACATGTGCACACACACACACACCTACACACACACACACACACACACACACACACACACACACCAGCTCATACACACACACACCAGCTCACAGTTGTACAGCTGCAGGAGGGAGGGCCAGCTTTGGCAGATGTGTGCATCTGCTTGAGACAGAGGCGCTGTGCTAATGCAAAGCTAGTGGCAAACTCTCAGTAGAGCCCTTAGTTCAACATAGAGCTTATTGTTAACTGTGTTAATGCATGAAAAAGGAAGAGTGTGTCCTAAACTCTTGGCTTCACTCTTAATTTGCTGGACTCATTCAATTTTCTCTTCCTCCCTGTCTCCCACACACATTACCCACTGTGCAGCATGACCGGCAGGACTAATGTTTACTCTGCACCAATAACACAATTAGGGTTCCACACGTTTCTCCCTCTATACTCTCTCTATCTCCGTTCCTGTTGTCTATCCATCCCCATTTTCTCTCTTTTTTTCGTTCTTTCCTCTGGTCTTATCTGTTTCCTCTCCTCCTTCTTCCTCACATCCTCCTTCACATCCCTTTTCTCCTGAAAACCCTTCCCTCTTTCTCTTTACTGACAGCTGCCAGTTCTATCCTGGATCGACCTGGAAGCTGATGATATTGATTTGATAACACTGAATTACCTTGTCCCCCATCCCCCCTCAAAAAAAAAACATGGCTGTGTGAATTATGGTGTCTGTGTACAAGGGTACTATATTCCTTTTGGACAACAAGCTTCCACTTAGGGGTTGTTTCAGGTGATCAACCACCACAGACCAATGAACCTGCACTCACTTGTGCTGGCTTGAAGGACTCTCCCACAGTTCCTGACCTGAGTGTAAAATAGCAGTTTTCTCTTCATTTTGTTCCCAAGGAAAACCGATCTCCCTCCTACCCCACCCTCTGTCTCTTTCTTCTCCGTTTTCAACCTCTTCCCTCTCAGTCCCTCAATCTCCCTTTTCATTCCTGCTGCCCCTTCTCTATCTGGCCATCTTTCTGTGTTGAGGGTGTTGTCTTGTCAATGGATGTGTGCAAAGTTGTGCAACTGTAGTCTGGCTCTGGTAATAGGCTGCTGCTTCTTGTCTATCAGCTATTACTTATTTCCGCCCACTGCCCTGCCAGCAGCCAATAATTTCCCGTCAGGCTCTTAGGGAGGGGAGGTGTTCTTTTCAGAGGGCAGTGGAACATAATGAAGTCCGGGTCTATCCAGGAAGTGGATTGCAATATAGCAAACCACTTCTAAGTCTAAGCCTGAGCTGCTTTGTAGAGACAAGATTCAACTTTATAGATACTGTGTTTTCTTTTCACTAAATATACAGTAATGACAAAAACACTGTTAAGCAATGAAGTAAGGATTTCAGCGATATGATTTGAGAAAATATAAAACATTTTAAATGTGCACAAAAGCAAAAATGAAGAAAAAGCTAAGTGTGCTTTGTGAGTATTTGAGTTGATGACATCAAAATAGCTTCAAGAAGTGAGCTGATGAGCTGCTAGAAGTAAACTCTATAGTGAACAACAGCTTTTGCCACATTCTGAAGCATTTCAGTTGCATTTAAGTGGGTGGATGTCAATTCACGGCATCACAATTAAGTAGATTCGTAATTTAATTTGTTTCATAACTGAAAAATCCTGGTATAAATTTGATAACATCTACTATGGCCTGCTTCATACAAGCCCATTTGTATCTTCATACTCATTAAGATGGATGTTTTGAACCCACTTAGAAAACAAACTGTTAAAAATAGTCATTAATAGACTATCGGAACACTTCAGGGTAATTTCACCGGACTGTCCTCAATCAGGGTAGTATGTTAGCCCGCCCCTTTCAGCCGTCGTCTCTCCATACAAAATTGGCCCTTTAAGAAATCAGCTAAGATGTCCACATATCCCGACTGCTTCGGCAGTACATGTAAGTATCATCACTGATCAGCTCCAAAAGCACCACAGCAGCAGAGAATAACAAGAGATTGACAATGGAAGAGATGGTGGCTGCGTTTTTGTTTGCTGTTGTTATAAACTACTTCACCAGTAACTCTTCTTACTTTTCAAAGCCCCTTGTTTGGTGACATCTGCTCATTTCCCTCTGAACTACAACCAATCAGCGTGACTTAAGCACAGCTCCCGCAACTCTATCGAGCCATTTTCGAGTACATTCCCCAGACTGGTACTCCATTGGTTCCTGAATGGCCCCGAAAACAGCCCTGTCATCCCTGGTGAAGCGGAGACACACGCACGCCTGTGAAGTTCCAGTAAAATTACCCTAAAGTTCCGATAGTGGAAACACACCTTGTAATGTTCCTTTTGCTCTTCGTTATTTTGTAGTTTTGGTTATGTCGTATTCAAATTTGTGGGTATGAAACTGATGCATAGGATTTGTGAAATTGTGCCATCCCTGGTGATTTCACATCCACCAAGGGCACATTCCTTACACATATTGACAAAAAAAAATCCTACAATCAGCTCAGATTCAAGATAACATGGGATGATATTACTCCAATAAATAATATCTACCAGCAAGAGATCCATATTTGCTTTGATCAGCAGTTATAATCTTGTTTATTTCTTATCAGTCAGTGGCTCTATTTGTAGATCAGAAACAAAGACAATAGAATCAGCGTGAAATATAAAATACATATTTGAAAAAAAAAAAAACAACTAGAGAAATATACTGACAGGCAATGCTTTCAGTAGACTGCTGCTAAATGGTTTGTTTACAGGTATGAAAGTAGGAAAAAGTAGGAAAGGATAAAATCTTAACCCATAGGTAAAAATTATGAGGTTGTAAAATGGATTAAATTACTCTGAGCTATTTGAGTCATATGTAATGTGAGCAGAGATGATTTGGACAGATTTCACAGAAAAGTCTCTGTACGCTTTAAAGCAGGGGTGCCCAAGTCCAGTTCTCGAGATCTACCATCCCGCAACATTAAGATGCATCCCGTCTCCAACACACATACTGTATATCAAATGAACTACTCGTTACCAGGCTTTCAGAGCTGAATGACTGCTGATGAGGGAAGTCAGCCGTTTGATTCAGGTGTTTATGAGGAGGGATGCATCTAAAAGTTGCGGTATGGTAGATCTCTAGAACTGGACTTGGGCACCCATTATATGCTATATTATGCAGTAACAGCCCAGATAAAGTAATCATCTTTTCGTGTTAAATAAATCAAAGTGGTTGTACCAAGGGAATCGCCATTCTATGATTTGTGTATATTTATGTAAAGTTTTACAGTGTGCCGTACAATTTTCAACCTGGCATTTAAATGGCTCATTTTGGAAAAAGCGGCAGAAACGAGAGAAAGCTCATTTGAAGTCACTGGGTCATCTATTTCTTGCCTATGTTCCTGGAAAACCGTCCTGATGAGAGGATTGGATAGGCTGGTAGATGGATGAATGGGAGAATGACAGGGGAGAAAGGTTTTGCTCAGGGTACTCATTTTGTGTGTGACTGTGTCTGTGTGTGTGCATGCGCGTGCGTGTGTGTGTGTGGGTGTGTGTGTGTGTGCTGGTGTTGAGGTTGAAGGATGGCTTGGGGAGAGAAGTGCTGAGGCTGTCGTTTACCAGGCTGAGTCTGGACTTGCTTGTGGTTCGGCTGGACTCAACGATCTGCAGAATTTCTGGCATGTGGAGGATATGGTGGAAATGGAGGCAAACCCAAGAGAGAGAAAATTGTTAATTTATAGAAAATCTGGAAAACAAAGAACAAATGAATATTTAAGTAGCATAACTGAATAAAGGCTAACAATACATTCAGCTCACAAGATATCATCCTGAGTTCCTGAGAACGTTTTTAAAACAAAGACTTCCCATTTCTTTGTTGTACAAGTACTGAAGAAGTATGACAAAATCAAAAACAGGGTTTTAAAGGATAATTTTGAATAATCCAGGACAGATTTGACTAGTCAGCATACTGAGATTTTTTTGTTTTGATCTAAGGAGGTCCCAATGCCAAAGAAAGTAATAGAAATAGGCTTTTTGTGATTTCATGTGTTGGATTAAGGCTTCACACTGTAAATCTCAGACTGTTTTAAAGTGCAATACAGCCCAGTCTCAATTAAATATGACATAAATAGCCCTTTAATTTATTGTCAACCAGACACTTTGGCAGAAGCTAACTGTAGCGCTATTAGTGGCTAGCAGTTCACCTATCCACCTGGTTAAAAAAGTGGGAAGTGCTTCTTCTATGCTTTAGCCTGACACAAATACAGTGGTATATTAAGGTATATATGATGTTTAAACCATTAAAATGGGCAGTTGTGAGTATTTTTAGAGGGGGTCTCAAGTATTCGTTAATTTTAGCTGTTTGAGGGCAGTTGTGGTCCCTACCCCCTGTGAATACTAAGGGGTCCACTGTATAGCAAAAGCTTTCTTTGAATTGCAAACCTTGGAGATCTTTTGGTAGTTTATGGTAGTAAAAAGCCCCCCATGAGCTAGATAATTCCTTAATTTTTAATTGTTGAGTCAAAATTTCATGTTTTTCTGAATTTAAGCATCTAACCCAGGATGCACCTATCAGAACTTGCTAAATAATTTCCAAACTCAGTTTTTTTTTCTAAAGATTTGATGACCTGACTCTGATTTTGGTCATTTTTGATTCATCTTGCAAATTGGTAATATTAGAACATGTACCAACTAAAATATAATAGGGCGGAATAGAGGCAACATTATGCTGTGTGCATGACAAAGCAGTTCATGAATAACATAATTTTATTAGTATTTTACTTTATTTTATTTTTATTTATCACTCATGATTGTGTGTTTACTAATTTGAAAAAACTTGAATTCTTGAGTTTTCAACTGGTCAGTCAGGGACATTCAAAATAGCTGACTCTGGTCAACTGCCGTGCATCTCTGCATCTATACTTTCCAAAATGATGCAGCAGGTTATTCTGCATTTTATAAAGTGCATGGCAGTTTTGAGCTGCACAGTCTTCTATTAATTCTTGAAAGAACCAAAGACAGCATTTACTTACAGTCTACATATGTATCACCATTTGGGTGAAAATCACTAATTAGAAGTTTTGAAAGAGATGTAATAAAAGTGACATGAAAGCTTCAAGCAGCATCTGGCTTAGAAGGAACCTTAATTCATCCTCAGACTCGGTTTCTCGACGTGCCCCATCTCATCTGTTTGAGTGGAAAACGTGCCATCACGTCTTCAGTTTATGGATTTTTGAAGAAGCGGCTTGTTCTCGCAGGGCTTTGCGAGCGCAAGTGCACTCAAAATGTGTCTGTTGCAGTCCACCCCACCCTGCTTTGAGTTCTTCTTCGTGGATGACATATCATTACGACAATTACAGGGCAGTAGGACCTTAGCCGCTCTCACAAACTGAGGCGTGCACACATGAAGGCGCTCCACCGGCACATGTACAGTACGTACATATGGAAGCCAACCGGAATGAGCTGAAGCTACATTTTGATTTCAAATGCTTGGCTACTCTCCCTAACTTTCGGATTGTCACTACTTACTCCCTATCCTGCCCCCCCCCCCACACACACACACTGTGTCTTCATGTGTGCTGAAAGCTGCTCGCCAATGTGGGAACCAAAAGAAGTTCCATCTTTTCTAAATCACCTCTCTGTCTTCCCCAAGTGTGTGTGTCAGTGTAAGCACAAGCACAGCATTCCTTTTTGCCTTCCTCTCCAACCTTCTTTCTCTCCTCCCTCCCCCTCCCTCCTTTCCTGCATCCCTCTGTTACACTCCACCTCTCTCCGTCCTGGTAAAAAAACGGTATCAAATGTGTATGAGAGTGTGTGTGCGTGTGTGTCAGTGTGTCTGTGTATTAGAAAGAGGGTGAAAGAGTGAGGGAGCAGGTTTCTCTGAGACTGAATACCTTTTGTTAAAGGAGTTGGCATTGAATGGGAGTGGTTTTGGTGGCAGTTTCCCACAATATTTAGAATCTTCGCCCCCATTTCTCCAAAGACACGTACACAGGCACACGTCTGCACATCCATGCAGTTATTAAATGCCAGTACCATTTGAAAGTCTTAGTTGATACGATGATGGTTGCAAGGACTTGGATTAATCCCAGTCATGTTGCGTGCTTGTGTGATTTAGTGTGCATGTTGTGCAGTTCTAAGCACTGACACCTGAGAGCATTCCTCACTGCTCAGAAGACCCAGCAACATGGAAGATGATACTTTTTTACCAGTGCCTCTTTTTTGCTCTTCCTTATCTCTCTTATTCTGTATCACATTTAGATGCACACAGCACCACGAGTGCAGTAAAGTTAGCTCCATATTCATGACAATCTCACCTAACAGCGACAGACAGCAACAAAGCCTTCCAACGAAAGTGCAGTTTCACTTCTTCATCCTGCTTTCTCCTGTTTCTCATTTCTTGTGTGCCCCGTCACTGCTAATATGCATCAGTAGAAATACTCCCACGACATAAAGACGTGGAGAAGTCAGAGAGCGGCGTGCTGTTCTTATTTCATCTAAGTCTGCGACAAAAGAAAGGCTTGATAGAAGTGCTATTGGCCTATGATTTTAAGAAAAATAATCCAATATGTTTGGAATGCTCACATATAACCAGATTTGTTCCACATTATTCTAGTTGTCAGCAGGAATAAGCAATTATTGTGTTGTTTATAGTTGTTAAAACCATAAATCATGATAACAGGGCCACGTTGTTCTCTAATAAAGTAAGCAGTTTGATTGTAAGGGGTTTTCCAATGTCTGGATAATTATGGGAAAAAAATAGAGAATGGAAAATATTTGGATTCCATCCATCCATCCATCCATCCATCCATCCATCCATCAATCCATCCATCCATCCATACATCCATCCATCCATCCATCCATCCATCCATCCACTACCATTTACATTTGTTTGTTGCACTGCTCTCCCATCCACCGACCTATCGCGTGTCCATCCAGCCATTGGTTGTTTTTTTAATTCATAATTTAAAACTTGTCAAAAAATAAGAGAAGTTTGGAAAACTATAAAGGTTTATATGAACCTTGTAAAAAGTAATTACTCATCCTTGGTAATACTGATAAACTCTAATTGGCAAGGTTTGTAAACCCCACTCTGAATGACAGTAAGATTGAATTTGTTACCTGAATATTTGAAGTACTTTTACACTGTTAGTTTTATGTGAACACCAGAAAAAGGCTGCATTTATGTTTCAAAATAAAATTCAATAGAATAAGTGTGTTCTGTTTAGCAGCATACAGTAGTTACACCAGTAGTGAATTACTCTTTGGGTAAATTGTGTTTTTTGACAAGTATTTTTTTTCAAGAGGTTCTTCATGCATTAATAGATAATATATATAGCCAAAAACAGTGTGCTTAGGTTTTAAACAAATATCCTGATATTTTAGGCATATATCTTCCATCCCTATTTTTTTGGCAGAGAAAACACTTTTTTCAAGATGAAACCTAGAAGGCCACACAGAGGTTATAGAAGTTAGGAGTGGTAAATCACTTGTTTCATGGCTCTGCGTTGCTCTTCCGCCTGACCTTAAATTAACAAAACAATATGTAAATTATGTGAGCTCAAGGTTAGATGTTAGGATCATTGTTACCTTGTAGTTTTAAAAGCAAGAAATAAAAATGTGTGGATATTTTAGTACAACAAAAAACATACATAGTCGAAATGATAGTGAGAAACTGATATATGCATAAGTGACCAATACAGTGACATTAAAAGATTTCAAATTTCAATTTAAAAACTGTAGAGTTTGAAATGAAATAATTTCCAGGATCTTAATATCATAAAGTTTGGAAGTTTTTATTGGCCAGAAAATAGAGTCTAACTAGGCAATATTAGCTGGATAATCAGTCAGACTATCGGACTAATTAGCTAATAGTTAGCCTGCAGCTAACTTCTTAACAGACCAGTTGTAGCTTGCCGACTTCATTTTAAAAGAACAACTTTGTTTTTTGTCTTTACATTTACATTTACTTTCAGCCAACTGAGCAGCATTGTGTAGGAACAGGTGGGGGAGGGGCAGCACTACTTTATGCTCCAAGTAGCTGTATTTCTCTGGCATTTCATTAAAAAGACTGTAAGCTATAAGATTGGTAGGAGAGAAACTTTTGTGGTGTTGAAAACTGTAACGTTGGTATACCCTGTAATTGGTAACCAACCCACGCCAAGTTCTGAGCAACAAGTTGCTAACAAAAAGATTAGACTGACTTATTTTTATCTCTCTGTTGAAATAAAACATCCATGGTAATTTCAAGGCTTGTCATTTGGAAGATTGTAGTTGATCATATTCTTCCTGCAGTCTTCTGGGGATAAACCTGTTGTTTTGACACTAAGGATTAGTATAAAAGCAGTTCAAAAAAGTCTAACTGATTTAGTTAATATGCAATATACACTGCTACAGACGATACATAGTTTACCAAGGATACATATTTTATGGTTCTTTCCAAAAGATTCTTGTTTGCACTTTCACAGTGCCCCAGAAGCCTTGTATTGGTTGCCAAAAGTGTGAAAATCGGATTCTAAAACTTTAACAAAATGGTCGAAATCATCCATACTATTGTGCCCATGCCATTAGATCTGTTATGCAAGGTTGTACATCATCTGCAAATAATTAAATGACACTTTCTAAATCCTGTGTTATAACACTCTATTTGTATGTGGGTTTTTTTCACCTCCAGATGAGAAATCCCTTTCCCCTCCACTTGCTTTTTAAATTGTTTTAATCTCTCCAGGTTTCTGGATGTTTACAGGTTTGAAGGGAGAGCAGGAGTACATCTGAAATCAATGCCTGTGACAGATTCGCTTATGAAAAGGGCTTGTCATGTCATTGTGTGTGAACTAGACATCATGCTCTATTTAAAAGACTGATCCAATCTAAGTCTAGTGAAACTGCAAAGGGAAATGATCAGAAACCTGTGTACCACGGCGGGCATAGAAGCAAACATGCTGCAGTGTGTTACAGAGGTGTGAACACTAGCCTTGAAGTAAGTCAGACTGTCTGTTAGATGGTTATGAATATCCAGTATGCTTCATCAGAATGGACAAACTGGAGTCACCGAGGGTGTGTGTGAATAATGAATGACTACAAGTAATGACTGTTGTGTAATGAGGTCAAAGATCCCACTGAATATCTTAGACCTCTGAGTGTGAGTGTGTGTTCTTGCAGCTCGGTGGGCCTTTTACATTTTGCATCTTTAATGTCACAAACAGTTTCCATCCTTGCACAAGGCTTTTCGTTAATGGCACATGCACCCATTCCCATGCCTTGCAAATCAACACACGTGCACATTATTCCCTTCACACGCACAGATGAGTGGTTTATTGTTGTAAAAATCCAGCATGGAATTTTAAAATCAAACAAGTTATTGCTGCCTGGAAACTCCTGTGTTATTCCTCCAGCATTCCAGTGGGGGAATGAAAACCGTCTGTTTGCATCCGTGTATGTATGTGTATGTTTGGCATGTGGATGTATGAGGCTATCAACAGCTGCTGCCATTATTCATGCTGTGATGCTCATTATTCATTCACAGATGCATTATATGTTCCAGTATGTACATTACATCCTGCAGGAAGCATGTGAAACACCACAGTTGGAAATTACAGAGCATCTATAGTTATTCTACGAATGACTGAGACTGAAATGCAAAGAAAAGTAGTTTTTTTGTCTTGTGTCTCTTGGTACTGCACTTTTCAAATGCAGCAACAGGATATTTCATTTGCAATTATTCATAAGGCTTGTGTGAACTGCTTGCAATGTTTTTGTAATTCCATTAGCTGGTTTGTTATTACTTGAAAGAAAATCTGTCCTGTTTAAAAATATAGACGTTATTTGGATTTAATATTTAATATTTTATACTCATGAAAAATCAAGCTATTACTAGGCATTTTCAAAAGACACACCGTGGCGACATATTAGGGTAATTTTGCCGGCACAGTGTGTTCTAAGAATGCGCTGTGGCGGCATGGTAAGGCACGAATATTGTGGCATTTGTGCCGGCATGCTTGATAGTATCATTACCGCAATATTGCCGTAACACTGGACTTATGAATGAAGATCACGCCTTGGTGCAACATATGGTGATGTCATGATGATATGTGGAATGTGCGCTGAGCCCGGCCAGCAACAGTATTTAAAATGCAAGTAAACATGGGGAGTTCATTTAGCATTTATAAACTGTAAACAGCTGAAATGGCAAACTGGAGTTATGCAGAGGTCCAGGACCTTCTGGCCTTTAGAGCTGAGGACCAGATCACCAGACAGTTCAAGGGAACTGTGAAGGACAGGCACATTTTGGAGCAGCTCGCAAAAAGACTTGAGGGGCGGGGCTTCAATCGGGATAAAAAACAAGTTACGTCCAAGCTATTTTGTCTGTTTACCACGGACTCTTCTGTCTGTATATTTGCAACCCTGCATGTTGACAACCCGGAAACCACGCCCGCAACCCCCACATCCCCCTTTATCCCGCCATCGCTTAATGTTTAGTTAAAAACACCTAATTGCGGCACATTGCGGACACAGGCTGACCACTTATGAATGACCAAAAGGCGCACTGGTGCTGGCAGGATGCCTGCTCTGATGGCGGCATTCTCTTTTGTAACAGCATACTATTAAAAGGAATCTCAATTTTATTTCATTTTCAGAGGGATGGTGTGAAATATTTAAAAGTAATCAGTATCTACATTCCAATCTCCCTTATGGTCATGAGATATGGATTGTCACAGCAAGAATGAGATTCTGGAAACTGCTAAAATAAGCTACTTCCATTGGATGCCAAGGCTTTCCCTTAGAGATAAGAGCTTGAAGAGCTCCATGATCCACAGGAGAACTCGGAGTTGAGCCGCTGCATAAAAAGAAGTCAGTTAAGGTGGTTCCAGTATTGAAACAGGATGGCTCCATTTAGAGTTTTCAGGTCATTTCCTGCTGGGATGAAACCTGGCTCAGATCCAGAAATCAGTGGATCTGAGCCAGAAACCATCCCTCCTGGTTTTGAAAGACCTTTAGATACCAAAGATTGAACTGGAGAGTGTCACTTGGGTTTCCCTCCTGGATCTGTTACCTGGTTGGATATCAGGTTTCAGATTAGCAGAATGCAATAGATTGATGAATAAATCAATGGTATGGTATCTGTGCTTGAAGTTGTGGAGAAGCCGGGAAGATTATGAAACAAAGTGATCTGATATTCAGAATGAGGCATACAAATTCAATGAAACTTTAAAAACATTTACAGCACATCAGATATTGCCTGAAACTAGTGAAAATAAATGCTCAAACCACTATGTAATACATTTTTTATGCTGCTTAATATTTAAACTATGATGAATATCTTGATTCAACATGTGTGTCTGTCTGATGTAACAGTGTGGAAAAGTTCCATAATGCAGGTTTAGCTAAAACTACAGTGAAATACTTCAGATTGCTTTAGATGGGCACAGAGGAAACATTGCCTTATGCTTAGCTTTTAAAACTGGAAATATTGGCAGACAAACATAAATATATACAAGTGTAAACTCTTAAAAGCAGACATAGCACTCTACAACCTATTAATTGTTGCACTCACTCACCAAGGTTTTTAGGATTCATGATTTATTTTAAGTTGCTTTAGTTGTTTTCACCCAGAAAACATCAGGGAGAGAACTTGAGAGCAAAAATCTTTATTTCTCAAAGTCACATGCTCTCCCAGATTACCAAATGTTAAAACTCTTTGGCCACATTCACATTGCATGGGTGGCCGATATTTGATTGTTTTGCTTAAATGATCAAACACTTATATAATAGTAAAAACAGTTAACAATATAGTAGCAAAGATAGCTAATAAAACTCTGTTAAAATATAAGCAAATAAAACATACAAAGCAATGAAACACACTATAATAAGTAATAATAATGTTGTGTGATCAGAGCTGAAAAAATTATGACTTTTCAGTAATGGTGCCTGCAATGCTAGTTTAGTCCATTGTTTATGTTACATCTTCTCTCATCTGTGACACTTCAGTGGCATAAAGATAAAATGTTATATGACCATGAAGATAATCATGGCCTGGGTTTGACTTGAAAAAAATCTGATTTGTGTTCTTAAGAGTGTCATAAAAAGTCAATTTTCCTTGCAGCATCAAGGTAGCCTTAGTTTCCCTAAAGGTAATATTACACAGTTTTTTCTACCTTGTCATGTGTAGGCATATCTAAAAATAGATTTTACGTAGGTTTAAATGTGCAGAAATGAAGCAGATTTTATAAACCCACAAAGTATTCCCACATCTATGAAGTAAGTATGCTGATTATCATTCGCCTCCTGTTTTATATATTGCAGTTGGATTGCGATTCAGAGTGTAAAATGTACAATGTAAACTCAGCAAAAAAAGAAACATCCCTTTTTCAGGACTGTGTATTTCAACAATAATGTTGTAAAAATCCAGATAACTTTACAGATATTCATTGTAAAGGGTTTAAACAATGTTTTCCATGCATGTTCAATTAACCATAATCAATTAATTTCATGCACCTGTGGAATGGTCGTTAAGACCTTAACAGCTTACAGAAAGTAGGCATTTAAGGTCACAGTTCTAAAAACGCAGGACACTAAAGAAACTTGTCTACCGACTGTGAAAAACACCCAAAGAAAGATTCCCAGGGTCCCTGCTCATCTGCGTGAACATGCATTAGGCATGCTGCGGGGAGGCATGAGGACTGCTGATGTGGCTAGGGGAATAAATTGCCATATCCGCACTGGGAGACGCCTAAGACAGTGCTACAGGGAGACAGGAAGGACAGCTGATCATCCTCGCAGTGGAAGACCAAGTGTAACAACACCTGCACAGGATCGGTACATCCGAATATCACACCTGCGTGACAGGTACAGGATGGCCACAACAACTGCCCGAGTCACACCAGGAACACACAATCCCTCCATCAGTGCACAGATTGTCCGGAATAGGCTGAGAGAGGCTGGACTGAGGGCTTGTAGGCCTGTTGTAAGGCAGGTCCTTAACAGACATCACCAGCAACAACGCCGCCTATGGGCACAAACCCACCTTCGCTGGACCAGACAGGAGTGGCAAAAAGTGCTCTTCACTGATGAGTCACGGTTTTGTCTCACCAGGGGTGATGGACGGATTCGTGTTTATCGTCGAAGGAATGAGCGTTACACCGAGACCTGTACCCTGGAGCGGGATCGATTTGGAGTTGGGGGGTCCGTCATGGTCTGGGGCGGTATATCACATCACCATCGGACTGAGCCTGTTGTCATTGCAGGCAATCTCAATGCCTTGCGGTACAGGGAAGACATCCTCCTCCCTCATGTGGTACCCTTTATGCATTCTCATCCGGACATGATCCTCCAGCACGACAATGCCACCAGCCATACTGCTCGTTCTGTACGTGAGTTTCTGCATGACAGCAATGTCAGTGTTCTGCCATGGCCAGCGAAGATCCCGGATCTCAATCCCATTGAGCACGTCTGGGACCTGTTGGATCGCAGGGTGAGGGCTAGGGCCATTCCCCCCAGAAATGTCCAGGAACTTGCAAGTGCCTTGGTGGAAGAGTGGGGTAACATCTCACAGCAAGAACTGACAAATCTGGTCCAGTCCATGAGGAGGAGATGCACTGCAGTAGTTCAAGCAGCTGGTGGCCACGCCAGATACTGACTGGTACTTTTGATTTTGAGCCTCCCTTCATTCAAGGACACATTATTCTATTTCTGTTTGTCACATGTCTGTGAAACATTTTTAGTTTATGTCTTATGGTGTTGACTCTTTTAGTGTTAATACAAATATTTACACACATTAAGTTTACTGAAAGTAAAAACAGTTGAAAGTCAGAGGACGTTTCTTTTTTTGCTGAGTATATTTCTGTAAAGAGAGTTTAAAGTTTGAGCTGCCCAGCGACAGCCTCAAAACATCACAGCTCTAGAGAAGATCTGCATGGAAGAATGTGCCAAAATACCAGCTACAGTGTGTGAAAACATGGTGAATACCTACAGGAAGCGTTAGACCTCTGTCATTGTCAACCAAGGTAATTTTATAAAGGATTGAAATGAACTTTTGTTATTGGCCAAATACTTATTTTCTGCACCATTATACAAATAAATTTTTTTAAAATCACACAAGGCGATTTCCTGGAATTCTTTTTCACATTCTGTCTCTCACAGTTGAAGTTTAATCATGATGAATATTACAAACCTCTCTCATCTTAATAAGTGGGGAAAACTGCACAATCGGTGGCTGCCAAATACTTTTTTGCCCCACGATATATTGCATCTCTTAAGTTGCAATGTCAAGTTAATAAAACTCTCACCATGGATTAGCTTGAAACCAAATGACATATGCTATGGTTTCAGATGCATAAAAAAGACAATGGTAGATCAGGATTTACTTAAAACTGTGCATTTTCCCCCCTATTCTTAGGGAATCGAAGGCAATATAAAAAAGTGTTGAGGTATGAGGTAGAATAAGCAAAGCATCAGCTGTGTTTTTTTGGGTGTCATTCAAGGTAGTGGCGGTAAAGTCTGCGCTCCATTAAGAGAGAAACTAGTTTTGTTCAACACGTTTATCAATTGACTGATATTTTCCGATATAACTTACTCCTATAATCCTTCTCCTCCCCCATCTCTCCTTACTTCGCCTGAAGTTAAGTCTTCTCTATTTCTCGGTCTCTTCTTTTTCCTGGCAGAGCTCACAGTGGTGTTACCATTGGTCTGAGCTGTGTGTGTGTGTGTATAAGTCAGGAGGGCTAGGCTGAGCTGGAAATGGGGCGTCGATGGAGAATTAAAGGTGTGGAGAACAAAGTCAAGAATTAAAAGAAAAAGACTGATTGAAATTTGCCAAAAGGCAATGAAAGAGTGGCGCGTTATGCTGCAACAGGACAAGACCCAGCTGGGTGATCTGCTAACCCTTCCAGCGACCTTGTCAGTGGTAAAAGAGGACCAGCTGAAAAAGGAGGCACACAATGATACACAGCTGTTTTTGGAGGAATGTGCTGCACACGTGCACATGCTCATGAACTATATGTGTCAGAGACGGATGTCAGACGGCTTTCAGTGACTTAGCCACATCAAAAGAAATCCCTAACACATACGTATCGAATGCTGCATATGACCTTGTGTGAACTAAAAGCATCTTATGGCCAGCGGTCAGTCACTTTTTAGCACTGGTTTCCCTCTTCAGCTTTGAAATTGAGGACCTACAGTATTTAATCCACTTCACACAGTAAATCTCTTTATGTTTGGAGATGTGTTTATGTGTGAGTCTAGAACACTTGAGGCAGGACTCCTCAGTTTATCTGTGTTTACATTTCCCTCAGGAGACTGAGTATGTATGGTTGACGCACGTGTATGGAAGCTTCAGAGATCTACTTGTATGTTTGTCTTTGTTGGGTTTTTGGGTTGTTGTTTCTTTTTTTTTCTTTTGCTCAGTGTATATGTGAAAGCACACACACTTTGTTAAGGTTTGGGTTAGCAGCTTGGTTGAAATCCTGATGAGCACCATGTGCGCTTGCTTTTCTTTATGTTCCTGCCCCAAAGCCAGTGAGGTGAAGCCATGTCATTTTCCTCTTTGGAAAAATAGCATTGTTTGTTTTTCACCAGCTGAAAACATCTGTAGTTTTATCTTCTACTTAGTCCATAGAGTACCAGAAATATTAGACTTAATAAAAATGACATAGAGGCTTTGTGTTAGGTTTGTCTGGTTTGTTTTAAGATAACCTTCATCTGGGCTGAAAAATAAAATCCAGCCCCTTCTTATCCATTGTTTCTTTTTTCATTAGTTCTTTAAACAGGATGCTCACTGTAATCCATAGGGCTATTGTTGACAGTGAAACACTTTGAATTGGGTTTCTTTTTTCACACACTGCCTCCTTAATCCTTATTTTCTTTTATATCAAGAAGACGTGGCTTGTTGGATTTCTTTAAAATGTATATTGTTGCACAAAGCCAGTGTTCGAGGAAAACACACCACCCCTTGAAATGCTTCTTGTTTCCCTTTTTTGCATAACTTTTACTTTTGTTATTTAATTTTCAGGATCATTTAACACAATCTTCTGCACTTCTCATTGCAGTGTTATTACTTTGTACATACTGATATTCTCAGACTTCTCGTGTGGATTTTGATTCAAATGCATATCTCAATTGAAGCAAACAGAAACAAAATTTAATAACGACTCTTCCAAACTGTTGAAGATGTTTTCCTGCTGACATGAAGTGGAAAATTTCTTCATCAGCAAAAAACAGAAACACAATTGCAGCTGTAACATGACATTGCATTGACTCAATATATTGCAAAAATATTTAGAAATATATTCAAAGAGCATACATGAATTTTTTTTTAATGAGAAACTGCACTGAGCAATCAGAAAACCAATGAGCTTGAGCACAGCTCAGATTCCTCAGTTTAAAGAGCAGGTTATTATTTTTGATAACAATTCTACACATATAGTGGTTTATAGGAAGTCAAATAATGTCTTATTTTGGCTCAGGGTTATGTAAGCTGGGTAAACATGTGGATTAAATAATTATAATTATTGATTCAGTTCTTGACCATCAGAGGATATGTTATAATAAAAATTAAAATGGTAAAATAATGCATTTTTGACATGGGAAACTTTATTCTCACAAACAACATCCACAGTTGTCCTGATGATGTGGCTCCTGACTCCACTTGAGCTATCAGAATAATGTCATGCGCTTTTGTTGTTGCTTTCCTTTAAGCGAAGACTCTTCTCGGTTTATAAATCTAGGGCAAAAAGCGAACATGGAGGACTTTCCTGTTTACCAAGATCTTTAGTGAAATTGAGAGTGCTCACTCCTTTCTGTTCTATGTTGCCAATAAGCAACCACGTGTCATTTTGACATATTCCGATTATAAAGTTTATCTAGTCAACTAAGCAATCCATTTTTTAATTTTAGTTCAGACATCATTCATATGCTTTAGAGAAGCAGGGCTCTGTAGGCTATTTTTGTGTTTGAAATGTCATGACCAGAAATACATTCTGACAAAACTGATATGAAGTTTCCCTAACTTAAAGTGTTACCTTTTTCTTTCTCCTTACTTTTACTATGCAATTGTATGAATGCCTGAAGAATGAGGAGGTTCTGATTCATTCTCTCTCTCTTTCTGTACTTTCCCAGGTAGGGCAGTTCAGTCAATTTCTCCATGAATGTACGTCACAATGATGATGACAGACCAGATTCCACTGGACTTGGCTCCGCCCCCCCTCCTGAACTCTGAGCTCTCACTCATGCCTCACATGGTTAACAGTGACGCAGCGCAGCAGGTATATATACCTTTTCACACTTACACACATCTGTCATCTGAACACATGTAGTTGTCTTTGTAGTTCCAGCCCTCCAATTCGTCCGCCTTCTTCTTTCAGCATTTCTTCTGTTGTGGTATACGCACTCTGAGTCACACTAGAGTTAATGTCAAGCTGTCCCACAGGCTCTTACCTTTGTTCTCGTTTCATCACAAGTCTCGTGTGTTGTTCCTTCAGGTGGCCTTGCTATAAATGAGTCATTAGCTGGAGCAAAATGAGCACCTAGAAAGATGAGGACATAGAGAAATGCATAGTCAAGTCGAGACATTTTCACAGGTGATGGCTGTAGATCTTTGATGTTCTGAACAATATACAAGTACAGCTGGAAAAAGAAAGAACTCTTAGAAGCAATGCTGAAATTCATCCTTACACTTAGGATATTAGGACCGGATATCGGCTGCGATACTGACAAAATAGCTGGAAAAATGAACAGATCCACTTGCCGATCCAGTTTTTTTTTCTCGTCGCAGCAGAACGTATTTCATGCGTCAGCTTCACGGGGGTCGCATGCTAGAAGCAACATGGAGCGAGCCAGAGGGTCGGCTGTGTGGAGATATTTCACGCTTGCCACGCCAACTAGTTAGTTGGCTGTTTGCAATGTCTGCAAAGGAAATGTTTCGAGGGGAGGTGGTATTACTGCAAAGTACAACACTACCACTTTAATCAAGCACATCCAGAAACACTATGCTAAGGAGCACGCTGAATTCCTGCACCTCAGCAAAACAAAAGGAGCGGGGTCAAAAAGGAAAAAATAAGTCTTAGTTATGTTTATTTAGTAAAGTCTGGTACCTTTTAGTCTCTTCAAGTAAGGTATAAGGTGGAGGGTATACAATTTATTATTAATTCAACATTAGTATCGCATCGGTATCCGGTATGGACAGATACACAAAGCCCAGGCATCGGTATCGGGACTGAAAAAGTGGGATCGGTGCACCCCTACTTACACTAAACGCCGCAGAAGGTTTTCTGCAACATTTGGACTAGTTCTGTACTGCATATGTTCGATGGAACCTCAATGGATGGAACCAGCAGGAAGCCTGTAACACGTGCTGTACAAATTTCCATCCTCACATGCCACATGCTCACTAAGCATTTGCCTAAAAACCTTGGAAAGTGAGCAAAGCGAATTCTGCCGAACATACTGCAAAGCCACCTGGATCACTTTTGAAGCATAACACCTCAACCGACAGCTGCGCTGGCAAAGGGAAGCTATCACACTAATTAAAATCATTGTAGTTAAATGAAACTTTAAATGTTTGGTCACAAAAATGTTTTTACAATGTGAGCTCTTGGTAGAAACAGTGGTGAGAATGTTTTTGTATCATCGCAGGCCTGTTCCCTCCCAGCCCAGAGGAAGTATATTGGGAGTGTTTTGGCTGCGACACGTTACAGTTATGGGGGGGGGTTTGGCTGTAGTACACAGCAGTTAGGGAGCTCTTTTTATCGCAACACCCTGCAGTTTAAACTTGGTTCCCAGTGTGGAATCAGGGATCTAGACCAATGATTATACAGATTTGACTCAGCATTTATGTGTCCACATGTGTGTATATTTGTTTGTTTCTCTTTCTCTCGTACTTTGTGCGTTTGTCTCTCTTACCCTTTTAACACTTGTGTGGGCACTGCAGTGTCTGTGTTGAGTCTGAATACAAACTTAAGTGCTTGCCTGTCAGTTTTCTAGGTATTTGTGTTTACCAGCCTACATATTTCAAACTGCAGCTGCTCATACTTTGAAGTTCGGAGAAGGAAGGTATCAGGTACAACTAAGAACAAAGACAACTCACTACAAGGTTTTCTGCCTGTATTTTAACGCTAAACGTAGAGGTTTGTAACTGATCTCTAGTTTTTCAGACAAAGCAACCTGCCAGTATTGCTTCATGCCAATTCAAGAGCTCTAATATTAGAAATAAGAAGAATTGCATTTAGACAGTTTTTTTTAATCTAGCCTTCCTTCCATTAGCAACCATTTCTTACCTATATCAGGAGCAGAGGCAATGTCACACGGTGTGAGAGAGAAGTTGCTACAAATCAAGTTTTCAGTAACATTATAAAACAAACAATAACTTTTTATATTAAATAAAAAGCACTGAAAGGATACACTCAATAACAGCATCCACACAGAACAGTGTTTTTACAGTGACTGAGTTACTTTTATGTATGCTGCATTCATTGATCAGACTGTGTTCTAGCTGGGCGGTTCCAGGTCAAGGCTGATCAAGCTTAACATTGTCCAATTCTAGTCATCAGCATTTGGTGCATCATAGAACCTTCTTTTGATCTTTTTTTTTCTCTATAAAAAGTTTAAAATGGAAAGGTAAACATAAAATCCAAAGTTCTGGTTCTGGGTCCGCTGGCCTGAATCTGCTAATTAATGTGTCTCTTATTACCATTTCTCCATATCAATAACTGGGAAGACCTAAACGATTGGGACGATTTTCGGTGTCTAAAATCCATCACAAATCTGTTACAAATCAGCTACAAATGAAGGTTTTGTGAATTCTATCTTAGCTCCTGCTCATGAGCAGCAAAAGCTAGTAACCGGAACAAAACAATCAGTATTTTATTTAATCAGTTTTAATTAGTTTTGAATGATGTCACATGACATGGAAGGATTAATGGAAAAAAACACCTACTGACTGGTTAAATCAAGCTACAGAGTGAAGATGGGTTTAAAAAAACATACCGCTATTTATTTAGATTAAAACAAACTCCAGCATTTCTCTAATTTCATCTGGGCATTCTGAAATCTCTACTACATGTATGTTATCTACAAGGATAAAAGTAGTTGAAATGTAGAAAAGCATGTTGCCATTTGAGAGAGAGAGAGTAATAGTTATGTTTCTTTGGTACAGTTCTGCTGATTTAAACTGCCACTCCCCTCACTTCAACCAACATGATCCCATGTAGGGGTTTTCTCCACCCGTATGAGCCCTGTACTATGCTAGGGTTCCCATAGCAACAGCAGCCGCTGCAGCAGACAGAGCAGGAAGTGTGTTTGTGTGTGAGACGGAGAGGAGCATGTTGGTGCTGAGATGGGAGAAGATGCAGAGACTACAGGAGGAAGGCAGGATATGAGGCTTGTTCCACGGCACACCTGTGGAGCATAGACAGAGCCGTGCTTGTGTGTGGATGCATGCATGTCCCTGAATAAGTGTGTGTGCACAATGGAGGGTCACCTCTTTCATGTGTACAGCCACGTGTACACTTTCAACAATCTGAACACGGAGAATATGACGGTAAGGTATTTGCATGCTCCCTTTGGGCTTAATCATCAAAAGAAGACCCACCTAGCAGTCTAAACGGTGTCATTTACTTTGCTGTCATTTGTGTTTGTGCTCACCTGTTTGTCTGTTGGACTAGGATATATGCTACTGTATTTGTACCGGATCCCCTCTGTTCCCTTTAAAGATAAAACCTGTTCTCAGATCAAGGTGTGTGTCTCAACGCAGCTGTTTCTCTTCATTAGTGTTTGAGCATCTCATTTGTATATCTACTCCATGATCCTATGGTCAATGTGCCAAATCACCTCTGGAAATGATGTAATGGATTTGTGTATATAAACTTTCTCCCTGAATACTTTCTTTATTCGCATTGTTTTAAAATGTTTTCATTTTTTGTCTTTGTGTTTTGGCACAGGTGATTCTGGTGCAGGTGAACCCAGGGGAGACGTTTACCATCCGGGCGGAGGACGGCTCGCTGCAATGCATTCAGGGTCAGTCCTCACTTATGACACTATATTATCATATTACAGCGGGGTCTGGCCACCATTCTCATGTTTATCTATTCGATTGAAAATTTTCACATCTGTTTAACTGTAGGTTGGCTTCACGTGCTCACACAGTATTTGTAAACTGGAAACGCATCAAACCAGGGTCATCAACCAACATATTTTAGACACACAAAGCTATTTCAACCCACAAAGATGATAATTATATTGTAAATCAAGTTTTAAGATTTTTATGTGGGGAAATAAAGCTACCCAATACAACTTTTAGCAGTTTGGAGTCACTCTCATATCGTAAAGTAAACAGGTAAACTACTGAAATATCACATAAATGCATTAGTATATTGAATAAAGGATGTTATGATCAGGATTCTTTGTCTACGATACTCGTCCAAGTTATTCAAGACTTGGTCTTTGCCGATAGTGATTCCATGTCTGTCTGATTAATTAAATCATTAATTACTTGAATAAAATAAACACCCTAAATATGCAGTAGAATAACACATTCTATCAGTATTATGTGGTCCATGTTAGCATTGTAAATATGTGCCACTTAACTCACTTACCAATGATGTTCTTGGTGGCCCTTTTCTTTTCTTGACAACAACAGATATTTTGTCCCATCTGGGTTTTCTGCAGGTTAGCCTCAAAACAACACGCCACCTATAACATATGATTACAACTTTTAATGAACCGACGTTTCGCTTTTGCTGTTTTTTTTAATGTTTTAATCGGAATGCTTTGCTTTTGTGCAAAGCTAATTCCAACATGCGATATTTGACTTGTTGATGATTTGTCTGGTGACCTATTTCAATGTGGTTCCCTGTTTGCATCGATCGTTGTGAAACTTAATGACTAGTGTTTCAGCTGCTCTCTGCACAGCTCTCAAGGGACAATGGAGACATCTGAGCCACATGAGATATAATACAAAGTGCCCAGAGCAGGTCACAGGACACAAGTACCTTTCGGATAATCCTTTCACTCCATGATCTACAGTACACAGGCCTTGTGATCTGAAAGGTCTGGAATGGGGGTGGTTGAAATCAACCCATTAACATTATGTGTCTCTCTACCTTGGGAGGTGGTCAGAAACATGCAACCACAATTAGAAGGAAGGGTAAGATGGGATTTGAGAATGACTGTGACAATGTGATATACCTCAAAGCAAACAAGATGCAGAGGCTGCAGTCGGGTATGTAGTAGACTCTCCAGATGATCCTCCAGTGTCCAGCCTATTTAAAACTTATGAGCATTGGCAAAATCTGATGTAGATGATAACATTTTAAGGATGGCACACAACAATTTAACATTAATTATGCATTTAAACACCCTACATAAGGACCATGACACAAAGCTCTGCCAAATATAAGGGGAAATCTATGCAGATATCTTACACATATTGTTTAAGTGAATGCCACAAGTTGAAGGCCACGGCCCTTTGGTTCACTGATCCAAGCTGACTCTGAAAGCACACATTGTTCAGGTGAAGGACAACATGATTGATAAAGGGGGGTCTGCTGATGTGTGTTAATTGCAGAACAAAAATCTGAATGGGGCTAATGACTGATGGCAAGGGGCAGCACCCAATACAGTCTCTCTTGCTCTTCTAACATCATTGTAAAGGGTATGGAACTTTAGATTTTAATTTTTAATTTTTAGCATGAATAAAGATTTGTTAGATAATAAAATGATACTCATAACCAATACTACAGTTTTGTCAACTGTGCACACAAAAATAAGCCTTGACATAAGAAAATATGAAATTGTAAAACATAGCCACATGAGTACCTGTGGGTGTGACTGACAAAATCATGGATGATAGACCTACAACATGTACAGAGAGCTAAGTGTTCTTACTTGATCAGGACCCTGAGCTGATGCCTGGGATCAGAATGGGACATCGCTACATGAAAGTAAAGGCAAAAGAAGATGTGAAATCTTGAGTCTGGAGATTCTGAATTCAAAGTTGTTTATACTGCTATAAAACATACAAAACTCCTGAATTTTCCCTAGTTGCAGTCTTTCAGATGATTTATCAATAGTGTAAATGTAAGGCAGTGGTTTGTAATAATGTAAGGTTGCTTTTAAAGGTTGTTTCCTGAGATGTCATAGCTCTACTCTGGCTACCTCTGATATCAGTAGGCAAAAAAGACTGGAAATATAAGCCACTTTAGAAGCTTCTAAAGATGGAAGGATGTGGCAGTAGCCCGGGATTTCCCCCCTCCTCCTCTGAAATGGTCTCACTTTGAGGATGTCAGACAGAAGCTTTGAAAGGACGCTTTTGTTTTCCCCGTGATCTTTTTCCCCTCTCCCGATCCCCGTCTTCTTCCGTCAGTCCTTTGGCCTCTGAGTTGAGAGAAAGCAGTTTTGGCTCAGACACAGCCCGCCGCCCCTCTTGTAAAACCCTCACCACCACAGTGCGCCGTGTTGTTGCAAACAACAGCCTGCCTCTTCTCCTCAAACCGCTATGTAATTAAATTTTTTTTTCTCCTGAAATCAGAGGGATTGCCTCAGGCAAACCTACGGGCCGAGTTAATGGCAGATAGAAGCAGCACATGGTGGGATGGAGGATGCAAGGATGGTGCAGACACAAGTGACATGTAGAATGAAAGAGTTGGTTTAGTGACTTGAGAAATGGTAACCATACGACAGATGACAGAAGAATTCCATGCATGGAATGAACAAAAGGGAGGAAAGCCAGATCCTGTATTGATGTAGTTCAGTTCTCGTGGTTGTTTTTTTTTCTGGTTGCATGTGCGCACTTCCCCATGAAAAGGTAAAGATTGTAGGTGTGTATTTTTGGTGGGAGATCTCCAGCTGAGCCTCGTATTAATGCAGATATTATTAACGTCACACACACACCCACACGCACGCACACACACACACACACACACATGCACACACACCAAAACTAACTCCAGTTCTTTTCCTCTAACCTTCTCTGGAGGAGGTCGGCAGGTTTTATTAGAGGTGGAGTGTGGCGGCGGGTTTTGAAGAAGGACTGAGTCCCCTCTTCAGGCCGATTCTGTGTGATTACCAAGACCTCAGAGCCTAGTGTTTGCCCTCGCTTGTGTGCTTGTGTGTTTGCACTTCAGCGTGCCGCGTGTGTGTGTGTGTGCGTGTGTGTGTGTGTGTGTGACTTTGCTGAGGGAGGTTGCTAAGACCTCAGGGCACAAGCAGAGACCAGATTTTAGATAAAACAACCTCTGTTTAGCTGTTGCTCGGCGGTGCAAACATGCACACAAACACGGATGCTCTCTGCCAAGACTGACCCTGTCTAGAGAGGTCAGGGCCAGATTCCTTTTTTTCATATGGACCCTTACTTTTCGATTCTGTTTCATAATCATCTCTGTCATCTTCTCTTTTCACTTTATGTTCTACTCGTTCAGCCTCTGCTCCAGTTGATTATTACCTGGTTTGGCATTAATATCTGATTTCTACTTGTTCATACAGTCTAAGAACGGCTGGGTCAAAAACAACCCAGTTTGGATTATTTTGATAACCCAGTTCTGGATCAAATAGGACTGGTTTAAGTCTGTGATTGCTTGGTGCTATGGGTTTGAAGGACAATACTGACTGTAAACCATCCATAAAATGAATGAAGTGACTTACGTCTAAAGTTAAGGCTATCAAAGAGAGGGTGAGGCAAATATGTAAGATTTAAGTTAAATTTACTTACTTTAATTGACAAATAAGGCAATTAGGATAATACATTTCATATTATACATTAATTAATAGTATACAGTTATATATTACACTATAAAAAATTGCCTGTCTGTCTAAGGCATTGGCCTTAAACTCATGTTCTTGTGTGTAACCATATCACTAACCGTCAAATACTATGGGACATTTTTGAAACAGGACATGTACTACAGTCAAATCACTCCGAGCAAAGGCAGATTGTATTAGATTATTTTAGTCATATGCTTCAGTTTTCTGTTTTGTTGCTTTGCTCTGTTGATGCTCGCTTCTTCCTTAGCTGCAGCTTTGTGTCTCAGTGAATGAGTTGAAGCTAATCTCTTCCCTTCCTGTATCCGACTGCTAATTAGCATGTTCAGTGTGAATATGCGAGTGCCTGCATGTCTCCGTGCCCTGTCTAAACAGACTGACCTATCAATGCTCCAGGGGTCAGCTTCAACCAACTCCCCCACCCCCCTCACCCCACATTTCTCACACACATGGCATGCTTCCACCCACTCCCCAGTCCGTAATCGTCCCTGCCACCTCTCCGTCTCCAACGCCCCCCCCCCCCCCCCCCCACCAGTTATTTCTCTGTCCCTTCCTCCCTCCCCCACCATTCCCCTGAGCTTTCCCACACTCACATCAAAGGAGAAGACTCTGGAGGGTGTGTTAGAGCACCCTGCTCTGGTATTTGAGTGTGTTGCCATGCGTTTGTTTGCATGTGTGTGTTTCTGTGAGTGTTTTACAAGGTCGAGTTAGTTGACTGGGATGTTTGGTCTTTGTTGAACTTTTTATGAGCGACGATAAGACTGGAGGGGCTGAGACTCATAGAGAGGTGCCCCACAACAGAGGATGTGACATCACAGTCCTTAGGTGGCAGCAGATGGCATCTAATAATTTTCGATGTACTTTAAGATCAACAATATTTAGTTTTTAGGTATTGTAGCTCCAGTGTATGCGCAAAGCCGTTTAAGGCCATGTTCCACCTGCTCTCTGCTGCAGTCTTCCTGGTTTTGGACAGCTTTTTTCAAACAAGTCATCGTTCTGCGTGACCTCTGTGGTGTGTGGTCACCGCTGACTCTGCTTACATGTCATTCTGCATGTGTTATTTGGACAAAGCAGATGGTGAATCAAGGCCTGGTTTGTGTTTTACCAGCAGATGTGTGCAGCTGGCTCATGCGCTCTATCCGTGTCTTCACTGTTACCTACTTCCTGTCAATGTTCCGCTGCAGCATGGTTGGGTTAATGCTTCATATTTTCAAAACTCATTCTTAAAACTGATGTGCTGCTTTTATGAAACTGTTCCAATTATAATCACTGCCTAGAATCGTTGTGATCAGACTTCTTCTAAAATATGCTCTCCATCTTTCATCGGTGTGAACTTTGTGTATTAAGTGTAACTGGTAAAGGCACTACTGCCTTAATAACGACATTTCTTTTGTCTTTATTGTTTCCAGTTAACTTGCATTAATACTATGCATAGCACTGACCTTTTAACGTTTAAAAGTTAAAAGTGCAGGATTTCCATTTGAGCTGCACACTACAATACCATTGGGTGCAATGTAATTGCAAAGGAGTGCTGGGCTGCAATATTTAGTCACATACTAAATTCTAAGTATCGTGCATTTATGGTCTGTGTCTAACAATGTATTTGGCCAGTTGGATGGTGGCTAATCTAATATTGTGCATCCCTAATTTCAAACAATAAATATTTTTTTTTTACTGGCCCCTTGTAGTAGCTCTCCGGTAAAAACACTACCTCAAAGTGGTGGTAATTTGGTAAAGTTTTTTAACAAACACAGTAAAATGTTTCATGTTAAAGCTGCTAGCTTTAGTACAAAGCCTACTGCCAGTATAGTTTAGTTTGTAAACTATACTGACAGTTAGTTTGTAACCTCTGCTCCAACAGAGAGTGTTTTTTAGCAGGAAGACTTTGGATAGATTGATCATTTTTACCACAGTTTTTCATCCCAACCTCAATGGCATGCTTATTTTTGATACAGAATATGATGCTGTCAGTTTTCTTGTAGGAGATGTTCACACTGTGGTAACCTGGAGTAAAATCACTGTTGGTTCACTGTAAAAGACTATGTGGACTAAATTTAGTCCTCGTTTTCAAGTAAATATGATTATTGATTATTTTACAAACTAATTAGCTTTTTTGCCATTCAATTTTTTAGTTCATAGCTAGCCAAGTAGCAATTTTAAACTAGAAAAGCATGCAAAGAGCAGATAATTCTGCCAAGGCAGCTCAGTCCCCCCAGAAGGTGATCCGGATCACCTCCAAATTCTAATCACTTGTTCTTGGTCCCACTGTTGACATTTCCTGAAAATTTCATCAAAATCCATCTATGACTTCTTGAGTTATGTTGCTAACTAACAAACAGAAAAACCCTGGCGTAACCTTTAGCATAACCTTCTTGGCAGAGGTGATTAATGTTACTTTAGGAACAATGACAGTTGAGATTCCTTAGATTTTGACCCCATGAATGTCCATGTTGCAGAAATATTTCCACAAAGGAAAATTTGTTTTCCTTGCAAATAAAGGGAAAGCGTTGTGACGTTCTGTTAGCCAGCTGTTTCCATCAACAGGCAGTGGAGGAGCAGCACTGTACTGCTCCAGTTACTCCAGCACTTTCTCCGAAATTTTCATAATCATCGGCACAGCATGACAAATCTTTTTTTTTTGCTGTTTCTGAAATTGGAGCTTTTTATAACCCTTGATTTACCTCGATACCAAAAATTGGCCCTGAAAAAAAATAAAAATAAAAAAAATATATATATATACATATATATATATATATATATATATATATATATATATATATATATATATGTGTGTGTGTGTGTGTGTGTGTGTGTGTGTGTGTATATATATATATATATATATATATATATATATATATATATATATATATATATATATATACTTTTTAGATTTTGTCACAAAATAAATTGTACTTTGAAATTTTAAATGTCAACTCTGTCAACAAATGACAACACTTTGCTATCAACAAACTGTTGTAAAATTTATAATTTTTATTTCTTACTACTTATTTACAGCACTCTGTTAAGCTAACATTACTATCTAGTAATCTACCATCAAGTAATCTATTTAAAATCTTTAGTTTACGCATTTGAGCAGAATCTTTTCGTATTTGAAACAATGGTGTCCTCAAGAATTAGAAATAATGTGGAGATTTGTTTTTTTTATTTGTTAGTTTCCTTCAGCCTTCTGCTTTCACTTCAGTGAGTTTTATGTTTTCGCTGCTTCAGTTTAGATAGATGCAGCTGATATTGCTTTTGCTGGGTTCACTGCATCACTACAGAAGCCTCCTGAGGTTTTCTTTTTGCCCAGCCTCCAGCCAAAGTGTGCACTTCTACACTCAGGACCCTTTGATGTAAATGGAAATGGCCGGTTGAGAGAGAGATGTGGTGGAAAGTCCTGAAGCCTGTGTTTACTTCGAGCCAGATGGCTCTAAACAAGCTGGGGGAGAAGACGCAAAAAAATTTTCTGTGAAGGGCTTAATTTAGTGTTCAGTTCTGGACGATCCCATTGCTTTTGGAACCAGAAGGGGGTTATTTTAGGTTTCAAACCTTCCTTAGATCAAAATCCCTCCCATGTGGGGCAGTCTGACAGGTTAACTTAATGGAAACTGTTATGCTCTTGAAAAGAGGTTTGCTTTGCTCTGTGCTAAGTTTGTCCCATCAGAGGAAGTTATATACAATATGTTTGCTGAAAGTATTTCATTCAGATTATTGTTGATCTAAGAAGTAGATTCTCAAGTGTGTTTAGTTAAAAAAGCAAAGGCTCAATTCCATGATTTTTATGACTTGTCTTGGTTGGCTAGACGTGTGATTAGAAATGTCAGTGGGTGAAATAATATTATTGTTGGATATGCCCCTGGCCCTAGATATTACAACTTTTATAACAAATTTCCTGTAATTGTAAGTACTTAAAATAGTCATTGTCTGTGGCTTTTTAGTATCTGAACACACTTTCTTACTTTCTAAATCAAGCCTTGTTTCAAGATGTGTAATGAATCACCTTTAAAAAATAAGTTAACGAACATGTATCTTTTTAACATTAGAAGCTTAAATGAATTGGAAAAGAGCAAATCTGCAAATCTGAAGTTTGCAGGTGGCTTTTGCTTCGTAAGTTGTAATAAACAATCTTCTAACGAGTCCTGAGCCTTAGCCAGTGTCAAAAAGTTGAAATAAAGGCCAACTCTGAAAGAAAATGGGAAGACTGTTGACTTGACAGTTGTCCAGCAGATATTAATTATCATCCTACCATGAAGGTTAAGCCTTAAAGCTGCTGCCCGGAGAATATATTTATGTATCAAAGTTTTATAAATTTTGAAAATGATAGTGTGGTTCTATAGTATGATATAAGGCTGGTGCTCCATAACATTTGTTATACTTCCTAAGTCCCACCTTACTACCATAGACCCTTATGCAATTCAAACTGACCGACAATTTTTTTAGCCAATATAATTTGAGTTTCCGCCCATTTGGCTGTCAATCAACGCATCTTGCAAACTAGTTAAGATGGGGCTGTATATTAATGGAAAGTTGAGTGGAAGGAAAAAGTCTGATTAGAAAAAAGGTGCCCAAGCATACCACAGTGTGCTGAAGAGAATAATCAAAAACCTAGGTTTTGGACTAGTATTTGGGTTACAATGGATGACTTTTGTTCTTGTATAATTCTACATTAGAAATTATGAGACTTAAAACAATAGAGGTAAAAAATCTCGTAGGCTAATGTCTAAGACAGTATAACCTTTTAATGAAAATGTTTAATTTAGTATGAATTTAGATCATACATTTTATACATAAAAACTGAATTAAACCAACAAACGGGGTCACAACTTATGACCCAATGTTTTTGTAAAACTAGCTAACCATGCAACATAACCCCGCATTTAGATTAAAGGAATAATTTATCAGTTTTTATGTGTATTGTAGCTAGCTAATGTTACCATGGGATAGTTTTTGTCTTTGCTCAGTCAAACATTGCTTTAACCTGCCATCCCCTAAATAGGTGGTTACCATGCAGGATTAATATTTTTTTTAATGGGTTTAGAGACTACTGGAAAAGAAAGAGATCTTAAAGTATAGTCTTAGCCAGACAGTCCTGTGATGGATTTACCTACAAAGGAGTTACCTACAAGACTGTATGCCTTCCAGGCAACTGTAAAATAGGTTCATGGGGTGTGTTTAGCATATGGGTCTTAATTTCGTGTTATGTCTCATTGCATCTGAAGAAACCGGTTGCCAGGGAGAGGTCTCTCTCTCCAGGTGGTGTGTAATGGAATGTGATCCCTCTGGGCACACTTTTGTGTTTGGATGTGTGATTTTGTGTGGCATACCTGCTCCCTTTTTCTTTCCTCCACCCTCGTCATTCTCAGCTCAAATGAAACAAAAGAAAATGGAGCTGGCACAAGGTAGTTAGAAATTTGACTTCAGTGTGTGTGTGTGTGTGTGTGTGTGTGCGTGTGTGTGTGTGTGCGTGTGTGTGTGTGTGCGTGCGTGTGTGCGTGTGTGTGAGCGTCAGTGCATGAGGCAGAAAGAGAGTTGATTGTTGTTGTATGCCCTGCCCAGTGCTCAATTATAAACTCAATGCCCTCATAAAGTAGGCCATGAGGTAGCAGACCAAGGAAAAAAGAATGGAAGTAGCAGAGTTGAAATGAAACACAAGATTGGAGGAGGTAAATACAGAAAGATGGGTTGAAAGAAATCTAGGGATAGAAGAGGAACAAGAGAACTAGGTGCTGCATGTCTGATCGTGCCATACATTCTGGATGAGACCGCTTCCTTTATGCAATGACCCCAGTCACCTCCGTGCCTCTGGTACTGCTGCTGCTGCCGCTGCTCAGTTGATCTACTTTTCCAGCTCATACTTGGGCAACCTGGGAGTGGGAGTGGTTAGAGCAGGTAGAAATGGATGACTGGAACTCTTGAGAATACAGTGAGACTGTGTGAAAGTTTTTGTGAGCAGCAGCTGTGTAGAGGAGGTTGTTTGCAGAAGTTTTTCCAGAAATCTTTTTCACTAACGAAATTCTTGGCACTCTTGTAAAGCTCAGAGTACAGCTGGATCAGTTCCCTCTCTCTCTATTCCCATTGCCTCCCCTTCTACTTCTCTATCCGGCCTTCCCTACTTCCTTCCTTTCTTCCTGGCCCCTCGTTTAAAAAAAAATGTCAGTTTTACTTTCAAATGTTCAACTTATGTTTACCAGATCGGCATGTCTTTCTCACAGAACCTTGCAAAAGTATTCAAATTCAATTCAAATTCAGTTCAGAAATTCATGAATTTATAAATATATTCATGGCCTTTGAACTTTGTCCACATTTTGTACAATATGCATTTTGATGTCTTTTACTGGGATGTTATATGACAGACCAGTACAAAGAATTGCATAATTGTGAATTTATAGACAATAAACAGATTTGGATAAACAATCAAAAAATTGTTGCGTACATTTGCTTCCTATCCCCTGTGAGTGCTTTGGTGGTATCTCACTGTCAATCTTTTGCAGATTCTTCTTCGTAGCAAACCTCAAGCTCGAACAGACTGGATAGAGAGCAAGAAGGGAACATCTAATTTCAATTATCAATTGGTTTTTGAACTGGACGTTGACTGGACCATTCAAACACATCATTATCCTTTGTACTGTGAACAGATCCTTACGTCTGAGCTTTGAATATTGTTTTTAAACCTAACCCTGCCTTAAACACCTCCACAGGTTCATCCATGACCTGTCTGCTCTGTTCCCTGGTTTTTGTGATGCTCCTTGTTCACTAATGTTCTCTAAGAAATGTGTTAGGCATTTGAAGAACAGCTATAGCTATACTGAGGTCAAATTACATACAGATGAACTCTGACAATTTGGTGACTTTTGCAGGCCACTTGTTGCACTTGATTTTACTAAAGGGCTTTAGAGAAAAAGGGGCAGAATACAAACGTAATTCCACATAAGGCACATTTTAGGGCTGCAGGACAGTAAATGCAATGATGACATCAGTTAGGAGTCAACCACATTTTCCTGACTCCTTTCTGTCTTTTCAATCATTGTAATGTCCCCATCAGTCTTTGGGATCTGCCCACTATAATACATATATAGGAGCATCAAGGGTTGTGGAAGTCTTTTCAACAGCTAAAATGCAGTGTAGTTATTTGCATGCAGAACATCCATGCATGGCACTGTGAATATATCCCATAAAATATTGCGTCTCTGTAGCCCTTTGTTATTGCAATAGTCCATGTGTAGATATTGGAATGACAACTGTGATTCCAAATATTGTGCAGTCCTAACATTTGTTCTCACTTCACATTTATATCCACATTGTGCTGGTTTGTCATAAAGCATACTGCCATTTTGCAAGGCACTGTTTACTCATATCCTAAGATTTTGCTTCAAATCAGTTTGCTTCCTAAACTGCAAGAATGAAATTGTTCCAGCTGAAAGCTGTAAATACTTAAAGATGAGTTTTCTTTCAAAATGTGAGTTCCTTTGCACAGCTGCAAGTTCCATAAGTCACTGTTTACATCATGTGTCTTTAGGTTTCATAGGGAAGTCCCACTTCTATTTTTTCCCTTGCTCTGATCAAATCGGATGCATGGACGTGCGTGTCAGCAAGGGAGCGGGTCCAACAAGGGAGGTCAATGAATAATCTGAGATAATGGTGTTTCTTCTCCTCTTGCATGTATACACGGTGTCCATCATATTTGATTCCCTGTAAACTGTTCGGCATTCACACACATATTATAGAGGCAGAAATAGAACTTCGGGGTTTGAGGGAAAGTCCCTGCTATTCTAGCCTTTCCATTGACGCATTTTTTTTCTCTTCTCCCTTCTTATCGGCTCACACACTTTCCCCACAGCTCTCTGTGGTGGACACTAACTTGGTACTGTTCAGACTGTGACTCACACTCTAGGAATGCCCCATATTAACATGTGGAGAGATAGGAGAGAAGCATGTTGAACTGTAAAGGGCAGGGAGATAGAGGAAAGAAAATCCAAACATGGTGTTTGGCTTTGGGCCATGGTGGGGATTTGCTTCGCGGAGCATTTAAGGAGAGATCGAAGTAGTATCAGGAAAGGATTTCATGACTCCAAGTTTGTTTATAACCCAACAGCTGTATTTTAATGTGTCACCAGTGTCAGACTCTTGGATCCTAGTGTTTTTTAAGAGCACGCTTTCAAATGTGTGTGTGGGTTTGAATCTGCATGTTTGTTAATGCATGAGTGAGTGGAGTACAGTACGCCGGATCCATGCAGCCAGTGGAGCTTGGATACCGTTCCCAAAACAAGCCTATCTACAGGCTTGAGAACGTAGTCATCTGGTAATGGTAGACAGGAACAGCAGGGGCAAGAACACGAGTTGTTATGTCTGGAAGTGAATCTGCACTGAACTTTGATGTTTGAGCCGAGGTGACCGTGGTTTATGTCAGTGCACATCGCAGAAATGTCGGTGCGTTCTAAAAGCGTATGGACCACCGTGCGCTTTCAAGCTAGCGGGGCATTCAGAGAGTTCAGCAACATGTGGCCAGGTGTGCAACTAGAAATCTGTTTCATCTGCATTTTTGTGCGTGCCTTCGAGTGCCCGTGACTATGTGCACAGCTGTTGGGGTGTGGGTTTGTACATGTTGAGGATCTTGAGAACAAAGCATGGCTGGATTCGGTGTCCTTCCAGACGTTACGTTGCTGTTTTCTGGAGCAGGCCCAGCAGCAGAAGTAGGTCGCCTGACGGCAACCCCCTCCTCTGGGTGGGGGAAATCCGGAGAGGGATTTGGACTGGGTGGAGGTATGGGGTGGTAACCATACACACTAAGCAGACCAGGGATTGCAGACTTAAAGGCCACTCACACACTGATCACGACAGGATAAGATGTTGCAGATAACATAATATTGTAGCATTCGTTTGTTTGAATGTAAAAAGAAAAGAAATCAAAGCTAATTTAATTTTAACATTAAATGACCAAAAAAAATTGCGTATATTATAAAAGACATAGAGAAGCATTAGAACCTTACATTGCTCAGGTTAACCAGCCGCACCTGGATAAAGAAATTCTGTGTTAAAATAATATAATGAAGTTCAAAAGAAATATTTCAATGCTTGAGAACTGTATAGTATTATTTAAATAGTTTCAAAGACTTTTCAGATGCAAGGAGTGTCTTTGTTTTCGAATTATTTATCAATATAACACGTAACCAAGTTTTCTATATTTTTAAAAATTCCATATAAAATCAAATCTTCTATTTCTTTTCAATGTTTATGTTTTTACTTGCACAATTGCAAGGTTTACCTTTTGTGCTCCATTATGGGTTTATCAGGGTTTATTAGAATCAAAGCATTTATTACAGAACGATAGCAGTAAATGTTAACTAAAGCTGATATTGAAAACTGATTTTTTTTTTTACTCTGAAAAGGTTGTAATTGTTGATGTGACAGAGTGGAGATCCATTACATTTATTACACAGAATTGATACAGAAATGTACAGTGCACAGGTTGATTCTTTGAATAAAGTTCTGATAGGCTTCAATTTTGGATTTCCAAGCTTATTTTTATTAAAAAATTGGCAGTGTTGTGCATCTTCATTTTTAACAAGAACTTTTGTTCTAAGTTTTCATGTTTCAAACCATATTTATTCATGTCCACAATTCACCGCCTAAATTCTTCAAACTAAATGTGGAGTCCCAGTGTGAACTTTTTCATTTGTCACTTAAAAAAAACACATTGATGTTTAACAAAATATATAGGATACAATGTCCTTGTCTAATTAGCATACTGATCATTTACAGTCTGAAATTTGTCTGCCTATTTATATTTTTTCATGCCTCTTGTTGTCTGAGCTCCCATAAACTATATTTTGATTTGTCCAAATTCGTAGTAAAGCTGATCTCATTTACAAAATGAGTCTGTTCCCCAAATAGCGGCTCGTTCAGATCGCCTAATTTTTCTTACCAATAGGATATTAGCATACTTTGCGATTGAAAATGTAAACCAAGAATCATAGAAGCCGATAGGATACTCCTGGGACACCATGATGGGTATGGTTGAATCAAATTTCAAAGCTTTAGGATCTAGAGCTGCAGCAATTAGACAGTGAACATTAGATATAGTAACGTATACAATATAAAAAGTTAAGAATATAAAGTAGCAGACCTGTTGACAAAGTTTATACGTTTATTTGATTCACAGCTGCTACATATAGTGTTTTGACCTCGACAACCCAACTAGGCTAGCCTACATTTTACCGCAAACTTGCGACTATAGTTCACTTTCTAAAGAAGGCGCAATTGGTTGTTTGCTAAGGGACCGGACCTACAGTAACATCAACACACTGAAACTATTGTATTCAGAATAAAAAATATTTTATAGCACTTTTTAATCTGTGATTGTGTGTTAAAAGTGTTCACGAGATACCAACCTTTCGCCAGCCGTCTTCTCTGCACCAAATAGGCCACGTCTTCCACAGGTGATCCAGACAGACGTGCTGTGCACGGAGGGGAGGGGCTGTGTGTGTGTGTGTGTGTGTGTGTGTGTGTATGTGTGTGTGAGAGAAAGAGCGACAGAGACACATGAGTGACAGAGAGACGAAGAGAGAGCAGGGAAAGGAAATGCAGCTGAACGAATATGCTGCATGTTTTAAATAGAATTTTAAAAAAAGACGAAACGCAATATGTGACGGTCAGTGGTGAATTAAAAAAATTTTTTTTGAGTCGGTGTTGAATCTGTGGCGGTCGGAGTTTAATCTGTGGCGCACCGCCACAGATTCGTCTATGTGTGGGAAACACAGACTTATAAATTTATATAAATCTGTGGGGTTCTAGTATTTTCTTACCTAAATTTTTGGCTCAGTTGGTTTCATGTATAGTTTCCTGAACTATGAAGTATGTAAGTACTATTCATGTAACCAACCTTTGTGAAATATGGGCAGATATTGATCTTTACCTTTCTTGTGTGAACCTAGCCCTAGATGTCTACCTGACTTGAAATTTTTGTACCCAGTGTAGCAGTGTTGCACGTAATTACCGGTATTTAATTTTTTTTTTTTATCAAGTCATTACTCCATTATTTTTTGTCTGTATAGCAAAAATGCATAGGAACATTCCACATGCAATATGGAAGGCAGCGCAAGATGCTAGGAAAATACATGTGGTTTCTACAAACCACACTGAGCAACAATAGTGTCCTCTTTAGCTTGTAACATGCTGATGTCAGATGTTGATGAGGTCATCATACAGTTTATAACTTCATCAGCTGGTGTGGCTGATAAGACTTTCTACTGATTTCCTTGAAGCACTGTTATGCAATTTTGAGCTTAGAGGCTTCGAGCGTAGTGGCTCCCTCATCTTAAGGAATGTGTTTACACATACCTGCACACACGCACACATACATTGCTTGCAAGAACAGGTTTATAAACAGTGCTCCTTTTAAGCTTGATCAAATAGCTATTGAATAAAACACAGGTTCAGATTCAGGTAAATATGATGTATACTGTATGTATGTATAAGTGCATTGTTTTTAACATTGAAAATATGATATGTTAGTCCTAAATAGACACGAGACTTTCTTATATTCTTACAGATGGATATTATTGAGGAAAAATATGGTGGTTTCGCTGCATTCATGCAAACATTTTCTGTGAAAATCTATATTCTTAATTATAGCTATCTAGAGCGTTATAGCTCAAACAGCTGAGTTATACTTGCTTTCTTTTCGCCATTTTAACCATAAGACTGGTAAAATGGAAAATTTTAGTGCTTCTAAAATTTAATATAAACATTGGAATACCTTGCCTATGCCTTGTCCATATATGACCAATTCATTTGTCAAAATGTAAATATTAGACATAGTTATAATTAGCTTGTGCTAGCTACTTAGCAGGCAAAAAGCTAAAGTAAACCATATAGGTGAGAAAACTCATCCTCCAGTGTGAGCTAGAGACTTTAGTTCGCTGCTTAACAGACATGCTGATTAAAGCTTACAATCCCACCGTGATTGTTCATACTATACACATTTAGAGATCATTTCAAAGAAATGGGTTTGTATTTGTTGTAAGTGAGGGGAAAGTGTAATCGCCTCATTTCAACCTGCAAACCAGCAGTGCACAGCAAATGGTGGCGAGGGACAGTTAGAGAAAACTTCCACCACTGCTGTGCTTTCTCGGGCATCCATTTTAAAGGACTGTATTGCTGAAATGTTTGTGCAATTTTGAAATCCCTGGCTAAGTAGCCTATGTGGATTCTTATGAGTTTAACTTTGCATCACTCTGCAGAGTATCGGTGGCATGAGTAGAATGGACTGAAGGCAGTGTAGTGCAGGAAGACTCAACTTCCTCCTCGAATCACCAAGCCCCACCCTGCTTATGGAGGAAAAAAAAAGTATGCTGGACTTGACTCATGAACTGTGGGGCTGTGGGGTGCGGCATCACAGTAGTTTCATTGCCCACGCATCAGTAGAAGTTGTGTGTGTATACAGGTCCTTCTCAAAAAATTTGCATATTGTGATAAAGTTCATTCTTTTCCATAATGTAATGATAAAAATTAAACTTTCATATATTTTAGATTCATTGCACACCAACTGAAATATTTCAGGTTTTTTATTGTTTTAAAACTGATGATTTTGGCATACAGCTTATGAAAACCCAAAATTCCTATCTCAAAAAATTTGCATATCATGCAAAGGTTCTCTAAACAAAGCTATTAACCTAATCATCTGAATCAACTAATTAACTCTAAACACCTGCAAAAGATTCCTGAGGCTTTTAAAAACTCCCAGCCTAGTTCATTACTCAAAACCGCAATCATGGGTAAGACTGCCGACCTGACTGCTGCCCAGAAGGCCATCATTGACACCCTCAACCAAGAGGGTAAGACACAGAAAGAAATTTCTGAACGAATAGGCTGTTCCCAGAGTGCTGTATCAAGCCACCTCAGTGGGAAGTCTGTGGGAAGGAAAAAGTGTGGCAGAAAAAGGTTCCACAACGAGAAGAGGTGACCGGACCCTGAGGAAGATTGTGGAGAAGGACCGATTCCAGACCTTGGGGGACCTGCGGAAGCAGTGGACTGAGTGGAGTAGAAACATCCAGAGCCACCGTGCACAGGTGTGTGCAGGAAATGGGCTACAAGCCACTTTTGAACCAGAGACAGCGGCAGAAGCGCCTGACCTGGGCTACAGAGAAGCAGCACTGGACTGTTGCTCAGTGGTCCAAAGTACTTTTTTCGGATGAAAGCAAATTTTGCATGTCATTCGGAAATCAAGGTGCCAGAGTCTGGAGGAAGACTGGGGAGAAGGAAATGCCAAAATGCCTGAAATCCAGTGTCAAAGACCCACAGTCAGTGATGGTCTGGGGTGCCATGTCAGCTGCTGGTGTTGGTCCACTGTGTTTTATCAAGGGCAGGGTCAATGCAGCTAGCTATCAGGAGATTTTGGAGCACTTCATGCTTCCATCTGCTGAAAAGCTTTATGGAGATGACGATTTCATTTTTCAGCACGACCTGCCACCTGCTCACAGTGCCAAAACCACTGGTAAATGGTTTACTGACCATGGTATTACTGTGCTCAATTGGCCTGCCAACTCTCCTGACCTGGACCCCATAGAGAATCTGTGGGATATTGTGAAGAGGAAGTTGAGAGACGCAAGACCCAACACTCTGGATGAGCTTCAGGACGCTATCGAAGCATCCTGGGCCTCCATAACACCTCAGCAGTGCCACAGGCTGATTGCCTCCATGCCACGCCGCATTGAAGCAGTCATTTCTGCAAAAGGATTCCGGACTAAGTATTGAGTGCATAACTGAACATAATTATTTGAAGGTTGACGTTTTTAATATTAAAAACACTTTTCTTTTATTGGTCGGATGAACTATGCTAATTTTTTGAGATAGGAATTTTGGGTTTTCATGAGCTGTATGCCAAAATCATCAGTTTTAAAACAATAAAAGACCTGAAATATTTCAGTTGGTGTGCAATGAATCTAAAACATATGAGTTTAATTTTTATCATTACATTATGGAAAAGAATGAACTTTATCACAATATGCTAATTTTTTGAGAAGGACCTGTATGTAGCGCTAAGTGCTATTTTTAAGTTTTCTCCCACAAATCCTGCTTAACCCACACTCTAGCTCCCCTTTTTATTTGCTTCCTTTTAATTCTTGCACTTCCCACATGTTCCACATTGTAGTCACTTAAATGATGTTGAATCATATTTCTTTCATTTTTACACATCTTAAAAGCAACAATAGGCAATGCTCTCTCAAGAGTATGACCTGTGTGAGTGCTACCATAGTTATGTGTGTGTGTGGGTGTGCGCGCGCATGTGTGGGTGTGTGTGTGTTGGCCTGACTGTAGAGGAAGCTGTCGTGGGAGTGTCTTACCGTCGGAGCTCCAAGGACAGATAACATTACCCTGCTTATGCTTACATAACTTCCAGGCAATGCCACGTCACAACCGACCCAGACGCACACATGCACACGCAGACACACACACACAATGCAGGGATCCAAATACCCGTCTACTGGTGCGGCTGCTACTTCAGGGCTCTGATAGAGCACACAGAGATCAGTTAACAGTTAGAATTCATGTATATTGCTGTTTTGACCCCTTTTTTACTGTGTTGGAAAAAACCTTTTTGAGTCAAGTTGGTTTGTATGTAGGTCAGCTGCCTAAAAGGCTCCTTTGGTTGGATACCAATGCCCCGCACATGCAAATGCTTCCACATGCTTTCCCAGGAGGGTTTGTGTTTCCTTCAAACCTGTTGACCATGTGTTTGGATGAGGGGAATGATCCGAAAGAAAGAGAGTAAGCGAATGCTTCTCTTTTTTTGGGGGGGATGCGGGTCGGGGCTGGAGCACCGATTCACACAGTTGACCTATATTTACTGTCAGCCGTTTTGACTGAACTATTGATGAGGATGAAAGCCTCTCTATTTGCTATTGAATTTTTAGGGATATAAGTAATCGGATGTGTGTGTGTGTGTGTGGCTACTCTTTCTGGGACTGATGGTGTGTGTTGTTTTCTTGGGGCCCTAACACAGCTGTCTTTGGCAGCTGCATCATGAGAAACATCTGAATTGTTGCATCATCTCCTGTCTCAGTCCACCTCTCTGTGTATGGATGTACGCATGGGCAGCTGGACAAACTCACAAGCTGGCCCTCTTTTGCTGGTCCTTATTTTTTGCGGATGAGCCAGTTCGGGAGCAGCCTAGCTGTGAGTTTGTGTGTTTATGTCTGTGTGTGGTAAAGCGTGAGACGGGTTGTTTACCATACATTTTTGTGTTTATTTCTTGTTAAAACATTTAGTAACACGGGTCAAACTTTCAGAGGTGAGACGTCAGTGTAACTTTGGTGCAAGTATTTCAGTACTGTAAGAAACATGCCGTCTTTTCTCAGGAAGATGGGCAGTTTTGCTGCAACATCTAATTTTCATTTTTGCTAACAAAAAAAAGTGTTTTTCAGTTTCAGAGTAGCTTCCCATTAAACACCTGAGGAAACACCTGTTTCCTCTGTCCCACCCTGAGATTTACTGTTTCTGTCTTTTTTGACACTAAACAAAAAATGTGAAGCTTTTATTCCTGCCATTTTTATGTTTTTTTTTCACTTCTCTCTGGACAGTGACTCATGTTGGAAAAAAATATGTTTATATCATTTCATTCAGTCATGGTTGAAAAGTGAAGTACACACTAGGACTCAGTAGCTTGTTGAGTGAACTTTAGCAGTAGTAACTTTCAGTGGTGGGTTTCTATATGATTTCATTAGTTTCCCACAACCTTTGTATGGAAATTTGAATCCCGTTTTCTTCTACAACCTGGCTTCATTTCAATGACGTTTCTAGATCTGGACTTTGATTGGGACATGGCAACATCTTGAGTCTTCCTTTTTAAACCATTTTAGTGTAGATTTGCTGCTTTCTTTGAGATCATGGTCCTGTTGATGATCCAGTTTTGGACAATGTTTTAGCTGTCAGACACAGCCTCACATTTGACGTTAGAATCTTCAGCATATGTATAATCTCATAGGCAAATGAATAACTGCAAGGTGCCCACGTGCTGTGGCCACGAATCGAGCCCAAATCATTACACTGCCACCAACGTGTTCAGTGGTTGGTATTGAACGCTTGTGCTGATATGATATCAGTAAATGTGGCCATCACAACTCATTTTACCGTCATAAACTGACATTCAGCATTTGATATTTGTTATGAATCAATCCCATCCAAACTGAATTGACACTGAATTGAATTAACATACCAACTGAGGCCTGTCATGTATGATCAGTCTTTTTTTTAGTCTAAGGTTTTCAAAGTAGTTTCAGATTATCTACTTATGAACATTTTTTCTCACCCTTCCCTGGTTGATAGTCTGCACTAGTTGCATTCCTAAGGTCATTGGTGATATCTTTGTTTACATGTTTATGCACATCTGCTCCTCACCTGCAAAGTGTGCATCAGCACCTGGGTGCAAGTTTCTAATCAGAAAGTCTATGGAAGCAGCAAGGATGTACTTAGTTTGTGCTATGATTGTAGAATACATAGATTTCATGTTTTATTCAAATGACCTGTAAATACATCAAATTAGCAAGATGAATGCCCCTCATTGCCTATGCATAGGGGCTTTACAGTCCTATGATAGATGTTGAATGAATGGATGGATGAATGAATGAATGAACTGTGCTACATGATAAATTGTCCCCTGAAAAAAACTTAACATTCTCCATCTTATAGTCAGATAAGAATAAGTTTCACAGCAGTGTACATCTAGGTTTTATAGTTCTTCTAAAGGGGAACGCCGCACCAGCAATGTAATTCCAAGAAGGATGAATAAGATGGAGGATCAGTTGGGAGACTCACTTAGTTTCTGTGTTAGGTTTAGCTAGATCTTAGATCATGTTCATCTGTCATTAATATTTTTTAATGGCCTCCAGTTTTTCTGTTTTTCCTTTTTCTTCTCTACGTTACACACAGTGAGATAACAAGTTGTTGGCTAAAGCAGGTTAGAAATCACCTGGTTTTATTCTTGCCAGACTGGTATGTTTTTCTTATTATGTTTAATGTGCATATACTAGAGTACTTTTAGTAGCTTACTTTCCTTGGTCAAGATTTGCTATGCTTTATTGCAAATCCTATTCGTTGCTAGAGTAATAGACTGCAGAAGGACTGTACATAAGCACATTATTGGAGTGCAACAACACAAAATGATTTGTTATAGGCTGAGGTTTACCAAGGTGCAAGCTCTTCAAAGGTGCCCTGGAAAACTATCTGGAAAACTATCAAGGACCTAAGAAGATCCAAGATGCAGGCAGATAAGGTCTAATGTAGGGTGTATTCACACCAGGAAGGTCCGTTAGTTCACTTGCTTTGGTCCGGACCAAATTTTTTTTTGTTTTGTTTTATTCCGCACTTCCTGTTAGCACTGCGAGTAAATGCAACAGGACCAGAGTTTCTCAACAAAAAGACACTTGTGCTAAGGTCTTTCAGCCATTGGACAGTTAAAGTGTAAGCAGTGTAAAACCGGGAAGCCATGGGAAAATAGGTCAACTTAAACAATAGAGAATGCTGTTCTTGTCGTCTTTCTGGCATTATGGTTAATACCCAAGGGTCATGTTAACCGAATATTTTCCATATTTGACCGGGCTTTAAACTGTGACGGACAAATCTGAAGGGTGTTGGTCATTTTGACTGATTAGTATTCAAACCCTTGACCACTTGGTGCAAATGCGCAGACATTTTCAACTTTACACTGATGTGCAGGTAACTAAATCAATCAAAAAAAGATTTGCATGAGAGCATCGAGCGTCATCTCAGACCTGGACACTGTGCTCAATACATCTTGCTATCCTCAAGCTGACAGCATTGAATATAGTGAGGCTTTGGAGTGCATCTGTTGCTGCACAGGTGGCGCAACATCGGTCACAGACTGACAGTGACAGATCGCTGCAGTTTAATTACTGATGCAAAAAGAATGCATCCATGGGGATTTCCTCCCTCTGAAGCAAGCTTGTTCAGAGTTCTGCCGTATTCTGATAATTTCAATTGGAGAAATTTTGCCTGATTTCAAAACTATGCCTTAAGTGGCACTTCAGTCTCCATTACGCAAAGGCGGACCAGTTCAGCTTCTTCCGGAGTGTTCAGGCCAAAGCAGGTGAAATGTTCATAATACATGTAGCTTATTAATCTGCTCGATGTGTGATGGCGCGATGTGTCTTCTCTGATCAGTTTGTTCGGATTTAATATAAAATAAAATGAATCAAAAAGAACTACTGAATATGTCATCATTTAAACAAAAATGATTGATAAAAATTGATGACAGGATTTTTTTTAACCCTGACAGTCAAAATGACTGAATAAAAAATTGTAGCGCAACCTCTGATCCTCTTATACAGCTGCAGATTTGAACAGAAATGTCAAGACAGTTTGATGCAACATGAGGTGTACAATAGGATGCAGATAGATGGATTGTATATAATTAACATATAATTATGAATAGATTATTAATAGACTGTTTTGATGTCACAGTGGGGACATTCACATGTTAAGGCAGCACATGCACCTGACAAAAATTTTTTTAGTTAATTTTTTTTTGTTTACTGGGTGATATAAAGTTCGGTCACTTTCACACCTGATTTGCTCCGTTTGGAACCACTCTGAGACCACCTCTTCAGCTGGGTCTCGGTTTGCTTGTTTGGTGCTCGCTGGGTTGGATTCACAGTGGCGCAAAAGGTCTGGACCAAGGGAGGAAACGAATTTGAGTTAGTTTTAAGCGAACTAAAAAAAGGCTGGTGCCCTTAGAAACATGATTCAAAAAGACAGTTTCATACCTGTAAGTTAAAACGATGAGTGACTCCCAGAACTTTGCATTTTAACAAGATGGGCATACTTTGTCCATGTCTATCAGTGGTCATATGATAGAGGAGAGCTTGCCGACTCCAAGCCTCAAGAGTAAAGTTGAAAATGTCCGCGCATTTGCACCAAGTGGTCAAGGGTTTGAATACTAATCAGTCAAAAACAAAATAATTGCCAAAAAACAACAACAATTTAAATTGGCTGTAGGATCTTACATTAGTGATTATCGCAACTAAGACAACTTGTAGAAAAACAGTGGTATTCCCTAGACATCATAAGTCTGCACCTGAGCTCTTTTATTTCCAAAAAGCTGCCAATATTTTGAAATCCAACATGATAGACAGAGGTTAAAGGCACAAAAGGATTAAACATAGCTATAATGTCTTTAGCCATCCTCTTATCTGCTGGAATTGTCCGTCTCTCTCTGTCTTTCTCTTTGCAGTCTGGATGAACCACTGGACATGTGTTGTCCTTCCTTTAAATAACTTCCAACAGCTTCCTCTGACTCAAAACCCCTAACTGAAAAAAGTATTTATCCATCAATAGCAAAGCCTGATTTTTGAGTTTTTATTCAGCAATTCCTCGTTCAGGGTTTATAAAGCTGAGAAAATGTTAATCTTGAGCAGTTTGGTGAGGTTTGTGGTTATAATGTGACAAAAAAGTTCAAGTGGTGTGAATATTTTTGAAAAACATTGTATATATTTACGTCCCAGGATGTTCAAATTACAATTCCTGATGCCCTGACACTTTTACATTGCATTATGCCACATGCATCACCTGACCCAACTCCTCATCTTCTGACCCAACTCCTCCAGCAGTCGGAAGCGGAAGAAGCGACAGATGGTAGATGAGTGCGGTGTGGAGTGGGTGGGGGTGGTTTGGTGGAACTCCGTTGTCTGGGATTCCAGCAGGATTAAGCAGAGGAAGCCACAACTTTATTTGTGGTGCTTTTAGAGGGTGAAGCTGGAGACGAGACCCGAAAGTGACGTTATCACACACAAGATTATTTGCACATGTACCTACACACAGCACATTTGTACAATTCTGCTGAACTTTTCTAAATGCAAGTCTTAATACTGTGTGGCTTACAGCAGTGTGTGTATGAGGAGTAGTGGGACAAAGAGTGTCTTGTGTTTTAGGGATGGGTTGGAGGGGGTAGTTGGGCCTGCTGGGTCCAGTCCTGGGGGCCAAGATGGGAATTTTCTGTGTGTATATATGTGTGTGTGTGTGTGCTTGAACTGAGGAATGCCGCTGTTTGCTGAGTGAAGAGCACGGAGGCAGGAGAGACTGTCTAAACATACGTCTGTTTGCTATATGTGTGTGTGTGTCTGAGAGAGGGTAACTGTGGGAGTGTGAGTGAGCAATGGGGAAAGTGTGCAATGAGCAGCGATGGAAATTGGTTTGGAGGGACTCTGTGTGTGTGCTGTGTGTTCTCCCTGTGCTATGACCTTCTTCTCAATGAGTACTTTCATATCCATTCCTGCTCCCCACGGTAAGGAAGCAGACGGCGCTGAATGAGGCCTGTCTTTGCCTACCTGCGACCTACTCACTTCACCCAGCGCTGGCCCACACTGCAGACTTTGCTCAGGTTGTGCTCGTATGAGTGTTTACTGTACTGTTACCTGTTTGTTTGTTTGGTTGGCAAGGAAAGGGAACAGGGGAGGCTGGCAGAAAGGGAGGAGGAAAGAAGACGACCATGAAGGGGGGGGTGGTGGTGTGTGTGTGTGGAAAAGATGAAGTTAGGAGGAATGAAGTGAGGAAATGATGGAGGTGAGTAATAGCTGCAGTAAAAGAGAGGGATTCACATAGTTGAGATTAAAAGAATGGGATTGAATGCATGATCAAGGCAATAAGAGTAGAGTAGAGTAACTGAGGTGTTGTAATCATTTGGGAGGAAATGATGACGGGACCGTGGCAGGAATTTTTGCGGCAGTCACTTCATCTAAATAATGTTCAAGAAACCTTCATATCTTAGTTTTCCAAGAGATCTGAGACTGAACACCTCTATCGTATACATGTTTTTTCCTAAGAAAACCCTTTAAATTAGATCAGGTTAAAGAAATCTTTTAACACGCGTTTTCTCGGGCAGAAAATATTACCGTGTTTTCATGTTAGTGCGTGTGTGTTTGTAGTTAGCGAGGGCCTCCTGTGTATGTGCACCTCCGCTGGGTGATTTATTCTAAGGCTAGGTCTGCTTCCAGCTGTCCCAAAGGGGTCCCGATGACTTTAGCAGCCCAGACCTCCATCACAGAAAGGCAGAGATGGAGAGAGATGTGAAGATTTTTGGAAGAGGGAGATATGGACAGTGGAAAAGTCAACATCATTTTTAGTCTGCTAATTCTATTTCGAATATTTGTGCTTCACTTTCACAGCAAATATGTAATTTTTTATATTAAAAGGAAACTGTGTAACCCCGTGTTTGTCTCATAAAATAATGCTGCTGTTTCTATTAAATATGTTGACAAAAAATTTGATTAAGTAAGTTTTTTCTTAATTTGTAACATGGCAGTCACAAAATTCAATACATAATTGGGAAGTGAAAGGAAAATTACACATACGTTTCCTTTTTTATGTTTTTATTTGTTATTTTTATAAGAAGGTAAATGTGTGGTTGCTGGCAGTATCATGCTGTGTCGATCCATTTTCTTCAGCAGGGAAAAAGAAGCTGTACGGAATTAATGGGAAGGAGGATGGAGACAAATACAACAACTCCAAAACGTGTTTGAGGCTGTGAAATACTTGAGACATGAGTCAGAGCTGCAGTAGAATGGTTCATATAACACAATATTAATGTCTTAAAACCCAATCAGGATTTTAAGACATTAATAGACAAGGATATTTGTAGCAAGACTTGATGAAACAAATGTTCATAGATGCCTGACATCCAATCCAACTGAGCATGAGTAGTTCTGTAAAGAAGAATGGGCAAAACATTTGGTTAAACATTTCAAGAGGTATGAAAACCTTAGCAAAGCACAATAAACTGGGACATTGCTACTGCATTGGTGATATTACTACTGAATTCATTACACTGAAAGACACTCTAAAAGTAAATGTGTTTCTCTCATTGGTGGTCTGCCCCTCACTGTGTGAAGCTGGGTTTGTGTCCCTGCATGTGTACTGCAAATTAAGAAATGTAAATGAGAATTTGCTTTAGCTTGACTTGCCTGGTTAAGTAAATATTTGTTGTTTCCCCTTGCAGGTCCTGCTGAGGTTCCCATGATGTCCCCGAATGGATCAATCCCCCCAATACATGTACCCCCAGGTTACATCTCACAGGTAAGCCAATGTGTTTTTTTCTCGTTGGAAAGAATGTAAAGCTACAAGCCAGACTTTTTTGTAACATCAATCAACCTCGCTTTAGATATAGTTTGTTACTTTTAGAACAGATTGTTGTAACTCAAACACAACTCAAATTGCTCAGACTCTGGGTCAAAAAATGCTTGTCCACTAATGCGGTTTACACTTGTACCTCTTGTGATCTCATCAACCAAACATACACATAAAGCAAACCTCGCTGCTTTTCTTCTTCGCAAGGTTTTTAAGTCTTTGCAGTGTGTCAAACTCTGCATCTCATCTGCAACTCCTATTTGTTAGTAGAAATATAAAACACGCCATGACATATTATCTCTAGAAATATCGCTGAAGTGCAGTCACATAAACCATGTTTTTTCACTCCATTTGTGATTTCAGTGGTTTTTATTTTTCTCCAGAACAGTGTTTCCTAATCCAACTCTTCGGGGGGCACTTTGGTGCATACTTTAGATGATTTTCCTTCTTTGACATGTGTTTTGAATTAATGGGTCACTAACAGGCTTCTGCAGAACTTGAGTTAATTCATTTCTTTCATTTAGTTGTTATGGAGCATGGGCACGCAATAGAGGGAAATATATTTCCCATCCTTGCCTCTACTTCTCAAGTGTCCCTACAGCTTGCGGTGGGATATCTTATAGCTGGATAGGATATTCTACCACTAAATAGGGACCTCCTTTGAGAAGTCTAAATATCACTAACAGTTTTTTTTTGTTATGTGAGCAGACAAACGTATTTTATCTGGTGTACCAAAATATCGCGTAATGTAGCTTGCTTCTGATGCGATGCCATTGGCGCTGTTTTATTACACTTGCTTTAACATCGACCACAATGCCCCAAAATAATTAAATAGACTTTATACTATGCCTTGCTATTTATTGTAAAACTAAAATCTGTCAGAGTGAATCAATAAGAGGGACGTTAATGTGTGCTTTAGGCATGCTTTTTTGAAAGTCTGTTGTATCAATGTTTTAGACTCTTATTTTGAAGTATGACGGGAACCAGTTCTTTAGTTTTTTCCTGCGATTTTAACAGAACTGACTCGAACTTTGCAGCGTTAGCATTGAAGAAGCCTCCACCTCATGTGAGTGGTTGGTTTGACAGCAATAACGGAACTCAGTAGAAAAAACAAACATTGGCAGAGTAATGGAAAAAATACAAACAATTTGTAAGCACTGTAAGGCCTTAGCTAGCTAAGCATTAGCTGCTAACGACATAACTTCCTGTCGGCGCTAAATTAATACCAACTGTTTTCCCAGTTTTTGAATGAGTCCGGACTCCATTTAATAATTTCTAGTTCGACACCTTAAGTACATCCTTTAATCAAACCTGAAGTGGATTATTCTACACTAAACAGTGAACACTTTGTTTAAACACGCTTTGTGTTTTCTGCATCCATATCTCAATGGAACTGTGAAACAAAAAGGGTCTAAAATCTCCTCTTGTTCCCAAAAACACAATATCAGGTATCATCTTGTCTGATGAGCTTGGTGTATGCTTAATTCCAAAATAATTCATACCCCTGTCAAATTTTGGTTTAAAGTAATCTTTTACCAACATGCTTCTTCTGAATGGAAGTAGTATTAACATTTTTAAGTGACCCAGCCAAAGTTCTGACTTGAATCTGATAATCTATGGAGGGATCATAAGATTAGGGTGATGGTAATAAAGGATTCCAAAATCAAAGACTTGGAGCTCATCACCAAAGATTATTCTTCAAAATATCAGTGGAGACATGCAAGAACCTGGCCAGCAATTATGAGAAGGGTTTGATTGCTGTAATGGCAGCAACATTATTATGGTTTATTGAGAAGAGTATTAATAATACAGTGTAAGTAAACAAATTTAATATTTGTTTCAAAACGGATGTTCTTTTGATATTGTTTTATCTTTTGAGAGATGTCTGTGTCACTTTCTATTAGAAATAAACTCTCTGGATAAATGAAAATAATTTAAAATCTTACTCTACCAGGGGTATTAATATTTTAAGCTTAATTATAACTTCATACCTCTACCAGACACAACGGATGGGGCAACTGTGAAGTTTATGAACATTAGATGTTTCCTTGATACCCCTCCTGTTGTGTAGAAGCCTTTGAATAAGATGCCACAGAAAGTGTTAGAGTCACCAGTTTTCCTTTGGGTTTATGGAATTTGGAACAATGCAGCACAGCCCCTTCCCAAGTTGCTTATGTGCTAGCAGGCTGAAATGTACAATAGAGTGAATGCTGCAAGTCAATGACTTGCAATCTGCTGAGTTTAGAACTTTTTAAACTAATTGAAATAACGAACAGAACCAAATGCACTGTTTAATAGGTAAGATCGGTAGGAATCTATGTATGATTGAATTGAAATAACGTTTTTTTTGTGAAGTGCCTTGAGATTACACATGTTGTTAATTGGCGCTATATAGATAAACTGAATTGAAAGAGCTACCCATTTTACTTGATTCCAGAAGACAAATTTGGGTTCTTAGAAGCCTGAAAAAAAATTCATGTTTTAATCTGATTTGACAGACAATCAATCCGCTATTAAAGGGCAATGCAACTACTCATTCTTTGTTTATATCAAACCAAAAAAACTGCTCCATTATCCACATATGTTCCATAGAGATGTTGAGTAGGAAGAAGGAAGAAAGGTCTTGAATACAATTTGTGCATTGTGCAGGAAGCTCATGAGCAGGCCTCTGCTTCAGGAAGAAATCTTCCCTGAGGGTGTTTACTTACAGCTTTCTCACTTTTCAAGCCATTTTTCAGCCACAAAAACTAAAACAAGCTAAAGTAAGAAACGAAGTGAACAAAGGGTTCTAACAAACGTCTTTAAGGCCGATTGTTTCTTAGGAAATTTCTGAATAATTCAGAGGCTCTGGGAGCCATCATTTAAGAATGAAAAGCATTAGTAACAGACAACTCATGCTCAAACCACACACTAATCAAATACCAATCATTGCACCTATCTGTTTATTCGAAGTGTAAGAGCACACAAGTAACCAAGGTACCCTCCTCCCCTCAAGTCTACAGGAATGTGCTGATTCTAGAATGTGTCGGGTCATTTGCTTTTTGAGGCTGTTATATGCAGTTTTGCCTGTGTTTTCCATTAAATGCCCCAAAAGTGATAGAGAAAAAGAGCAGGGGGTCTGCAAAACAAGTCAGTAGATAGTTCTCACAAGTACAGTGTTATGAATGCATTGGTGCTGTGTTTGTGTTGAGATTGTGCTTCTACGCCAATGGAAGTCAGGTCATTGGCTCACCGTGGGTGTGTGTTTGTGTGTGTGTGTGTGTGTGTGTGTGTTCGTAGGGAACTGGCCAAGTGCGAGCGGGAAACGCTGACACTCTTACATAAACTAGCCTGATAGTCCAGACAGGCATTTGGTGGGGAGGTTGTTTTTTTTTGGATCGGGGGGGTTTAGTGGAAAAGGGGGTGACTGAAAAATAAAAACAAGAAAAATATAATGGTTGGGGGAGCAGTGAGCAGATGAGACACATCAAGATTTTGTTTTGCATCAGTCCTATTTGACATGTGCCAGTGCAGTAAGTGTGTGCGGATGAGCCCATTTGCAGGTGTATTCTAATTTTTGAGTTCATCCCAATAAAGAGCACATGTGTGCCTGTTATGTAGGCCACCTACATATGTACTCACACAGAGACTTTGCGCTTAGCTTTCCTGTAAACAATCTTTTTTCTGGTCTTCAGTAGAGCAGAGGATGAGGGGTAGACAGGGGCCTGCTCTTCCTCTTTCTCCCCCTTCTCCTCTTCTTTTTGAACTCCGTTGTATTCCCTCTCTCTGTTGCGTTTTGACAATATGTTGCTTCTCAGTTTGCGTTGAGGCTTTTTGGGTAGTATCTGGTGTGTGTCTGACTCTGTGTGTGTGTGTGTGTTGTTGTTAGGGACCCGAGATTGCTTCCCCTCTCTGTAGGGAGTGTGTGTTTGCTCCTTCCTTGGAATGCTGGCCTGTGAAAGAGACTGAATAGTAGGAATGTGTCTGCCTGTGTTTTTGTATGTGTGTGTCCATTCGTTCCAGTTCATGAATGTGAAAGTGAATACATATATGGAATCTGTGCTAATTTAGGGAGGATATTGAACCTTGTAGTAAATGAACAGTGTATTGTGACAGTTATAATTAGAAAATGTTATTTTATTAGAAAACCACATTTAAAAATATATCTGCTTTTTCTGTTTCCTTAAAAAAGCTGTTTCTGAAAATGTAATAGTGTCAATTTCTAAAACCTTTACAAAACCTACACCAAGTAGAACATTATTGTAAAACAGGATGAAAATGTCATTCTGGGTTTGTATTTTTACAAACAAAAATTTGGCAAAAGTTTGGTGTACATTTGTATTCATCTTGCTTTACTCTAAGTCCCTTGTATAAAATCCATTGCAACCAATTGTCTTCTGAAGTCACCAGAAGTTTGGCCTCAGACATTTCTTAGAAGAAATTATTTAACAAACAACACGATGAAGACCAAGAAGCATAACAGAAAGTTAAAAAATGTCATGTTTGTGGTTTTCAACAAGCAATGTAGGGGACAGAGCAAGTATGTTTTGGAAGGTAATCAAAAATGGGGGTGGCAGTATCATGGTGTGGGGAAGCTTTTCACCAGCAGGGAAGCTGGATTGAGTTAAAGGGAAGAGGGAAGCAGGGCAATCCTGGAAGAAAATCTGTTAGCAAAAGACTTGAGACTGGAGCAAAGGGACCAGATTCCAGTAGGACACCAAATGTAGACATAAAGCCAGAGCTACCATGGAGAGGCTTATATGTAAACAATAATGTGAAAATGCAAAAAAGAAAACTGCATCACTTTCCTTTCACATCAGAATTGTGCACGACTTTGGTCTATTCTATAAAATCCCAGGAAAATACATTGAAATATGTAGTTGTAAGAAAATGTGAAAATGCTTACAGGTTCTGAATATTTTTGCAAGGCCCAGTAAACATACTGTATATCCTATTTTAGTGTGTGTATCTCAGATCGTGTTCAAAACACACCAGCTTAATACACCGTGTGAAATTCTAAAAACAAACCAATACTTACTGTATTATTTTCTGTCCATTTCTATCCTACAGGTGCTTGAGGATACCACAGGGGTTCGCCGAGTAGTGGTGACCCCCCAGTCCCCAGAGTGCTACCCTCCCTCCTACTCTCCAGCTCTGTCCCCCACACATCACCTCCCCCCATACTTGGCTCACCCCCACTTCATTCACAACTCTCACTCTTTCTATCCCCCGGTCAGTCCGGGCGAGCTGGCACCTCACCAGTACTACCAACATCACCTTCCCCCAATGTACGGCGATCCAGGTACTCACATTCAGACTGGAACCTCACCCACCTCCTGAATACCAGATATTTTTAATTCAAATGATAAATGATGCAATTAATGATCACGACATAAAATATAAATTTCACACAATTTTTAGTGTCTTCTCTCCTTTCAGAAATCATCCCAGTTTATGGGATGTCCAGCTACATTGGCAGAGAAGAGACGTACAGTAAGCCACAGCCTAAAAAGATAAAGGAACAGAGACAACTTGAGCGACAGAACCGACTCAATTCCCCTCCTTCGACTCTTTATAAGGGCAGTCTTGGGCCAGCACACAACGGATACAAGTAATAATACTTCTTCCGTGGGTTCATAACATGAATACTTAATGTTTTTGCTATTGCTGTCCAATCACTTCATTTAAAAAATATATATAAGGTATATACTTTGATGTCATATTACCCTGTTGGTAAAGCAACAAGAATGCCCCCGGAAGTCGAAATGCTGACTGGGAAAGTTAAAGCTCGGCAAGCTACTTCGACTTTTGTATCCAACATGCCCTACATCTAGAATATAAAATAAAAACTTTTTTTCGATGGTCAGCATGTCAACAAACCAGTGGCCCACATATTTCTGTAAAATATCTACTTGTGATCATGTTTCATTGGTATTTCAATTTATAGAAAAGAGAACTATAGATTATATATATATATATATATATATATATGCTTGTATTGCTTATAGCAGTTTGCAACAAAACAAATTGCAATTTTTGCTGTTGTCCAACGTACAAGAAGACTCAACTGATGTGAGGTCATTCCCAGCTCCAAATTTCGATTTCAGAGAAAACTGTATTGCAGAACAAACTCATTCTTCAGTATAAACTAAAGACAACAATGAAACCCACTTACCTTACTATTATAAATTATTATTTTACAAGAATAACATTTCTTATTTCAGTTCAGGTGATTATGTTAAAAATGATGTGATGTTTGGGGCGCTTTGACCCAATATGTTTAAAATTTACCAACTTCTGTCTTAACAGTGTATAGTCAGCATACTGGTTTATTGACTTTATGACCAATTCAAAGTGTGTAATAAAGCCATTGTGGGTCATGTTATGCTAAACGTGTAAAATTTAACTTCATATCTCTGTCATTTTTATTTTACAGAATAACCTGTTTATTAACTTTCATATTAAACATATTTGCTTCTATTTTATAACAAATATTTAAAAATAACTCACTGGTGTTTTATTAGGAACTCTAAAAAAATATTGACTTCCCAATAAATCTATCTTTTCCCCATTGAACTGCTAACATGGATTAAATTAACCATATGATTACCTCAAAAAGTATCTGAAGTGTGTTTGTTTTGTAATAAGAAATATGACAAAGGAAAGCTGAATTGGTGAGAAAAAATATTTTAAAGGATCCCCAGTTAATACCTCTCCTTTAAGCAGACAATGCACATTTTTACAATAATTTATTTCTTCTTTTGTTTATTTCCACTCAAAATAAAACTTTTATTTATCGAGGCATAAAAAGTAATTAAGTTGGTCAAGTTAAGGTTAAAACTTCTTAAAAGTTAGAGCTCGAGAGCTAGAGAGAAATGTCACATTCTTTTGGTCCACCGTTTAAAAAAATGATGCATTGGAATTTTGCTGCTTCTAATTTTTAACAATAGAAGGAGAATTAGAGCATTGTTTGTCGAAAATAACTATGAAAATGCATGAAAAGTACATTTAGTATTTTCATTTTGTTTGTGATGCAGCAACAAATCACATGCCCCAACGCTTGGGTCAGGGGGAGGAGCCAGCAGTCCAGGGGGCAAGAAGCCAGAAAGACGACTTCGCTGCAGTCCACGAAACAGTGAGCCAGAGACACACGCACAAGGTAGGAGACAAGACAGAGTCACAATGCAGTGAGACAAACTGGAACAAGATCAAGCATGCCAAATCCTAAAATGACACCTGTCTACAGACATGCAGAAGAACAGCACAATAGAGTCTCTTTATTTTCTAAGTAATTGCAATATTACTACACAAACATATTGCCTCATTTTTTTGTGGCTGATTGACAGGTTTTGATTTTTACCGCTTCCACCCTTATGCAACTGGCTTTGTTGTTTTTGTTTTTTACAATCTTATTGCACCTTTTTGCAGGGAAGATGGATTTCCCCTTTCAGTTTTCCTTCTTCCAATCTCTCTGCTTTTTGCACTCATAAATTCCCCCAAAAATCCATGAAATGGAAAATAAAAGCAGGATCAACATGCCAAAAAGATCTGGCGTTTTAGTACAGTGATGGAGACTGATGTGAGAAGGTGGGGAAGAAGGGTTGTCTGGGTAACCGCATAGCTGAATCCCTCCCTCAGTGCTATCGATTTACCTTTGCCACAATACTGGCCTTGTTGTAGGGTGAGAGAGGGTTAGGAGAGATGGGGGGGAAGGGGGTGTCACATACCTGTAGAGTCCTGCATGGGATGAAGGGAACCTTTGAGCTCTGTGATTTAGACACCACAGTTCAGCCTTATCACCCATACACGCAAAAAGACACTCGCCCTCACACACTTTTTTCTTTAAGGTCTTGTTAATAAAAAGAACGGTATGTACCATTTTATGTGCCCTCACAGCACAGAGGGACATCCAAGAAGGTGTTGATAGAAAAACAAAAAGAGACAAAAATTAATTGACTTCTAAATTAAACTTTTTTGTGATCCCAATGAAACTATAGATAGGTCCTTCATGGTATGGGGTCAGGTTAAGAAGAAAGGTCTCACAAGGTCAGGTGTGGATGTATGTGTTCCTCTGAATGCATACAATAGAATAGAAAAGCACAAACAAGGTTTTATGTATGTCTCATAGATTTTACAGCCTGTTGATAGTGGTAAACATTCCTTAATGTTCTATCACTATAGTTAGGGCTTGTCCAGTTTCAAGTTTCTTAAAGATACTACCTGTAGCTTCCTTAAAAAACTGCACAATTCTCATAAAGACATGACAGAAAGGTATGCATTTCCACTATGGAATACAAATTATGTGCAAAAATGTCCAAAACTTAAGAGCCATATACCCTCAATGTTAAATACGAACAGAACCACGTGTCCATCTGCTCCATCCATTGAGTCTGTCATCAGTGAAGTTGGCGGATGGATACTGGTAACCGTGGAGGCAGTGTGGTGCAGTATAGCTCATGTGTAAGCAAAAGGTACAAAAAAGAAGTAGACAGTGATGACAGAAATGGTGACACTTTCGTTCTGCAACCTGTTTAATATTAATAACATTAATTTAACCATAATCACAATTTCCTCTACTGTCTCCATGTTTGCCATTGTCTGAAACTTACCTCTGAATTCAGAGGCTAACTCAGACCTGCCCTCTAGTGGACCTAGTACTTAACAGTCATGCCAACCCATTAAAGCCATCGAAAGTGTCAGCTCAGTGGTGCTTGACGACTGTAGAATTGGGTGGATTAGAGATTAGAGAAAGGTAAATTCAAGAAAGTAAATTCTCTTGTTTAATTTCATGTGATTGGTTCTTAAAGTCATGGTAAATTCTGAGGATAAGCAAGATAACCTGTGATATTGCTTTGCTCAGGCTTTTTAAAGTAAAACATTTTATCCTGCAAGAAGCTTTGTCAGATAATAACAGCTTTTACATCTCATTTAATGTTTTCTTCTTGTTTACAATTTTTTAAAAGAGTGCATGTGCAAAAGTTTTGAGATGTGTTGAGTCAAATCACCAACATAACTTAGACATAATGTTTGACTTAACTGCATTAGAGGGATATTAAACAGCTTCGTACAGACACAAACTGCTCTCTGTAAGAAGCGAAAAAAAAATATATTTTCAGTCTGAAAGTTTCATAGTTTCATGATGCACATACAGTAGTGCTCCAACAACAACATATATGACAGACAGGAGTATGTCAGCATGTCATCAGCTGTCTGTTCTGGTCTACTAGGTTCTCAGTATAGCTCCGGAGATCAGGCTGACTCAGCTAGATGTACCACACAATCTACACATTAACACACACATGCAGACACGCACCTACACACGCACACACACACACATGCAAACACCCCGTGACTGGGTTTCCTGTAAAACAATCAGAGCATGAGGGTCCAAAGGATAGAAAGCAAACAGAGAGAGGGGAGAAATGTAAGATCGGGGAGGCAGATGAGGTGAGACGGGAGGGCAGTAGAAGGACTGTAAATAGAAACAAGACAAAGACCTGAAACTCCTTCAGCAATAAGAAAAGAGAGAGTTAAAGAGTGGAGTACAAATACTCCGGAAGAGTTGCAGCTTGGCCCGGCATATTCGAGTGCAGTCCAACCCGAAATACCACACGCACGCACGCACGCACACGCTCACACAAACACACACACAGCTGCCTACGCTTTGCCCTTGATGCCCTCTCGTTTTCCGTGCGTGTGGCTATCACCCCGGTGCCGGTAAGGCACCAGGCTGGCTTGGCTCGCACACTGTCCATTCCCCCATAGAGCCAGCTCTACGGGCCCTTTTCCTCAGAACTGAGCCGCTCGCTGAGCAGAAACAGATGTGTTCTCCGTCCCCTCTGTTCCTCCATCTTGGCTCTGCATCATCACCACCGCAGATCCTGTCTCACACTCAGAAAAACTGGAATTTCAGCAGAAACAGATGGAGCGGCTCCATCAGCCCCTCTTCCTTGCTGCTACGTCATTGCAGCGGGCTGAGAAGCCTGGGGAAACCAGATGTGTACTTTAAGTGATGTGTGCACTGTGTCAGTCCTGTTTCTTTGATGTGAGAACAATTAGGATAATCGTGAATATGTTATGGTGTTTTAACTATGGAACCACATAAGTTTATAAAAAAAACGGCATTATCGTTTCTAAATTAAACGTCAACTGGCTTTTTTTATTTATGAATTGCATTTTCATTTTTAATAGCACTCACCAAATAATGAAATTCTAAGTAAATTTTTTATATAGGACGTTTAAAACAAAAAATGTGCTTTACATTTAAAAATAATCAAATAAGATAAAAATAAAAAAATTAATTGAAGAACTTGAACTTGATTATGCATGATTGAATAATACGTTTATGTTTTTTTTTCTGTGTCTGGTTTTCACTTTTTTTAATGAACTGCATAAGTAGTAACGGAATTTAAGAATCATGGTTCAAGGAACCTCAGCATCTGATACACCAAGGAACTCTAAAATGCCTGATATATTGTTAAAAGTAATGTAATGTGTAATTTTTTTCTTCGCCTTAAAATATTTCCCGCCCCGCTTAACTCCAAGCATGTCTAAGTTTAACTGAACTGTGGCCAAGTGGCAATTACAGGGTAACTGTGAATGCAAAAACATATCAGAGACGGAGTCAGAGAAGTTGGGCAACTGGGCCAGTGGCATCAGTTAAATGTCGAGATGCATGTTTTGCCTGCTGCTAATATTAACTGAAATAATAAAGAGGTAATTGTAGACCAAGATGAACTATAGAAACAGCTAGTCTAAGTTCATAAAATATGGATGCGTTTTTTTTATTATTATTTCTCATGAGCTGAGTAATGGTTTATCAGTTAAAATAAAAATGTACATGTTCATCTTACAAATTAGAGTAGGATTTCTTAATTTGTTAATTTAAAGGAAATTGCGTAATCCCCCATAAAGTTTGACTGAATTGACTATCCTTGGGATTGTTTAAAGGAACTTCAGCACTCCAGATACAGCATTTAAACTCATATATATATATATATATATATATGAAAAATATATATGTATTAAAAAAATCAAATTATATATGTATATATATTTTTTTCAAACAAATCTACATTTATGCAACTTTTGATATACCAGTCAAAGATGCTGGAGTACCTCTGCTGTGGCAGTAGGGAGTGGTAAAATAAAAATATACAGCATCAACATTCAGGAGAAGAAAATGTGGAGCATGGCTAAAGCAGTACTGGGCTAAAAGTGTCTAAAGACTCTTCGAAAACAATTGTAGCAATTTTTTTCTTCAACACTATTTATCGTTTTAAAAGCAAACAAAAGCACAATAATTAAATAATCACTCCACAAACGACTGTTTTTATGTATTATTAGAGCTATATTATAAAAATTGCTTTTGATTTTATTATCTGCATAGCAGTTCTTGATGTGGGATTCATACCGCGAATTTAGGAACCACTGCCCCTGAGAATATCGGCCCCTTAACTTATTAATGTAACTCTGGATTTGAAAATGCTGGAAGCCTTTTGGAAACCTCAGTGTGTCTCACATGATATAAAAGAGCAACTTTCCAGTAGCATGTTCAGTCCTAATGTTTTCTGGAGCAGCCTGAATGAACCAACATGTTTATTTTCTTATGTAGGTTTTAACAGCTTTAGAGCTGCTTCTCATTGTAAACACCTCACTGATGCTGAAAGTAGCTAACTTTGACTGTTCTTTCATTACCAACTTCCACAGTGAAGAATGTTGTTAAGTTAACCTGATAGCTTTTAAGTAAGGTGCATTCACTGTTCAGAAAAATATAGGATTTTATTTTCCAATGGCTGCACAGTTAAGTACTAGGATCTAGAGTCAGAGTTTTGTAGGCAGATTCAGAGCTCTGGTTTCACCTCAAGCAAACTGTCCAGACATACACTGAAAATCAGTAGCATAAAGGTTTCCCTCTATCAAACAAAATGCCTCTGTCAGCTTTTTAATTAGTTTCTGTTTTGCTGAAAATCATGATTTAACTGGATAAAATTTAACCTCACAAAGAACACACTACTGCAGTCCGTGCATGATTTTGAATTTCCGACCAGAAGGCCAGCGGTCATGGCCTATCAAAGAGAACATTTACAGATTTTGTCACCAGCCAAATTTATAGCGCATTTCGAATTATCAAGAAAAAAACAGAAAACCAGATAGATAGCTTTTTTGGCTCTTGCTGAGTGGGTTGTGAGTTTGATTCCAGCTTCTCCCAGGCACATGCCAAACTGTTCCTGGGCAAGACTTTAAACCCCAAATTACATTAGAAGCAGTTTTAGGCAGAAACACACAGCTTGACTAAATGGAGTCATGACTCAGCAGTTATGTTACATCTCTTCTTCTCTCCTTGTGTCTGTAGCAAGAAGCCAAAAAAATGAGAGGGCTCTCTTCTCCCAGACTGTTTCAGTGAGGTGCTACGGTCATAATCTCAGCCCCTCTCACCCAGCTACTCTCCCCAAACAAACTCCAGCTCCTTCTCACCAACCCAAATACGGGCTTGTTTGTAGGTGAAATGGCAAGATGGAGTGCAATGGAGTGGAAGAGGAAAGTCTTAGAGGGTTGAAAAGTTGATAACAGAGAGAAGTGAGAGATGAGATAGAAAATGGAAAGAAGGGAAAATAAAAGACAGAAATGTAAGGATATGAGTCTAAACGGGGCATCTAGAGAAAACGGAATACTGGGGGTGGGTTTACCAGCAGAGGAATGCCTCTCCCGCTGATATCGTGTAACGGGGATTAGAAGGGGAGGTTGTTCTCGCCAATCACAATAAGTACAACAGACATTTCCACATCCAGTTGACTGAACCATGACATACCAGTAATAACCCGACAGCAGTTTCAAACTGCAGATATTCTCTTTTGTTGTTTTATCTGTTTAACTTGAGCTTTGTTTAACTCAGAAATAGAACACAGCTGATTTGTTAACGCTTCTCATTTTAAGGTCCTGTATGGGTGTAACCCAAAGCTTAAGTGAACAGTTTTTCTCGTGGTGAGTTTATTTACCTCATGCTAGTAAAACACAATGAGGGTTCTGTCATGCTGTGGGATTGTTTGTCTTTATTTGACACCCATGTATAAAATAAATCGAATCATATCATCCAGTTATATTCATTTCAGCGTTTTTCCGGGATCTACAAGAGATCAGTTCGAACAATCGATATATAGATGCATGATTGGGTTAGAAACACAGAAAAACAAAAACACATAGTGAATGAAACGTAAAATAACTGGTGTTCAGCATTTCAACAGCTTTAGAAAGACAGTTGTGTATTCGGGTGGTGGTTCAATGTTTTCTGTTTACATGATGTAGAAGCAGTCCTGGACAAAGGCTTGGGATCCTCCAGTTACATTTTCAGGTCCATTCACCATCCTCTGCAGGGCCATTTTGTCTGCCATATTGCGGCTGAAGTGACAGATTCTCAGTATGCTCATGTTTTTCTTCATGCATAAGGACAAAAAAAACATATTTTTTTTACTTGATGAGAAGGAAATGTTAAGAGCAGTTTAAGATCTGGGAAAATGTATTTTTTAATTGCAAATACTAAAAAAAAGTCATCGCCAAGATCTTTATAACATTTTTAATGAAAACTTAAAATGTATTCTTTTCTCAACTTCAACCCCTGTTCAACAGCTGTTTTCTCCAGTTCCCTTGATTTTATCAATCCATTGCTTTTAATCCCTTTTATAAATATCCTGGGCCCCGGCGATGAGAACCAAACCTTCACCATGGCAACCACAATTTTAGGCACGTCCTAACAACTTCTCCCCTCTGCATGTTTGTGTGTTGGAGTGTGTCTAGCCCAGCTGGTGAACACATGAAATGCTCACTATGCAGCTGATTATAATAAAGTGGAATCCACTCTCTGCGCCCCTTTCTACCTACCTACATTATTCGCTCACCTCTGCTCCTTTTTCTCAGCCATTTCCCCACTTGTCTTTCTTTCAATTCAGCCCTAATTTCTGGGTTTATCTTTCCCCTTTTTTAAATCAAATAGACTTCTATCACGTTACTTTGTTCTCCCTGATTAGAGGCCTTTAAAGATCGGAATCTGACTTTGTTTCCGTAGTGCGACACACCACAGGCACCCTGTGGCCCAGTATTTGTGTAAAGTGGGGGCTGAGTGAGCGGCCGTTGCCACATTTTTCACATTTTTTCTCCAGGCCCTAAAGGTCTTTTTCTGTCCCAGTGCAGACAGACTTAGAAGCACAGGCCGTCATGCAAGAAGAATGCAGCCTCCTCAATGTCAGCGTAACTCAGTTTTATCAAGGTCCTACTTGCAAGCTTCTTGGCTAAATTAGATTTTTTTTAGAATACTTTTTAACAGGAAAAATAAGGTATGTAGGGTAAATGCAGATTAGGGCTGAATGAAAAAGAAAACCAAACATTTCTTAAAGTGATTTATTGATACTTGATTGTAAATTTGAACTGTGGTGTCCAGAATTTTATGCAAAAACAATCCATCTGTTTTCAATGCAGGAAAACAAAGGCAGGCTGCTGAAAGTTTAAACTCTTTAAAAACTAGAGATGATATTTATTTAGTTTAAATGTTTAATTATATGTTTAAAATATATGATTGACTACTATGTCTGAATACTTACCTTAAATTGCCTTGTTGGCACTAAAAAAAATCACTGTGTTAAACTAATAATAAAACAAGTATGTAGAAACAGGCACAGATTACATTTCTCATAGTTCAATTAAAGTAGTTCAATTACAAGTTGGTCAGCACTTTGACAACATACTTAAATAAGGTAACAAGAAAGTTTCTGAATGAGCTGGAATATAACTACTTAACATATTTATATCTGGTATGCAACCACAGTGATGCATGGTTATTGATTTCACAGTCAGTTTACATCTTGATTTTCACTTAGTTGTTACAGTTTGACCTTTTTAAGATGGTACTGACCCTATTTTTAGAAACAGTTGCAGAAAATAATGTTTGTTTTTTTTAAGTTGAGGCCAGCTGCAACAGAAATATTTCAAAGAAAACATTTTTTTTTTTTTTCCTGATGGCACATCCACATAAGCCTATTGGGCTTTGATGGTTCAAAACAAAATGCAACTTTTGCAAAAAAGAAGCCAAAACACTAAAAACAGAAAACTACCTAAAAGTTTGCTGCATCTAAGGATAATAGTAGCAAGGTGGTACTAATTAAAATCATTTGATTAACAGATAATCTGCAGGTACGAACCTCGCTATACAAGTTGGAGTTTTGATAGTTTGGTGGTCTGCAGTTTGCAGGAATGTTAAACAATTCCAGGGTGGAAAGACATCAGCAATAACCTTTATGAAGTCACTGGTGCTATCTGTTAATCAGGATGGGGTTATACTGTAAGGTTTTTCCAAATAATATGAGCTTTATTCTTCTTTGGTGAGGATTATTTTTCATGAGAGGAATACATTTAAGACAGTTGCCAATTTTTACAGAAGTTTTCACGCTGTGCAATTAGAAATAAAGTTGACCAACTGCTATCTATTTGGAAGGGTTGCCAAGTCAAATACTCCTCTCTATGTTAGGGATATGGAAGCAGTTTGGAAAGGTTTTTACATCTAAAGCCTGTTTCAAAAAACAATGGTGCCACTTTGTCGCTAAGTGGGGGAGGCATCAGGTAGCCTTTGGTCCTTCATAAGTGGTCAAGTCCGGCGTCGCGATAATATTACTATCAAGATTGGCAACAATGAATGGTGCAATATTGTCGCTTTGCTATAGCGCATTCAAAGGACACGCCGTGGCAGCATTATTACCCTGATGTGCCACAACAGTGTGTCTATTGAAACGGGCTTAAATGAAACAGAAGATTGTCAAGCCTGGTGGCGGGGTGATGATGTGGGCTTGTTTTGCAGCTGTAGGACATGAACCTTGCAGTCAGTCAGTCCGTCCATCACAAACTTCTCTGTATACCAAAGTATTTTAAATTCAAGCGTGAGGGAATTTGTCCAATGCCAGAAACTTGGTTAAAACTGAGGCAACCTCACTTAAATGTTATGGTGAGGCCTTGAAAGTGTGCATGAAGGCCTTGAATGTAGAATGAATTAAAGAACTGTTGTCTGTGAAGAAGAGCTACTGATTCATTTTTGTTGTAATTTCTGTTTTGGTGTTTTGTTTGTTCAAAAGATAACGGCCTAGTGAATATCTGTATGCGTAAGTTTAGTTTGATTAATTTTTAGCCTAGTAAACACCATATGTTTTTTTTTCATTATGTTGTGATGTCTAGAACCCTAAAATTGAAGTAACACCCTTCTTTTACCCAGAGACACTGTGATCCTGAAAAGTCCATCACCTAAGTATGCTTATATACTTTCCTTTAATATCTATCTCATGAAATATTGATCAGATCTTCTGATGCGGCCATTAGATATAATTATAAAAGCTCACTTATTTTCAATAATTGGGAGTAGTATGAGTTTAGGGCTTAATGTGACAAAATGACAAGAAAATGCTTTGAAAACAGATTTTTTTACATTTATTTTGTTTGATCAAGGATTAAGCCATCATCAGAAGCAAGTTGCACAAGACTACAGTATATGAGTATATTACTGTGACTTCTATTACCGCCACTCTTTATTTTTAGGCAGTGATTCATAGTTTTACTAATAAACTGAGATCAGTGGTGTGCATCTGCTCTGGAATATCTGATGATGTCATAACAGTTAACATAATCCTTCCCTAAACTCTCCCTAAGCCCCATCCTTTTCTTCTTTCAGCGTCCTTCCTCCTCCTCTCTGTTGATCCATGCTGCGCTCCTTGTCTCTCAATTTCCTTGTCTCTTCCTGCCTAATCTCTTACCCAGACTCCTCTAGACTGTCCTCTCTCTTGATATTCTGTCCTTCAGCGCTTGATTTTGGCCATCGCCGTGTACTCCTCTCTTCCTGCCATCAGCTCCCCACCCTCCCCGTCTTTCAGTCTGTCTGTCCTCGTTAATCAAAAACAGGCGGTCAGACGCTGACAGGATGTGAGGTCAGATGAGTAGAGGAAGTGAGGGTGTGTGGGCAGCACAGAAAAACAGAAGGGAAAAGAAACGAGGGACAGAGGAGCGCAGTGGAGTAACACCAGGAGGAGGTTCGATTTCTGGTTCAGCCGTCAGCCACAGTTCTTTGGTGTTAAGGTCAATGCTGAACACTCTAACAGCTGGAATCAACAACCACAGCGAGTCCCAACACTCAGCTATGAGGGAAAGCATCAAAATCATGGTTTATTATTAGTTTCCAGAAATATTTGTGTCTCCTTCCTCTGTCACAAACAGCATCTGTGGGTTGGCCAACTTAGATTCATCTTCTGAATATTAGTGTTTTGTCTACAGTTATTAGGACCGCAGTTATTCAGACTGGAAAGTCATTCAGTTTAGGCTTATTGAAGTCAGAAACATTTCATCCTTAAAACTGAAAGTTCTCACAAAAACAAGTCAGAAGCGGGGAAACAAAATGTAAATTGCTCTAAAAAAGTTTCAGTGATTATGAAAATAGCCATTCACATTTTGATAACATTGGAATGTGTTTTTACAAATATAAACGTGAAACGTGTGCCGTGCATTTGTAGGCAGCCCATTTTACTCTACTACTTTTAAATAAAACCTAGTCCAACCAACTGACTTAGAAACTTTTATTAACAGTGTAATTTAATCTCCGGATACCTTCAGCTGATCTCTGAAGGTCTTGGTAGTTTGTTAAAGAACATCGGTGAACAAACAGCTTCATAAAGGGCAAAGAAACACCTCAGATTCAGGGGTTGAAGTGGAAATGCAGGTTTAGGCATCCCTATTAAGCAAAACCTCAAGCTTTGAACGTCTTAGTTAGCACGGTTTATTCCATTGTTCCAACATGGTAAGAAATTTGGTGCAACCATATGCAAACTAACACTCTGCATCACCCTCGTTAGATCTTCCCTACAGTAAAGCATAGGGGTGACAGTATCATCCTGAGGGGATGCTCTTCTTTATCAGCACCAGAGAAGGCGATAGGAGTTGATTGGAAGATTTATGTAGCCAAATACAGGGCAAATTCTGGAAGAAAAACTGCAGAGGCGTAACAAAAACCTAAACATACAAGTAGAGTGACCCAGTCAAAGTCTAGACCTGAATCCAACAAAATATGTGGCAAGACTTTAAAATGTATCTTTACAGATGCTCTGTATCCAATCTGACTGAGCTTCAGTTATGTTGAAATGGACAAAATTTTTGTCTCAAGATGGAGAAAAAAGTTTATACACTAAAGAAAGGCCAGGTTATTCCTAGTGTCTGGAGTTCAACATTGTTTTTATTCTGTAAAAGACAAAACTCTCGGTTTAGTTCAAGTGGATGAATGAGGAGGACTGCAGTGCTGAAATAAAAAAGAGCACTAATGAGCAAGGGTGTCATGCAGTGATGCAGATTTTGTACTTCACCTGTTGAACTCACCCAAAGCTGCCAGACTCGACACACACATCCGCACACAGTGGCTTAGTTCTGTAACCTGATGCCTACACACACACACACACACAGTCTCTTTTATGCTCTTGTTTTTAATTCCAACACACACAGGAAGGTCAAGTCGAGGTTGTAATTCCATTACATCATTGTTGCCATGAGTCATAAGTGAACCCCGAAGCAAAGTAAGGCTCTCACCCCCTGTCAGAGGGGTTTAAATACATGCACTCATACAGTCTCTCTGTCATCATGGAGTATTCCATCATTTATTTCAAAGAAATAAGCCAAAATGCTCCAGCATTGAGTGAAAATTTAAAAGCACACCGTGGCTCAGTTACTTTTAGAGCCACCTGTTGCAGCAGTAATCTTTAAGTGTTTGACCTTATCAATCGTTTACATTGTAGTGAGACAAATTGCTAAGGATTAGGCCCATTGCTAAAAGTCTAACGGAAGCATTTTGTTTGGTTGAGGACTAGACATTAAAGAGGGCTATATTTTTTTAGGTAGTTTTCTATTTTTGTTCTTTAGATTTGCTGTTGTGATTAGGATAATTTTCCTCTTTTAGCCAGACTTCAGTAGTAACAGGTGTTAGAATCTTTAAACATTCTTCAGTCTAACCTTAGGGATGAGGCATTTGTAAACAGTATTTTGTGTGATATATGATATATTGACGTCATATCCAAATTGCTCAGAAATAACCTAGTAACTCATCCAAGATTTGAGAGGTAACAATTGTCTCTGTGTATATTTGTGCTTTCTTTTATTTGTACCCCACAAGTGGGCGTTTCACACAAGAAAACCAGCAAAGGTGCTGTTCCCACTTGTTGATGACCACTTAATCAACAGCTTCGGACTGAGAGCTGGACCTAGTTGCTCAACTTCGATTCTACTCCCATCCCTTTAGGAATCTGATGGAACTACATATCATGAGTTGCCATTCCCATAATAATTCAAAACAAATTTTTCCAAAAGCTTTACATCTCTTCAGTCACTCATGCACATCCTTTGTGGTTCTGAATGATCAGATGGAGAAAGCAGGTCTCCTCTGGTTGGAAAAGCTCCACCTCAGGGATCACTCAGGGGAAAGATTTCCATGTGTGCACACACATGCTTGTACTGGTACTCAAAACAACCATGGGCTTTCTGTAAATCACCTTTACTTTCTTTGGACCTGCGCTTGGATATATTTGCCCCTGTCTCACTCTGGGGCTATCTAGCACCCAATCCACACATAAGTTTAAATAATAAAGTTAGAGCGACAGCCCAAAACCGCCCACCTTTATGGCAGTTTGGGATACATCTGAATTTTTTTAAATAGTTGAACACAATAAAGAAATCAAAATGGGGAGAATTGATGTCTGCTTTCAAACCTGATGTTAATATGTGCAGTGACTGTTTTAGGGTGTAAGTAGACAAGACGAAGAACGACCATACATACCGGGCATTAAAATCCAAACTGAGTGATCCGTTCACATTTACCAGCTGTACATGCAAGTAAACATGAAGGCATACAAAAGAGGGGTCTGTTAGCTGAGCAATAAATCTGAGCTCAACAGATCTGCTGAGTCTACTTTAACATCAGATACTTTCAATCCCTTGTACTTCATCATTCAGACATCAACAGGGTTAAGAATAATCTGAGTGGCATTTTTGTGGTCATATTTATTACTCTGGTATCTTAACTGGCGTGAGAGAGACTAAATACTTTACAAAGCATATAAAGTGTCAGTGCAGATTCACATGAGATTTTAACCCTCTCTGAAATACACATCCTAATATGTGTTTATAGGTCCTTTCGAGTATTTCAGATAATTATTACCTTGATGTTTTTGTGCCTGTCTGTCTTTCTGTTAGCAACATAACTCAAAACGTTATGGATCGATGAAATTTTCAGGAAATGTCCACAATAGGACCAGAAACAACTGATCAAATGTTGGGGTTGATCCGACATGAAGCGCATATCCACCCACCAACCTGCGGTGCTAAACTCCACTCCTTTCTTGTGTCAGAGAGCTCAAAAGCGGCTCACTTTGCGCAGCATTCCCTCTGCGCTTGGAGCATATGCTCACAAATTAATCACACATGCGCAAATCTCACCCCTCTGCTGGAAGAACGCAGCGACAGCTCGAACACCACCATGCGTCTTATTAAAGGGGCTATATGCAATTTTCTGAAATTTAAACTCGCGACTGACACCTGTGGCCAAAAACGGAACTGCTCTTCCTTTCTGTTTGCTCTCGCAGCGTGCGCTCCTACGCCGGTCGCTCTCAATCTTCGATCTTTTTCGGGCACTTGTCACAGGTTTACCTTTTTTAGTCTTATGTGGAGTTATGTTGGTGTCAAAATTGTCCATGGTCTCTTCTGTGTATTCGCACAATCCATTGAACTGCTTGCAAGTGCTGACTAGCGGTGTTGGCAGAGTGATCTGAAACATTTAACATGAACGCGCTTGACGTCACATCCGCAGACAGCGCGGGATTGGATGTTTGAGTCATAAATGGTCAAATAAAAAGGCTTTTGTTACGTTTATTTTGGGGAAAAAGTTGCATATAGCCCTTTTAACAGACATTTTATTGGAAAAGTACTGAAAGTTAGAATTAGATAACATGGGCATCGGGGGTGGGGATGAGTGGCCCTGGTGGAGGTCTACGCTCTCTGAGTGCTTTTCTAGTTTAATCCTTGTTGCTGACTCTAAAAATGTTATTTACACAATTTTTTTTTTTTTACCAAAACGCACCAAACTTACCCTGTTGCTTGGTTGCTTGTGAGGAGTTTTGCATTGTCAGTGGATACTCCTTCATAGAGTCCCAGAATGGATTGGATTAAGATTCCCAAACTAATGCAAGTAGAATTATCTCAGGCCGATTCCTTCGGAAGTGGTTTGAGGAAAATGCATCTAGACTGCATTCATGCCTGTATTGAGCACTGCCAGGAATCTAGGGAGAGGCAATTTTCATATTTTCTTGTTGTCAGGCAAAAATGATGAGGATAGGAATTGCGATTTATCGTGCCAATGATAAATTCTAATGGATAATGTTCACAGAAACTGTCAGTTTAATGGGGACTGTCACTTTTCTGTCAAAGGTGACTTCCGTGGTACAGTTACAAAAAGCACACATCATATTTGAAAATATATTTGAATGCAAATGTTTTGTGTTCAGTGATATAATTGCACTACAAAATATTAATGATGTGCCTAAATTGCCTGTTTTATTGGGTTTCATTTTTTGAACCGTATTTGTGTTTGTAGGGCTCTGACTTGGATGCTTGGAGAGATGTATTGCCAAACAGGCTGGGATACATTTGTAAATAATTTTGTCTCTTTTATTAGTACCAAAATAAATAACACAAAATATCATGATATTTATGCCCATTTTGTGGATCCCCACTGGACACACACGGATCACTCGGGATGCATGTCTGTGTGTCAGGTGTAAAAGGGGTCAGCGAGGCTGAACATGGATTGTTTTTTGGAAAAATGCTGAAAGAGGCCCGTTCATTTTCTCAGAGGGTAATTCCCTTCATCACTCTGTTATTGGGTTGTCATAGTTATTACATCTAAATACATGATATTGTAACAGAATAACATACAACATTGTATTTAAATGCTGTAAAACAAAAGCTGTTCCAAAAAGCTAAAGGAATTTTGCTGATGTCAGCTGTTTTATAATCAGTCCAATCTTCTGGAATAACTGATTAAAAAACAGTGGGTAATAATGACTGGGATAATGTTTTGTGAGAAGAAATTACTTTAAAAACATGTTCTTTCTATATAACGAGAAGATTAGGCACTGCAGAGTATTAGTCATGATTATGATTTTTAGTTTAAAAACAAATCCCCATTATATTTGTGCTGGGTCAGGAACTGGTGACTTCACTGTTTTCCAGTGAAATCTTGGATACTTTAGTGTGTTTTTGAAAGGCCTCTGTACATCACCACAAATATGAGCATGCTGAAGAAAACAAGATATTGCATCACACACCATATGTCGACAGATGTTCCAAGGAATTCGGGTTTTTTAGGCACCTCCTTTTTACCAGAGATGGGAAGCACCAAATCTGTTCATATTTCATAGTCAAGACTTTTAATTCACCAGTTTTTACAGTGCTTTTCAAATGTTTTACACAACAAACTTCCATGTATTGTATTGAGATTTTGTCATCGAACAGTATTGTATAGCTGGGAATTGAATGGACCATAATACATGGGCTTTTGTTTTTTCACAATCCCCTTTACTCTGACACCCCAAAATATATTCCTGTGCAACCAATTGCACCATTGAAAATCTACCAAGGCATGGCTGTCCATCTAAACCAACAGGACAGGCAAGCAGAGCATTTATCAGAGAAGCAGAAAAGGGCCCACAGTAATTGTGGAAGAACTGCAGAGATGTCTGGACAGCTATTTCTCATTAACCTAATAAATCTGGACTTCATGGAGGAGAGGCAAAAAAAAAAACATTGGTAGAAGTAGGATGCAAAAAGCCCAGTTTCCATTTTGCCAGATGCTAACCAACTCCATACATCACCCTGAACACACCAACCTTACTGTGAACCATGGTGGTGTTGGGATCAAACTGTGGGGTTGCTTTTCTTGGGCATAGACAGGAAAGCTGGGTTTTGAGCCATCACCCCCCCCCCCCCCCCCCCCCCCCCCCCAAAAAAAAAAGGGGGGGGGTTGTCTCTAGATGTGCAAAGCTAGTGGAGAAATGTCAGCAATTCCAGCAAAAAATGCTCCTGCAAACTATGTACCAATGCATGATACACTTTTTTTTGTTTTTATTTGTATAAAAGGTTTTGAAAACCTTTTATCCACCCCTAATCTTTTGAACTTCTGCATGCATGTTAAGTTCATGTACAATATGTTGAAGTCTGTGGTTGTCATGTTGTAAAGTAAGGAAGGGGTTTAAGGCATGTGAAAAGTTTTGAAAGACTTAACATCAACAGGGGAACGCAAACGATTTCTATGTCCGATAACTGGCTCTCTTTGAATTTGCTTTAAAACAAGTTTGTTGTTTTTATGTGTGAATTTTAATAAGAAAGGTAAAAAAAATATAGAGACTCTGTTTGCTGGATGTAGTTGCTAACAAACCCATGCCGATATCTTTGCTCTTAAGCCACATTGCCTCTCCCTAATAAAGTGCTTAGTCTAGCATGTTTGTAGTAATTACTCTGTTTTTCTTCTTTCTGTCTCCTCAGATCATGATTCAGAGGGGAAACGTGTTCAAGACATGCTGTCTACAATTGACAAACCACAGGTTAGTATGACTACCTCTTTAAAAACCTGCATACTTGCGCACACGGAAGCAGACATGTAACCACTTTCATCAATCACCTCCTTGTCTGATGCAGTCATCCCTGGCACGAAGGCTAATGACTTTTCAGTATGTGCATCTCTTCACTGGGATACAAATGAAAACTAAAAGCTGTACTGACGATATTTAATGGTGGTGACTTGTAACAGTTTCTGGCACAGTACCTGATAACATGGGCTGTGCTAACTGTGGCCACACGAGGGCAGCGTCTTCCTATCCATGCCACTGACTTCTTATTGCACCTTTTACCACCTGAAAAACACTGAACACTGTAAACTGTCTGGTTTTTTTGATGCCTCAGGGGACGTGTGGATGAATTAGCCTCTGTGTTGTGCAGACATGGTTTGAGACAGAAAGAAACTGCTTACTCTTCGAGCAGCAGGCTGTGCAACGCGACCATTTACAGTCAGCTTATGACATGGGTATTATAGACTAGGGGGATAGATTTATGACATGCAGTGAAATTGAGTAAAAAGGGTGATGGAGTTAGATTAGGATGCTATTGACTCCACTGTTTATCCTCAGATGATCCCTAAGGGGGGAGGGGGGTCCATGGGCAATAAAGCGAAAAGAAAATGCAAACATTTACTTATCTGTGATTGAAAATTTGTGTGGAATTGATGTTTTGTCCCTCTGTTTTTACTTAATTGTTTATAGAAATAAAATTATTTGGCTCAAATATATATATGAATAAACAACAAGCTCAGACTTGCAGTAAATGTACCTCTTGGTCACTCCAGTAGGTGTGTCTAAGAAAATATTTTCCCTATAGCTATATGCAACATCCAAAAACATTCTATTTTATGCAGACAAACATACTTGAAGCCTTTTATTGTGTCCTCATTTATTTAAATGATCACATAGGCACTTGGCATTGATTGTAAGTGTCATGTATGCATTAACTTTGCACACATAAAAAACGCAAAAATAAAAATAGGTCATACCAACAGAACTAGAGTGATTTAACTTTGCTGCTTGGAATGAAAATGTATTCTGGATGGGACCAATTATATAAACTAAATGTTGTTTTTTTGTTTTATTCTTTCAAGAATTTTTAACAAGGGTGAAATTTTTGTGTGAAACCCAGGTGTCCAATGTCCAGGCGCGGGCTGCTCGGCTGTCCTGGACCCCTCCAGCTGGGCTGGTGAACAGACACAGTAACGGGATGCCCGTTTCCTGTTCCTACGAGGTATCTCTCTCAGACAAGGGAAAGGACGGAAAGTATCGCCTCATATACAGGTAGCCAACTAATCTCATGATGAAGGAATCTAGGAACAACTACCCTTATACTTACACAGCATGCCTTTAGTAAGGATATTGATGTGACTTTTTTGATTTGTGAATATGTCAGTGGTGAAGAATTGGAATATCATCTGAAAGACCTAAGGCCAGCGACAGACTACCACGTACGGTAAGGACATAAGCTTTAGTCAAGAGATTTGTCTGTATGTCACAATCATCTTTGTGGAGTTTTTTTTTTTTACATTCAACCTAAAGCTTCATATTTTGCAGTTCAATGAACTCTTGTTCTAAATCTGGACAACACGTTAATGCAGAACTACAGGCCAATCTCTAATCTCCCATTCATCAGTAAGATTATTGAAAAAGCTGTGTTTCAGCAGTTAAATGGCTTCATAACAATGACAAACCGTTTTGATGCTTTTCAGTCTGGTTTCCGCGCTCACCACAGCACCGAGACTGTCCTCGTCAAAGTATTTAATGACATCCGCATAAATACAGACTGTGGAAGAACCACAGTGCTGGTTCTGTTGGACCTCAGTGCAGCATTTGACACTGTTGATCATGATATTTTATTGGAACGACTGGAGAGCTGGGTCGGACTCTCTGGTACAGTACTCGGCTGGTTCGAGTCTTACCTAAAGAACAGGGACTTCTATGTTTCAATAGGAAACTTTTCATCAGAACGAACAGAAATCACATGTGGGGTGCCCCAGGGCTCCATCCTGGGGCCCCTCTTATTTAATATCTACATGCTCCCACTAGGCAAGATTATAGCAACCAATAACATTAGCTACCATAACTACGCAGATGACACTCAGCTCTACATTACAATGTCACCAGGTGACTCTGAACCCATTCAAACCCTAAATCAATGCATTGACCAAATAAATGGAGGGATGTGCCATAACTTTCTCCAGCTGAATAGAAACAAAACTGAAGTGATTATTTTTGGACCCAAGGAGGAACGATCAAGAGTCAGCACACAGCTTCAATTAATACAGCTAGAAACTACTGATCAGGTTCGAAACCTAGGTGCAGTAATAGACTCAGACTTGAACCTCCAGGGTCACATGAAGGCAATAACAAGGTCAGCGTTCTATCACCTGAAGAACATCTCTAGGATTAAAGGACTGATTTTGCAACACGACCTAGAAAAACTCATCCATGCGTTTATCTTTAGTCGGATTGATTACTGCAACAGCATCTTCACAGGTCTGCCTAAAAAGTCAGTCAGACAGCTGCAGCTGATCCAGAACGCTGCCGCTCGCGTCCTCACTAGAACCAGGAAAGTAGAGCACATCACCCCAGTTCTAAAGTCCTTACACTGGCTCCCTGTAGCTCAGAGAATAGACTTTAAAATACTTTTACTAGTTTATAAATCATTACATGGCTTAGCACCAAAATATGTTGAAGACCTGTTGTCATGGTACCAACCACCAAGACCACTCAGGTCCTCCAACTCTAGCCTACTAAACATCCCTAGACTCAGAACTAAACATGGAGAAGCAGCTTTCACTTTTTATGCTCCCCTTATCTGGAACAGACTTCCTGATGAGTGTAGAGCTGCTGAAACTCTGAACTGCTTTAAATCGAGACTAAAAACCCATCTGTTTAGAATTCCCTTTGAGTAAATGCTTGATGTTATATGTATGAAATGTGTTCATGCTCTCTTGCTTTTTTTATTTTTCTCTTGCTTTATTGTGTATCATGTGTAATGTGTGTTTCTTTTATGTTTTTCTTTTTTTTTTTTTTTTAAATCACCAAATCATGTAAAGCACCTTGAATTACCCTGCTGTTGAAAGTGTGCTATACAAATAAAATCGCCTTGCCTTGCCTTGCCTAAGATTTGTTGCATCTGTTGTTTTTAGGGTTTCAGCGTTCTACAACACAGTTCGAGGCTCGTGTTCAGAGGCTGGCTCATTTACCACACACTGTAGCGTCCCTGATGTCCCACTACCGCCGAAACTTTCTCACCGCACAAAGACCAGCCTTAGTCTACAGTGGAAGGTACAGGTGCATGTCATTTTTATCAAAATGAGATTTTATACCCTTTCACTTTTCAAAATTTTGCCATAGTAAATGCACTAATTTAAATGTTTTTAAAGAAAAAAAGCACATACATATGAAGTGTAATGAAATTAAAACATGGTTTCAAGGATTCTTGAAACCATGCATGGATTATGACTAACAGCTGTTGTGTCATGTCACCTGAGCCTCTTGGCTGTTTCCGTGATTAGCACTTTTCTTGACCGGCCAGTCAGCTTAGGCGTGCGCCCATGGATTGGAAGAGTTTTGTTGGTTGCATTGGATTTTATTCAGAGATATCAGAGTAAAGGAAGAGGAATACACAATGCACTCTAAAATCTGTGTTGGTCTATCACTAAACCCAGATAAAATGCATTCAAGTGGAATAGGTACGTTTGCAAGACACTTTGTTACCAAATTACTTCCGTTAAATAGAATTTATGAGTTTCATTTCAGTATTTAACTGATCTTCAGAAGTGGAAAAAAAACTAAAGTATAGAAAAAATATTTGTATTTCCAGACTTTATTCCTTATCCTACTGAATAAAAGTTGTCTTCTTCTTTCCCTTCATGTTTTCCCTTTCATCTCTCCTTCTTTTCTTGTATACTTCCTTCCTTCCTTCCTTCCTTCCTTCCTTCCTTCCTTCCTTCCTTCCTTCCTTCCTTCCTTCCTTCCTTCCTTCCTTCCTTCCTTCCTTCCTTCCTTCCTTCCTTCCTTCCTTCCTTGAGCCCCTTCTTCCTTTCTCTCTTTCCGTGTATCCTGTTCTTTCCAGGTGTCATATTTAAAAACGGGTCACTGTAAAAAAAGAAATTGCCATAAATTTACAGTGAGCTTTACTCTTAAACATTTAAAAATTAAATTAAAGAACGGAAATTACTAGAAAGTTGAGTCTGGAAAATCCATATATTTTTAGAGAAAAAAAAAAGTGTGCAGTAACCCTGAGTAAACCAGATTGTCTTTACTCCTCCAGTTAACTGATTTCTATAATGAGTAATAGAAAAGAGAAAAAATCTTCAGTAATGCCAGCTTTTGTTTTACTTCTAATTGTTTACATTCCAGCTAGTTGTTATTACCCCTTATAGCCTCCCTCTATAGATTGTAATTTCTGCCATTACTTGTGTCTTCACTGACCTCCCCCTGCAGAAGTAATATTTACGTTTCTCTCACTGTCACTGATTAACAGTGTCGTCAATCACCCAGACAGGATATAAGGTCAATCACAAAATCCCGGCAGGTATTCTGTGAGGCTCATTGTCAGGGTCTTTCATCCTGGGATAAGCTCTCAATCTCTCTTTTCTCTTGTCTTCCTCTCTTTGTCATCCACAGCCTCCAGGCGACAACGGATCCAAAATCACAAACTACCTGCTCGAGTGGGATGAGGTGAGTCTGTCCTTACTTTTACAATTAAACACAATAGAAATTATTTAACACAAGGACACATTTCCTGTAAGAGTATTGACACGCAGCTGTTCAGAATTACAGCATTAGGAATGTAGAGTGTCATTATTCAGTCCATATTCTGTATGTCTTGCTGCTTTTTCCTATATCTTAACAAAGCAGGAATTTTTTTTTATTGTATTTTTATTTATCATTTTCTTCCTCTGTAGGGAAAGAAGAACAGTGTTTTCAGAGACTGTTACTTTGGGAACCAGAGACACTGTAAGCTGACACGGCTCCAGCCCGCCTGTGGCTACACATTCAGATTGGCTACAAATAACGACATCGGCACAAGGTACTGTACCCTGTCACTGAATATACAGACAGACTAAATGTTATATCGTGAATACGATGGCAAGCAAGTTACTGTTTATGCACATATATAATCAGTATATTATAGAAGACTAGGCATGGGCTTGCTAACTGTATCAGCGTATGATGAGGTTTAAATTTCCCATCTGTTTAAAGTTCCTTTAATGAGATACCACAGTTCTTTAGTTGTTGAAATCAAAAAGTAACGCAATGTATTAGTATGAATAAATAATCAATATAACATAATGTTGACTTTACAAACAGTATAGTTCAAATCTAAACTTTTTACCATCAGTGAAAACACTCTTCAGTCTATTTAGTTGTTCCTGAGGGAAGAAGGTTTAAAATTAGTTGGTTTTTTTTAGTATCAATGATGTGTTGAAATGAAGCACATCAGTGTAGCTATTTAAAACAAAATGACACGCCGTGAAATGTATGGGGTGAGTGAGTGAGTGAGTGAGAGAGCGCTTGACTTTCAACAACTTACAGGAAGGCTTAATGGAGTACATCAAAGGTGCTCTGCTTATCTTTTTCAGCTTTAACTTCTGTCTGTCATGGAACATTTAGGATTTGGCAACCTTTTGGAAATCTTAACAGATCTTCATTTTCAAGGGAATACACAAGGAGACTAGTGTTTTGATCATTCTGGATGCGTTAACCATGCTATTTTATATGATTAAATATTTAAAAAATTATTTAGCATGCTGTTCTATCATAAAGAGTAATTCTAATAGGTTAAAATCAATATCGCCAGTCCTAAATTTGATAGAAACCGGAGATTGGAAATAATTCACATATCTCTTGTGTTGCTTGGTTTGAATCTAGGAATCTAGGAACCCAGACAATCAAGCTTGCACATATTTGGATGACAAAGTTTTCAAGCAATTCTCCAAAAATGTTCTCCTGCAACCCACTTGTTTTTTCAGTCCAGAGTTAAAAACTCCCCATTTCTACCAACACCTTACATTTCTTTCCATTTATTGGCCATTTGCGTCAGCTTTTAAGTAGAAATTTTAAGTTGAAATGTGTTTCTTTTTGTACAGTGGCTTCAGTACAGAGGTGGTGTTCTACACCACGGGCACCCAGCCTGCTCTGCCCCTTGCGCCCCGGCTGGTCAGGGCGGGGGTCTCCTGGGTGACCCTGGAGTGGGTGCGTCCTGATGGCAGTCCCACTGAAGAGCAGCTCAAATACACACTCGAGATCCAAGAGGACAACAGCGTGAGTGGGGGAAAAAAAGGCATTCCTTGAAAAAAATGAAAATAATCAAAAACTCAATCTTTTATAGCAAACAGAAAAGCTATTTTAGTTTTCATCTTTTTTTAATTAAATTATTCCAAGTCTATGTGCTTCTGCATACGTTTTATTCTATTCTATCCCTCAGCTGTCATTTACTCAAATCCACAGGGCGAAGAAAAGGGAATATATTTAGAAAACTATGCATTTTTAAAAGCTTCAACCAAATATCTAAACGCATAAAGATCTCTTCCTATTCTCTCTTCTTCTCTGACTTGCACACATAAAATCGTGATCAAATTTTGTATGTGTTGCATTTATTCTCATGCTAATATTACAAAAATACGACACATACAACAGACAAATAATGCGCATTTTTTTCCACAGGGAACAGATTTTTATCCAAAGTACACTGGAGAAAACTTGACCTGTACTGTACAAGGCTTAAAGAGAAGTACACAGTATAAATTCAGGGTAAGTGAAAACATAACAAAAATGTGGTATGTGTCTGCATTTGTAGACTGTAGATAATTTTTTCACATTATGCTTCATTTTACCATCCAATTCTGGTAATGTTCAGTGCAAATAGGCAATTTCCTCCACAAGAAAAAGTGCTGAAATAACATTGAAAAGCTTTACTTAAGGCTAAAATATGATATTTCTAAAGATATTGACCTGTTTCCGCTGATTTTAGATAATGTTTTTGAACAATGCTCAGAGGTGCTTGGGCTGCTTTTATTGCTACTTAGAAGAAATTTTGCATTGAATTATTATAATGTAAATATGTAAAAATGTACAACTTATTTTTGGCCAGTACAATTTTCTATGTAATGCGGCCATATTGAATTTTAGGTCAAAGTTGGTTAGAAACCTCTGGTTAATTTTTGAAACTTTAAACTTGGACTTGTCAACTTTTAAGTAGAAATTCAGCAACATCATTCAACCAACCATGGCTTATACTGAAAACATTCAAATTCTGTTCTACTAATGTTTCAAAAAGTTCCTAAAGATGGTGATACTTGGAAAATTTTGTATTTACTTGTTCCAAAAGTTTTGAGTATCATTGGTCTGGGAGATAATGTTCATTTTTAAAAAGAAGAATTTGGCACAAATCGTAATTTATTGTATATTTTGTCTAATCCACACAGGGTTAGAATTTTATATTCAGTGTGAAATATATACATACACCCTATTCAATATTAGGTTTGACGTACCGTAATTTTCGGACTATTGAGCACACCTGAATGTAAGCCTCACCTTTTCATGTTTTAACATAAGATATTTGCACGTAAAGATGGTACACTGAAGATTTTCTTTATTACCCATGCCAGAAGATATGTTTTTGTGCCCGTCCATCTGTTTATTAGCAACATGACTCAAAACAATATGGAGGGATTTCAATGAAAGTGAATGAAAGTTTCAGGAAATGGCCGTAATGGGACCAGGAAGGACTGGTTAAATTGTGGGGTTGATCTGACATGAAGCGCGTATCCACCCACCGAACAGAGGTGCTAACCTTCAATCCCTTCCTGAGTCAGAAAGTTCCCAAGCAGCTCCTTTCGCGCAGGAACCCCAAATCTCTGCTCTCTGCTGGAAGAGCACAGCCATGCATATCATTAACAGACATTTTATTGGAAACTTTTAGTTTAAGACATGTTTTTTTTTTCTTTTTTTCAAACTCTGCCTGAAAATTGGCAGTATGGCACCAACACAATATTAACATGCCTGATTAGAAAATAAAACATACTTTAGTCAACCAGAAAAGTAATTGGTCACAATCATCATCCTCTTCCCCATTAAAGTCACTGAAGTCGTATTCTTCACTGTCTCTGTCAAGTCCTCTGAAAGGTCTTGTCGTCTTTTTACACTGACTCAGTTCTTTCCGCTGCCTCCTCCAATGTCTCACTCTCTTTTCATTGATGTCAACCTTACGTGCAGTAGCTCTATTTCTTTCTTTGAAGGCCAACTCAATTGCCTTTAACTTCAACGCTTTATTTCATCGTGTGTTTTTCATGATGATGGTGTGTGCATGAACACTAGCGGTAGTTTCTTTTTTGGCACATAATCTTTCCCTGCATGTCTGTCTCACTTTTGCACTTTCTGCTATAGCGCCCCCCGGAGGCCGTTAGCCGGTAAATAAAAATCTATAAATTAGCCGCATCATTCTGTAGGACGCAGGGTCCAAAGCGTGTGAATAAAGTAACAGCTTATAGTCTGAAAATTACGGTACTTAACAAGTTACAGAGACGGCGTAGCCTTTCTGCAGCAATCAGCAAGCAGGGACAATTCAACAATAGTTTCTACTCTTCTTGACAGAAATGGCAAAACTCATTTAAATTGGGTTAGCTTGCCACCACAAACCCAGCTTTTTAGCATTGTCCACAAATTTCTGATGTGATTGGGATTTTTCCTGAAGCTTAATGTTAGGCACCTTCATGATTCCATTTCAAAACCAGTTAGTGTTTGGGATAATTTTCCTGCTGTGACACCCAATTAAGTTACAATTCAAACATCAAGCTGCTGATTCAAAGTAAAACTGAAGAATTTATAGTGATCCTGCTTTATTACTCTACCCATTTTGGGCAAAGCACCTATAGCATTGACAGCAAAACAGTCCCTCAAACTAATGGCAAACAAGCTCAATCTTTGTCTCACCTGAACATCAAAATTTTCTCCAGAAGGCTACTGGTTTGTCCATGTAACTCCGTATGTAATTTGCAGATTTCACATTTCACACAGCAAGGTTTTGGGTTTCATATAGATGCTTTATTTTTGGCCAATATCCTTTAAAAGAATCACTGAAGTTCAACAAAACTAAAGCAGAAATGTTTCCTATGTAGATTCATATGTCATTGATGTCGATGATGAGTTTATTTAAGCTTACGAACAGGACTGTACTGCAGCAGTTCTGCCTCCTTACTTGATCAGTCACTAATCCTTCATTTCTATAAGAATAAAAAACTTTCCAAAATCCAATGACCCATCCAGCTGTCATTTAGTGGTAACTCAACATTCATCAATCCAAGACAGAATGTTGCATTTTGCCACTAGAAATTGCCTGCGATTTACTAAGGGGGAAACAAGACAATTCAGCCGCTATTTATCAAGTTCCCTAAAAGCCCTGATGAAAACTGAAAAATACGAGGACACTCTGAAACATAATGTACCAACGGTACATCTCTGTAAGTGCGCTTGTATGTCTTTTATGGTGCAATCACCTCCAATAACACTTCCCAATGTGCTTTCATGCAAACGGGCAGATAAGGCTTCTGATGTCTAAGGACACAATGACACGTGGTCACGTGCAAAGAGGCGATTTGGAGTTCTTTGTGCGTTTTCCATCCTGTGTGAATGTGTAGGAACAAAAGAAATTGATTGTCAATTGGAAGGGGTAGTTCAAGAGAGTACAGTAAAGGGATAAATGCAGAGAAGCACAGGAGAAAAAAAGCTAATTGTAATGGCTCCTATTTTTCAGACTAGTTAGTTCCCCTTTTGATAGATTCCTCCCTTCGTTTACGCCCTTCACTTCTTTTCTTTGGTCTCCATCCTTAGCTTAATTGTCTCCTCGCTTGTTGCCACCCTTCCTTGTTTTTAACTCTCTGTTCTCTCCATTGCGCTCTTTGCAGCTGATTGCATCAAACGTGGAAGGAAAAAGCAGCCCCAGTGAAGTGTTGGTGTGCACCACCAATCCAGACAAACCTGGCCCTCCATCAACACCTAGGGTCACTGGAGTGACGCCCTATGGCTTTACCGTCACATGGGGTAATTGTTGAACCTATTTAAATATCCAAACATGTACTTAGACTATTAGATGGGTACATTTATATATAGACCTGCATGGGTTCCATAGAAATGGCATGCATGCAAGAAACATACTGTAATGAATATTTTATTGATTTTTATTTTGCTAGTTTCTTCCAGATTTCACACAGTTTTAATAATCGGGGTTGTAAGTTACCATATTTAAAGTGTGAGTTATACATTTCAATTCTTGCTATAATTTGATTAGCTTAGATTTCATTACAATATATATTTAATCCAATTATATTTTATTTAGATTTTTGTGTCAGGTACTTACTTGTTTTTGAATATTAAAAACAAGCTGTAGTTATTGTAAATGTAATTTTCATACTGGATGCAAGAGTTGATGCCCGTTTCCCATGTATCAGCTCATGCATCCTGTTGGAAAACCTTAAACTTTAAACAAACAACAAAACTTTATTTGCCAGAGTTTATCCAGAGAAATAGGTTTCTTTTCTTTAAAAACATAATTACATTTTTACAACTTTTTTCTCATTGTGTTGAAGTTGAGAGATATGTAGAAAAGCAAGAAAGAAAGCCAGCACAAAGCAACAGGACACACTGCTAGATGTTACCCGAAGAGTAGAGCTATTGCTTATGGAACAAAGAACCCGTATAATAAGGCATCACACAATGGAGAAATCAGTTATGGCAAAGTCTTAAGTTTATAAGGCACTGAGTTATATGGTCATCTGTCCAGTGAGAGAAATAAATTAGTGAGAGTAGTTGCGTGTCAGCATTCCCTTTTTGCTGCTATAACAGTCACTGAGGCTTTACATTAGCCGGCAGTGCAATGTTTGTGTGAAACAATGCAGCATTCAATGGAAGCTGCAGAAAATCTGACTTTTTAGCAATGAAATAACAAATTTTCTTACCAATCAAACTTTATGCTTCAGACTTTCCTAGAGATATTTTTCATTGCCATGGCATAACCTATGTTATTTTATGTTGTCGTCCCTCAGCTTTGACTTGTTTCTTCACTTGAAGACCTTTTTAATAACCTTGGGTGTGCAGTGTTTCCAACATTTAGATTTTTCTTTTTTGATGGATTGAGGAGAAGTCCACCCTAATCACTTTCATGAATCTCATCAATGTTTACTTCATAGAGGATCTTTGAGGAAAAAAGGGTCTTCACTCCACTACCACATCTACTCAACATGTACCCTAAAAAAATACATCCCTTTTTGTTTACATTGTTCAGTTGTTCACTGCAGTGGCAGATGATGCGTCATCATTCAAAATGTGTTTTTGGCTTTGCTGTTTAAAATAGACATTCCAACAATTTCTCTTTTTTTGACAGTAACTCCTTATCTGATCTGAAAAAACAAGATGTGAATGTGATTTTTTTCTTTTTTTTCTTTTCTTTCTTTTTTTTTCTTTCAATTTTTGTTCATACTTTGAAACAGGAATATATAGATTAATAGATATGTTGTGCAAACACATATCTGGCTGGGGTTTCTATGCTTCCAAAACATTTGACTACTTTTTGTAGAGATTCTTATCTGTTGTTTTGAGGCCTGGCAGAACAAAGAGGACTTGTTATATTTTTCAGGGCATGCCTTTACCTATGCATTATGTAATATGTGTCTTTTTATGCCTTGTATTTTACTTTTTTACCATTTCATTATGATTCATTTCTGATCCACTGAATCCAAACTATTTATCAATTGCTCCTACAGATCCCCCCCTGGACAACGGGGGTTCAGAGGCTCTCACATACCTCCTAGAGATTTCTGAAGGATGCTCTGAAGGTACGTGCAGTACATAAGACAAATCTCCAAAGGCAGCCTACACCTTCTGTTTATCTTAAACATTTTCTAAACCTGTGTATTTAGAAATCTTACATTCATAAAAAAACAGAATTTTTAATCGCAAATCATATAAATTTAACAGTGTTGACATGGTCAACAGGAATTTAGCTATTCTCGAAGTTAATTCATTGTAAACACTGAGAAAATAAACAGATATTACATACATACAAATGTTATGTGAATTTAAACAGAACATTAACTGAAAAAGCAAAATATTAATTAATATAATTAAATGACTTTCAAATGGAGATGAATGTTGGGAATCCTTAAATTCTGTTCAATCAGTGCTTACGTGACTGCTACTGCCAATTCCTGAGCATTTGAAGTGGTGCAGCAGTGTAAAACATAGCAATAAATAAAAATATGACATTTAATTACTCATAAAATAAACACAATACAACTCAGTTTGTATACAGAAGTGCTAATTTGCAGGTTGATTGTTGGCATTTCCCAGTAACACTTTCCATCAACAAATTAAAAAACCAACACAAAAACAGAAAACATTATGTAGGTAAACTGGTTAATGGGTGTTGGGACAATATATATAGGCTGACTACAAAGATTGATAGAAAACAGTAGGGAATTAAATAAAGTGTTGTGGTGTAATTATGTGTTCGTGTGCGTGTGTTTGATATTGTGCAGCGAGCCAGTGGGAGGTGGCGTACAGCGGCCCTGCAACAGAATGCGTGTGCGAGCGGCTGACACCAGGAACCGTTTACCACCTACGTGTATGTAGCATCACCACCGGAGGACACAGCCCGGTAGGACACCCACAATTAAGGACTGAATTTACAAAATCAAGGGTCCAGGTAGACATAAAAACAATATCCAATCAATACAAAATATCTAATTTATTTATCTTTTTGCTCTGACAGTGCACTGTTTGTGTTCCGGTCCGTACATCAAGTGTCCCACCAGGACCCTGTCAGCCACCACGGATCTTTGGGAAAGCCAAACACAAGGAGGTCCAGTTAGAATGGGGTGAGTTCAGACAGACACGTACGCAGTGTTTAGCTTTATTACCCTTTTCACATAAAGCAGTGAAATTGCCTTCTGGCTGCTGAATATGTTTTGCTGGCCAGCTCTAATATGAACTAAGTCAACCCCTTTTTAGCCTAATTGAGCTCCTATTTTGCCCATTAAATGCCTAACCTCCCCTCATATCTAGACTAACTCTCGTAATGCTGGCCAATTATTGCAGATTAGTACTGTTATCTCTTGGAAGCCAGAGAGACTTGCAGCGTGCAGTGCCGAGGTAGTTCTTTCTTTAACCAGTCGGATATAGCTGGTCACATCCCTAATCAGTTCAAATTCAGCCGGTGCTGCTGCAATTATTGGTTGAGCTGAAGGTCAGACATAATGCACTGAAGGGTTTTCCCCTGTGGCCTGATCATTGGCTGCTTTCATCCTTCTGCAAGCAAACTGAAGCAGATGGTGCTTGAAATACTGCTGATCACTCAGTCAGATGTAATCTCAAAGTTATACATCCAACCATAATTTTGAATGACCCAATAAGTGTTCAATTAAAAACATGAACATTCCACAGTATGGTGCTCTACAAAAGTGTTTATATCCCCTTAACTTTTTAACCATTTGTCACATTTGGGACTAAGATACACGATTTACAATTTTTTTTTGCAGCAGGCATTGGCAGTCAGCCGTCTTTACTCTGATACCTCTACAATAAAGTCCATTGTAATTGCTAATTGCTGTTAATTGTTTTCAGAAGTCAACTAGCTAGTAAACATCTCCGTATGAACTCAGTTGTTCTATAAAGTCCTTAGAGATTTGTTAGACAACATTAGTGAACCACCAGCATCATGAAGACCAACGAAACTCAGGCAGCTGAATACAAATATGTCACACTTTTAGGATTTTATTTGTATAAAACGTTTTTAAACCTTTTTTTTCTTTTTTTTATTCCACTTTAAAGTTATACACTCTTTTTATGTTGGTCTAGGGGAGAAGTAAAGTAAGGTCAAGGGGTTTAAATACTCTTGCAAGGCATGACACTTGTATTTTCATCAAGGATTCTTTTAAATTGAAATAATTTATCAGTTTTAATCTGGATTTTGATCTGGATTTTTTATTGGAAAAAAATATGATTCCCCCTTTTTTTATCATCCTAGAATCCCCTACCTGTGAGGGAGTGTGCGAAGCGTGTGTGTACAGTCTGGAGATGAGCGAGGGAGAAGCAAAGTCAGCAGAAGTGTACCATGGCCCGGATCTGCAGTGCACGGTCGCTAGTTTGCTACCTGGTGCGACGTACAGCTTCCGACTAAGGGCAGCCAACGAGGCTGGGGTGAGAAATTCACTAGCTTATGTTAGCAGCAACATAAGCAATAATATCAATACTAAAAGTTATATAATCCAGAGGCAGTGTTATATATTATTTTTATGACAGACATACACTTGAATTTAATTACTCTTTTTCTTGTTTTCACTCAGTCTAGTGAGCACACTGGGTGCGCTGTAGTTTATAAAAAAAAAATAAAAAACATGCAACAGGAACAGGTGCATATATAAGTAGGTCATATTAACCCTGACAGATTTTCCTGGATTGTTCTTAGATTCTGATCCACAGGTGAACATAAGACCTGGTTGATCATGTATTGACTCAAAACTGTAAGCGCTGCAGATTTCAGAACTAGCTCACATCTTTAAGAGCCATTTTTTACCTCAGTCCAGCTAAATAAAATGTTAGAGTGGCAAATGTTATACTTGTCGAAAACAAAAATAGCTAAAACCAGGATTTTTGTTTAAACACATGAGTTGGTTCTTTATTATTTTTAGCCAAAGTTATTAGGAGCAATTGCGGAAAGTCCAAAGAGTCCCATTTGCTGGGTTCACATGTTTCAGACCTCAGGAGTAGTTATTCAAAACACATTAACACGTGCAAACATTTGAAGTGAATTGTGGGGCGTTTTTCAGGCTTGTGTTACGTCAGTGCAATGTGGATTTCCGGAATGTTCCCTCTAATGGTGTGTAGTATTTGAAAAGGCAAACATTTTACCCTTTTGATCTAAAATGAAGAAAAAAACACACAATAATTGATCATTTCCAATTAAATAATTTTTGTTATGTGTCTTGTAGTTTGGGCCATATTCTGAGCCGACAGAAGTGACAACCGCAGCTGGACCTCCTGGTCAATGTGGGGCGCCGCTCATCACCCTCACAAGTAATACCTGTGTGACGCTCAACTGGGAGGTGAGAAAAAAACAAATGAACAACTTAACATTCTGAAATCAAACAACCAAAGGGTTAGTTTCCTCAAGATTTCTAAAGATGGTTCGAATGTATTTTTGCTTTATCTGGTCACTTAAAATCCATCCATCCATCCATCCATTTTCTGTACCCGTCCATCCTAATGCAGGGTTGCGGGGGGCTGGTGCCTATCTCCAGTGGTCAAGGGGCGAGAGGTGGGGTACACCCTGGACAGGTCGCCAGTTCATAGCAGGGCAACACAGAGACATACAGGACAAACAACCATACACACACACACACATACCTAAGGGCAATTTAGTCATGTTTTTGGACTTTGGGAGGAAGCCGGAGTACCCGGAGAGAAGCCATGCATGCACAGGGAGAACATGCAAACTCCATGCAGAAAGACCCCAGGCCGGGATTCGAACCCAGGACCTTATTGCTGGAAGGCAACAGTGCTACCAACTGCGCCTCTGTGCAGCCCGTCACTTAAAATCATTTTTTAAAATAGATTATTTTTATAAAAGAAGCAAATACATCAAAAGCAGCCATGTATGAAATTGCTGCAAGGATTACCCAGCAGTGCTTCCATATTAATCAGACTTGTTTCACTATTTCACCTCGAAGACATAAAATAGATAAAGAGCAAGTGTGCTGGGAGGTCAGCTGCATTAGCTCATCAGAGGGTAGAAGGGACAAAATCCAAACCCAACAGGACTTCAGAAACATATTTTTTTATTTCATTTTACTAACTATTAACCTGCTATTCATCTATTACTTTTCTAAAGAACGAATTAAACCTAAAGTTTTTTTTAGTTTGCAATATAGATAGTGCAATTTTACAGAGTAATTCAAATAACTACATAAACACAAAAAAAACCACTTCCAATTTAGACCTCTGTTAGGATTTTGCTGTTTTACATGTTTTCATTTTATCATCAAACAAATTAATACCTGTAGCTTCTCTTATAAAATTAGGTTTAAATTTTGATTCTGTAAACATACAATTGTATCCACTGTATGTCAAAGTTGGGTTTGTAATAGATTGGTAATATATATAGACAGAGTGTGATGTAAGAATTGGAGATAGTGTGGATAGTGAACTTTGTTATGTTAATTACGTTTTTGACGAGATAAGGTGCATAATGAACTTTGTTATGTTAATTAGACTTTTGACTTTATGTAATACTGCAATATTCACTGACAGTTTTATGGTAGTAAATTTGCATATAAATGTCCAAAATACACTCAAATTAAATTTATGTTTAAATTGTATTTCAGTTTCTGCATTTTTAAACATTTTTTAACATCTTAAGTGTTATTTAAATTAATTGTTATTTTAACATGGAGCAACCGTGGCTCAGGTGGTATGAGTTTGTGTCATAACCGGTGGCTTGCTGGTTCGGACCCCCGCTCAGTCTGTCTCGGTGGTTGTGTCCTTGGGCAAGACCCTTCACCCGCCTTGCTTGCTGGTGGTGGTCAGAGGGATCGGTGGCGCCTGTGTGTACAGCAGCCTCGCTTCTGTCAGCGTGCCCCAGGACAGCTGTGGCTACAGTGCAGCTTACCACCACCAGCATGTGAATGTGTGTGTGAATGGGTGAATGACTGAATGTAGTGTAAAGCGCGTTGTGGTCCTGACTGAAAAATCGCTATACAAATGCAGGCCATTTACCATAACAAAATACACAAAATACATTGGTATGATCTGCCAACAAAACTAATTTTAGCAACTTTTATCTATACAAAATAAAAAGCCCCAGTACACAACACTGTGGGATCCCACATGTAATCTTTAATAGATGTTTCTCTATAGTTTTACTTTCTCTAAACTTTCATTAACATGGTTTCTGAACATAGTTAGGCAGGTTTTATTTAAATAGTCATGTGACAGAGCAACATGGAATTTTAGATATTAAGCTAAATTTGCTGCTCTATCTGGGTCAAAATTAGTAGGTTGAATATCAGAAAAATAAATAAAACAAGCTGTTGAATAAAAGCCACAAAAGGTCATTGCTGGCTTGCCACAGAGTGCTGTATGAAAACCTATTAATGGAAAGTTTAGTGGAAGGAAAAAGTGTCATGTCAAAACTGCATATACAGTGGCTTGCAAAAATATTCGGCCCCCTTGAACTTTTCCACATTTTGTCACATTACAGCCACAAACATGAATCAATTTTATTCAAATTCCACATGAAAGACCAATACAAAGTGGTGTACACATGAGAAGTGGAACGAAAATCATACATGATTCCAAACATTTTTTACAAATAAATAACTGAAAAGTGGGGTGTGCGTAATTATTCAGCCCCCTGAGTCAATACTTTGTAGAACCACCGTCTGCTTCAATTACAGCTGCCAGTCTTTTAGGGTATGTCTCTACCAGCTTTGTACATCTAGAGACTGAAATTTTTGCCCATTCTTCTTTGCAAAACAGCTCCAGCTCAGTCAGATTAGATGGACAGCGTTTGTGAACAGCAGCTTTCAGATCTTGCTACAGATTCTCGATTGGATTTAGATCTGGACTTTGACTGGGCCATTCTAACACATGGATATGTTTTGTTTTAAACCATTCCATTGTTGCCCTGGCTTTATGTTTAGGGTCGTTGTCCTGCTGGAAGGTGAACCGCCGCCCCAGTCTCAAGTCTTTTGCAGACTCCAAGAGGTTTTCTTCCAAGATTGCCCTGTATTTGGCTCCATCCATCTTCCCATCAACTCTGACCAGCTTCCTTGTCCCTGCTGAAGAGAAGCACCCCCAGAGCATGATGCTGCCACTACCATATTTGACAGTGGGGATGGTGTGTTCAGAGTGATGTGCAGTGTTAGTTTTCCGCCACACACAGCGTTTTGCATTTTGGCTAAAAAGTCCCACATGGCTTGTGGCAAACTGCAAACGGGACTTCTTTCGGTTTTCTTTTAACAATGGCTTTCTTCTTGCCACTCTTCCATAAAGGCCAACTTTGTGCAGTGCACGACTAATAGTTGTCCTATGGACAGATTCCCCCACCTGAGCTGGAGATCTCTGCAGCTCGTCCAAAGTCACCATGGGCCTCTTGGCTGCATTTCTGATCAGCGCTCTCCTTGTTCGGCCTGTGAGTTTAGGTGGACGGCCTTGTCTTGGTAGGTTTACAGTTGTGCCATACTCTTTCCATTTCTGATTGATCGCTTGAACAGTGCTCCGTGGGATGTTCAAGGCTTGGGAAATCTTTTTGTAGCCTAAGCCTGCTTTAAATTTCTCAATAACTTTATCCCTGACCTGTCTGGTGTGTTCTTTGGACTTCATGGTGTTGTTGTTCCCAACATTCTCTTAGACAACCTCTGAGGCCGTCACAGGGCAGCTGTATTTGTACTGACATTAGATTACACACAGGTGCACTCTATTTAGTCATTAGCACTCATCAGACAATGTCTATGGGCAACTGACTGCACTCAGACCAAAGGGTGCTGAATAATTACGCACACCCCACTTTTCAGTTATTTATTTGTAAAAAATGTTTGGAATCATGTATGATTTTCGTTCCACTTCTCACGTGTACACCACTTTGTATTGGTCTTTCACGTGGAATTCCAATAAAATTGATTTATGTTTGTGGCTGTAATGTGACAAAATGTGGAAAATTTCAAGGGGGCCGAATACTTTTGCAAGCCCTTGTATTACACAGTAAATGGACATCCAGAAATTTCAGTATAAAAATTGTTCTTTATTTATCTAAAGTAATATAAAAATTTTCAGAGAAACTAATTCTGTTTTTTTGTTTTTTTTGCTGTGCAAATTTCCTGTTAAGAAATATATTACTCTTTGTGTAATGTATCTGTATAATATGCAAGTGCGAATTACTGAAAAACACTAAGATTCTATTTATTAATTGAGCAAATCTCAAAAAAGAAACAAATACAGTTTAACATTGTTTAAATTGTAATTCACCGATCTTGTCCTTATATCTATTGATGCTTATAAACAAAAGGTTAATTTGACTTGAAAAATCAAACCACTCATATAATACATCAGATCTGAATAGGTTAATGTCAGGTTACCAGTGGCTCTACAAGCTGAAGGTGTGTTTCCTGTGTGCTGCAGAGCCCCGAGGGTTCGGGGACGGACATCTCAGAGTATCGACTGGAGTGGGCGAAGGAGGACGAACCCATGGAGCTCATTTACTGTGGCTCTGCGGCACAGTGTGAACTGTCAGACCTGACGCCTGCGACGGATTACTGCTGCAGGCTACAGGTAACAGGAATCGAAAACTGCACCTGAATAGATCTGTGAACACGACAGATATACAAAGAGGCACAGGCAAATGCAAAATCAAAGAGGGAGCCACACAGAGGCTTCGTCTGGATACAATTACAGAAACCTGCCCAGCATGAAACCCTGAAGGAGCTTCAAAAGCAAAACACAAATACAGACAGGGGACCAGAGATAACTGCTTCAATTTGTGCTGGAATTCTTAATCTGGCTCATAAATAAGCACTGTGTGTTGCTTTCTCATAGTTTTAGTGAGTGTGTATTTATCTAACAAGCTCACAAACACATACACACACACACAGACTTGCTCAGAAGCCACACTCTGAAGCTTTGAATCCAATAACATCATGTTTTATGGTTCCCTTCGTTATTGGCTCATTTATAACACGGGGACAACACAAGGTCAGTCAGCATCACTGCCTGTGTTCTCACATGATGTCTTTGTGAGTTTGTGAATTAAAGTGTTTGCTTCGCACTAACTTGTTCCACATTCGGTTTCTCAAGCGGACATGCAAGAAAGAATCATGACAGACTAACTCAGTTGATCTCACATGGATCGTAACGTTCTGTTCTGTTCTCTTCTGTGAACTGCAAACTCATAAATCTAATGCATCCTTTTTGACAATTTTAAAAGAACAGTTAGTTTCTTCTTCAAATCTCTTCTATTGTTGTTTGAGCCTTGAAGTGGCCTACTGGTTTATAGCTACATTGTGGTGGCAAACTCAGTCATTTCAAGCATTTCACAATACTCTTTAAGACTTATTTATATAGCACCTTGCAAGTGTTTTCAACCTTTCAATGTTGTTTTGAAACAAAAACCCGAAAAATGTGACAGGCATTTGTATTCAGCCCCCACCGAAACCCAAAAAGTTTAGCTTTGGTCTCATCTGACCAAAGCGCACAGTTTGCTGCATCCGCTGAAGGGCCTTTGGAAACTTTATATTACTTTTTAGATTTCTTCTGCCTCTCTTCTATAAAATTCAGCTTTGTGGAGTGTACAACTTATAGTTTTTACGTTCTCCCAATTTAGCTGTGGATCTTTGAAGCTCTTCCAGAGTTAGCTTGTCTGCTATTTTATTTGTTAAAAAGAAATCATGTATTCCTTTTACTTCAAAATGATGTGCTACTTTTATCACATAAAATCTCAATACAACACATTGACATGGTTAAAGCTCAAGAGGTACTGTATGTGTCAAGGAGACAATGACAAGCCACTGAAAGGAAACGGCAGGTGAATAATAATAAGTATGAGACAGAGCAGTAATTACAATAAAGCTGTTGGACTAATAATTTGAATTCATGCGGCTTCAAGGTTTTTAAAACTATGCATTTCTTTAAAATGCTCTAATCTATTTACCAGTGATAGTAGTGCTCTTAAAATGTCCCTTTTTACTCTTCCCTGACTTCTGCCGTACCATCTCTATCACAGATGTTCCCTTTAAGTTGTCCATCTCTCTCATCCTCCTGTGCTTCTGTGTCTCACTCAGGCGGTGAACCAGGCAGGCGCTGGTCCATACAGCGAGAGGGTGAGTTTCCGGACCCCGGCAACGCATCCCGACCAGGTGTCAACCCCCATCCTGCTGGACCTCCCGACGTCCTCTGAGGCGGGTTATTCCTCGTCAACTTGCCTGCTCCTGAAGTGGGAAAAGCCAAACAGCAACGGTTCAGAGATCACCTCCTATATCATCTCCGTAGATGACGAAACCATCACTGTGGAATCGGGGACAAGTCACCATGTCACGGGCTTGCAGCCAGACACTGAATACAGGTAACAATTTTCTGCAGATTACTACACCGCAGAGCTGAGAAGCTTTGAGATCAAATAGATGATCAACAAAATGAAAATGACCACATTCATGAGTTGCTTGAAAGCTTACCATTATTAATACTTTCAACTTTTTACTTACTGCTTATTTGCCTTGTATTGTATTGCTGGATAGAGATCCGATTCTGTTGCACTCTCATGATTTGATCCCTAGCTAATCCAGACTGCCATAGACTTTTGGAAGTGTTACAAAACACAGATACGGCATTTTAACCACACACATGCACTACTGCTACAAAATCGACATCATGCTTCACAAATGTTGCAGCAATGACCCATTTACTTTAAGACCTCATGACACGAAGTTGACATTTTTAAACATAACATAAAATAAAGAAATCTGAACCCAATGGACTATGTCAAAGTCATAAACACGCCTTCCATAATCCTACTGAGAGCAAAAAAACGCTGCGGTGACTAGCATTTTAGTACTGTATCACTGCACTGAACGAGCAGAAAGCCGGATGTGACGTTAGCGAGAGAACGCATTCTGTTTGTTGACACATTTGACAGAGGCTTTTCAGATGCGACTGGGACCGCTATTTTCTATTTTTGACAACGAAAAGTGATCGCAATGCCTTCGCTTTGTGTTGGGGGATTTTGCTCATATACACACAAGGACGGTGTCAGTTTATTTAAGTTTCCCAAAGACCCAGAGTTACTGTCTAAGTGGGTGAAACAGGTTAGACGCATCCGTGAGTAGTGGGCTTCCTCCTCCTCCTCTCTCCTCTGTTCGGAACATTTTGAGCAGAATTGTTTTGATTACTATGATAAAGGAATCCCTGGGTTGTTTAGTTCAACACAAGCGTGTGTTGCTGCCAGCAGCTGTGCCTACAGTGTTCCACAGGAGTGTGACAGGGTGTGGCGGCGGTACCGGTGGTGGTGCTTGTGGACTGCGCGACACTGACAGCAACAGCATCAGCATCACTACTCCTACAAGCTCCACTTCCACTGACTGCCCAGTTAGATCTTGTGTTTCTAGAAGCATCTAGGCTCATTTTAGCCGGGGACACCAGGGACATGTCCCGACCACTTTTCCAAACCTGATGCGGAATTTCTTACTAGCGCAGATCTAACATCCACTTGTGCTCCCAGCACAATTTCTACATAATCAGTATCTGAACGGACTATTATTTAAATTACTCCATTGCACTTTCTCATACAGTCATGATTTCTTTCTGCGCAGATGCTGCAGCGTTCTTTGCAGTGGATACATCAAGGTTTTAGTCTGTATGCAAACACGTTCAGGGCAGAGTCCTGCAGTGCCGCTGGTACCCGTTTCAAGATGGAAAAATACATCAATTAAATTTCATGGCTCCAGCTGAAGTTTCTTTACTGCGGGTTAAAAAATATTAATTTAATACTTTTGTTTGTTTACGACTCCCAAAGAGAATGGTATTGATATATTGTGTTTGTGGAGAGAGCATGCCAGAATATTCCCCCAGCTTTGCGCTGACAGCAGAATGTTCCCGCTATCCTGCGCTGCCAGAGAGATTTTTCTGCGACTGAATTTGTGATTCAGGAACGGAGAGCGCAGATAAAGCCAGGGACTGTGGACAATATTTTGTTTCTGCACAGAGATCTCTGCATTAAATTAATTTCAGATGTACAATGTTTCAAATAAATAAAAGGGACATGATTCATTGTAATATAATTTACAATCACTTGGGGATTGTGTTATTTTCTGTCTTTGATCGGTTTTTTAAAACTGTTTTGGAAAAATGTAAAGGCCGTTGTTAAAGTGCGGCAGGAAAATCGAGTGAGAAAATGAAGCAGGACATCAGACAATAGTTCACTTTCTGACGGGCGGATCAACCTCTCCACTACTCCATCAGGTAGTGAGTGCATTCACAAAAAAAGGAATAGGCCTACCATCTAAAGAGTGTTTGTGTGATGAGCTTTTGCCATCACTTTATTATGACGCAACCTCTATTCATCAGTACAATAATCAGAAACACCTGTGGACCCACACTAACAGCCATCCTTCATTGTGAAAGTTTACAATTCACGCCACTGACCACTTGATGCAGACGCACAGTCATTTTCAACTTTAAGCACAGAGTTTAGGAAACTGAATCAATCAAAAAAGATTCTAATGAGATCATCTGAGCATCATCATCTCAGACCTGGACACTCAATGCAACGCTATTTCCTCCTGCTGAGGCAATAAGGAAAGTCCCTGTTGAGAAAAAAGTGGCTCTTGTTATTCCAGTCCGGATTGTGCGACCGGAGCGGATTCAGCCTCCCTTATGCACAAGCAAGTACCCAATTCACATACATACACCATGTGAAAGTTGTGAGACTGCAGGTAAAATGTTCATATTTAGTCAATGTTTTCATCTTCTCCATGTGTGATGGCATGGTGGAGATTCTTTGTTCAGATTGCTCGGACTGAAAATTTACTAAAATGAATGAAGAATTAAATAATATTGAATATGTTTTAGAGTTTTTCAAACTTTAAAAAACTGTCAAAGACAGAAAATAACGGGATCCCTAAATAAATGTAAATTATAGTAGAATTAATAATTTCTCTTTTATTGTTTGGAATATTCCACCCGCGGGTAGCCGCCCCATTGCAGGACTCTGAACTCTTAGTTAAAGTTTCCCCGCACAGAACGGCGAGGGTTGTAAAGGGAACGCGTTTTATTACTGCGCATATAGCCTATGTAGCCAACGGCAGAATAATTATAGGCTATATGAATAATAATTGTCCCCAGCAGTTTTAAAAACAAACTGAGGCCCTTGTCCAGAAGAGACAGGTACATATTCAAAGCAGTTTTGCTATAATTATGAATAATTCAAACTCTATTTAGTGAGTCTGACAAAGAAATTAAATAAACGTTGTTTCACCTGAAACTAATAAATTGGTACGGTAATCATAAAGAAGAATTGTAATGAAGTAAGTCTTAGGCTACTTGCTTTGTTGTTTGCCTTGAATGTTTGCCTACAATATGATTTTATTTTTCCGAAATCAGTCTCAGACCTTATAAATAAGTACGTCTGGATTATTATTATTTTTAGTTTTAAAACTGATTTACCATATTTACATCATGTAGGCTAATGTTTATTTTTCAGGTCACTACACGTTAATATTATTATGCTCATTTATATCATTTTTTTAATTATTTGAAAAGAAAAGAAGCCACGATTAAAAGTTATTTCTAATCCTTACCAACCTGTGTTTCCCTGACGTCACTTCTCCCGCTGTCACTTCTCCCGCTAGCTTCTCTGACCCGCTTTCTTCTATCCATCTCAGTCGTTGTGTACGGCTCGTACCTTTACGGTTAGATGCCACCACCTCCTCTAGAAGCACCAGAACTGGCTGCATTTTCCACCTCTAGTGCTTGATGTTTCACAAAACACTGTACTTTTCCTAAGGTGTAGACATACCTAATACCTTAAGTGCATTACTAGAGATGCTAAAATACAAGCCAAAGGCGGAAACTGTTTTAATGTAGCTCTAAGAAATCTAACAGAGCATGGCTCTCTCATGCACCTTTTAAATAATGATATTTGCAAGTGGGAACAAATGTAGCAAACTGAACAAACTTTACATTTTTCACGCCAACACTATTAACAGTGTTACTGGAAGACATGATCTGGCAAGTGTGCAACGCTGCCAGATTGATGCACAAACATATCATAAAGGTTATTGCAGCACATTACTGATTACATTACTTTGCATTTTGGGAAAATGATCTGTAAACCATCTGCTTTCAAGTTCAGCTGAATACTGTAGAGAGTATCTAAAGACAGTAGCTGGAGACTGTCTGTTGGGTATTTTCATGAACCGTGATGTGACACCTCCTGTAACCAAGCAGCAGTAAACAGGCACTTGGTCATCTGTATCGCCAGCCAATGTTGTGGTCCTTCCGAGAACCCCTCAATGTTAACATGCATCATTCATAACAGTAGGACAAGAAAAGACTACGCATTTCATTGGAACATAGTGTTCAGCACAAAAAACTGTAACTCGGGATTTCACTTAAATATAACCGGGAAGCTTTTCACCCTCATTCAGTATTTTTACATACCTAATCTGCCCTTACATGGCAGCACTCCTTTCTTACAGAAGCAATTTATCCCTTAGAAGGAGTCTTGTACAAAAAACTTCCAAACTATCTTTTGAGAGGAAAAGAAACATCCAAACAGCTGAAATTATATTATATTAAATAATCAGACAACTCCATAATATTCCCACACCTTTTCTGGTCAAAGCCATCTGTTGCAAAAAGTGTTTTGTAAGTCATCATGTTACAGCAGTGTGATTTTTTAAATGTATTTGTTTATTTTATTTTTGTATGTCCACGCATACGGTTGTGGTGACAGTTCTTAGAATTGTTACTTTTCTTTTTATAAAAAAAAAGGAGAAACAATTCTGCAATGTGGTGGGGAACAGTGAAGAGGCAGGTTGATCACACACCCCACTGTTTTCACTCGGCGGTTGTTTTTGTCCCCATGTACCACCGATCTCTTGCATAAGGGCTGCTGCTGAGCCAGAACACAGTGCATGTGTTTATTTGTGGGTGAGTGTACCTGTTAGTTGTTTTCTGGGGACCTACAGATTGTAACTCTTGTTGTTACAGACACAGAGTGTGTGGATGCTTCATGTTTTATTTCTACTGCCTTGTAAAGCACCACAATAAATGTTTTCTCTGACAATAGTGGGAGTCTCCCCTGACCATAATATATGGTTCTCACTTTCCATTTTGCCAAACAAACAGGGCAGATATCCAGGACAAAACAAACTCTGTCCATTAATATTTTTGAGTTTTATTATTTTACCTTAAGGCACTTTTATTATTAATCAGGCTTACACTTATTGAGCAGAGACCAGGTAGAACCTCCACTGTTTTGAAAAATGCATAATTACAAAAAGAATGTCATGTAAGGCAAAAAAAAGTAATTGCCTAATTTAATTTAAATAATAAAAAAAATTCAAGTCACATGACAGCCTAATGCATTTTTAAAAAATCCACACTGATCCAAATCTGGATCAAACTGCAAGTCAAGTCAGTTCGCAGCTTATTTTTAGGGCACTATGATTTATACATTCCTTAAAACATGGACACAGTTGTTAAATTGAACATATAAAAGGTGGACTATTGTAGATTTTGTTAACAAATCTGGGGTTTGTTGGGGTAAGTGTCCCTTAACGCTCCCTTTACATTGTTGTTCACAGTAAAGTTTTTTACAAGTTTTGTCCGCACATGACTAATTGGAAGGAGAAATAGAACAAATAATTAGTCGCAATATTGCAAGTCATATATAAAAAAAAAGACGAAGCAAGCAAACATTGGCCTCAACAAGGCCTTCACAATATAACGCAAATAGATTGACATCGCAGTATCTGTGTGTGCAATATTCAAATCCCAAAGGACTGTTTGGAGTGCAATAATTGGCTTATATTATATTTTAAGTGTTATGGGCATTTTTCACGCTAGTGTTTTTTTTTTGTTGCCAGATGGCCAGTGTCTAATGCCAGCAGATACTCTCATTGGACAAAAATGACATTGCTCAAAATGCAAAGGGTCACAGAGTGATGGAAGCACATATGAGATATTGTCATCGCAATATTGATCAATATTGTCATCAGAGCAAGATTTTGTTAATGTTGTGCTGCCCTACCCTCCACAAAGATCCTCAGTAGACCAGGATGTTTTGAGCAATTTATTTTTTGTAACTGTATGTTAATGAGCAGGTCCTTTAGAAATAAATAGTATAAGTATAAAAAACGTATGCCTTTGGTTTGGTGTTGTTAAAAAGTTAACCTGATATTGGAACTCAGGAAGCTATTGAAACTTGCTAAAACATCCTGAACATTGCTGTTAGGGAGTTCAGAAGAGCACAATCACGCTACTATTGTGGTATTACTATACAATGTAATACTGATAAATGTATCCAAAGATGTTTTATTTTTACAGGAAGGTTTTTCTAGTTCCACATATATAGCTGATTTTGAGATTTCTTTGGGCCCAAAGTTTTAGGGAGCCCGTTATAGGTAGAAACTGCACTTTTATAGGTAACCATGTATTCTAAATGTGTAAAGATATCTGTATATTTTACTTCAGTTGTTTTGGTATTGGTAGTGTCTTATTGCACTTCCAAATTTATTTGAGATATTTTACGTTCTTGTCTGTAGAGAATGTAACTTATTTGTTGAGCCATGCAATTGCATAAAGTTCTGTTTCTGTTGCTTGTTGGTTTTCAGTAATTTTAATAGAAAGGGTTGGCCATCACTAGTTTCTCTATACCTCTCTAACTGCTAAATGCAGTTTTAAACCTTTAAATATAAGGTACAGTATAAGAAACCCAGGTTTTCTAGGGGTTCTTTCTTTGTTTTCCTCTTCCTCACAACCTCTTATCACAGTTTATCCTTGTGCTTACCAGCCCAGTGAGTGAATAAGCGTTGCCCTTTCTCCCTTTACTTGACTTAGATGCAAAAAAAGGTTACCGTTATGAAAAATCAACAGTTAAATGTCAGAATATTGATACCCTCTAGCACAGGTGCTAATCAGCTGATCAGACATTGCAAGACGGGGATGAGGAAATGAGGGGGGATTCTTAGAAGTAAACCACAGAGGAGTTTGAAGAAGGACAATCTATTTCTTGGCTCTTTAATTAACGGTCATTACATGTTTTCTTTGTGCGCTTAGATACAGGTAGGGTAAGAGGTTGTTTTTTTTATTTGCTTTTTTCAGAAAATATGTCCAAAAAGGGTTGCAAACAATTTTGATTATTACATTACACCAAATCTTCTGTAACATCTGAAATGAAAACTAAAAACATTTAGTACTACTCCACATGGAACATATTGCCCAAAATATTTTATATATATATATATATATATATATATATATATATATATATATATATATATTATTTTATTTTTTTCTTTTGAGGATATTGTTCATTTAGAGAAGGAAAGTGGCCAGAAATGGTTGACAGGTCTCATGTTGGAGAGTGCATTAAGTTGTAATGGGAGCCTGATAATGGGCGTAAGCCTCTTCACAGAAAATTTACCTCACCATTAGACAAATAGGCCAGCAGATACTCTGAGAGCTTACAGGGTTAGGTTAGATGGTTCATATATTTCCCAACATTTTCATGTTCAACTGCTGTACGCCTATAGTCTCAAGATCTTTTTTAATTCGTATTAAATTTTAATGTTAGTTTTTATTAGGGATGTCCCTATTAGAACTGTTTATCCCTGATATATAATCAAGTAATTTAGGAATAAGTATTTGAAAACATCACTTCTAAGTCAATACTATATAAAAATCATTGTATCAATATATGCTTGGTTACTAAGAAGCTTTATCGTGCAGTAAAATAACACACCTCATTTCATTACATGGTTTATTTTTAATGACAGTAACAGATATTTTGTCATAAAAAGAGTTTCTGCAGGATAGCCGTAACATGCTGGAGAAGAAAGCTTCTACAATTTTCTGACAGCACGTTACCTCAATCAGGCATTGTTTTGTTTGTTTCTAAAGATGTTTCTGACTGTACACATATAGCTACAGATGGCTCAGATGTTGCTCCTGCTGTTGTTTTAATGCAGGGCAGTTTGCTGAAGTGCTAGCATCTTTGCTCTCTGTTTTGATATGACTTGTTGATAATTTGGCTTGCCACATATTTCCTTGGATTTCCATCTCATTGTGTGCAGACAAACCTTACAGAAAATGTTGTCCTCCTGCTTCAGGAATTTGGTGATTTGTGTTGAATGTTTATCGGTTTCTGTTTTAGCTACTTTCTGCACAACTTTCTCATGCACTGACAGCTGTCTAAGCACAGTGCAAAGCAAGTGATATCACACAGACAGAAAGTTCAACAGCCAATACAGTTTTTCTTGTAAATTTCATAGTAAATGATGAAACATATCTCAGACTATATGGGAGATGCGAGATTCACTGATCAACAAAAGACTGTGCTCAAGAAAATAGGACATGGTTTTTACTCATACCAGGAATTGGCTGTTGATCATTACAAAAAGGCATTCCTTGGGACACTAATGTTTTAGATGACATTTGGACAATGGTACTGTATGTGTTTTATTGAGTCACCTGTATATTACCTAACAACATATTTCAAATGACCGTTTTTACTGTGTATTATAATATCTCACCAACTCCTTACCTTTCAGTGTGCAGATTCAAGCGGTGAACGCCATTGGCTTTAGTCCTTTGAGTCCACTGCTGGTAGCAAGAACCTGCCCCCTTCCTCCAGCCCCGCCCCCACTCGAATGCTCAGCCGCAGGCCCTCAGAGCCTAAAGCTCAAGTGGGGCGAGAATGCCGGACACACACGCACCCTGCTCTCTGAAGATGTGGTCTACACGCTACAAATGGAAGACAAGAACCACAGGTGGAGTGTACAGACACACACAAACGCATAGATTTATACATGTGTTTGAAATTATAAGTTACTCCAGTCAGCTAAATCCACAAAAACATTTGGGGAACTCATCAGTTAAAGTTGTGGGAATCTAGTCCTTATTTAAGTTCTGTTTACAAAGGCTTTCCCTCTTTCATTACACACTTGTGTGCTTCATAAATTACTTGCATTTCTACTACATTTATATATCATTCATGACAAGCCATTTCAAAGAAATTGATGCTTCCCTTGATTTCGGCCACGCTGCACACTCATTTTCTCCTCAGCCCAGAGCTATCCAGCACAGTAAATCAGGACTTTGGTCAATACAGCAGACAGAACCACAGCAGGTTGAGGGAGCTGAGGGAACGGGAGTGTACATGTGTAGTCTGAGGTACTTGTGCAGATCTGTGTGCGTGTTCGAAGGGCTGTGTGTGTATGGCCACTAGCTACTTGTACTGAGGAGTAATCATGTCGAGGGTTTGTGACCAACTGGGAAACAGCCCCCAGTAATCAACCCTCCATTTAACCAACTAGCCAGACACGGGTGAGACAGAAACAAAACAATGAGAAAGATTATTAGCTGACTGAACAGGAGGGGAAAGTGTTAGAAACCTCTATCATTCAGAATTACCTCTGTCTCTGTTTAAATTTAGGCTTGGCTGGCACTGTGCTGGCACCCAGGTATCTTGGCAACCCTGAAATGGGACACAGAGCACAGAAGGCAACAGATGGGGACATATGGAGCTGGCTGCGATCTTTTCCCCTTTGCACTACACACACTTGCAAATAAATGACTGACAGTAGAAGCAATACAAACATGCACAGTCACATTTGCCGTCTAATTGAAAATGGCTTTAACTGTCTAGATAATTCTATTTGCCCTTTTCTGACCATCTTAGTGACTGTGTGTTTATGACGGTGTTAAACCCTATGTTGAAACCTTGAACAGTGTGTGTATGCTCAAGCAAGTTCTTAGGATAACACAACATTCAAAGACTTAACAGAACTATCTACGCAATAATGCTAGCAAAACACTAAGCTTACCAGAAAATTGTGACTTTAAGTTATTTGTATAAGGTAATGCTTAACTGTAGGGTTTAGATACTGTCATAAGATGTCTGAAATAAGTTGAATGAGCATATATTAATGTTAAAATTACTTTAGAATACACTGAAGGGTATTCTTAACCTTTTCTGGCATCTGTTTTGCAGCACCTTTTTCTACCAAGTTTCTTCCTTCCACACAACTTTCTAATAAAACGCTAGCCTACAACACCTTGTGAACAGCCAACTTCTTCAACAATAATGTTTTTGTGCTTTTCCTTTTGCCCTTGTAGAGGGTGTGTCAGTGACTGTCTGCGTAAGAAGTATTAACACCCCTAATCATGTGGCCCCTAACATGGAATATGCTTTTTTTTCAATCCTACATAATATTATAATTTTTTGAGAAACTTAGTTATGTGTTTTCTTTAGTAAGTCATGGTTATCAAAATTAACATGAAAAAATGCTTGAAATATTTCACTTTGCAACAAATCCAGTTTCCCTTTTGGATTAGAATTACTGTAATAAACCAACCCTTTGAAGATTTTTAAATTTATTGAGATTCCTCTGTATTTACACAAGTATTTGGGGCAGGAGTGACCATAAAACTGTACATTTTGAAAAAAACATTTATTTGAGCTTAATGATGAGTTATTGATTAATCTGTACGCTTACTCTTTGTGCAGAGCAAAATAACTCATTTATGTTAGTTTTTATTAGCAAGAATTAAAATGAAGAAAATAGAGTAAACAAAAAAACATTGTACACTGCTCTTTTCCAGGTATTTCAAGGCTATTGTGTCCAAGAACTGGGCACCAATCTATCCTCTGTCTCTTCACTTTATTTTTGTTCTTCTCCACATGTTCCCTCTTCCGGCCTGTTAATGGACTCTGAGGAGTGCTTGATTGAAACGGGAAGGAATTCACAATTTCTGTCCTTTCAATCCATTCAGCAAAATGACTTTTTTTTTCTTCCTCTGCAAAGACTAATAGACTCACAAAAATACATTTAAATAATTGTTCTTCCTTGTAGACAAATATTTTAATCCATAAAGAGCCCTGAAGGCCAAATCATGAAAAGGGGTAGGGTTGCTTTTTTAATACATGGAAATATATAAACACTGTAGTTCCTTTTGAAGCAGTGAATTTGAAAAAAAAAAAAAAAACTCAAACAAATGCCTGAAACACTATATGATTAATTAATTGTTATTTTAATCAACAACGACTTCTACCTTTTAGTCAATATAGCCAGAATCTGTTTAATAATAATCAATTACTTGTGTGAAACTCTTATTTTATATTTTTGATATCCAAAGTAAAACAAAATTGTTTCTGTTGCCCAGAGAGTATTGATAGATGAGTCTTCCTTTAGATATAGGAGACATGGGAGAATGCCAACCTGCCTAAAAAACCACAGCTTTCTTCTTCTTTTTTTGTTATTAGTGGTTTTAGCCAGTATCCAACTTACGTTTTTAAGTAAAGTTATAGAAAAAGTCGTTTTTTGTTCAGCTTAATGAGTTTTTAAATGAACACAGTATTTTAGAAACATATCAATCTGGTTTTAGGACAAACCACAGTACCGAGACAGTTCTTTTAAAGATTGTTGATGACCTCAGGTGCAATTTGGATTCACGCAAAATTTCAGTTTTGGTTTGATTGGATCTAAGCGCAGCTTTTGACACAGTTGACCACCACATTGTATTGCACAGACTCAAAAGTCTGGTGGTTCTCTCAGGTATGGTTTTAGAATGGTTTTACTCCTATCTCACAAATCGAAAATTTTTTGAAAGTATGGATATTCACTCCTCAGGAATCCATGACACTGTGTGGGGTTCCCCAAGGATCAATTTTAGGCCCAATACTTTTTAATCTCCACATGCTGCCACTTGGGGATGTCATCAGGAGGCATGGCATGATTTTCCATTGATATGCTGATGATACACAGCTTTATGTTTCCGTGTCTCCTGATGACATTGAGCCAGTAAATTCTTGTTTTAATTGTATTTTAGATATCAAGTCAAGAATGACAGAGACAATGTTACAGATCAACCAGGACAAAACTGAAGTTTTAATCATTGGTCCTGAAGACAAGATAGATTATTCTATCAGAACTGCACAATTTTAAACCTTCTTATTGTGGAAGAAATCGGCCCATCCTTTTTGACTCTGAGCTCAATTTTATTCCTCATATCAAACATACAACTAAAATAGGATTATATCATCTTAAAAAAATGGCCAGTCTGCCCATTTCTCTCTCTTGCCTGTACAGAGGTGTTGATGCAGAGGTTTATTTTTATTGTATGTTCACTTAAGAACACAGCAACGGATTGAGCAATGTTTTTGCTGTGAAGGGGCAGGGGACGGGGGTGTCTGTGTCTTGTGTGTGCTGTGAGTTTAACTGGTTGTGTATGATGGATTTTGTTTTAAATGCGTTTTCTTTGTTTATTTTTCAGTTTTTAATCATGTAAAGCACTTTGTGCTGATTTTATCATGAAAAGTGCTCTACAAATAAAATTTGATTGATAATGATTCATCAAAAAAACTCCAACTGCGCATGGATGAAAAGAGATATTTTACACAATATTAAATTCAAAGCTTGCAGATTAAGTTAGCTCCTTCACTTCCTCATTTGGTCATTGTGTCACAAGAAATTATCATGATTTGTTTTATTCTTTTAATATTTATGAGGCAACCAGATAGAGGATTTTACTGTGCCCAAGTGCCAAAATAAGGACACTGTGAAAATTTTAAATACCAAGCTTTGCAAACAAATATCTTGAATATCCAGCTACAGTTTCTCCAAATGCAATTTGGGATTTTCCATTAATCCTTTTGACTTTGGTTGTCCTCTGTAATGTCTTTTTTTGTTTCGCTCATCGTCCTCTGATCTAATTCTGATGAATCCCATTTTATCTGTTTGCTTACAATATCAGAACCTAAGAAGAAATTAGTATCAATTTGTCCTATCTCTCTCACCATGTTTTTTTTCTTGTGCATCCAGACAATTTATTTTCTTTCACTGTGTTGTACAAGACAAGAGTTTTCATGTTCACAATTTTAACTTCTTTCTTTACTTTTTCTTTCCAATTGTCTCTCCAATTTTCTTTCTTGTTTTCGTATATTTTCTGTTTTCTTCCAATGTCCAGTTTTCTTGCTCATGTTAAATTCTCCCATTACTACACGTTTCCTCATTTTGTTAACTGTTGTCTTTTCACTCTAAGAGCTTTTTTCTCAATCCCCATTTTCCATATCTATGTTACCCCAAAGGCCTTCTGTCAGGGACATTATGAGTTGAAAGGATGCCATGGTAATGGGTGGCTGTGCAGTGCAGAGGGGGATTAAACCATGTAACACAAAGGATTCTTAAGAAGAACGCAGGTGGACAAAGCACTGCTTCTGCTAACGCTGTTTTTGAATCGTCCATGTTTTTGTCTACAGCCAGTTTTTTTCTAAAGGTTTCATGCCTTCATCTTCCCTTGAGCCTTTTTGAAGTTTAACCAACATGTTTGTCATCAATATAGACCTTATATCATAGTTTCCCTGTGCCTGCTAAAAACATTGCAGTATAATCTACATCTCTATTGCAAATCTTAATTATAGCTGATGCAAAAAAATTTTTAATCCAAATCTGGCTAACAATGATTTGTTTTGGTTGGATTTTATCACAAAATATAACTGAATAAATTATATGCCTGCAGCAGCCTGTTTTGCTTTAGAAAAACTAGGTTTATTTTTTGCCTCAATACAATAGATTTTGGTTTTTAATGGAGGCAAAAACAACCTTCAATGATGTAAGGTAGGGAAGCTCTATGACCAACTGTTAAGAAGGCAGCCAACTAACGACCAAGTGAGGGTACACAGGATACAGTGTGCTTAGAGATGAAGATTTGGGTACAGATCTGTAAGCCAGGCATAGATTAGGTCTGGCCTTTGATTACACCACAACGTATTCCTAATGTTCATTTCCTGGCTAACAGGATGGACGATGCCACCATCAGTGAGCCTTTTGGTCATTCATAAGTTCTCAGCCTGTGCTGCCATCAGGTGTTTTTCACAAAAGATTACACGGTGGTGGGATAAAGGGGGGTGTGGCTTTGGTCTCCGGGCTGTCGACCTGCAGGGTTGTGTATATTCCGTGAGATGGAAGAGGGTGGCAAACGGACTAAATAGCTTGGACATAACTTGTTTTTTATCCCGGGGCTCAGCACACATTCCACATATCATCAATACATCACCCTTTGCCAAGGCGTGATCTTCATTCATAAGTCCAGCGTTGCAGCAATATTGCGGTAATATAGCTTGCTGGCACAAAGGCCACAATATTCTCGCCTCGCCATTCTCATCTCGCATTTAAAGGACACACCGTGTCAGGGATATTACCCTAATACAGTGTTTCTCAAACTTTTTTTTATCATTCCCCACTTTGGACAAAGGAGCATACACAAGCCCCCCATGCTTTTATCGCCCCAACAGAATGGTGACCACGCCTGATTTTTAAAGTGTTTTATTTATTTAAATAGCCGAGTTAGTCTACAAGTTTTTAAGGGTATAAATTAGTTGGAAAAAGGGGTTGCGTACTGGTATAAAACCGGCTCAGAAATATATGCTGTAAGTAGTTGCTACATGTAGAACTTCAGCTCACAGTTGGAGAAAATAAAAGTTGTAGTTTTATCAAATTTACAAAGCTTTCAAAAATTAAAAAATAAATAAATAAAATAAATAAAGAGCAAGATATTCATCCCTGTATTTCCTCCGTGGTTGACCGTGTGACTTCTCTTACTCTGAAACCATCCCTGATCTTTTTAGATATTTGTACATTTTGTAGATGGAATCTCTGATAATGCGGCTACTTCAGCTTGTTTTGTTCTGCTGCGATATATTCTGACGTCAAACTCCCACCCCGATGTTCCAGGTCCCGGTTCTGTTTACAATGATGATCACAATTGCTATTTTATTTGAGTGTTTAATTTTGGGAGAGGGGAGAGCTGGTTGATTTAATTTACAGTGCAGTGAAACATTCACAACGACAGAATCTAGGGGGGAAAACTTAAATCCCATTGATGTCACGCCCCACCTGCAATACCTCTGCGCCCCACTAGTGGGGCTCGCCCCATAGTTTGAGAAACACTGCCCTAATATGACGCCACGGTGTGTCTTTTGAAAACGCCTTAAGAGGGCTTTTACACTAAATCAGTTTTGCTACTTAACCAGAGGTCATAGTAGAATCTGTTTTTACCTGGTTCTAAACAAAGAAACATTTTAGTTTTCCACGAAATGCAAAAAGTTATTATAATACCACCATCAAAATTCTTTAACACTGTTTTACCCAACAAATGAGCTCTATGAACTGATTTTCCATCCGATTTCCACCACCAGCTCTGGGAAATGGTAGTAAAACACATTTAGAGGGAGATTTATTAACGCCACATTATTGACCTTCAATGTTTAAGATCTGAGTCCAAAATGGCATTCATGGATTCAGGAGAAAATATTGTCTTCAAGCACAGCTCTGAGGTACAATGACTAATTTAAACCATGTAATTTCACAATAAACAATAGGAAGATAAGAGACAGCGCCATTAGTGGTATTTCCATTCTAATACGAGTTTGTATTCATTTTAAAGCTTGATGTTTCTGGTTTTGTTTTGATTTTTAACTTAAATTAGGTCAAAATTTAAATTTTTACTGCCCAAACTATTTTTGACTCTTGTTGGCCCCTCACCACCCCCAACACAACTAATGAAGCTGTTCTTTTCTGTGGCCCAGATCAAAATTGGTACTAAGAAACAAGCAGTTTATTGGTGCCAGAGCTACATAACTAAGCTAAGCATAACTAACACCAAGTTAGCATTTAATGGAAAAAACTCATATATTTGCCTAGATGAACCAGAAACCCAACGCGGTATGTGACTGCAAAACCTATATACCGATGCTGTGGTGAATCTCTGAGTTAAATCCAATGCACTAATGAAACCATTGAAGACTACCACAACGCACCTGCCGGTTCTACTGCTGGTTACTCTAGAGACTGAACAAGGACCAAAGAAAAGACATTACTGACTAAGGAGTTACCCCGCACCCAGGCTAGTCTTCTACTGCTAACATCTGAAGGAAGACATAACTTCATTGACATCATATACCTTCATTGACATCATACAGGAACAGTGCAGAATATACAGATGTTATGGCTCTGAATCAAGGTTGCAGTTTGTTTCATTAACTGTGTTCTGGTCATTTGGCTGAGTTAGGCTGTGATGTTGGTAGCTGTATGTGTTAATTGCTTTGACACGCTGCCTTTCAGCTTAATTTAAATGCGAAAAAACAGGTCACAACTCCCGACAGAGCAGATGATACATCTATTTTTATAAGCATCTATATTTCTGACTAAAATCCTAATCTGTTTTTAATGGGTTTTTGGAATAGCAATACTGTCCAGCAAGAATGTATAACGCCATATATCAGCTTGAGAAAGTACACCACTTCTCTGTAGTACAGATAATTAAGAAATCATCTCGTATTGAACTTTTCCTCTTTTTCTCTTGCTTTTTTCATCTATCTTCTCATTGCCTCTTGACTATTGTTCGTTCATGATCTCTGCACTCGAACACATCCTCTTATTCACACTCCGCTCATATACCCCATCTTCTTTGTCTACATGTCACTCTTTTTTTCTCTTTCATCACTTCATTTCTTGCTTAGAAGTTTATTTTCCTGAAAAAAACTGATTGAGGCAATACATATTTCCTTTCCATCTTATATCTTCTTCTTTTTCTTAACATACAGATGTACCAATTCTCTCCTACATTCATTCAATCTGTTCAACTTGGCAGCCTGGGATTTTTCTCTCATCTTTTTCTTCCTGGTTTTCAAGGTCCAGACCTAAAGTTCTTGTTTTTGAGAAGCCAAGATGAAGGGACTATTGTTTAAGATAGAGATTAACAGATGTTAAAAAAATATAATTTGATAGAAAAAGTCAATGACTATTGAGGCCGCTACTGTTTAATTGGCTTTTTTTTTTTTTTTTTTTGCAATTTGGCAACTACAACTAGCTCTAATTGTGGTCACATCTGTGTGACACCTTCTCTCTTTTCATTGGTCAGAAACCAAAAGCAAAACACTGGTCTAGATACTGTAGAGAACATGTTTACTGAGGTAGAATGTAGCATACAGTATCTGTGTTCATCTAAACAGCTGTTAAGATGTTTCATGTAAAGCCCTCTAGCCCTTCTCCCCCAAATATGAAGCTTAATTTGGAAATCATATCTTCTGTTCACTTTTTATCTGCCACATCACCTCAAGAATTGCTTAGGAAATATCTCACTACTGAATTACCTTCTCTCTATCTCATCTCATTTGCTTAGTTTGACAACTCATTGTCCTTTCCCCTTTGCGTCGTCTCCCAGGTTTGTGACAATCTACCACGGTCCTAGCCACACCTACAAAGTCCAACGACTGATTGAGTCCAGCACCTACAGCTTCAGAATACAGGCCCTCAGCGATGCCGGGGAAGGTCCTTTCTCTGACACATATACTTTCTGCACCACCAAGTCTCTACCCCCTGCTCTTAAAGGTAAAGTAATTCATTAACCATGTTTTTGTTTCACCAGCTTCTCCCAATCTTCCAATCAAAAGATTACCCCGTGTTTCAGAGGCAAAGGAAGGTAGCTTAGGTGGATAACACAATAGTGTTGCCATTCCAAGCATCTAATGTTGTCGCATTTAATCTCCAGATAAGCCAGGCTGCCACTGATTTTGTTTTGGATATGTCAAAAATATACACAGCATGAGCATCGCAGCCCTTCATGCAATATATGCACAATTGCTACGGAAATGTTGCAGCAATGGCCTGATAAAATGATAGGTTCTCATGCACTGATGAACATTCACTCACCTCGGCATCCCAAATGCTTGGAGTAGATCCAGCTGACTGCAGCCTGACCTACCTTCTGATTAATTTAGCAAAAATTTGTTTGACCACCTGGAGGCACGTAAAGCATTAAGCATAAAAAAAGAGACTACAACTTTACTCATACTTCAACCCAAAACACAACTTTTTTCATACCTACACATCCACATACAGAGCAAGAAAGGAAAGAGATAGCAGCTCAAATGTTTGGTTTTGATTATTGCCCCAATATGGGATTATCGCTGTAGACTAGGACTGCAGGGTATTATGAAAGCATAACATTGATAATGTTTAATATTCAGATTACAACATTAATTATGATAAACCTACACTGACAATATATTGCAGATTTAATAAGCCTTTTTAAATAGATTACTGGTAGGTTTTGTTAAAAAAATACTAGGATGCTATTTCTACAAGTGGTAGGGAATAACAGACAAATCAGACTTTGGCGCACATGGTGGACAGAAGCAAACCAACTTGGAGCTGAAGATGGTTGGAACTAAAATTCACCAGTTATTTCTAACAGTAATATTTTTTTGTTTACTAGTTTATACAGCAACTTTTTGATTTTGCTGCAGTGACCAAATTAAATGCAGGAGTGACCAAACTGGTTTGGGTAAAATAAAAAAAAAGTGGTGGACAAAAAATATTTGTTTGCTTCCCAACTTTTAAAAATGGGGGAGCAGAAGCTGCCCATGCTCCTTTGTTCAGTCGCGTGTGTATTTACTTCAGCTAACTATGTTGCACCAATGACTATTGATTTGTAAGGCAAATCCAAAGCATTTAAAGGGGGTATACCTTTAAATGATCCTATAGGATCAAATATAGTCTGAGCATGTAAACTATGTGGATGATCAGGATAATTTGGTCTAGTTCTTTTGTCACTCTTATTTACATGTTTGAAATAAAACAGCCAGAGCATGTACCTTCAGAAATTTCAGTCATGGGTTTAATCGATTTAAGAATGTACCTCCTCGTAGCCAATCTTAAGCATGGAAAGTGGAAGAAATTATATAATGCTGCCCCTGTTATCAGAGAAGTGTACAAAACTTTGTGTTTTTCACAAAGCACCTAATACTGTCAGATTTTTCATTGCAGTGTGTTAAATGTGAATTATGAATATTTTACCATTAGTTAATTTTCAACACTTTAGTCATTACCAATCTGAAGCAATATTTCTGGCAGGGGTTGGTAACAAGAGAATATCATGGAGGGTAAATTAGACGAGACAGTTTTTAATTATTTCAGTTATTGTTAGTTGGGGAGGGAGGTTATTTTAGTTGTTAGCAGTGTGAGAACTTTTCCTCATATGTTTCTAATTTTCTAATGATCTCCTACTTTTCCGATTCCAACAGCTCCCAGGACTCACCAGTTGGAGGGTAACATGTGCGAGGTCACATGGGAGACTATCCCACCAATGAGAGGGGACTCTGTGAACTATGTCCTTCAGATGCTGGTGGGGCGTGAGTCTGAATACAAACAGGTTTGTCTCTCTCACGCACAAAGACATGCATACAACAAAGTCTGTATAAAGGATGGAGCTGGGAGCTGCTGTCTCTCTCTGGTCCAGAGCTCCTTTTTAATGACTTCTTTCTTTCTTAGTTCTTTGGAAGTGCATTTGGAAAATATTTCTAATTTTCAGCGAAGATTTTTAATTTAGTTTTCCTCGGATGGGAAGGGAGACATAGCTGTAAGATTGTACATGGATGAATAAAACATACACTCAATAGAACTTTACATATGGAAGAGAAAGAAAAATATGCCTGCTGACACTTTTATGTCCACTCACTTCCACTGAGTGATGGTATTTAAGAGATATTGAAAGAATTTCAATGACTTGCAATACAGAAGCAGCTGGGAAAGATTTTCAGTTCACTTTGAAATCTGACGGCTGTAAAGACGAGCAGAGAAACAGACATTATTATTCATCCTTGTCATTTTTTGTAATTGGATTACAGAATGGTTGGAGGGACATGCAGCTGATACTTTCAAGCCAAACACAGACTGTGTGGATATGTGTTCAAGTGGTCTCTGTTTATTTTATTTTATTATGTGTGAAGAGATTGGATGCATAGTTATTGATTTTTTTTCATCTCAGCAATATGTTTTGCATCCTTTCTAAAATGTTCACCCCGTAGAGAACTTTTCAACCACAGACTTTGATGCATTTTCTGGGGGTTTCATGTGACCATCTAATGCTAAGTAAATGATAACTGTGAAGTGGAAGAAAAAGGATATAATGTTTTCAACCTATTTTATGAATCCTTAGTCTTTTAGTTTAGCATGTGTCTGTATTCAACCCCCTCTTTGTCAACACCGTGTACAATCCTCTTTCGGTGCGGTTCTTGCTGGGTTCTCTTTTGAGATATGTCTCTACCAGCTTTATGCATTTAGAGACAAACATATTTAGCTCAGGCACAGTCAGACTGAATAAAGAGTTTGTGGGAGCATCAATTTCCAAGTCTTGGCACAGAATCTTAATAAGATTGAGGCCTACTGTATGTCATTGTAACACATAAATGTGTTTCGCCCTAAACCATTCCATCGTAGAATGTTTGAGACGTTTGAGACAGGTGTATTTAATTCTATTCAAGCCTCATATCAAATCTGATCATCTTGTCTGTCTCCTTAGTTGAAAGATAAAAACCCACACATCATAATGCTGCCACCACTATGTACTCTGAGTGATGTGCAATTTTAGCATCCCGCCAGACATTCTATCTAGCCAGTAGACCAAAAAGTTCAATTTTGCTCTCTAAACCAGAATGATGCTCCCAACTGAGCTGTATCGCTGTGCTCCTCCAAAGCTACCCTGGGCCTCTTAGCTGCTAAATATAAATGCAAGCCATATTTTTCAGATTTGTATTTGAAAAATATTTGAAAAACAATGCTTCCCTTTCTCTCTACTTAACAATTGTTAAGTACTTCCTACACAACTTATCTGAATGTGTCCTCTCATCCTCTCCCTGCAGATTTTTAAGGGAGAAGAAGGCTCATTCCAAGTTCCCGGTCTTCAGGCAAACACAGACTATCGTTTCCGTGTTGGCGCCTGCCGCCAGTGCCGGGACACGCACCAGGAGTTGTGTGGGCCACTGAGCCCCTCCTCCCTGTTCACGCTGCGCCGCCAGGAGTCGGCTTTGTCAGGAGAGCATTGCGCTTTGGAATCGAGCAAGGGGGAAGGTCTGATCTCGAGCGACGAGCGCTTTGCGGCACTGATCGTGTGTGTGTTTGCCGGTCTGTCCATCCTCATCGCCTGCCTGCTACAGTACTTCTTCATGAAGTGAGGAAATGTTTAACTATAGGATAGTAAGCGAAATCAAAAAATAAATCACAGAAATGAACTTTTACAAATGTTTATGAAAGAACAGAATGAAATCAAAACACTTGAGATGTACTTTAAGGCTATGTATGTCGATTATTATTATTTTTTGTAGTCAAAGTATTGATTCAGGCTTCTCCATTTTTCCCTCTGCCTTTACCCATTTCGGTGTCATTTTCTTCTACACCTCTGTTTTTTTTTTGTTGTTAAGGATTTCAGTTGAGGGAAGCCTTATCTTAGCTGTGCCTCAGTTGGGAAAGAAAACTGATAATCAAGCCTTAAAATAAGTGTGAGCAAAGCAGTTGCTCCTCAGACTGACTTGCATGTTTTTTATATCCTATATGTCTACATATTCAGTAGAAAACATATATACATTTCTCTGCCGTCATTGCCTTACTTTTTGTTTGCTGCAGACTGTATTCATTCAGCCATGTTCAAATGTAGGCCTTTAAAGCTTTAGCTTTTCCTACTTATTCAGTTTGTTCCTTTTTCTACAGGCTGTCGGTCAGGTCAAACAATCTGCACCATCTGACCAAAACACACACATACATGCAAACCTCTGTACATAACCATGCAGGCATACAAAGCTACACTTTTGCAAAGACAATGAGAACAACTCATTTCCATTTTGAAGAAGACAGTCATACCTGCTTAGCTTTTGCCATTCAATCACTTGCACATTCAGCTACCAAAGTAATGCAATCCATGTGTGGTGTAAGATGCTGCTATCCTGTGATTTAATAGTATCAGAGAAAGAATGAAAAACGTGTATTTTGTTGTAAAAAGTGACGGCAAAGTAAGGTCGAAGTGTAAAAATGGGGAAGGAGTGAACTTGGTGCTCAAAAGCAGAAGCTCCGACATCAGTTTAGCAATTTGCGCTAAAAGGGATAGTAAAGAATGTTTTTAAGTCAGGTTTTGTTCAAACTTTATACACAGTTATTATATTACCTACAGTAGATCACTATCTTGGCATTTTTATTTACATATAATTTAGATTAGTTAGACTCAAAAGCAGAATCTAATGACTAGTCCAGGAGGGGCCCAGACCAAAGCGGACTTCTGCTGTTTTACAACCAACTCCAATCTGAAAAAAAGGCAATTTATGCTAACGCTCTTATGAAAATTAAACAGTCATCATTACCCATGTGACAATCTAATAGAGTTATAAGACAAGACAACAAATGATATTGGCTAAAATGAAACAAGAGCAGATATTGGGAATATTCTTTGAAAAGGTAGGAATCCAGTTTTTTGTTGTTTTTTGTTTTTTCACAGACTAAAAGTCTCACAGATTGCAAGCTAGGTTTTAAAGAATCTGGAATCAGTGTGAAATAATGTTCGTAGTATTGCAGTTTTCATGTCTCAAAAATGCTAACTTAGCCCCGTGAGTGGCTAACAGTTAGCCAGGAGCAGTATTCCCCCAGTTCTTAGACCGTTTTTTTTTGTTTTGTTTTTTAAGTTATCTGTAACTCTTCACTTTTTCTACTGGAAGCTCAAAATATTGCCATACAAACTATTTAAAAGTGATGTGACTTCTTCGATTTTTTTTATTATTTGAGCAACCTTGACATGTAGTCTTTATTGGTCATCCCATGCAAACGACCGGACAACAACTAAATAACTATTTTCAGTCTTACTTCAAACATAGATACAGGGACTTAACCTTGACACGCTCATCTTTATGTCTGAGACTTTATTTGCTTAAACTAAAAACAGCTACGACATGGCGGTTTCTCATACAGACTTCATTTTAATGAGAAATAAGGTGCTGTTTATTGTCTAGTTCCACAAAAAGCCAGCTTTTATTTACTTGGCAAATGAAGGTAAGAGGCGATTTGCCGGCAATTGCCGTCCTGTGGGAAACTGCATTGAAAACGAAACATGTTTGCCCTGATAGAAATTTAAAGCTATGTAAAAAAAAAAAAAAAGTAATATACTATTGGAACAGTATTTTATTTGACTCTACCTTGCTTTATTGGATCAAGGAAATACTTTTACCTTAAACACTTAAATTGTTTTTAGTATGTGTCTCACACAGGAAGATAATAATGGTCTCCAACCTCCAAAATTCATCACTTCTGTTTAATCACTCAAAAACGACAATAGTTTAAGGGTTCATAAAATAGTGCTCACATCAAGCATTGTGAGTTTTTTTTTTTTTTTGTTAGATTGGAGTTGGTTTAAGAAATAGAAGTCCACTTTAGTCTATCCCCTGTTTGGCCAGCTGTTAGCTTCCACCTCCAGGATCACCTACTTTGAGTTTATGCAAAATCTCGGTGCCAAGAGGCTTTAGGTAAGATATCAAGTGTAACCTTTGAACAGGACCTCAGTATTCCTTTAAATACCACTCTTAGATCAGAATCTGGACGTTATGTTGGGCATTCTTTGACTCCAGGAAACCAGGCTGGGATTTTAAAATGTTTTTCTTAAAATGGATCAAACATGTGCTGGGCCAACTCTTTTCTAAGGCCCTAAATGTTCTACCTTCTCAAATGTTATCACTTCAACCTCTCATCTGTAGCGTTATTTGGGATAAGAGGTGCTAGCAACATGTCAGTGCTCTTCTCTACAATCTGCGTTTATAAACCGGGAAAAGCCATTAGAAGTTAGCATGTGCTTTGTCTGCAGACGTTTAGCACAAATGCTGAAGCTGTTCCTCCTCTCAACGCGTCTGTGAATCGATACATTTAAAGACTCTTCCCCTCTTTTCTCATCCCCTGAATATTTGTAATTATTCCTTTTTTTGGCTCTGCCTACTTCTCGCCTGCTTTCGATCCATCCAGTCTCTCTCTGTTTCTTACTCTTTCTCTATTAAAAGGTGCTTTATTGACATGTAATCAGAGCAGTAGCAAGTCTGTGATCTCTACTCAGACAGACATGATCTCTGAGGACTTGAACTAATCTTCACTAACCAAACAAGCCTTGGTCAGCACACAGCTCAACAGAACAGGGCATTGTGACATACAAAACACCCCCGTGAGCTCCACGTCCTGTCTCATGCCTGCTCCTCCCAGCAAATCTTTACATCAAAGCCAAGGTACAAACCATGTTTATCATACCCTGATAATCCAAAGAAGTCACCCTGATCTGCGTTATTAATGTGAGACATGCCTACTTCAATCGGATGGGCTTTGGTAGCGAGACTGGATGGGAGGCAGAGGTTTTGATTAGCTCTGATTGGCAGCCTGTAATGTACCTCAGGGATAAGGCCTTACAGAGGGGAAGATCTAATCCTGTCATCCCCATAGCAGTCATCATCATATTAACCATCTTTTTCCTTTCTTCCTCCTCCTTCTTCTTCCCTCTTGACGCTGCATCTCATCCTCTGTCGTCGCTGTGCCTTGCTTCCGTATGTGTCAGTAAGCAAAGCGGTTTACTAGCTCAGAAAAAAAATCTTTGCCAAAGTTGATGGGAAAGTCAAGGTAGAGTTCTTTTCTAGGTTTTATTTATACTATATATTTGCATACAGTACTTTACATGCCAATTACAGTGCAATCTTCATTTATTTATTGTTTAAAGATTAAGAGACAAGTGTAGTTATATACTAATTTTTTCTTGTAGCATGTTTTTTTTAATGGATGTATGTTAGATTGTATGATTAAGGCCAGCATTCCTTATCTCAGTAACCCTTTAAGTATTTCTCTTGCTCATCAGTTCATGCATTACTGTTTCAGACATGTAACCAAATGCCTATGGGTTCTTGTAACGCTTAGAGACACATGTAGCAAGCCAGACCTTAGTGTCACTTCAAGTTCCTTCATATGGGGATAAATATTTCTGCCTTTGGCTTTTTGTTTCTTCTGAATAGTGTTATATTAAAGCTTCTGATATCTTATTTTACTGTTTTTAATGCCAAAGTGCAGCCTTTTTAGTGATCTCTAGATCTTGCAGCTGTCTAGAGGGTTCTGTGATGTTGTTCTGCAACAATACATCATTTCATCTATTATTATTGTTAATATTGCTCTCTCAAATGGAACAAAACATTAACTTGATCTGTGATTATGCTTTAACATGCTATTATTTTTTAATTGTGTTTTTATAAAGTGAAATTGTGCCATTTAAAAAAAAAAACCTGTTATGCCCCCACATTTTGTAGGAATATTTTTTTTTTACTAATTTCACGTTGGGATTTATAGAAAACAAAAACAATCATGAATGATGATTTCAGGCAGATGACGATGGGTGCTGGTCATTTCGCCCATTAGCCATTTTGATCCTTTGCTGATTTGGTCATTTTGTGCTTCCCATTTTCAGTATGTATTAATACTATCAAATGGACTTTTGGTATCATTTGACAACCTCCGATTTAAAGGAATTTTCTAAATTCTACTGTGTCATGTAAGGAAATGTGGGTTTATTACTCCAATAAACAGGATCTTTACAAAGAAAGACACTTAGCTATTTTCATTTGATCAGGGGCTCCTAACCTGCCATTTTTCTTTTTTTGCATCTGGCCAAAACGGGGATTGGAACCAAAATTTATGGGAATATGCCTGAATACTAAAGCTTTAGATACCACAGTGACTCTCAAAAGTGTAGAGACCCTTAATACAATTCCTGGGGTTTGTACTTAATTGATGAATCTCTCAACTGTTTTCTCATATATTGTGAAATATCATCAGCATGATTTATCTGAAAAATGTACAGGGCTAAAAAAATGTATATAAAGGTTAAATAACAAGGTTGCAAAAGTGCACACTCTCTTGAACTAATCCTACGCTGAGTATATCAGCAAAGCACATCTTGACTGCGTTCTGGGCTTAGCTCTGCCATTCCAGAACTTTAATTTTCTTCTGCTGAAGCCAGTCTATGCCTCTGATCTATGCTTGGACTCGTTGTGATGGGGTAAAAATGAATCCCCTCTTCATCTTTAGCTTTGCAGTTGACACTTGAAATCAGAACCCAACTGGTGTTAAAAGCTGTTCACAACTTAATTTACCTTGATTAAAATTTCAGCTGAAAGAAACTCCACGGCATGATGCTGCCACCACCATGTTCGTTTGATGTTGAGTGATGTTTTGTGGCAAATATATCTTTTTTAAATTGTGGTACAAAACTTCAAGTTTGGTTTTATTAGACTAGAACACATTCTTACACAAGTTGATGGGGATAGTTTAATTACAACAGGAAGTTTTCTTTGGAGGAAAATAATTTTGTCTTGCAACCCTACATATGAAGAATACCACAGACTGTTACCACTGGTTGAACTCTGTCCTACAACCTATCCATTGTTGCTGTTGGTTTCTTGGAAGCCACACTGAAGAAAAACCTGGTTTTTATAATGTCACTATTGTCCTATATTTTGAACAATCAGATAATTTTGATCTTTTCTAAACTCTTTGCAAACTATAGCCTTGCCAAAAAGATGCTAATGAGCAAATAATACACTGTAATTGATGGCAAGTGTGAGGTGAAGAGTGTTTAAGATTTTGCACACTTATATAACCAGGTTATAGTGCCTTTACATTCAGCTGAATAGTACCAGATCTATCTAATAAACCCGGGGATTTACACACTTTTAAGAGCCACTGTAATGAAAACATTCAATTATGTGTCAGATTTATCTCCATAATTCACGACAAAGACGCAACTACAACAAAACATTTGCAGTTTAGCAACAGTTAAAGGGATGCAAAATGGTCAAACAGTTTTAGAACAGAGGTATGATTTGGCCAAGGGGCAAACTGACCCGTAGCCTGATGTCGACAAAAATAGTTTGAGGATTCCTTATCAGGTTAGTTGCTGGTGTAGCGGTATAGAGTTCTTTTTTTTAACTTTTCTTTTAATCCAGTGTTTGAGATAATATACAGAGATATCTATAGAGCTATAGAGTAAGATGGTAAATACATTATGACTAACAAGATTTGAAGCACTTTTTTTATGTCGAGCTTTGACGTGATGAGGTTACAAGTGGGAGGCGACAGATCCTTTGCTCTGTTTAAAAAAAAAAAAAACAAAGAGAAAAAAACACTACTGCCAACGCTTACTGTTACGTCCATTGGCATTATCCTCCTGTTGGCATCACTGTGACATTACTGGAGCATGGCACTGTGCTCCCAGCAGAATGCAATCTGAAGCACAGAGGAAAGTACACTTCATAAGGGGTACTGTGCCTTTGCCAGATATGCTCATTGTGTGTCTGCCTAGACTGTTGCATACTAATTGACTGGTGACATGTGAGTTTTCCTGTCTTTAGTGACCTCCCCTTTAATGTCCCTCTTTAAGCCTTAATACCCCGGTGTAAGAGCAGAGATGTCCTTCTGTCGCCAGCAGGCCAGTCATCTTAGTGTTGAACAATCTGACAGGTTTTGTATATCCCTTAATGGGCTTTATTATTATTTTTTCTTTTTTGGTTGAATTGTTAGTTTTTTTCAAATGTTTTATCTTCTAAGAAACCCACTTACCGAGACCCCCACCAGACCCTGCTAGTCCTGCACATTTTGTGGCTTTGTCCAGAATAAGAGACAATGTTTTAGCCCAGCAACCCCACGTCTGTGCCTTCTGATCAGTTTTTATTTACTTTTTTTTTAATGTACATTTTACAGGAAGTGGAGGTTTTGACTGAGAGATTTGGCAATTTGACAGAGACTCACAGGTATTTAACTATTTTCTTAAGCAAGACAAATAATGGAAAAAAAAGATATTTTTACCTCACAATTTTAGAGCAAACATTCCAGTGTTGTCATGGTATTCAATTTGACACAAAGAAAAAAACATAAAAAAAGAAGTTCATGGACTTTTGTTTCTTGTATTGTAAATGTTAGACAATTTCATATGCATTATATAAAAAGAAACTGCCATATCAATTTTAATGTATAGATTTTTGCAAATACTACCCTATGTATGTAAGACGTAACTGTATCGGTAGCGTATATATAATATATTTATGCCCAATAAATGTTTTAATTTTTTCTGACTTTGTTTGTTTTTTTGTTTCCTCTTTATTTCATTAGTCATTCCCATTAACAAAATTTTTAGATATTACAAAAGGGCTTTATTACCATTTCATGCAATTCAGATACCCCTAGATAAACGCCAGTGCAACCAACTGCATTCTGAAGTCACACAATCAATAGAAGTGTCATTTGAAGTTCACAAGCCATAACGGGACACAGACAGGTGCAAGAAGGCGCTCTGATCAAACTCTTGTAAAACTATAACCTAACATCTGTGTCTTTATGCAAAACGTTTTGTGGCAGAAAACTAACTTTTAACATTATTTAACACAACATCCTGACAATGAACCATAGTGGGGATCCCTTTCTGCTGTAGGAATCCGAAGGTCTGTCAGACTTGATGAAGATTGAGGGGAAAAAAACCTGCTAGAGGCTCCATAAGACGAGAAACTGGAGTGGTTTCTTCTAAACAAACAGAGCTATAATGCAATAGTTTACATCAAAATAAATATATTTATATTTTTTGGAAAAGCCTAGGTAGACCTGTCTGTCCAATGTGGCTGAGCCTGAGTTATCCAATAAATAAGAATAGCTAAAAATGTTCATCTGGAAGCTGGTAGAGATATACCCCAAAAGACTTGCAGCTGTAGCTGCTGTAAATTGTGCTTCTACAAAGTATTCACTCAAGGTTGCTGAATGCACGGTACACTTTTTTTCCCTTCAGAATCACCGTTATTCACAAAGTTTGTGCACTTGACTTTGGTTCTGCTTTACTCTCATTAAGGACATTGGGAATATATATATATATATATATATATATATATATATATATATATATATATATATATATATATATATATATATATATATATAAAATGTTTTTCTTCCTTGTAAATATGTACGTGTAAAGGCAAGGCAGCTTCATTAGTACAGCACACTTTCAACAGCAAGGCAGTTCAAGGTGCTTTGGGTGATTAGAAACAACAGTAAAGGCATAAAATACAGCATTAGAGGCAAAAAACATATGACACATTTAAATATATGAAATTCCAGCTAATATGGCTTACTCAAAGGCAGCTCTAAACAGAAGGTTTTTAGCTTTGAAGGAACTCAGTGTTTCAGCAGCTTTGTCTGGCAGTTTGTTCCAGATAAGGGGAGCATAGAAACTGAAAGCTGTTTCTCCATTTTTGGTTCTAATTCTAGGCATGCTGAGTAGACTGGAATTAGAGGACCTGAGAGGACTGGGGGTTGGCATAGTGACAACAGATCTTCAATATACTTTGGTGCTAAGCCATTCAATGATTTATAAACTAGTAAACATATTTTGAAGTCTATTTTCTGAGCTACGGGGAGCCACTGTAGGGACTTCAGAAATGGGGAGCAGTGCTCTACTTTCCTGGTTCTAGTGAGGACGTGAGCAGCAGCGTTCTGGATCAGCTACAGCTGTCTGATTTCCTTTTTCGGCGACCTGTGAGAACACTTTTGCAGTAATCAGTCCGACTAAAGATAAACGCATGGTTTACTTTTTCGAGGTCCTGTTGCAACATTAGTCCTTTAATCCTGGATATATTCTTCAGGTGTTAGAATACTGACCTTGTTATTGTTTTTATGTGATCCTGGAGGTTCAGGCCTGAGTCCATTACTACATTTAGGTTTCAGGTCTGTTCAGTAGTTTCTAGCTGTATTAACTGAAGCTGTGTGCTGAGTCTTGATTGTTCCTCTTCAGGTCCTAAAATAATTACTTGTTTCTATTCAGCTGGAGATAATTATGGCACATCCATCTATTGATTTGCTTAATGCATTCACTTAGCATTTGGATGGGTTCATAGTCACCTGGTGACAATGTAATGTAAAATTCAGTGTCATCTGCATAGTTAAGGTAACTAATCTTATTGGTTGTTAAAAACTTGGCTAGTGGGAGTGTGTAGAGATTAAATAGGAGGGGCCCCAGGATGGAGCCCTGGGGGACCCCAAATCTGATTTCTGTCTTTTCTTATGAAAAATGAAGTGTTTTATAAAAGAGGAAAACAAGGTTGAATTGGTGCAAATATGCATGGTATCAATCTGGGAACTCTGACGGTTAAGTGTTCATCAGAGAGACAGCCCGGGGGAAGAAACTGTCTATGTGGCAGCTGGTGTTTGCAAATAGTGCTCTTTAGCCTTAAGGTTAAACAGTTTGTGTCAAGGACGTGTGGGGTCTGCAGAGATGTTAGCTGCCAATTCCCTGACCCTAGGCCTCTGCAAGTCCCGTATGGAGGGAAGGTCAGCCTTGGGAATCCTTTCTGTAGACTTAATTGTTTGTTGCAGCCTGATCCTGTCCTGTTTTGTGATAAGGCAAACCACACTGGGATGGACAAACACAGGACAGACTGAATAATGTAGAAGTTGACCAGGAATTCCTGTGGAAGGTTGCACTTTTTTAAATACCTGCAGAAAGTACTGTCTCTGCTGGGCTCTTTTCCAAACAGTATTTATGTGTGAGGACCCAAGAAAGGGCGGTTCCCAGGAACCAGAGGTGATCCTCAGTAGACAGTATTGTTGAGGATAGTGAGGGGAGGCAGTGTGATGGGTGTGCTCCAGCTGTCCACCATCATCTCTACTGTCGTTAGAGGGTTAAGCTCCAGATGGTTCCGCCACACCAGTGCACCAATCCACTTCCCGTCTTTGTGCAAACTCATCACTATCCTGGATCAGAGCAGTAACAGTGTGTCTTCTGCAGATTCAGGAGTTTCACAGTTTTTGTTGTTTTGTAAAAGGTTCAGAAACCATGGATCCATTTCCTTCCATTTCACAGGTATGGGCTACTTTGTAACGGTGTACCACCTTAAGTGCCAATTAAATACATTGAATATCCAGGATTTCATCAAATTGGAAAACCTTTAATAGATAGTGTTCTAAATATTTAAGCGTATCAGTCAATATCTTTTATCCTGGAGTTGAAAATTGCACTAGCGATCTAAATCACATGTTTAAACCCTCACATCTAATTCAAATGCTACGGGGCTATTGGTGTTTGTAGTTTGACGTTTAAGTGTGTTGAGCTGTGTAAATCTTCCCTCTTTTACAGTCTTAAACTGACAAGAAAGATCATGTTATCTCTTCTGATGCTTGTGTAATGCTTGTCTTAATCCAAGGTGTTCCTAATGGCCAAAACACAATACATTAATATCCTAATTTGTTTCTTAAAGAATCTGTTTGATGTAGATTTATTCAGTTACACTTTAACCAGTCTAAGCATGTATGATGTAGATGTTAAAATGCAGCCCAAACCCCAATGGAAACACAAACATAGCCCTTTAATTTAGCACAGAATCATAACATGATCATGATTATGCATACCGCCCCCTGCTGAGACGTATCAGGCCAACGAAGAAGACGATCACTGTGTGGCCCAGAGATGCGGCCTGTGTGCTCCAGGACTGTTTTCAGTGCACAGAATGGCAGGTATTCAAAGAGGCAGCTACACATGAAGAAGAGGTGGGCCTGGAGGAATATACATCATCTGTCCTTGGTTTCATCTCCAAATGTGCTGATGATGTCACCACCACCACCAGGATAATAACTTGCTATCCGAACCAGAAACCCTGGCTGAACTCTGAGGTGAGAGCTCTGCTGAAAGCGAGGGATGCTATATTCAAGGCAGGTGAGGCATCAGCACTCAGAGAGGCCCGAAAAGGACTGACTGCGGGGATTACGAGGGCCAAAGCCACATACGCCCAGAAAATCCAGGGTCACTTCACCACCAATGACCCTCGGCGCATGTGGAGCTGCATTAAATACATCACGGACTACAACACCAAGGATGTACAATGCCCAAGAGGCCCCTCCTTGCCAGATGCACTCAACCATTTCTATGCCCGCTTTGAGTTCCCTGATGTCTCCCCCAGCACCAAACTTATATCTCCACCTGGTGACACGCCCATCAGTGTGACCACAGCAGATGTAAGGAAGACCCTTCAGTGTATCAACCCTCACAAAGCAGCAGGGCCCGACAACATCCCAGGGCAGGTACTGAGGGACTGTGCACACCAGCTGGCTGAGGTGCTGACAGACATCTTTAAGATCTCACTGTCATCTGTCCCCACCTGCTTAAAGACTGCCACGATTGTCCCCGTCCCCAAGTGCTCCACAGTGACAAGCCTGAATGACTATCGGCCCATTGCTTTAACCCCGGTAGTCATGAAGTGCTTCGAGAGGTTGGTCATGACCCACATCAAAGACGCCATCGATATCACTGTGGACCCCTACCAGTATGCCTACAGGAAAAATCACTGCACTGACGACGCCATTTCATTGGTGGTCCACACAGCCATGACCCATCTGGAGAGCAGAAACCCCTATGTCCATCTGCTCTTTCTGGATTTCTCCTCAGCCTTCAACACAATCATCCCACAGATGCTGGTGCAGAAGCTCTCCTCCCTCGGACTGAGTCCCACGCTGGGAAACTGGGTCCTGGACTTCCTGACCAATAGACCTCAGACTGTTAAGATCCACAACACTATCTCCTCCTCCATCACCCTCAGGACTGGTTCACCACAGGGCTGCGTGTTGAGCCCCCTCCTGTTCACTCTGCTGACATATGACTGCTCAGCGAGACACCCCAGCTGTCATATAGTTAAGTTTGTGGATGACACAGCAGCAGTGGCATGCATCACCAACAACGATGACTCCAAATACAGAGAGGAGGTGGAAAACCTGGTGTAGTGGTGCAGAGAAAACAACCTCTGCATCAATGTGAAGAAGACCAAGGAGATGGTGGTGGATTTCAGAAGGGACAAGCGTCCTCTTCCTCCCCTGTACATCAGAGGAGCAGCTGTGGAAGTGGTCTCCAGCTTCAGGTACCTGGGTGTGCACATATCCAATGACCTCACCTGGAATGCCAACACTTCACGTCTGGTCAAGAAGGCCCACCAGCGTCTCTACTTCCTGAGGAAGCTGCGGAGAGCTGGACTTGGAAGCTCCGTCCTGAGGAGTTTCTATCACTGTGCAGTGGAGAGCGTCATCTGCACCTGCATCACGGTGTGGCACAGCAGCTGTACTGCTGCTGAGAGGAAGGCTCTGGAGCGGGTTGTGAAAGCTGCACAAAGGACTGTAGGGAGCAGGCTTCCCACCACCTCGGATCTCTACACGTCCCGATGCAGGGGACGGGCCCTCCACATCCTGAAGGACTCCACCCATCCGGCTCATAGCCTGTTTCAGCCCCTGCCATCAGGCAGGCGGCTGAGGAGCATACAGAGCAAGACCACCAGGCTAAATAACCCTGCTTCTTCCCTGCAGCTGTTAGACTGCTGAACTCCAGCTGTGTCCTGTAGAGCACATTTATTATTATTTATTTATTACATTTATTTAAATAATTTTTTTCACAAATGTAACTTAAATGGCTTATAATTCTGGACCTGAGTCCTAATTTCATACCATCACATGTAATGTGAGATGGTTGGACAATAAAAGTTCCTTGAATCCTTGAATCCTTGAATTGCACGTATGAAACTGGTGTTCTCTTTGTAAAATTACAAAGGAAAGGTAAGGAGGAAAAATATTAAACCCAACTGTTTTTTTAGCTGAAAACATCAAAATGTGAGCAGAGGTAAATATTGTTTGATGTAAAAAAATATATATATTTGAAGCCATTGACTGGTTGTGCAATTAAGTGTTTTTAATTACATTGAAGCCTCCTCTATTAATGTCACAGCATTGAAACAGTGTGAAAAGTAGAAAATGTTACAAATGTATAAAGAGTGAAAGGAAAATACCTTGTAGGATTTGGGCATCTGTTGGAAGGAGGACTCAAGACTTCAGGTTTCAGCTGGTGGCGTGATTTTATTTTTCTTTCCCCAGGAAGTAGAGGAGCATTATGCAGTAATTAATTGCAGTGTAAAAAGAAATATTGACAAAAACCAAAACTATGTGGAAAAATAACTCCTAAAGTATTAAAACTCAACTTATGACAAAATTTACAAGGCTTCACTGGCTGCCAATTCCTACTGCTTTCTGTACCTCCTCAGGCCCAAATTGCACAGTACTTGAGCTGCTACTCCAGACTTTTTGCTGGAAGCACCTAATTCAAGAACAACCACAATTATATTGCATTCAATCACAATTGCAAGCATATAATATTTACCAGTCCCCATATCTGTTGACACATCCATGATGTAATCCAATTGTGTGGTTGCATACACCTGCTTTGGTTCCCTTGTTAAAAATGGTGTGACAAACACATACACCCCTAGGCAAAGCATTAGACATGGAACATCCCACAATCAGCCTATCCATATAAGGCATTGGAGGCCTCCTGCCCTGGTTTTGACAGAGTGGTTGGGAAAAACATGAAGGTAAGATGGACACAAAACATAATATCTGGTAATTGTTCCCATTAAGATCAAGTAGCCAACAGGTGATCGAAATTCACAACAGAAACCAAGCAGCATAATTTCGTAAGCCACAGGCTTACAAAATTACAAAACAACCAAAATTGTGCAATCATTGGTTGTTTGTCCAGAACGCGGCATGGGTCACCCCATGACATACGTTTGCAGCATTCAGTCATTATATGGTCATTATCTGTTTCTGTAGTATCACAGATGGTGATACTGCTGTTGTTCAGCCTGACCCAACCTGATGGTGAAGGAGTTTTAATGCATCTTCTGTATGAAATACATTTTAGTGCATGTAAGCAGGTGTGAGAGTGTTACTGCACTGCAAGTGTTCAATCACACAGTTGCAGCTGAATTGCTGATCTTTGTTTGCATTCATACATTCCACATAAGACATGACTTATAATACACCCTACAAAGCTAGCTTTAATGAAAGGGCAGTAAGAAGAAAGGTATTGTTGAAAGAAATGTTTCCACGAGCCATGTAGGGTAGACAGAAAATCTGTGTTTTACTCAGATGAGACCAAAGCTGAACCTTTTGGCTTTAATCCTGTGCATAGCAGAAAACTAACTTTGCACAGCATCCTGGACGCACCGTTCTAACTGTGAAAAATGGTGGTGGCAGCATCATGCCGTTGGGACGCTTTTCTTTAGCAGGGATGCGGAAGCTTTTCAGTTGATAGGAAGCTGGATGAAGCTACATACAGGGCAATCCTGGAAGAAATCCTGTTAGAGCAGTGGTCCTCAACCCTGGTCCTCAGGGCCCACTGTCCTGCATGGTTTGGGCCTTTCCCTGGTGCCACACACACTTAAATGATAGGGTGATTAACAGGCTTCTGCAGCACCTGATGGCATGCAGAGGAGGTAACGCAACAATTTAGATAAAGTGTTTAGAGCAGGGTCACGTCCAAAAGATGCAGGATGTTGGGCCCTGAGGACTAGGGCTGGGGACCGCTGCGGATGCAAAAGATTTGACGCTGGGTCGGAGGTTCACTTTCCAACAGAACAGCAGGAGGGAAAGGAGGGAATGGGCAGCTTGCCTCACTTTTCAGATTTTTATATATGTTTGCAATTGAAAACCATCAGGTTCATAATTTTCTTTTTTCTCTTGCCACTTTTATGCTCCTGTTTTTGGTGGGTCTTATAAAATCCTAATAAAACATGCTGAAATTCAGGGTCATAAAGTTAGAAAATATGAATAGGTACAAACACTTTTGCAGGGCATTGTACATGGGCCTATTTCTAACGATCATTGGGCGAGAGATGGGATGCACCCTTGACAGGTGTCCAGACCATTGCTGATACACACTCACTCTCACTTAACGGCAATTTACAGTCTCCAATTAACTTAACAATCACAGACTGTGGGAAGACCATAGTACCAAGAGAAAACTAGCACATGCAAGGGGAGAACATGCAAAGTCCATGCAGAAAGACACCACACTGGGATTTGAACCCAGTACTTTCTTACTCCAAGGCAACGCTGCTACCAACTGCTCCACGCGTTGCACTCCCACTTTCTCTTCTCACTGGTTTAACTTTCTATGTCACCAATTGATTGCGATGTACAGTTGGGTCTTGGTAGATTCTCCCTTATGTTTTTGTGTACTTGGTTGACCTCAGAGGTGAATGAGGGATGCTTTAATCTGTTGTTGATGTCAGCCACTCTGGGGTCTTTGAGGCTATCTGAAGTAATAGACTAGTGTTAGTCCTGGTGGTCACTAAGGTATAATGCCAGCTAATATGACAGACCTCACGCTGTTGTGTCTCTGGTTAACATCATATCATGAGGTAAAGCAGGGGAATCATTAAAAGAACCAATCAAGGTTGGATATGTGATATCTCACACCCCCTAGGAACAGAATATTGCTCTATTTCACCATATGTCATCTATGAGCACACATAGTGAACATGAAATAAAATAGTTTAGTTTTTCTTCGTTTTAATGTAACACAATTGTGTAATACACAGATACATTAACCAGCAGATAATTGTCACATTTTCTGAAAAAAACAAACCCAAGTGAAATAGTCTTTTTGTCCTCTTTTAATTATTATACATTTAATACAATAATAAATTTGTTATCTTGTTAACAGTATATACAGTCAGAAAAATTAATATAGCAGAAATACATTCTTTACTGCCAGGAGGCCACATATTAAATCCAGTGCATTACTGCTGTGATTTTGGCTGCTGCACGGAATTAAGCGATACAAAGCATCTATTTACAAGCTAAAGCAGGGATAACATCATGGTTTACAGATTGTTCATTGATCCAAAGGGTGACACAACGCATGGCACATAGTTCTCAGTTAATGAACACTTCCTACTTTTAATAATATTCACTTTCAAAGGCAGTAGGAGTAGAAACCACGGCTGCTGAGCGCAGTTGTGATATATGACAAGAGTGGAGCACATTTAGAAAGCTTCTTTTTTCAGTTCAAATGCTTTAAATTGCCATGTATGTACATGTACAACTGACACATTCTGGCTCAAAATATAATCCAGAAAATATAAATATGGAGTGCTTAATTTCTTATGTAATAAGCATATTTATTTGTAGAAAAACATTATATACATATAACGACAATATTTACTCTAAAACTAAAGCTCTAAAGGAGTGCTGAAAAGGCAAAAACTTAACCAGTCATGGAAAAAAGCTGAGCCAAATAATAAAATATTTTTTTAAAAGAAGAAAAGACAGGAAAAAAGTAACAATAAAAAATATATTTTGGGAATCAGTGCAAAGCTCATCAACCCAAATTAACTGCACTTAACCAGTTTGAATTCAGCTGACAGCATATTCAGACAGTGAACAAAAAGCTAAATCTGGAACAATCATAGGGTGTACAAATAACAAATCACAGATTGGGTTAAGCTATTAGGAATGAGGACATGTTGAATTAAAAAGCAAAATCAAACTGTTTGTGTTTTTGCCGTGCAAGGCAACTTATGACTAATGCCCCTTCCACAGTACATTCAAAATAATCTTTTTAGTGGTAATAGAGTACAAACAAGAAACATATGCCTTATCAAATTCTCTTTCTTTTGGAATCTGATGACTCGTGTTGGGTTGCAAGATGCCTGGTACAAGACAGGGTCTAATATTTACTTATGAACTAGGCATGGGCCGGTACGAGTTCTCACGGGTTGACAATCTCTTGTAAGAATACCAGCTTCAAATTTTTGTAGACATAAACATAACTATATATAGCAGGCTCTTTCTACTTTTGTTAAATGCAGAATAGCAACAATTATTCCCAATACTGCTATCCTAATATAGCATGTGAACTGTTAGTTATATTTGTTTTCACTGGATTAGATCAAAAATATAGAGCTCTCACTTCTGCTCTCTATAAAGTAACACTACCACACAAGCTGATATGTCAAAACAAATAATAATGAAGCTGAACTGGACCCTGAAACATGACAATGACCCAATAAATCCACCAAGAACTGGCTGAGGTTTGAGAAATGGAGAACCCTAGGCACAGATAAAGCCCATTGGGTCTCATTTATAAAATTGTGCGTAGAATCATTACTAAAACTGTACTTAAGCTCTGCCCAAAAAAAAGTACTTACGCAAATAAATTTTCTGATCTATAAAACTTGGAGTATGCACAGCTGCACACAATTTCTGCTTTATAAATCATACTCTCCCTAGAAATGTGCTCAGGTGATTTTAGATCATATCCAGCCTCCTACAAACCCAGTTTCTGCCATAAACGGTCAATGCAAAGTACCTAATGAATATTCTGCATAGATTTAAGCTGGCTAATCAGGGGCGTTTCACAGGTAACCATGGAAACCGAGATGTCAGGACTTTTAAATCCACTGAGACTGAAATCTAAGTGCTTGTGTTTGACGTGGAGGTCAATTAGTGTCTAACTATTTAGCGCTTTACACAGCCAAAAGGTGACCAAAGTGCTTCACAGTAAAAGACAAAAATAGAGTTAGCAATAAAAAATGTGTAGCAAGACAACACAAGTAAAGAGATTAAATAAATATATAAAGGCAGAAGCACAAGCGATAAAACAAATAAGAACAATAAATATAAAGTTTGAATTGTAAGATTACTTATTGTAGCAACAATAAGATGGGAATAAAAGAAAATTTAAATAAACACAATGTTGCAGAGGCGTACCTGACATAATATAGAAGATGGCAAAGCAAAAATGGCATGCCACTACCAGATTGTGCATGGTTGCGACGGGTCAGTAGATCTATCATCGAGCCCAGTTCAGCACAAAGGTTTAAAAGGACTGCTTTAGAGAATCTAAATCGGCTGATCAGACAGGAAATCTTCCCCCATCCAGATGTTGCCAATGATGTGATCTTCCATGAGCGGCAGAGCATCCATTGTGGAGCATTATGCAGGAGTGTATATATGTCTTTATATTTATTCAATAATAACACCTATTCCCATACATCTTATCACAATTAATGCACCATTAAGTGCAATTGTTATATAAGCTGAAGACGTACATATGGACATTGTGATGTAATTCTTAAATGCAGAAAATTTTCATTCTGAGTCTCATTTTTTTTCTCAGTTCATAGACGGCGGCGGGAGCTGACTGTTGGTTGTGTGTTCGTGTGTGTGGGAGGGTCTACAAGTCTGAAAATGTGGCTTAAATGTACCATGTTGCCATCTCACTGGCTGTGCTTCCAGTCTCCTCCATGTCCAAAATGTGCGTAAGCAAGTCTCTAAGTGTGCTTAAAGTTGCACAGATTTTTCCGTCACGTTTTTTTTTTGATAAATCACAAAGTTCGCGTAGAAAGTGACTTACATAATTTTCAGACCCCATTTTGTGCGTAAGCAAGCTTTATAAATGAGACCCCAGATCTTGATCTCATTGAGATTCTGATAGCTGACCACAAACAGGGTGTCCAAGCAAGACACCCCTAAGACATATCAGAGCTGAAAATGAGGAGTGGGACAAACTTTCCTCAGGCTGACATTAGAGACTGGCAGATGGCTACAAGAATCACAGCCACAATATTGATATATTTAGCTTATTTAGCAAAGAAAAAAAAAAAAAGTTGTTTAAGTACAAACAAATAACATCCTTTTAATGAGATAAATCATAAAGAGATTCAATATCAATATGGGGACATCCAAAGAACTGGATTTTTAATGAGGTCTCCTGTTTTTTTCACACTAATGTATATACAATTAAATTCAAAAATTTATGGGATTTAAGGATTCATGACATATCAATAATTCATAATTTGTGATATTTGGATACTGTTCTACTGGGGGGGGGGGGGGGGGGGGGGTAATTAGTGCACAGGTACAAACTGGAGGAAGGGATGAAATGACAATACGTGGGTACAAAATGGGGAAACAAAGTGGCAAAGGGGGCGAACTGACCTAGAGTTCTAATTAGACCATGCCTACAAGAAAACAAAACTATCTAAAAATGTTAACTACAAAATAGCACTGCTGTTCAGGCACTCAAACACCAGAATAACCTTTCATGCCACGGAGTCTGTCCCCTTTTTGCAGCATCAACACAAGCACGGATTGGAAATTCTACATGAAGGTCTTTGGGAATATGGATGACACTGAGTCTGCATCACTGTCTGCTACACAGTTACACACATGCTTGCACACACTCTGCACCTCTGTTCCACTCTGAAGGAGTACAGAGAAGTGCAACAAATTTTAAATTCTACAGTGCTTCCTTTGTCATCCAGAATACAATATAAGGCATTTGTAGATGTGTGTGATATTTAGGCTTATATGTACAAAATGCTCCTTTTTGTTCATATTCAGGTCAAGAAGCACTTCCAGGCGGTGTGGAGGTAGTTTACACTCCACCAGTGTCACTTTCAAATGTTATGGCACTTGCTGAAATAATCTGACAAGAAGCGAAACATTTAAAAACAAGATTTGCTTTTGTGATGATTCAGTTTAAGCATCTTAACCTTTTGTGGTTCATGCTTTTACTCAATAAAGGCAAGTCCTTCGAAATGTTCATCTCTCTGACAGAAATGATGGCGTGCAGGTTGGTTCCTTAACTGATTACAGGCCATTTGATCGACACTGTTGGGTTTAAAAGCTCACTGTGGATTCTGTCCACCCGTTTGAGCTGTCTCCCTTCAAGGTGCTGGCTGTGCGGCACCGTGATGGCTGGACGTCAGTCAGGCCAAATAGGCGCGCTGCCGCACCTCTGTACTTCCATGACATGGTGTTGTAGAGGATCGGGTTTATTGCCGCACTTAGATAGAAGAGCACGACGGACACCAGGCTGCAGTACTCAGATAGCACGGACAGCAGTGGAGATGGTGCGTCCAGGGAGCGGAATTGCAGGTAGCGGCCCACATGGAAGGGTAGCCAGCACAAAACAAAGGCCAGCACAACCACCACTTGGAGAGAAGGAGCAAGAAGAGAAGCAATCAGTGAGAACACACATGAAAAAAGGGAAGCAGATATATGACAATGTGCAGCAATGACACCATTTTAAAGGTAAACTTTAACAAAGACCATAAGAAGCGTTTTGCATGGATGCCCCTGTCAAAGTATTTTTGGTTTTTTGTTCTAAAAATGAAGAAATGCTGTCCAGATTCTTTTAAAAGCAATAAAATAGCGTTTAAAATTGAATCAAAAGCTTCAAATTAATAACCAAATTTAGCATCCTTAACCAGCCGCTAGGTGAAACCATATTTTCTTTCAGATCTTATGCTGTCTAAGGGGGGCACTCTCTACATATTAACAGGAAATGTAAATAAGCAATAGAAAATTGTTCCGGAAAAGATAACTATTAATTTCCATTGCTTGTGCTGCCCCATAGATCCTGCTGCCCTGAGCAGGCATGATCTATATTAGGGAGCAAGAACAGCAAATGCACACAGATGCATCTCAAGACATTGGAATTTCATTAAAAAAATGCAATTATTTTGGCCATTCAATCCAAAAGGTAAAACCGATGATAGATTCATTGCACATAGAGCAATGTATACCGATTGTGTATTGCTGTTGACTGATGATTTTGGCATAGAGGTAACAAAAACCCAAAAGTCAGTTTGTAAGAAAATTGAAATATTAAATAAGACCAATAAAAAAAAGGATCAGCTTGTGGCTCAACTGAGGTGTTAAGGAAGCTCAGGTGACAGCCTTCAGCACATCTGCATTGTTGGGTGTGGTGTTTCTCATCTTCATCTTCTTAACATCATCCGTGGTTTCTCTGCAGGATTTAGATCAGGAGAGTTTGCTGGCCATGCAGGCACAGTCATATTAGGATGATTAAAGAAGGTATTGGCACCTTTATCAGTGTGGGAAGGTGTCCAGTCAGTTTCTTCAATTTGGGTTCTCGGAAAATGTGAATTTTACATAACACCAATGAAAAAAGGATTTTGAACACGGAAGTGTCTCCCTACTAAAAAGTATGTCCACATTGTCTACAGTATCACTTGCTTGGAAGTCCTTTCACATGAATTTCTGCAGATTCCTACTCTTTTGTTTTTGGATTAGAGAAAACACAGTGGAAAAACACCAGCGAATGTCGTGCCTCTACAAATAATCACTGATGGCCCTTTTCCACTAGGGCTTCTACAGCGGGGCTCATTTCGGCTTAACTCTGCGCTACGCAGTTCAGGGGGTTTTCTATTACAACTGAGTAACGGTTCCAGTGGGTTGGGTTGTCATATAGTGGGTGGCTTTAGAGTCTGAAAAGTAGCCCAATCTGGATATGTGTGTGTGTGTGTGTGTGTACATGTATAGCTATACTTGTGAAGACCAACCTTTAACAGCCCACCACCCTTGTGTGGACATTTGTAGTTGTGAGGACATTTTGCCTGGTCCCCACAATGTTTAACTAGCTATTAAACTCTACTAGTTAGGTTTAGAGGTATGGTGTGAATTAGGTTTAGGTTAAGGTTAGGGTTAGGCATGTATCAGTAATGGTTAGGTTAAGGGAAAGTGTCTGGGTTAGGCATAGTAAAATCAATGGAAGTCAATACAATGTCAACACAAGGATAGCAAGACGTGTGTGTTTGTGTGTGTGTGTGTGTGTGTGTGTGTGTGTGTGTGTGTGTGGTGGGTCTTAATGCTTAGACTCGAGCTGGTGTTCATGCCTTCAGAATCTCCATCAAACTCGTAAACTACCTTAGATTCAGAATAGTCTTTAGGGTTTAATTATCATTGATGGTTGATCACCTTTATCCACAACTCAAAACAATGAAGTTAGCATTCTCCAATGTGATTTTGTAGGCCATAAAACTGGTATGTTGGGTGTTGGTGGACAGCCCAAATGCAGACAGTAGGCAGGTAAAATCAGGAGGAAAAGTGGGGATTTAGTAAGCTCTACAACTCAAAGCTCAACATAGAGACTATGTAAACACTGCAAACAAACACAGACGGTGTATGGTAAAAGAGTAAATAAAAGAATAAACTAATATCAAAACTAAATATTAGTTCTCATTTGCTGTAACCATGATCATCAGAATGATCAGAAATAAATACTTGAAATGTTCAAAGCTAATGAGTTTTACTTTTTCACTGAATTACTGGAATCAATGAACTTTTTAGTGATATTCTAATTTACAGAGAAGCACCATAACTGCTTTTTTGGGGGGGCTTGTTCCAACCCCACCCCATGTTGTCCTGGGTGGTGAGCCATATTGCAAATATGAAGACAACAGAGAATTTATTTATGACTTAATTTAATTTTTCTTTAAACCCTCATTTTATATATATATATATATATATATATATATATATATATATATATATATATATATATATATATATATATATATATATAATTAGAACAGTAAATATAATATATATAAACTTACCTAGCATCTTGATGGTCTGTCTATTGCTTTTGTCCCTGTGAGCCACACGGGAGCTCATATTCGTCTCTCTGTGTCTCTGCCACAACCGACGGCCTATAAGGCTGTACAGCACCGTCAGGCAGAAAACAGGCATAAAGAAAAACACCGAGCTCAGCCACACCATGGCCCCCATCAGGCCTGTAGTGACGGCGTAGTGCGTTATCCTGCACTCCCGAGTGTCCCCAACGTCCAAAAGTAAACTAGTCTCATTCATCCATGACGAGAGGTTCAGTGGTCCCATACTGTCCCTCTCCACTCCAACCATGACAAACACAGGTCCTGCGCTAAACAAGGACACCGTCCAAAGAATACAAATCAGTGCGCGCACTCGCCTTTTGGTGACCAAAGCCTTTGCGCGCAGAGGGAAACAAATGGCCAGGTAGCGCTCCACTGACAGCGCGGTGATGTTCAGGATGGTGGAGTACGTGCAAGACTCTGACACAAACTGGAAGAGTTTGCAGAGCGCGTCTCCGAGGCGCCAAGGCCGGTACCTCCACATGCGGTAGAGGTCCAGCGGCATACAAATGAAAATAAGCAGGTCAGACACAGCCATGCTGCACAGGTAGAGGTTGGTGGTGGTGCGCATATCCCTGTACTTGCTCACTACCAGGATGGTCATGACATTCCCGGCCACTCCAACCAGAAACAGCAGCGAACAGGCAACAGTGATGAGCGTGAGGAGAGGAATTGAGTAGTAATTGAGCGGAGGAGCAGGCTGGTCGGCGCTGCTTGTGGTGTTGTTGGTCCCCTCCCAGCTGCAGTTACGCGGGAGGCACTCTGAGTCGTTGGGCCAGGAGGGCATGCTGCAGCGCGATTATACACAGGACCAGGCCTCCCCCTGGCTTCTAAAGTTACCCTGTGAGTTAGAGTCCTCATGCCCCTTGGAGGTGATCTCTCCTGCGTTCATCACGGCGAATGGCAGGCGCGCGTAATACCAAAATCCTGACGCGCCTTGCGTAAAAGTCTGTTGGAAGGTTAAAGAAATTGCTATTATAGGATGAAAAATTATTTCAAGTCATTTTTATATTCTAATACATGGATGAGATTAGATTTGTGATATCCGTCTGATTTTGGTACAAATTCTTTTGTCGTCTGTGTTCCTTATCTCAAACAGGAGTCAGTGTAAGTCATCAAAAACGCACAAGCTCCGTACTTGTAAACTACAGACCACAAATGAAATTAAAACAGGAGGTGGACTCTACAAAAAAGAAGTCAGATAAACTGTCATTGATTTTTTGTTCTCTCATTCGCACTTACATGTACAACTTCTTCTGTATTGTTGTGAGAAGCAACATCAACTTGGAGTATTTCATGCGTAAAGGTGGCATAAATAGTTATCGTCATCAGGCACTATCCAAAACAGGGAATCGTTTAACGACTTGTATCGGGAGCGGGTGATGGTGAGTCAGACTCCGGGTCCTATGATGCAGCAGCAGCGAAGAGGATGACACACATACAGATTCACCCAAACACAAACGGGCAAAAAACAACCACCGTGAAAACAAATTCCACATGACGAAAAAAACACAGTTTCATGAAACTGACAAAAATCACAATGGAGCGACGCGTTTTCAACATGTTTAGAAAATGGATTCAAAAATATGATAGATAAAATGATTTCAAAGGGATTAAACAAAGATCCACCTCCACTCCCAGTTCTGACGCTTTGGATATGATGTGGTCAATGCCCTGTGTGTGGATCCAGATTCCCAGTGCGCAAAAACATCAGGTGAAGAGGGGCTGCTAGGGGGAAGTGAATGGGGGCGCATTGTGGCTCTAACGCTGCAACACCACCTACTGGAGCTGTAACGGCACTGATGTTTGGACATGTACCCGATTCAGTGAAACTTTGCTCATCCTGTTGTCATTCAAAGTCCACAGTAAAAGAAAAAGAAGCAAAACTTCAATAAAAAAATAAAATAAAACCAACTGTGCCTTGCAAACTTATTGAACTTTTTGACAATTGAACACATTGGCACAAGGCACAGCTTTATTGTATTTTTTATAAACACACTTAAAAAAGTGGGAAATGATATGAAATAAAATACATTGATACATTGATAATGTTTTTGCTCATTCCTCTTTGGAAAATAACAGTCGGACTGGATAAAGAACTGCACCCAAAAGAAAGTCCAGAAATACTTTTAAGTATTGTTGCCTATAATGAATTAAATTTACATCTGCAATTTGACTAGGACATTTTGCTATAAGAAAATGTTTTGAGCTAACCATTCGATTGTAGATCTGGTTGGGTTCTTGTCCTACTGGAAGGTGAACCTCCGCTCTAGTCTCCAGTCTTTGCAGCTTCTAACAGGTTTTCTTCCAGAATTGACTCGTATTTAGCACCACCCGTCTTCCCAATAACTCTGACTGGCTTCCTTGTCCATGCTGAAGAAAATCATCACCACAGCATGATGGTGCTGTCACCATGTTTAACATCAGAGATGTAGTGTTCATTCTCATATAGCATTTTGCATGTAGGCCAAAAAGTTTAGTCTGTGCCACATCTGACCAGAGCTCGTTTATACATGTTTGCTGTGTCCCCTACACAATTTGTAGCAAAAATACAAACATGACATTTTATGGATTGTTTCAATAACGGGTTTCTTCACACCTGTATGCATGACTAATAATTGCGTTTCAGTGCTTTGAGAGATATTGAAAGCTTAGGATATTGTTTTGTAATGTAACCCTACTTTAAGCTTATCCTCAGCTTTCTCCCTGATTTCTCTGCTGTTTGATGCTGTTAGTTCACTTATGCTCTTTAACAAACCTGGGCCTTCACAGAATAGCTACATTTTTTTTTTTACTGAGAATGAATACCACACAGGTTGACTTTCTTTTTATTAATATGGTGACTTCTGAACATTATTTTTGTTGGAAAAAAATTGGGTCCATACAGATGCAGGGCATAATTTCTCGATTTTCCGTTGTAAAAAAACAAACAAAACCCCGCAACATTTTCGATGTCACAATTATCCACTGATTTGTATTCGTTTATCACATGAAATTTTAATTAAGAAACATTGAAGTTTATGATGATGGTATGAAAAAGTTTAAGAAGTTTGTTTGCAAGACACTCAATGCTCAATTGTAGTCCAAAGTGATCATTGATTGCAGAACTATGTTCTGCAACCAATTCCATAAGCAGACATTCCATAAAAATTTATTTTCTCCATGTGGATGAAATTTAGTCATCAGTGGCTTTAGCAAGGTTCTTAACCATAAGGCAGTCATTAATTAATGTCAATTCTTAGCTATGGTTGTCAGGAAATGGCTAACATGCTACTTAGATTTGTAACTTATATTACTCTAAACATTTTAGGCCTTAATCACAAGCTAGTTCAAATTATATCTTGATTTTTAACATGGGCAGACATCAGATAAGCAAAATGATCTGAATAAATACCCAGAATTTCACTTAGTGGAGAAATTATCTTTTAAAACTTGGTTGTAATTTAACTTATTTACTAAGCTTTTATCCTTTTAACTTATCTACTTTATACCCAAATGCTGATTAGAATCTACCTAAATAAAAGTATATGCAAACTGTTACATCAGGTGTATTTGGTATATTCTAATAGTTTGATGTTCAGCATTGTGACAAGATAAACTATGCTCCCCATCCGGCTTTAATTGGAGATGGATTTTCAAACATTTCCTATTTGAAAATTATTTGATGGCAACCATGGAAAACAGATTTTTTCTTCCTTTAGAAATGAATATTACCAATACCACCGGCTTTTCAGTATTCCAACCTTTTAGTTTAAAAGAACTGTTCCTTGTAATAAAAGCACGCATGTAAAAAAAAAAAAGTGTTGCATTTCTTTTTCTCCTGATCTGATTTTATCCACACTGTTTCAGATATTGTTATCTTCCGGGCCTTTGCGCTGTGTTTCCTACCATTATGTTTATGGCCAATGAATCACGATGCACGTGTTCTCGGGGAAGGAGAGAAAACCAGGCGGTGATAAATAAATGAAAAGAGTGAGAAGGATCTGACTCATGGACAGAGCAGCAGTCGGGTCCTCACCTGGGCAGCTGTGTTTTTCCACAAGATTTTCTCTTCATATCTGGTATGTATAGTTTATATCTATTTGTTGTTTCTTTTATATTTTTATGAAGCTGGAGCAAACTTTGAAAATGAGTACAGAACACGTTTCATGGGCTGCTGCTCATAAAAACTGAGATAATGTAGTTTAAAAAAACTCTATTTGGGAGGAAATCAACATTGACACTGATAAAATTTACTATCTGAGCTCAGAGGGGAAAAACAAGCTTTATAAATATTCCATGTGACCAAAATGTTACTGTGGTGAGTCTTTTCTTTAAATTTTAAAGGGCCTGGACTCTGAAACTTCTAGATATTCTCTTCCTCTGTCTCTTTGTGTTGAATGCTTTTGATGTTATTATCCTTTCTGTACGTAAAATAAAAACTAAAAACATTTTCCTCTGGAGCTTCTGAGCAGCATTAACGCTTAAGAGAGTCTTAGGTAGCCATTTTATCTGAAACCTGCTTTCAGGGTGTGGTAGACTGCAGGTTAAAGTCCTTGGAGAAACAGACAGGTGAATTCCAACTCATCTCAAGAGGAGCGCAGTACTTCCTTTTTCCCTCTAGATGGTGAAAGAGATTGATTATTTTTGTTCAAGTTCACTGAGCTACTGCCTACAGATGCATCTCAATAAATTTGAATATCACAGAAGAGTTACCGTCTATAATTCAGAAAATTCGATTATCAGACAAGATAAATGAAAGTGGACTTTTAATGTAGTAATAGTATGCTATAGCCCACATGATTATTGGTAAAGACTGCTGAGAAGCATACGCGAGCTTAAGCCACAAAAGGTAATTACTAAACAAGCTGGCTTTTTACAGAATCCTGTATCCAAGTATATTGGTGAAAAGTTATGTGGAAGGACATAGTGTTGTAAAAAAAAAAAAGGTGCACAACCAGCAGCCTTAAGAGGAAGGCAACATCTGTATAAGAGTTTGGTGGAGATTCACATGACATGGACCCCAGTTGGAGTCAGTGCTTCAAGAGACACTCCACACAGGTGTCCAGGACATGGGCTACAGCTGTCATATTCCTTTTGTCAAGCCACTACGGAACCAGAAACAGCATAAGAAGCATCATACCTGAACTAAGGTGATAAAATGGATTAGATGGTTGCCCATTACAGTTTCTACAGTCAGTGATTTAGGGAGTCATGTTATCTGCTGGTGGTGGTCTGCTGTGTTTTAGTCCAAAGTCAGTTGAGCCATCTAAAGGAAAGTTTAAAGGATTTTCTGAATCCCTCTGCAAACAAGCTCTACGGTTATGCTTACTTTATCTTCCAGGAGGACTTGACACTTGCCCATGCTGCCAAAATTGCAACATCTGTTTTAAAGACCATGGTATCACTGTGCTGGATTGGACATCAAACTTGCCTGACGTAAACTCCAAGGAGAATCTATGGAGTACTGTCAAGATAAAATTCAGAGACACCTGTCAGCATTGCAGACAAGCTAAAGGCCGCTATTAAAGCAGTGTAAAGAATCTATGTAATAAATGAGTTTACCTTTGTAATGGAATAAAATAGCTTATTGCCTCTTTTACAGTACTTTAATAATTTTGTGTTGTCCTTTAATTGCTTTTCCAATTATTGGGCCATGCCCAATAATCACTCAGGTTGTGCTGACCTATCAGATCCCCATTATCAAGAGTCACTGAACTGGACTTTCTTTTGGGTGTAGTTCTAGTTTATTGAGATGTACATTTATATGTGTTTTTGTAAGGCTGCAGACATTTTTTGGGTATAATTTTACATTTTTCGTCAATTATTTTAGGCATACTGCCGTTATCTGTTTGTTTCTTACATCTATAACGGCTCAGTGTACATGCATGGGCATTTTATTGGATAGGATACAGGTAAATACACTTGAACGGACTCAAAGATTCCACAAATGCAAAAAAAAATAGGCAGGACCAGTGTCAGTGTTTCATGACTCCTCCTACCTCCTACCACAAGTCCAGTGATATCTTCTACCCAATCACAGAAGCTCACAGGGAAAATCACTCTATATGATTGGTTCAGAGTTTTGGAGAGCCTTCCCTTTCTGAGGAGTTGGAGAGTTCACTGTTAGTTTTTTTTCTCAGCCACACTGAATTGCAGCAAAGAGAGAACACAGAATTTGTCTGCTGCTGCTGCACGGCTCTTGGTCGAGTCAGGCAGGGCGTGTGTGTGTGTGTGTGTGTAAGCGTGAGACTTGTTTCTGCCGTCCATTCAGAGGATCCAGCTGGCTTGATCAGACACAACCAACATGTGGGCAGTATGTCCACAAAAGAAGCAGGTTGGTGATGTCTCCCTCACCCCTTTTGTATCTCTGTGTCTGCTTTGTTCTATTTGTATCCATGGGGCTTTGAGAGCTATATATTGTATCTATGACACTCCTTATGTTTTCTGTCTTGGACAGGATTACAGGCCATATATGTTAAAAATCTTGAATGCACTTGTTGACCACATAAGCTGGGTCGATTGTTGTTGTCTTGCTGCATAGAAGACATGTTGATTCTAAAATGAGTGCCACAGAGGAAAATACATGGTGCCAGTTGGGTGTGGAGAAGAGTTTCTGGCCTCTTTCTTTTAAGTATGTTTGCAGCAAGCAGTGTGTAACCTGTTGAAAACAGATCAGACAGGTCTGTATGTGGGATTCCTTATTCGCGGTTGGAAAAGTTTCCACAGCTGGAATGTTACGGAAGGACAGGATATATCTTTCCCTGCCTGCCATGCAGAGCTACATAACCAACCCCCTCCACTCTCGCCTCTTCTTCTTGTTGTCTTTGCAGCATACACACATGATACTGACCTCTTAAAGGGAAAGACGTGACCTCTGTACTTTTCTGTTGTTGTACCAGTATAATGAAACAATATACTTCGTGGCAGCTTTTCCTGTCTGAGGCTTTAAGTTAGTGAAAGTGTGTTTTGAAGTAACTCATTCCTGCTCGGCTTATGCTGCAAGTCAACCGTTAAAATGAACCGTTTTTTAATATATTGGAGTTCTTGCATTGTTTTTGTAATACAAATATTAAAACATTCTTTGCGTTTATGCTTTTTGAGGTGGTTGGAAGGGATTGGAATCAAATATTTCAGAGGTAGGCAGGATTTAGTGCTGCAAATTTATTCCAGATGTGATGTTTTGGCAGGCAGTGTGTACTGCAATGAAGCACTTTCTAAAGCTCAAAAATATTCAAGTGCCTTGCAGTAGAACTCATATCCCTTGAACTTTATTCACACACATCAGGATTGGGGCCGTTTATAAAAAATGTAACTCACTAAAAGTTCAGTCAGTTCAGTTCAAAAGTACTTTATTAATCACAAAGTGAAATTAAGTGTCATATTACACAGGTTTCATCAAAGAGTTGGTGTAGATACTGATGGCCATTGACATCTGTTGTTGTATGACAGTCTGATGGAGAGAATGCTCAGGGTTGTCTGTCATGTTCTTCATTTGATGAAGAATCCTTCTTTGCACAATGATCTGCAGATGCTCCAGAGCGTTTACATTTAGCCCCCATCTATCTGAATCCCCTGAATAGGATCTAGATCAACCAATTGCATTTAGAAATCCCCTTATTGGTAAATATGGCCAACTGATTACTTCATTCCCAGCATAAATCCAGCAGCTGTGTGAAGGCCTCAAAGGTTTGATGGAAAACTATAGAGGTCGAACAGCATCAGGAAGACCAAGGAACGCAGCAGACAGTTTCAGGAATAGGGTTGTGGGGAGGTTGAGTTGTATAACAACATCCTCCGCATCCTTTCTAACTGAGCCCGATTCAATCCATCTTCCAAAAACTGAAAATGTTTGGCACAACTGTAACATGTAGAGGTGGCAACATCACACTTTTCTTCAGCAGGAATAGAGAAGCTGATCAGAGTTAATGGGCAGATTGATGGAGCTGAATACAACACGATCCTGAAGGAAAATCTTTAGAGTAGGGGTGTCCAAAGTTAGTCCTCAAGGGCTGGTATCCTGCATGTTTTTTTTCTTTCCCTGGTTCAAAACACTTTACTCAGTTGATGGCTCGTTTGCAGGTCTCTGCAGAACTTGGTCATGCTGGGGAGGTAGTTGGACCATTTAAATCAGCTGTGTTGGAGCAGAGACATCTAAAACTGGCAGGACACTGGCCCTCAGGTCTGGAGTTGGACACCCCTGGTTTAGAGCCTTGAGACTGAGGCAGTGATTCACCTTCTAGCACCAGAACAACAACCATAAAAATAAATAAGACCTACAATGGACTAGCTAAGATCAAAGCACGTTTATGTATTAGAATGGCCCAATCAAAAGTTCAGACCTAAATCCAGTTGAGAATGTGTGTCTTTCCTTACAATCTGAATGAGCAGGCGTTACCTTATAAAGAAGAATGGGCAACTGTTCCTGTTCTTTGATGGACAAAGCTGGTAAAAATATGCCCTAAAACCGTGGTTCCCAACCTTTTTTCCTTGAGCATCCACTTGCTTGTGTCCAAGACAGTTCCTTTAGAAAATGTACATTTTCTTCTTTAAAATTTAAGGAAAGCTGTTCTTTCTGTTCAGTGCACAGCACAGCTGTCCTTTGGATTTGCTGTCCCACTGTAATCATGAGTCAGTTCAAGACGCCCTGGACCCAAGTTACACTCTATTTTCCAGCCTCAAACTTGGCTATCCTGCTGTGGCCGAGTCAGGTTTGGCAGAAATGGACCAAAGGGAGCAGCTCCCTCGCTCTGTTGCAGTACAATGATGCCTTGTGTTGCCACCAGCAGAATTCCGCTCTGGCGATGGTGACGGGTGGTTTCTCTCTCACTCTGTTTTTCTGGCAACTATTGTATGTCTTGCTTTCTCTGACCATCCCTATCCCCCGATCCATGGTGCGAATGATTAGATAATAGGCAGCTTTAGTGTGGGCAGAGAATAAGAGGTGTCACAGACCTCTCTTATTTCTTCTCTCTCTCTCTCTCTCTCTCTCTCTCTCTCTCTCTCTCTCTCCCCCTCCCTCCCTTCCTCCATCTATCTTCTCTCTCTTTGTACCATCTGCGCCACGAGGAGCTTGGCACCACACCATCTATAAATGCCAAGCCACATTTATCTTTATTGTATCGTATTTATGTGCGCGCACGTGTGTGAAAGAATGTCAGTCGTCGTCTGTTGCGTAAAAGACAATGCTCAGATGTATGGAGCCTTATAATTGGTGGAAATCACTCAGCATATTTCGCTTCGCCACGTTCTAAATGTTAAGCCCATAATCACACATCCAAGAATAGATTTTACATTCCACGAGCCACCCATTTGTCTTTGCTCTCGGAGGACAATCTGCGACAGCACCTCTGCTGATGTTGGTGCTGATGTTGCGTCATCCACCTCCAGTGTTCTTCTCCATATTTTTGCACGTTTAAATGTGTGTCACAAGTAGACCGGGTGTGGAGAGGCAAATGTGTTGTTTAAAACAATTAAGAAAATGTCAATAATACACAGAGACCTACTCAGAAATTGATTAGAGAAAAGGGTTTTAGGCAAGAAGAATTGGAATGAGAAATAATGACAGGATGCGTTAAAATAAAAAGTGATGCCTACTAAGTTTATTTCCCCAGGCTACAATTTTTCAGAGCTACAAAAATTAAAACATGCTGATTTGGATGAAACATTGTAGTATTTCGTTGCTCATCCTCCCTTAGCCTGCAATCTCATTCCAGCTGTCCCCTGTAATTTAGTTGTATCCCAGCCCTCCCTTTCCAATGGCTGTCATGTATTTAGCAAGCACCAGCTAAAAATACATTTCTTATCTGTCTGTTTTGCCATCACCATGTTTTCTATTGATTTTATGTAAGTGCAGTTAGGAGGGAATAGGGAAAGTATTTTATGTATTTTGTGTAAGAGTGCACTCCTGCCCTCAGTCAATACTAACCTTTCCAAGTACCCTCATACTAATCAACATTTTAAAACAGTAGTTAAAGGGGATTTAGATTCATAAACTTGTTGTATTCAGCTTTCCAGTAAAATTTCAGGGCTGCTTGTTTGAACAGTATGACTTTTTAACAATTTCGAAAGGTTTCAGTAATTGGCCTACTCCTTCTCTAAGCAATCAGTGTTGGAAACAATCTTATATGAAGCTGTGCTGGAACCTCTGTCCTTCTCTTCATCCCCCCGTAAATTCATTCTTGATCGGAAGAGAACATTTCACCATTTGTTTGTGTTGAATCCAGAAAAATTAGTTGAAAAAAAACACAGACATACCAGTTTTAATGCCAGAGGGGTAAAAAAAAAAAAGGTGTTTTGGCAGACCTTCAAAAAGGTGTTTGTAAAATATGATCATTTCAGATTGGAAGAAACGGCAAACGGCATCTGGTGTTTCAAATGGGCTACACCAGTCGCTACACAGGGGCGCAGTTGCCTTGTAGCAAGATGATTGCTGGATAGGCACCCCCTGACACACACACATAAGATAGACCGTATAGATAATGGATGGATGTTTCAAATAATGAAAGCTAGTCAGTGCTATCAAATGTGAAATCTATTTAGCTGTAGAGAATTTTGACCAAACATAACATCCAAATTAGGGTTAAAGTGGTGGTCTTGGTCTGAGTCCAAAAAAATTCCCAGATGAGTCCCCTCATGGCTAAATACATAAAGTGGAGCAAGGGAAGCCTTTGAGTGCTGCTTAAACAAAAAAAAAAGGTTTCCATACGTCTGAAAAACAATTATTTGCCAGTGAAGTATAAAAATGTCCAAAGTTTTAATCACTTTAAAATGTAGAAAAGGGGATAAGTTTCTTTAAAATGTTCTAACTATTGGAAAAGAAAAGAGCTTCGGAAAGCGCAAGCAAGAACATTTTGCATCTGGGCCAAAGTGTTCCCACACTGATAAGGAAAGTTTAGCAGTGGGCCAAACTTTTGGCTGCCAAACATACAACTCCCTGTCACAACTTAATATTTAACAGGAACAGAATTAATATGAAATGCAGATTTTGTTTTCTTTACTAAGTAGAGATTCGCATACCCAAAGTGACCTTTTCTTCCTTTCCTTCTGTGACTAATAGGCCCTATCTCTGCAACTGAAAAAGAGCTCTTTGGAGCTCTTCTGATTCAAAAACACATGCTCATCAATTAAACTTTCATCTCCTCATGTTGTAAAACCACAAAGGGGAAGAGTGCAATGTTAAAATAAACCTTTTGAGGATCAATGGAACCAAACTAGATATCATAAATACACAGAAACTGAACAGCACACACTAATTACTTTGCTTGATACTTCCTCCATCTGCTATTGACATGAATGGTTGTAAAACATTAATGTCAGATGGAATCGATTGAAGACAAGGCTCATGCAAGCAAAAAAGAAATATTTAACTTTTAGCACTATTATCTATTAGGTCTCATTAATACTTTAAAATAAGTAACTTTGAAAGTATAAAAAAACACCTTTATTGGGGCTAATATTTATTAAAGTCAGCACTGAGAATCGCACACCCACAGTGGCCTTTTGTGCTTTATGAAAATTTGGTTTTGTTTTATGGCTCTATGTGCCCCAGTGAAGATCATAATAACCTTCAGTGATGTATGGCTGATTATAGATGGTTACTAATGGAGTAGGAGCTACATGACGAACTCCTAATCGAATCTAGAACAAGATCCCAGCTGCAATAAGAGATATCACAACATTTAATATATTCAAAATTAATGTAAAACAGTGGCTTAAGAGGAACCAGATCTGTGATCATTAATGTTATCCAGGGGTCAACAAGGGGAGGAGCTGCTGGTCCATCAAAATTACAACAACGTTGTTACTAAAGTATGAAAAATGGAAAATAACTTTCATAGACCCCTTTCCTCGTGTAACAGAGTGAGAAATTATATCTGCAGACGTCGCCAAACAAATGGCTTTGTAAAACTGGGAGAGTTGTTGCCAAAGCAGTGTATAACAACATTGCAACCAGAAATTTGCAAAACATCCCTGCTTCTTCCATTGTCAATTTCTTGTTGTTCTCTACGTTTGTGGGCGCCTTTTGGGGCTGATCAGTGATGCCACTCACTGCCGAAACGGTCACGATAAGGTGATGTCTTTGCAAGTTCTTTGAAGGGCCAATTTGGTATGGAGACACAACGTTTGAGAGGACCGGGCCAACTGAGCCAGCTTTTGCCTCTCAGAAACGTCTCAGAACTCGTCCAGTGGAAAGGCGGTTACTGAAACTGTTGTCAAGTGATGGAAGAAAGAACAACATACTTTTGACCATGTTACACAATCAGTGCTTCAGAGCAGCATAAGGCGCTACCACCTTTGGAACTTCAGGGTAATATTACTGTATTACCTTTACAGTATGTGTATGTCTGCATTACACCGGGCTGACCCGGTAGAGTCTCTGGGTGGGAACTGTCATGCCGATCGGTTGTAACTCAGAGTGAAATGAGAAGATGTCACCATAAATTGGAAGAGTTGCTGGCGAAGCAGTTTATAACAACATACAGTAGCTAACAGAAAAGAAGCAACCATCTCTGCTTCTTCCGTTGTCGATCTCTTGTTATTCTCTGCTGCTGTGGGTGACTTTTGGCGTTGATCAATGATACTATTTACTGCCGAAATGGTCATGATATCTGGATGTTTTAGGAAATTCCTTAAAGAGCCAGTTTTGTATGGAGACAAAACGGGTAAGAGAACACCGTAAAACTACCCCGAAGTTCCAATAGTGGAAACAAGCTTATAAATAATGAGCACACCAACAGGCCTCAAGACAGTGTCAAGAACGGGTCTAACAACCTTTTATTGTCTCTAAACAGGAAGAAAATAGTTTTTATTTTAACAAATGTGTTATGGCAGGACTTTCTCATGAGTTTTGGCAAGATATGACCAAGACTCTCACTGCCCAATCAACAAAAGTAATAGGTTCCTGAGGTGTCGTTTTTGTGATAAATGCACCACCCATTTCTGTGAGAAATTCAATGTTTTACCGCACATTGTGTGATTCAGGAAATACCATGGAGAGTAGGGAGGGCATGGAATGACTCACAAGTGAAGAATACTGAACTCACCAAATGGTGAGAAGGAGCAATACAACAGACTTAAGTCCCAGAGTCTTACTGTATGATAGTGTAATTAACATATAAATGGTCATGATTCATGTTATTAATATAAATTAAGGCCTCTACCACATATGTTTTATCTTACTGTAATGACACTATGACATGTTGTGCATAAACACAAGCACTTTGTTCAAGAGCTGTGTTCTTTATATATTCATCTAATTTATCTTGACATAGAATATACTTATACTAGAATATGTAATTTACAGTGCAAATGTTATATTCAAGTAAAAAAAAACAATGTGTACAAATTCTAATCTTCATTAATTGTTAAAAAGCACTTTTAGCTCCTTTAAGTGAGAGTTTCACACATTATGCCACTGGTCACAATTGTGACCAGTCATAAAACACATTTTTTCGTATCTTTTTTGTACATTTTTAAAATTATTTATTCTTGATTGGTTCAAAGGGATACCAATGGCATCTGATTTGAATATTTTGTCTGCGAAAATGTGTTATTAAATGGGTTCCCAAACTGGTTTGTTGATCATGACAATGAGTTCACTGTACTCCACTGGCCTCCACATTCACCAGTTTCAATACAACAGAGCACCTTTGGAATATAGTGAAAAGGAAAATTTGCATCATGAATGTCCAAAGTTGCAATAACTGCATGACACTGTCAATATAGAGCAAAATCTCAAAAAATGTGTCCTGCACCATGTTGAATCATTGCCATAAATAATAAAGTCAGTTCAAATTTAAAGCCATGCAAAGATCCAACTAGGTGCACCTAATAAAGTGGTCGGTGGGTACATATCAAATGTCAGAAAAATGCATTTTACTTGTTAGAATAGTGAGTAAGCTGTATGTACAGCACCAGATTCCTTCTTCAGGAAATTTCTCACAGCTGAGATACAGCTTAGTACAGAAGTCACATCTAATTGTGGCACTGAATAAACAGCTGTTACATGTGCAATTAGCATGGGTCTTTATATTAATGGATAAGTATTTTCTGAACACCAAAGATCACACAATAACTTTCTCCATCACTTTTTTTTCATGGATTTAGATAGCAATAATAATAATAATAACAATAACAATAACAATAACAATAACAATAACAATAATAATAATAATAATAATACAACATTTTATTTATAAACGCCTTTCAGGACACCCAAGGGCACTTTACAATAAAACAAGCAGCAGACACAGACAATAGAGAAACAATAAAACAACTAATAGATTAATCAATGAAGTTACAGAGAGTAGGCTATCCTGAACAGGTGAGTTTTGAGTCTAGTTTTAAAGAGGGGAAGGGAGATGTGAAACAAAATATCTGATTCGTAAGCTAATTTTTCCAAACAGGATTTTTCTTCTTCAAGTGACCATAACATTTATGGTCAAAGGCTGAACATAACGGTTAGTCATGTCAAACAGATTTACATGGCCCATTCTCTACTTCTTTTACGTCTTTCTCTACCATTATCCTTTGACGCCCCGTAATTGCTGTCCCGGCTGATTTAAGTTTTGAGGACGCTAACGCGCAAAAAGAAAGGCAGACGTTTTAAACTGCTTGTGTTGATATTTATATATGAGCAACTTCCTTCTAGCTGTTCAAATTATCACCATAACAACAGGACAGGAAGCAGGAAGTATGAGTTCCATCAGAATGGAAGAGAGAGATAATTCCCCCCTCAGGTTGCATGTTGAAGACACAGATAACTTCTGAAGCAATATTCAACATTACAGGTCCTTTTAATTAAAAACCTCTGAGTGGAATAATCCTTGAAGTCATGGATGTTTTAGTGTTGGGAAATAACTGTGTTGGGAAATAAGAGCTGTTATTAGACCTTACTACAATGACATACAGTTTGAGCTGCTTATTCTCTTGCATTGTGGTCATGTTTTAAATGTAGAGGTGCAGAGTCAACATGTTATCGATTACTGGTGTGCACTAGATTAAAACTCATTTTTGGTTAATTTAAAGAGCACAAATCTAAGTTTGATAGATTTTTGTCCTGTTTATTTGTGTGTAGTTAGAAAGTTAAAAATATATCTAAAGAAAAGGGGGAAAAAAGTGTGAAAGAAATTAGCAAGCACAAGGCAGCCGTGAACACAATGGAAAGTTACAGCAGAGTGATGGCAGAACCTGGGCATCAGCACATAACATATCAGCCACATAAGACAAAAGTAGTGGTAGTAAAGTCTTCAGATCAAATTAGAGTTCACAAAGTGAGGTTTTAAAAAGGGATTGTTACAGTGAGGGGCAGGTAGTTAGGAAAAATTGCAGTAGCTTGGAAACCTAACAAACAAGTACCCTACACAGGGATTTAAAAACATCCCGTGATAAGCACAATCTACTTGTAATGTGATGAACAATCATGTGTGAAAAAAGCTGTGCACCAAAAGACTGACAGTAGTAGAGTGCATGTTCTTCACCAAGAAAACTACTGACTCACTTGATCCGGCTTTTATTTATTGCAGGAGAAAAGATCAATGTGGTTATAAATATTTTGGAGTCATTTTGGATTCCCATCTCACAGTTAAAAAGCATGTAAAGAAAGTAAGTCAAATTGCTCAATTAAATCTTGCAAATGTCAGGTACATTAGAAATAGCCTAAATACACAGCTAAGCTATACTTACATGCAATGATAATATCACATCTATCATACTGTGTCACCAGCTGGTCTGTAGAGTTGTAAGACAACATTAAAAGTAATCCACTCTGTCTACAAACAGGCTCTGAAAGTACTTGACAGGAAACCCTTTCACCATCAACACTGTAGTATATTACATAGATATAAATGATTACATTGGGAACATTTTGTCATCTTTCATGGTGAAAATCTAGTTTTTAAAATTCTTCATTGTATGGCCCCTCCACCCCTATCTAATGTTTTAAAATCAGAGTTGGCGACTAACTAGATCTGCCACAATGAATAACCTTTTAGTCCCCCTTAGAAAAAGTTCCTTCAGCGAGTCAGCCTTTTCTGTCAGAGCGTTCCAGTTCGGGAATACTATTCCTTTTTCTTTACGTAATGTGGAGATATTTAGAACTTTTTTAAACAATACTAAAATCATGGTTACTTGCGAATCAAACATGTGCACAAACGTATTGAGGTTTTTGCCTTTATCTGTTTGCTGCTTTGTGTCTGCCTACATCTGTTATAATCATGGTTGTAGTTAATGATTATTCTGTGATGCTATGCTTTATGCTTGAGTTGCTATATGCCATTCATAGTTTAATGGATCGATTTTAAAAGAGGCCATGTTTTTTAGGAAATTAACGGATTTTATTGTAAAATTTAAGTAAAACAATTGACTACTACTAAAAATGAAGAGTAAAAATATTGAATTTTTCAGACACAAGTGGATTTAAACTGATATGCTGTAAAGGCAACCTGCCAGTGACTTAATGTGACTGGTTTGACTGTACAAGCTGGATCTTGTTCGCTGGTGTGGGAATGTTTACAGTTTATCTACTGATGTAGTGTGTGTCTCCTGTATTCATCATAAACGCTCTGAAGAATTATCTGAAGAAGAAATCCCTTGTTCTTACTAAAGAGGCAAGTATTTTTAAGACTTGGAATTGAACACTAAACTGTTATTCCAGATAATTAAACTGTTGTGTGACATACATACATAAAAAAAACCAAATATATCTGCTTCGACAGCTTTGGAAACAAGTGGGGCATTATTTATTTATTTTTTCTACACCTGAGTAAAATGAAAGCATTTTGAAGTTCAGTGTCCAAGGAAATACCAGATGAAAACACAAGTCTGGACATGACAAGAACTGAAACCAATTTGCAACACGTGAAGAGAAAGTGAGGTTATCTACACACACACAGAGAGAGAGGTAGTAATATGTAATAAACTGCAACTGTGGTATTCACAATATGGAATTCCAGCATTCAAGGAGCAGAAAAACCACCTGGGAGAACATTTACTGGGCATAAAACCCAGTGAAAGCAAAACACCCTTAGGCCAAGCTACACCATAGCAACTACAACAGTGTTTGCCATCCACACAATTTAAAAAGCAAGTGTAACATTCACAAATGTTTGCAAATTTAGAGTTTTGTCAGAAATACAACTTATAGGTAGATACATCAATAGAAGGCCAGACCTGTGGAAATGTAGTCACACCGTAGCTTTTACAAAATGTCTTTGTCTTTCTGCTGAATCAGCTCTTCCCTTTCTTTCTTTTTCCTTAACTGTCAACCTCCTCCTGAGACCTGTTCCATTTCAACTGTTTTTGCACACTCTTTGGGAAGTTTAATAAAGGACCACACAAGCATGGGTAGAGTTGGATGACTAATCATTGAGCTCAGAGAGTATTGCACATGAATGGGTGTTCCCTTTGTGTCAGCTTTTTTCCATGGAGGCAATAAATGTGGATTACAGTGTGCTAGGATCTTACACACCCTCACATTTAATGCTCATGGTGTTGGAGTAGCAGGAGCAGTTTAAAATGCCTGTAAAAAGGTTGTATTTTGTACCTAAAATTGATCATGAATGAAATCCTGTTTAAAAGTCATGAAGTAATGATTCAACAGTAATGGTAACAGTAATGAGCACATTTCTTTCATTGAAAACAACTCAGTGCTGGTAATGTTCAACTCTCCTTGTGGGATCTTCTAGACATTAGCTCATTTGTATCCTTCAACTCCAGCCATATAAAGAGAGGTGACAGAAAAAATCTGAATTATCTCACAGTACAAAGGCATCAGTCATAGAGTGTTAAATAAAATATGGAAAGGTAGTGACATTCCTTGAAAGGAACATTTCTTCATAACTAACAAAAAGTCAAGACAGAAACTGGTCAAGGAGGCTGCACAACCTCACTGTAACACTGAAAATGTTGCAGGAATTTCTGGTTGTCTTCAACGAGACATTCTTATGTATTCTTCCCATATCTGAACTAAGGGGTGGGGTTAAATAACAGAGGCCTTTTTTTTCAAAAGAAACATCCAGGCCTGGGTAAGACCTCCTAAAATCTTGTGGGTGAATGTGTTTTGGTCTGATGAAACAAAAGGTGAATTTTTAGTCACAATTCCAAATGCTATGTTTGACACAAGAGCAAAACCATATCAAAAGATGAAAATATGTGAAATATGGTTGTGGGAACATCATGCTCTGGGTTTACTTTTGTTCAGATAAACTTAGATTTTTTGTCAGTGCAGATGAGATCAGGATCAATCAGAAGTATCTGCTGAAGCTCAAGATAAAGAGGGATTTTATTTTTCAGCATCACACTGCGTCTTAGAACATGTCAGAATCAACTAATGGATGGCTTCACATTTTAACAGGGTTGTACAGACTCCACTGCATACTAAGACATCAATAATTTAGTTTGCAATGTATTACTTATGGGAAAGGACAAAGTACCCCACACACCACCACCGCCAACACCAACCTCCGTCTGTTTCCTTTTTTCCCCCTCACATGGCTTCTCTCTTAGAATGTGGTGCTCTTCAGAAATGTTAGGGCCTAACTCTGCCTACTTTGTGACTCAGTCGGTTCTTATTGGTAGAAAGTGCCAGGGTAGCTGATACTTCATAGTTAGAAACCCACTAACACTTTATGGCAAACATAGAAGGGACAGCTTGGTGTGCAAACAACAGGTTTCATAACCTACAGGAAGAATTTCTTATGGAAAAAAAGTCAATTTGGAAGGAATTTTGTAGGTTCAACCAGATGATTTTAGACAAACAGAAGTTTGCCTGACCACTGGTTTAATTCATGAGCTTGGTTCTGTCTTGTTAAAAAGTGGAATACAAAGAAGCATATTGTGTACCTAATAAGTAAATTATAAGGAATTTGATAGGGTAGAAAATGTCACCAGATGTATGAGGCACTTCACTTGATATGATGTAATCTATCTTCATCTTTTCCGCCTCGCCTTGATGATTGTTCGTCAATGAAAGCAATTATGATAAAACCGACCACACTTTATTATTTTTCACCAAACTAGTAATTCTTTAATTGATTAATTAACTATTTCAATTAAGCAAAATATGTTTAACTGAATCAGTACTGAATGGGTTACTCTTGTGATCAAAACTGTGTGTACGTTATAGTAATCTTTCTCTATGCATGTTTGTCAGAGATCCTACATATTTTTTATAGTTTTCTGACTCAAAATAGAATGACTGGGTTAGAATGAGATCATGGAGGTCAAAAGTTAAATGACTGTCCCTCCCATGTGCGAGTGTGGACTTAAGGATTTTAATATATCGATCTTAAATCCATTCATTAGCAAATGACTCAAATATCATAATCCTCTCCTCACTGCTACAGGTGCGCCCTGCTCTGGGGTCTGACTGCTAAGCATGCTTGGCAAAGCTCAGCCGACTACCAGTAACCTCAACCTGGTGCACTCTGAAGTTTGTGAAACCACATCAGCTTCGGACACACATGACGGTATCAATATGGCCGACCTCGTGGAAAGCCTGGATGCCAGAGAGTTGGACCTTGAGGAGGGAGAGGAGCTCGATTACGATGGCAACTACTTGGGTGTGTGCTTCCTTATTTGTTACAGGAGAAACAATCAAATATGAAACACTGAGTTTTTAAAATGTATTACTAAAACATAGAAAAAGCAAAAAGGATTTGGCAAATGAAAAAAAATGGAACACAATCAATCCGCAGGCTAGTAATGTAGTGCTTCATTCTTTAGCATGCAGAGGGTCAGTTATCACCCGTTAAAGATTTCCTGACAATCTCTTGGTATGGAAGAGGTTTGAAGTTTAAGGTGTTTAAGAAGCAAACTTATGTTTTACTTCCCCACTTTTGACCTAAAGAAATGTGATTACACCTTTCAGTCCCATAAATTGACAAATATCCTGTTTTTGCTCAATATATCTTTTTTTAAACAGTAGTAATCTAAAAACAATTAGAATTAATAACTAAATCTTTAGTCCCATAGTCCTTCACCACTTAGTTAGCTTAGTCCACCTCATGCACCACAGTCTGAAATGGCAATACATGATAGAAAGATATGATGGAAAACATCTGAATCATCTCTCACACTGTAAATCAGGTAACACAGAGTAGAAAACTTTGGACTGAAAGGTGCTAATCAGGCAGAGGCTGTGGGTGGTCTATGGCAGAGCTGAATACAGCAACGACATGGAAACAGACACATGCAGTAAATCTCTCCACCCGTCACAGCATCGCACTCATTATTTCTAAATCAAATCTAGCTGTAAGCTTTTTTTAAATAAATATATATAAAATCAGCAGATAGGTGCGAAAGGGTCAAAGGGTCACTTGGAGGATGTTTTTAAGGTGGATGAATTTGCAACATCAATAAAAAAGTCAAAGTTTAATTTCAAGAGTAGAGTGATAAAAAGTTGTTTTTTGATTAAAACCAGTGAAAATAAAGTGGAAATAATCTCTTAAAGTAAAGGCACAATACTGAAATTGCTTTGTTATTTCCGAGCAGGTTTGACATACACCAAGACAGCTTATGTGCTGACCAAGAGTGTGCTTCCACATAATGTTCATATGCTAAATAGAGAAATCTTTTTTTGTTAATAAATATTATTCTAAAATATCAAATTACAAGGTGATTTACGGACGGTATGACTGCTGGATGTCTTTGCGCAAGCATCATTTCAATTTCACTGTTGAAATGTAAAATTTCAAGTTTTATTTTAATCTGTTCAACAATTTTCTTGTGTTTTGACTTCATTCCTCAAATGATTAAACAACAAAAAATACTTCCTCCTCGTTTTTTTCTTCCAAGTGACCCTAATACCTCATAGTAGAATAAGGGAGACAACAAACACTGGTAAAAAAAAAACAACAGCAATGTTTTCATTGCGTATTGAACTCTGTAAAAAATAAAAATAAAAAATACTCTTCAACTCTTTTTACCATTTGCTGAGGGTGAAGTCAAAGTTAAATATTTATTTAAAATTTGCTTCTCCATTTTAACACATGAGTACAATCAGAATCTTTAATGAATTTATTTGTAACTTTGTGAGATGGATTTACACAAAGTAGCCCATTAAGACTGAGGGTCATGGGGGAGAGGTCAGGGTTACAAGAGATTTAAAGGAGGGTTGTATTAAAAAGTGATATTTCAAGCTTTGAACATCTCTGAGGACTGTTCAACGCATCATCTAATAATTGAAAGAGTGTTGAACGCACCATCCCTACAGTGAAGCATGGAAGTGGCATCAGCATGCTGTGGGAATGCTTTTATTCAGCAGAAATAGGGGAGCTGGTCAGATTTGATGTGATGGATGGAGGTAAATAAAGGTCAATCCTGAAAAAAAATGTTGCAGCAAACATCTTTAGACTCAACAGAAAACCCTAAATCTATGGCCAGTACTACTATGGAATGGTTTAAAGAAAAGTTTATTAATGCTTTACAAAGTCCAGACCTGAATTTAATTAAAATCTCCTTAGGACCTAAAAATACCTCATGAAAACATGTTGTCAAGTCAAGTTGATATCACAGTCTGTACTATAGATAAAATGCAAAATTTTACCCCAACACCAAACAAAAACATTGGAGAAAAATCTTGTAATAAAGCAGATTTTTTTAGTGATGCATCCTACTCTCTCTTATGAAGCTTGAATAACTCCTACGCGTAAAGACCGGCTAAATGGCCTGTTTTGGTTTTCGCTCTTAGGAGACTGCCGTATACCGTTTTCAGCTGTGTATGCAACAGTGGGCTTTAAGGAGGCCAGTGCGAAGGTCTACCTACCCACTGTGCCCATTACTGCCAAGATCCTAGAGGTGGAACGCTTCACTACGGCACAGGACCGCTTCAACTTGTCACAACACAGGAGTGTCAACAAGGTATTCTGCTCAGTATGATCTGAAATGATACATTTTTCGTTTTTGTACCTAACTGAATTGTCAGCTGTGTGTGTTTGCAGTCTCTGCCAGCCGTGTTTAAGATTGAGATGAAACATGGAGAGTTTACCTGGATGGTTAAGAGGAAGGAGAAACATTTTCTGGAGCTGCACAGAGAGCTGAGAACATACAAAACTCTCATTAGGATACCACTACCATCACGCAGGTCCGTGCCTGTACTCACACAGAAGTTACAGATCTGTTGTGTCATGTGCAAAAACAAACAAATAATATATTTGAGGGATTTGTTTACAACTTGTCTGATACGTCATTCAAATTAAAGCCCATGCATTTGCTGAAAAAAAAAAAAAAAAAACAGACAAAAAAATCCTTTATTACTACTGTATTACATGTTGTACTTGACTATTTTTCATTAAATTCACCTGTGTTTGATGCTGGATTATCAGTTTTTCTAGAGAACAACACATATTTTGTCCCCATAAGATTCACTATAGGACAGCCTAATTTCTCTAAACAATACATATATCTGACCAGACACATAGGCCTACTGCATGTTGCTGAAGTGCTAGGCTAACGCTAGCATGTTTCATCACTGTTTGGCTGCAGCTCATTGATAATTCAGCTTGCAACATCTTGCAATGTGGTTCCAGTGAAACCAGGGTGGGGAAAAAAAGCACAGTCCTGTGTCATAAACATACCAATTTGTTTTCATTGTCCAAGCATAGGTCCCATGACACAAGTATCTGCTGCCAATACAGTCACTCATTGTGAAAGTTATTGTAAGAACAGAAAAAATGATACAAATCCTTAGAGACGATCTAGATTGAATAGATCAATAGCATAATATTCTGTAATAGTTTTGCAGAAAGTAAACATAAATAGAGCACACTTTTCATTGGCTGGCTGTGCAGATTAGCCGTATGGGCCAATGAGAGGGGGAGAAGCGAACATGAGATCCCAGCAAGAACTCCAACAAAAGGGATCAGGAGATTAGGTACTCTGATTTACATCATGTGGAGAGGCTGTTATGGGGACTCTGATCTGATATTTGAGCTTGAGTGGGGATATTCTTAAATAATTCATTATATATAGCATATTCATATTTCAGCAATTTACTTACTTTCAATTCTGCTCCAAAGTGATTTTAAGCATAAGCCTTCTACTGTTTATCCTATCATGGTGTTGAAAATTTATGTTTGGAATGTTTTATTTGTGTCACCACGGCTTTTGTAATACAACTATGATTGTAAAGATAAAACTGGAAAACAAGAAGAGGGACATTTTGCACAAACTAAACACAATTTTAAAATTCTTTAACAGAGGAACTGTAAAAGGTGTTATTTTCATACAGTTTATAATTTGAAAGTTTCATTGTAGAAAAACAAACATGGCTACACTCTATTTATGTGGTTTTGTAAGTCTTTGCAAAACACCACTGACTTATTAATAACCAGGACGTTTTTTACCGGATCGTTTTAATCGGTGGGAAGCGCGGATTAAAACGGATTTAAAAAGGCTAAACAACCTGATAAAGAAGGCTGGTTCTGTTCTTGGGACAACTGTGGAAAATCTGTAGATGATAATGCAAAGAAGGATTCTTCATAAAATCAAAAAAATGATGGATACCCCTGAGCATCCTCTTCATGAGACAGTCATACAACAACAGAGCGTCTTCAGTCGGAGGCTTCTTCAGTTTCGCTGCAATACAGACCGCTACAGGAAATCCTTCCTGCCCACAGCCATCATCATCTACAACAACTCCTTTAAGAATTAATTATATGAGCTATACCAACACTTAATTTCCCTCTGGGATCAAAAAAGTATTTTTGAATTGAATTGAATTGAATTGATTACTCCTCCCCCACCATGCCTCCACTCACCTGCAGTCCTGGGTGTGATGTTTGCGCAAAACTTAGCCAGAGGGTTCTGGAGCTGGAGCAGAGGATCTCAACACTCCACCAAATCCAGGACCATGAGTGCGACGTGGACATCATCTTCGGCCGGACTTTCGCCGCCGCCAGCAGTGCACAGCTGGCGGACACCATTCCCTGCCAGCCCGGCGAAGCTGTGCCAAACGCCCGCGTAACATCTGCGGCAGAGGAGGACCGCTGGTTCCAGCAGGGGGCTAAACCAAAAGCCCCCATCAGCTCCACTCCGGTGCTCCAGGGTGCCCGGTTAACGGTTGGGCCAGGCCGCGGTGGAGGCACTTGGAGCAGCCGCCACCGCTCTCCTCCAACCTGCCTGCCTCTATCAAACCGTTTCGGCGCCCTGGATGTGGATTTCCCTCCTCTGACAGCCCCTGGTCGCCGTAGCTCGGTAGGAGCGCCGCCTAATCCCTCCCAGCAGCAGGAGCAACAGCCGGACTCCCGCAACCCCCCCACGTCGCGCCAAACCCCGGGCTGCAGCCAGAACTCGCCGAGGAGTGCTTCACTTCACCCCGAACCCACGGAACGAGCCCTCGGCGCCTATTAAACATCGCTGCAGTCCTGGGGAAGCTTCTACACCTGGCATACAGCAAGTCCTGGATGGTGAACGATCCTCTGCCCAGCGCAAACATCCGCCTGCAGACCTGCCGCCCATCACACTCATCATCGGGGACTCTATCATCAGAAACGTGAGGATGAGAGGAGCCCTTACACTGTGTTTCCCTGGAGCCACTGTCACGGACATTACCGAACAGATCCTGCAGCTCATTGATCATCACAAATCTGTGAGTAAAGTAGTGATTCATGCTGGCACCAATGACATTTATAAACAGCAGTCTTAGCTCCTGAAGCGTGATTTTATTCACCTTTTTAATCTTCTAGAAAACACACGTCTCCCACTATCGGCAGAGGAATTGGCCGTTTTAGCAGACTTTTATCCCTTAATACTTGGCTCTCCTCCATCACCACCGTTCACAATATTGGTTTTATAGACAATTTTAACATTTTTTGGGGCAGGAAGCACCTGTTTGGACCAGATGGGCTCCATCTAAATAGACAAGGCAATCGTACACTGACATTGAGCCTGGCATGTCCACGCCCCCCCTGTCAACTACACTGGCCATAAATGCCCCTGCCCTCTCTGATTCCTCTGCCACATCCTGATGTGCAAATGGTCCCTGCTCCTATGAACTCACCCCTGATTTAACAGTAACTCACATACTGGACTTGGACCTTGTTCTACCTCATTCATACCTGTTATTATCAGCAGAGAGTGGACTAAAAATCATAAACCGAACAAATGCAATCCAAATAATCTCAAAAAGTTGCCAAAAGCCCCACTTTCAGTAAATCATATCAGTCCCTCCATCTCCAATCACTATTAATATGGCACTTTTTAATGTTCGCTCTCTGCTGAACAAAACTTTTATAATAAATGATCTGATTTTAAACCATAATCTTCATTGTTTATTTTTAACAGAAACTTGGCTGAGTGCAGATGCCCCTGTTGTTCTTACAGAGGCCTCCCCACCTAATTTTAACTTCACTTATTCTACGAGGAGTAGCAAAAGGGGAGGCGGAACTGCTTTTATAAGTTCATCAACACTTTCCGCCAAACCTGTTTTATTTGATAACTATTTTACTTTTGAATATAATGCAAATGTTTTTAGCACTCCTCAGATTTTATGTGTCACAATTTATAGGCCTCCTAAAAAAGTGCAATTTTTTTTCAAGAATTTTCAGAGTTTTTATCAGTTTTGCACAACTCCTTTGAAAGGATAATTTTAGCTGGTGATTTTAATCTACATATAGATAACCTTTTAGATCCTTTATCAATAGATTTTTTTAAACATCCTGACTTATATGGATTTTAGCCAGCATGTCATGCAGCCGACTCACAACAAAGGACACACCCTGGACTTGGTCATTACGCATGGCCTGTCCACCCGTGTGTCCTCTGTTGTTGACTTGGCTGTCTCTGACCACTACTGTGTGTTTTTTAACATCACCAGTTTTATTCAGCAGGAGACCTCTGTGAGAACTGTGAGGAAGCGCCATCTAACCCCTGAAGTGGCTGCAGGTTTTCAGGAAATTTTTTAAAAAGAATCCTCCTATTGTTTTACCTGCCCCCTGTGATTTTATTGTCAATGATTTTAACAGAAGGCTTCAGTCCACTCTTGACCGGCTCGTTCCATTACAAGTTAAAAGTTTTAAATCTAAAGCTGCAACGCTGTGGAAAAATGAAAACCTCCGAAAAATGAAGAGAAATTGTAGGGCGGCAGAGAGAAAATGGAGGAAAAGTAAAACCACAATAAACCATCAAATATACACAGATCTTCTCAAATTATACAACAATGCAGTAAGAAATTCAAGAAATTCATACTTCTCCAAAATCATCTCGGAACATAAAAATAATTCCAAAATCCTTTTTTCCACCATTGATAAACTTTTTAACAGAGGTACTACTGCATTTCCTAAAACCCCCTCAAACACTCTTTGTGAGGAGTTCGCAGACCACTTCAGAGGGAAGGTAGATACCATCGGATGTAAGAGTTTATCTTCTCAGAGTAACATGGTTTTAGACAAATCTGAGTGTGTGTCTTTACCAGAGGAAACGCTGGACAGTTTTGTCCTGGTAGAAGCTGGGACTCTTGATAAAGTTTTCTCCTCAGTGAGGCCCACCACATGTGTTTTGGACCCGATTCCCACTTCCTTTTTTAAGCAATTTTATGGATCTTTTAGAGATGAGATTTTAACCATGACGAATTGCTCCCTTCAGACGGGGGTCTTTCCTGCCGCCTTTAAAGGGGCAGTAGTGAGGCCCCTGTTGAAGAAGAGCAATTTAGATTTTAATGATTTTAACAATTTTAGACCGGTATCTAACTTGCCTTTTTTAAGCAAAATTTTAGAAAAAATTGTTTTAATTCAACTTAATGATTTTATTAATGAGCACAATGTCCTGGAGAAATTTCAGTCTGGTTTTAGGGTGAACCACAGCACAGAGACGGCCCTTCTAAAGATTTTAAATGATTTTAGATTAAACTATGATGCACAGAGGGTGACAGTGTTGGTTCTACTGGATCTAAGCGCTGCCTTTGATACAGTAGACCACACTATTCTTTTAACCCGTTTAAAACAGATTGGCCTCTCTGGTGCTGTTCACAAACGGTTCACATCCTATCTCACAGACAGGACTTTTATGGTAAGTTTAGATATCTGCTCCTCTAGGGTCCATAGGATTACATGTGGTGTGCCCCAGGGTTCGATTTTAGGCCCAGTGCTTTTTAACCTATATATGATCCCTCTTGGCAGCGTCATCAGAAGACATGGAGTCAACTTTCACAGTTATGCTGATGATACACAGCTGTACATCTCCATGTCTCCCGATGACACACGGCCAATGGATGCATTTTTTAACTGCATTTTAGACATTAAATCCTGGATGGCAGAAAACTTTCTCCAGCTCAACCAGGACAAAACTGAAGTTTTAGTCATCGGTCCTGAGGCTCAGAGAGAGAAACTTTTACCAAAACTACAATCACTGTCTTTTAATCCCTCTTTACAAGTAAAGAACCTGGGCGTGATTTTTGACACTGAGCTGACTTTTATTCCTCACATAAAAAATATGACTAAAATAGGTTTTTATCAACTGAAGATCATCGCCAGAGTCCGCCCCATTCTCTCTCGGGCTAACACGGAGACACTGATGCATGCTTTTATCTCCAGTATAATTGATTACTGTAATGCCCTGCTTTCTGGTCTTCCCAAAAAGAGTATATCAGGTTTACAACTACTACAAAATTCAGCAGCACGTGTCCTGACGAAGACCAGGAGGCGGGAGCACATTACACCGGTCTTAAAATCATTGCATTGGCTCCCCGTACATTTCAGGATCGACTTTAAGGTTCTTTTAATGGTTTTTAAGTGTCTTAATGGACTTGGGCCTTCTTATCTCTCTGAACTGCTTTTACCATATAAACCTTCGCAGTCTCTTTTTCTTTTTACTGTGTGTGTGCATGGGAGATGGGTTGGGGGGAGGGGGGTATAACTGTGACCATGCTTTTAAATCTGTGTGGGAGGGAAGGGAAGGTGGTTTTATGTGGACTCATTTTAATCTGTAAAGCACTTTGTGATGCAACTTCTTGTATGAAAGCGCTTTATAAATAAAGTTTGATTTGATTTGATGTGTATTCTGAAAAAAGTAACTGGCTCTGACACTATTCAAATACTTAGTTTTTATGGTGACAAGTTATATTTTTATATTTCATTTGATAGCTGATAACCTGAGCTTTGAGATCTCTAAATGTGTTCTTTGTGTAATTTTCTGTTAAGTTATTTTTAAAAACAAAAAAGGCATGTGTGAATTAAAAACCCCCCTCACTTTTTAAAAACTTACAATTTTAACAACTGCACTTTTTTTCAGCACTGAGAAATTCTTGCTGATTCACAGCTGTAACTTATTTGTTCACCAATTTGATCATTTGACTTTCTAAACATGTACCATCTACTGTATGACAGTTTGTTTGTTTTATGTCTGTGCAACCACAGGAAGTTTTTCCATCCATCACTTTCTATTTATATGAAAACTTATTTGACTGTGGGATTTTATGAATCTCTCTCTGTACTTGTGATTTTAATGTTGGATTTAATTTTCTCTCTCTACCAGCCACACTGTGAGGAGGAAGACGGTGAGGAAAAGCGAGGTGAGGGAGATGCCCTCTCTGCCTAGGGGGGGAGGAGACGAGTTGGCCAGAGATGAGCAGGTCTCCAGCAGGAGAGTAAGTTGCATTGTTCTGATTGGGCTTCCACTGCGTGTTCTCGTAGGTTGGAGAAATGTTTTAATATCTGAGTTATTGCATGATGTGCTCCTCTTGCTCTTTTGTTGCCATGGTACCAAACTCCATGCCAACATATGTTTTTTTCTAAACTCTCTCTGTCAATGTGCTTGCACATGTTAGTAGTTATATACACAGATTTTGTCATTACAATTATCATTTTGATGCAATGGAGCATATGTGTTCCTATAGAGACAATTAGAGGACTATATAAACACGCTTCTGAAGATGGCCATGTATCGGAAATATCACCACACTGTGAGTAACGACACAAAGCCACATTTCATGTCCTACAAATCTTGTTTTGAATATCACTACATCATTCTGATTTAGTTCTATTTATTATCCAATTCTGCCAATTATAAATATATTTTTTATTATTTTAAAAATGCTATTATGTTTATGTGGTTTTTATATTCAGTCCACAATAAAGATATCCCTATTAGTGTCAATTACCAAAATTTCCAGCATTAAACCGCCTGCTTGTCTTCCTTTTTTATTCTCAGATGGAGTTCATTGATGTTAGCCAGTTGTCTTTTATTCATGACTTGGGACCCAAAGGGCTGTAAGTGTTTTCATCTTGACTGTTGCTCCTAATCAATGATTGTTATAAGCGGGGCTAAACTTGTTTTTACAAGGGTTTTCTTGTCATTTTATGTCTAACAGGGAAGGGATGATCTACAAACGCTCAGGTGGACATCGTATCCCAGGAATGAACTGCTGTGGTCAGGGTCAGGCCTGCTATCGCTGGTCGAAACGGTGCGTCACCATTGCTCCTTCTCTTCATCCATGCTTGTTTTACAGTTTACATGACACAACATTGTGCCTGATGTTTTTCCACCCCTTCCACCATCCGTACTGCCTTAGTATTATATTTATATGAAAAATAAGGAGAATTTGATCAACTTTTTAAATACAAGATTTAGTATAATTATAATCCACTATAAATTCAATAATATACCACTGTTATAAACTTGTCACACTATTGCATGCCTGCCTTGTATTTCTATAGTTTGCAAAGATATGAGGCTTCATGTTAACAATACTGCAGCATCACCTCTCTACACATCGGATACTACAGCATATATAATGTTATTTCTCACAAGGCGAGATTGCCACAGATTTTAAGAGATTCTACACATACTGCTCATATGCATTACTGCTGCAACTACTTTGCATAAATACTACAGAAATGTCATAGCAATAACCCGATGCTATTATTTAATCCCATACGACACGTGCATATATATATATTATATATATATATATATATATATATATATATATATATATATATATATATATATATATATATATATATATATATATATATATATATATATATATATATATATATATATGAAACTGGTCTGAAGGACTGCAGTTTAGGGGGGACTCTTCAGGGGTTTTGCCATGATCATTTTCATCCATCCATCGTGGTCCGTCTCTCTCCAGCAAACAGGTGGGGTACACCCTGGACAGGTCGCCAGTTGGGCTTTGAGTTTGAGTTTTTCCTTCCACTACGTATTCTCACCCTCTTTTCCCCCAGGTGCTCTATTGTTTTGTTCCTCGTGTTTGTGTTCATTCCTTATTTATTTGCTTAGGTTCCTAGTGTTATTTGGTTAGCCTTTCTATATGTTCACTTCCTCCCTGTCTGTGTCACTCCCTGCCTCCTCTTGTTGCATGTTAATTATCGTCAGCTGTTTCCTGTTTTCCTTCATTAGTCTTCCCATTGTTTCCCAGCTCTTAAATACCTCAGTGTCCCTGCCGTTCCTTGTCAGTTCGTTGTTGTCTCTCCCGTGTCTTCCTCGTCTCCTTTCCTGTCATCACTCCCTACGTCTTCGCCCAGCTCTCTCAGTCCGCTGTCATCCTGCCACCCTGTTCATAGTTATTTTAGGTTGTTCTGCTGCCACTTTTTTCACAGTAAAGTTATGCCTTCACCACCAACCTGCTTGCCTGCATTTGAGTCTGAATTACACCACCTGACACCATGCACACACACACACACACTCATACCTAAGGGCAATTTAGAAGTACTAATTAACCTAACAGTCATGTTTTTGGACTGCACGCAATTCCTTTAGTGCTTTTGCCCTTGATGAATATTTAATATGTCCGTTTCTGGCAGAAGGCGCAAATATTGGGAGGAGAACATGCAAACAAGTAGGCGTTCCACACGCAGTGTGATTTGTCAAATTGAAACAGTTTGTCAGCTGTTTTTACTCCTATTTTTACGACCTCTAAAAGGCATGTCTTAACTTTGCACCACCACAATTCAATATAGGTTTATTACTGACAAACGAAAAATATAATTCATACACATTCTAACCTAATAGTAATACACACTGTGATGGGCCCGACAGTTATCTCGACTTTCCCTCCCTTTTTTTCCAAAGACGTATCATAATTCACTATGCGTCTGCACCCGCTATTTCTTGAATACAGCGCTTGCATGGAAAAGAAATCGGTGCATTTACACCGCACGCATTAAGTTTATTAATGACAAACAAAAAATATAATTCACAGACATTATAGCAATTAACTCTCTAACAGCCATAGACTTAACAGGTATGTTGTTTTTCCCCCCTTTTTTTGTGCCAAAGACGCATCATGAATCCATTGCGCCCATTCCTCCTCTCTCTGGCTGTGGCGCACTACATAGACCAGAAGGGGTGGGACATACAGCAGCGGATGCAAAGTCCTCATACTGCTCTTTGCAGCTGCCATGATTTGTGGACACAATCCTAATAGATCACCTGCAAATCGGGAACATGCCCTTGGCACAAATATTTTGCGGTGCATGCAATTTTGCTTTTGTCTTTAAATCAGACCTCTTTGCAATAGGCCTTTTCAATAAGTTTAGTGGTGTCCTTACTTATAACCCTGTGAAGTTTTTATACAATAAAGTGATTTTAGCATTTTAAAGGTGGCCCAGCCAGAGTCTGTGGAGGGAGCTACAGATTAGGGTAATGACAAAGAGGCCTTCCAACCTCAAAGACTTGAATAATTAATTAAAATACTCTAATGCCAATTAAGATTTATCTCAAAAATGTCTGTATAATAATAACTTTGTGATTAACTGTATATGACTGAACAACAAAACATGAGTGTGATTTTAGGTTTATAATCTTGGTTGATGGAAGTTTTGGATACCATGTTACATCTTTCTATTTTATTTATTTTCCTTACAAAAATTGTTTAACATGAAAATCAGTTACTGTCTTTTTTTCGTGAGCTTTTCTGTTTGCTCCTTTTTTCTCTTTATCTAATCCAAGCTACCATCAAGCCATTTTCGAATGTTATTTTCTAAAGACAACAAATCCACTCAAAAATCCCACACATTGCAAGCGCTTGGCCAAGCCACCTACATCCTGATACATACTGATGGTTTTTCTTCCCACACCCTTCCCTTTAAACAAGAAGTGAAAGATTCGCTTCTTCGAGAATCAGCAGAGAGTCAATGTAGTAAATGTAGACACAGAAGGTGGTGATAATGATGCAGACAACAACTAACAGTGTGTGTTCTGCAGCTGGCTGGTGGTCAAGGACTCGTTCTTGCTGTACATGAAGCCAGACTCGGGGGCCATCTCCTTCGTCTTGCTGGTGGACAAAGAGTTCAGCATCAAGATGGACTCCAAAGAGACAGAGACCCAACATGGAGTGCGCATTGATAGCCTTTCCAGGTTGTGTTTCTGCATTTTTGTGTGTATATGTGGTTGATTAAACATTTGAGCGTTGTTGTAGTTCCCCCATGTGGTAATCTCCTAAAAATATCAATAGTATTGATATTTGAATAGTACCTAAAATAATAACGTTTAAAAGTGATTCTTCCTACAGTGTAGGAAGAATGTACATGTTGATGTTTTCTCAAAGAAAGCAAATGGTAAAACAGATTTAATATTCTAAAGGAGTTTCTAATAACATAAGGTGCAAGGTTTACCCAGCGCTGATGATTTTAGAGTCAATAAAATTGTTTCTTGTAAATGGATAAGACTTTTGGAACTGAACTGATTCAAAGATGTATTCTCTAGTATTTCACTGCAGGTATTGGTGATCTTTAACCTATTTAACAACATCTCATGTTCATCCCCGTTTTTGTTCTGCTGGCAGGATGCTTGTGTTTAAGTGCAGCAGCTACAGACACGCACGCTGGTGGGGTCAGAGCATAGAGAGCTTCGTGAGGAGTCACGGGAAGGCTTTCCTCCGAGACCACCGCTTTGGATCATTTGCACAAGAACAGGAAAACGTCCCTGCCAAATGGTAACCACACTGGGACGAACGAAAAAGGATAGGGTTGTTGCTCATGTGGGTGTGCACCTACAAACAGAAAAAATGGGCAACAACGGTTTTAGTCAGTTAAAAGCTGATCACCCCCGAAACCTGTAAATTGACGCTTGAAAGAAATCTATCGTTTTCTTTGACCCCTCTGTTTTTATACTGCACCCTCCATAATTATTGTCACCCCTGGTAAATATGTGTGAATCGGCTTGAAATGAATGTACCTTTTACTGCAGTGGCACAATCTTCCATGAAAAAAGTAAAAAAATCCAACCTTTAGTTTGGGAAGAGTCATTCAGGAGAGGCGAAACACACAATGAGAGATCATTGTTTTACTAGTGCACATCTACTGATACCCCCACTAAATACTTTGTGCAACTCCCTTTTGACAAAAACCACAGGGCCTTTGGAAGAGAAACAGTCTGCACAGCATAGATCTTCTACCATATTTAACAGTGGACAAGAGGAAGGTGCTTCACATATCCAACCATTGTTAAACACCAAACCCACTTTGTTTGGTTGTTTCTAGAAAGCTCAATCTGTGTCTCATCTGGCCAAAGCACAGGGTTCCAGTTAAAGTCCCAGTAGAGTTGAGAAAATTCCACGTGTTTACTTCTGGGAGGAGAGGAGGGAAAGGAAAGACGTTTTCCTGGTATGTTTCTCAAAGAAACCAGTTTGCATGCAGATGGTGTCTAATGGTTGTTTGGAGATCTGGTGACTCCCAAAATGCCAGTATTCCCTAAAGTATTCTTTCAGAATTTTGAAGATTTATTTTACCAACTTTCTTGCCATCATCCTGTCAAGTCAACCTGGGGATCTTGTCCAGCCTAGTTTAAAACAGCTGGAATTGTGAAAAACTTTAAAATTATTCCTCAAAGTTTAGTTTTTGGGTTTAGAAAAGTAGCTATTTCCTGATTTCTGAAAAAAGACAACCCTAAGTCTCCTCTACACAAACTGTAATACAACATCAACGTGTCTTATGTCAGGTTTTTTTCAGTTCGGCTCTAATACAGACTGCAGCAGGAGATCCTTCCTACAAATAGCCATCCACATCTGTAATGAAGATTTGTGTTGGAAAAATGGGCTTTTAACAGTGCAAACAAAATTAGCAAGAATGCACGTCACAGAATAAACAATGTAATTTTATCTGCCTTCTTCTGCAAGTGTTTCTCTGGTTACTATGGAAATGGTTGCAAGGACTGAACAGTCAAATCTCTGTTTTGGCTGCATTGCCAGTTTTTCCTTCTTTATTTGCATTCTTCACCCCATCAACTGGCAGATTATATGATATTAAAGCATATACAGTATGCCATCCAGCCATCAAATTATCTTCAGCCTCATGCAAAGCTAGTAAATAAAGAACAGTCCGGTCGTAACACAGCTTTATGTTCTTCAGCATGTTAATGAGTAATAACAGTAAGGAAAGGGAACTGAAAAGCCTGTCACATTCTACATTCAGCTGAAGACTTATACGGAGCTGGGTGACAGTTTTTATGCATATGTGATTACACTGTAAACTCTAAGAAAACAGAAGCACTCCCTCATCTGCTGCATACATCTTAAAGTAAAATACACTATACAACTGTTGACATTTCTGCATCCCAGTGCATGCATCAAAACCAAAGGTGTCAATTAACAAAGTATAAAAAACTTTGTTACCTTACTTTTTTAAATCAAAAGTTGGGGTATGGTAATTATACTTCACTGGGGTAATTATCTATTAGCCTACTTTTTACTTCTAATTACATTTCCATGTAATTATCTGTACTTTCTACTCCTTAAATAAAAAAATGGCATTGTTACTTCTATTTAATTTCGACTTGTCATTGTTAAAAAAAAAAACCCACAAAGACAAACAGTTCGAAGATGGCCGGAGACTCAAGCAAATGAGCCATTACAATGCTCAGTAGCAACTATTAATGGTCAGTAGTTCACATATGGTTCTTTACTGTACACCTTGCATTGCACTGAAATGCATTAATTTTCAAAGGATATATATGCAGCTGAAACAAGTAGCCTAGTGTTTCCCAAATTTTTTAATATTAGCATTTTTGTATAACATTATGGCCTTTAGTAAAAATGTTTTTCTGAGGAGGTGTGGTAATGCGGTGGCATGGCTTTAGGTTTTTTGTCCTTAATGACTTTTTTTTTTAACTTACATCACTTTTAATTTTATACTTAAGATAGTTAAGAAATCAATACTTTTTTTTACTTTTACTTTAGTAACAAGCTTGAATTGATACTTAAACTTCTACAGAAGTCTTTTTAAACCTTAGTGTCTATACTTCTACCTGAGTAATTAATGTAAATACTTTTGCCACTGATCAAAACAGGGAGAGTAAATGGCACATCTGATTTTAGTAGATCCAAAGTGTAACAACGAAAATATATCTGTTCAGGTATGTGAATGGAAAGACGTACATGGAGGATGTGGCTGATGCTTTGGAAGAGGCTAAAGAAGAAATCTTTATCACAGACTGGTGGTAAGTTTCTCTGTGCTCGCTATGCATTACATCTGAGTCAGTTCAAGGTGTGTGTTATGGTCAGATTGCCACCGCAACATCCCGGTATAGCCCCAGTTTTTTTCAGAATTGATCTAAATTACAATACATGAGAGTTGCAAAAAAAAAAAAAAAATACATTTTTTATTATCATTCTTATTTTCCTCAAAACCAGGATTTATCACAAACAGATTTAGTTTTTTAATAGCTTATGTCTGATTTCACTTGGCCTTTTTATGTTTTGAAACATGCCTTTTAGCAATGCATAATTGATCTATTCAATTAATTTCGCCAAATGCACCATAACATAAAGTAACATTGACCTTAAAATCATTGTAGATGAGTGCTTACATTGTTAAAAAGGCAGACATAAAAATGTCTAAATAGTAAACATAAGGCTAGATTAAATTTGAAGCTACTATCCAGACTATCTGTAAAAACAATGAATTTGGATATAGTTTATCCCCTATAGAATAACATGCCAGATCTTCTAGTTTTGTTGCTATTTGTAAAATGTATTTGATATGGATCAATTTTACCCTGCAAAAACATGTTTCTACATGCACATGCTTACTGTAATATCACATAAGGAATAAGCCAGAACTTCTTAAAACTCAAGTTATCAAGAATCTATGTTGGAATCTGTATAAAAGTTGCTTCTTCAATAGTGTTTACTAATATTAGCTTGATCAGCTCGGTTGTGCTACCTCATGTGTCGTCGTCTACCCCATTATTCTCAAAGCAGATTTTTTTTTAGAATTCGTTTTAAATGTTTTGTTCTTTTGTAAAATCCTGCTGTTTAAATCCACACCCAATTACCCAGCAGTGTTTTTATTGTTACTATGCTTTTGCTAGACCAATAGATAGAAGCTTTAAAACAGACACATTCTTGGAACATGACATCTCACATATAGTTATATAGATTTAAATATATAGAGAATTGCATTCTGTTACATTCTGTTAGTATTCTGTTTTCAAGACTTGTGCAATTTGCCCTAGCATACAGTCTAGCTTTTTTTCACCGCAGACTTGCCTTTAGAGGATTGATCGCAAAACTCTTGATGGCAGTTGAACTGCCCAATCTGTACCTGTCATCCTTTATTGACTTTAAAATGTGACAACTCCTGGCAATATGTAGAACAGTTTTATTGCCATGTTTCCACTCTACCTGTCACTGCTACCACAGAATGAAAATGGCACTCATACCGGCCGACGAAGCATGTTCTTACACATTATTTTAAGTCTTAGCCATGAATCCTAGGGCCTACCAAAGAGCCTGGCTCGAATTACAGCCTGAAACCAAGAATAGAAATACACCAACCGTCTCCGTATCTCTTTACCCATCTGCTGGACCCCTTTATCCCACTGTCATTTAATAATTTACTGTCTCACTCTCAGATTGTTCTATTTGTGTACCATCTCATAAACTGTTAGACCACACCATATGGGTATTGTAAATATTGTCTTAAAGGTACAACAACTTGTGTTTTGCTTCAAGGATAAATTCTTAGCGAGAAGTAAAACCATATTTATCATTACTCTCACATAAAATCCCTGCTATTTTAATTTCAAACATGGCTGCTCGTGGCTCGCACAGAGCCAACCGTGTAACTGTTTTGCGTCGCTGAAATCCCAGTGTTCCAAAGCTGTAATCACTCGGCTTAGGCTCTTTACCAATGAGGTGTGAGCCAGTGTAACATGAGCTGCAGACACAAACTCAGGATGCCGATGTGATTGGCTCATAAGACTATATCATTATGTCACGTCTGTTATACTGTAGACAAAGAAATTTTGTTGAGTCAGATCGGGGCAAGTCAAGACTCCTTTTCTATTAGGACTGTGCAGATGCAATGCTATTTATTCACCAGTTTGTCTTTCTTTGTGTCTTTCTGTTCCTCTTTTTTTTGTCAGGCTGAGTCCAGAGATCTTCCTGAAGAGACCTGTTGTAGAGGGCAACAGATGGAGGCTGGACTGTATCCTCAAACGCAAAGCAGTAAGCAAGCATTACATGAACAGAATTTTGGAGAAAAGACAGTCTCTCTTACAATACAAGGCCTTAATTGACCTGTTGGGTCAATTTTTAATGTTCTGTGGAATCTGTGTTTATAAATAAAACATATTCTGTAAATGGAAATAATTTTCCCTGAGAAGAAAAACAGCTTTCACATGTTCTTTCCCATATCTATGGCTAGTAGTACCGAGTGGTCATACATGCAGTGTATTTTATTAAGATTTTATGTGACGGTAAATCATGCGTAATTGTGAAGTGGAAGAAAAATCATGCATGGTTACTAAAACTGTTGAATTTTAATTCAGCCACCCTGGATCAATACTTTATAGACCCACCTTTTGTTGCAGTTACAGCAGTGAGTCTCAGACTTAAATTTGTGCCCATTCATCTACCTCAAACTTAGCCTGATTGCATATAAAGTGTCTGTTAACATCAACATCAAACACCAATCAAGACTTCCTATAAGTTCTTACCGATTATCATTCCAGTACTATTTCTGATTCTCTAACAAATCTTTGAGGCCTTAACAGAACAGCTAGATTTAGCTTAAGTTTATATTGTCCACATGTCAACTCTATGTACTGTTTGGTTAAACAAAATGTGGAAAGCTTCAAGGAGCATATTGTATCTAATAGTGTATTGTAGACATCCAATTGAATATATGTAAGAAGTGTAAGATTTTGTTGCATTCACAGCAACAGGGAGTACGGATCTTCGTGATGTTGTACAAAGAGGTGGAGCTGGCATTGGGCATCAACTCCGGCTACAGCAAAAGGACCCTCATGCACCTGCACCCCAACATCAAGGTAAGTGGTCAGTGGTTCCTCTAGTTTATTGGGGAGTGGCAATAAATCTAATGTGGCATAAGCCAAAATCATACATATGAGCATGTTTCTTCATCAAGACAACTGGGCATTAAAACCAATGCATATGTGAGTATTACATGCTTGTGTCCTAGGTTATGCGGCATCCAGACCACGTCTCTTCTTCCGTATACCTGTGGGCCCATCATGAGAAAATTGTGGTTATTGATCAATCGTTGGCTTTTGTGGGTGGCATCGACTTGGCTTATGGTCGATGGGATGACAGGGAGCATCGGCTGACAGATGTGGGCAGTGTGACACGCTCTGTGGCTCTTGAGCAGGTCAGCATAATTAATATTCTATTCATTGTTTTGATTTGTAGGCAATACATGTTATTCTTTGTATCTGTTAAATGTGGTAAATATTAAAAGATAGATAAAGGAATAGGCAGCTGTATAAGCTGAATAGACAGTGTAAAGTGCAGACTATCCCAATGTTTTTAATATAAAATATTAATCTTCCAAAGGTATGAATTAATTTGTAACTTATTTGTATTTAGCAATAAATCTTCCCACCTGTTACACTTGTAAATATAAGAAATACGGTGATCAAAAAATGCCAAATCTTCTCAAAACACATGAAGATTTTAGCTTAATCCAGTGTTTAGTTTTCTGCCTGCATGGTGCTGGTGTGACGACACTCACTGAGGAACTTTGTCTTCAAACATTTTTATCTAGGGGTGTCAAACAGTTTGATTTTCATTCTTTCTTTCAAATTTGTTTGTAGGCCGGCTCTACCAGTTCTCCTTCCGATAAGGGTATGTCTGCTGTTGATGGCGTCTCGCAGCGCAATGGGCGAGGGATGCCACCTGGTGATTCTGTGGAGTTACCCAAGCTGAAGGGTGTTGGCCGCAGCAGGATAGTTCGATTCAGCCTGTACAGACACCTGCAAAAACACACTCTGCAGCATGTGGACAGCGTCAGCAGTGTGGATAGTGCAGGTGTGAAAGCTTCAGAGAAAATCAACAATCTGTATCTTTTGCTTTGACACCTTCTACTAATTCCACATCCCCATGATGTGAGATAATGAACGACGCATGCTGTAAAAATTGCTCTTCTGTTTGTTTTCAATACATTAAGGTGTTATAAATGTGTAAATCTGGACTTTTACTATTATTTTATTTTTTTTACATCTGCCTGTTTGCAGAAAGTGGTTCTGTCCAAAGCCTGAAAACCGGTGTTGGGGAGTTACAGGGAAACACCCGCTTTTGGCACGGCAAAGACTACTGCAACTTTGTTTACAAGGACTGGATCCAGCTGGAGAAACCTTTTGATGGTCTGAAACCCAAATATACAGATTTTTAGACGTACATTGTTTTAAAAAAATACTTTTAATAGAAATTCCAATATTTATACCAATACTTTGTGCCAGGTTAAGTCTAAAAAACTAATTGCAATTAAAGAGTTTCAAAAAAGTACTGATCTTGTACTACTTAATTTCTCCTGTTATTCACAGTAAACTCTAACCATTGTCAACATTTTAAAGACATGCCTCTGTATGTTTTCTGTCCTTTTTTTTACTTCACATTCTTCTTTTATTGATTTTTTTGGATGTTTTTCCACTCTGTACAGACTTTATCGACAGGTACACCACTCCCAGAATGCCTTGGCATGACATCGCCTCAGTGGTCCATGGGAGAGGCGCCCGGGATGTGGCGAGGCACTTCATCCAGCGGTGGAACTTTACCAAAGTATAATGACTTCCATATTTTACACAGTGGCTGGTGTTAATACGCCCTTATACAAAAGCATGAAAAATAAAATAAATGCTGTAAAGAAAGATCTGTGTACAAAATAGTTTTAGACTATGTGTTTTTTTTAACAGGGTTTTCTATTGTCAGATCTCTGCATTAGTTAGTGACTGCAAGTTATAGGAAGCTTATTTAGGCTTCAATAAGAGAGGGTGGTTATGGCTTAGAGAAAGAAACATGAAGGGGGGGATAGACTTGGCAAAATTAGAAATATTTGACTGGAGCGCTGGAAAAACTGCCCTCATCTCAGTGCTCCTAATTTCCATAGTATTTACTTTTCCATTTTATTTTCTGAGCTTGAACCTTTTCCAACCATAATTCTCAACGTAAAATTTAGCCCTTTTTTTGCCTAAATTCTCCAACTTTGTCTCCTGCAGATCATGAAGCCGAAGTACCGCTCTCTGTCTTACCCATTCCTCCTGCCAAAGTCTCACTCCTCTGCTGATGAGCTCAAATACCAAGTTCCTGGCTGTGTCAATGCTAAAGTACAGGTGAGGGAACGTGACCTGACGTTCATTTAAAAGAGGCGGAATATATTATTATAAATGTATCTAGAAATCTTTCTACCAGTATGGCTGAAGAGTCAGAGAGAACATTCAAGAAACACAAGATAAACTCCCACTATCAAACATTTCCCCACCTCTTCAAGTGCTGCTGGAAACATATAACAGAGAGAAGTATCTTTATTGCCAAAGAAAGTTACATAATGCAACAAGTGTCCTGCTTTAATCGAGGCGGTTAAGCTGAAAACAAAAAAACAATGGCAAAACAGTAGGATGTTTACAAAGATGACATCAAGAATCTAGTAATTTAAAAAAAGTTGTTTTTTAAGTGCAATCAGTTTATTCAAATTTAGATAAATTCAAATTCAAAAATACTTTATTGATCCCAGAGGAAAATTAAGACCTAAATTTCAACATAAATCAATTTCACATAAACTTTACAAATTAAATAAAAGAGTCATGTATAATCTGCAAAAAAAAAAAGGTTGTAGGTGTTAAGCCTTTTCAGTTGTGAGATCCAGTACTTGTTGTCTAACCTGTACAATTTATTTATGCCCAGGGTTCATGATTTAGTTGATATTATAAAGTTGCAGGATTGTACTGCTAGGATTTAGTAATAAAGGTATGACTGTCTAATTTCCAGGCAAGCTCTGACCAGCATAGCAACTCTAATAGACACAACTCTCAGCACTCCCTTATCTGCAAACACTTTTATCACCACAAGTGCATTTTTTTTATCAGTGCAATGATTGTGCAAAACATAGCCGCAATGAATGTGGGCATCTTAAAATCCCACTTCTCTACAGCTAATCAGTCTGTGGTGTACTTGTAAGGGTTTTAAACAAATCGCTTCAAGCTAACTTTACCATCGTGGCTTTTGGAATACAGACATACAATCTGGCTCGGACACAGATAAAAAAATGCAGGTGTTGCAGCTAGTTGTTACAGGTAACATCTAGGTAAAATGTTTGGGTTGAGCAGATTTAGAATTTTTAAATAACAGCCACTATGCTTTATACTAGGAAACTTTAGGTTCACAAACAACACCCACAGTCTTTTCGATGGTTTCCGTGAGCTATCTGTCATATATCTGGCATGAACTGTGTTTTGACATCCTTCTGCAGTCTTGGATTGTTTCTTAAAGTTAAGATCTTAATTGATTTATAATCAGGGGTCAAAAGTGTTTCAAACAGAGATACTGTTTGCAGTCAGGCTCTTTGTAGAACACAAGCATGTGGTTCCAGATGAAGTATTGCCATAGTTTATAATTTGAATATGCTTTTTAAATTTTTTTTTAAATCCTTGCTGTATTTTTGTTTTATACTTTGAAGATTTTTGAGTCTTCAGGTTCTCAGTAATAATGATAATTTCCCTGTAACAAAAGCACGTTATATAATTTGCTTTTTGGGGGGGAAGATTATAACCACACTAGTTGTCTATTTAGTGCACACTGCAGTACAAGGAGCTCAGCACACACACATTAAAATTACTCCAGGTTTAATCTCCTTTTTGGAAAAGTACTTCTTTAATAACTCTCTCCATTTTTGTACTAGGTGTTGCGTTCAGCAGCAGACTGGTCAGCAGGCATTAAATATCATGAGGAGTCCATCCATAATGCCTACATCCAGGTCATCGCCAAGAGCAAGCACTACATCTACATAGAGGTAAAGCATCAGTGAGGCCGGTAAAGGAGTTTTGTATTAACATTTCTTCATATCTGATTAAGAGGATTAACACAAATGATTAAATGAAAAAGGATGGGTTTTCATGGATTAACTCTGTGGCATCACAGATCAAATCTAACCTCCAAATACCTTTTTGTGTGGGTCTTGCATGTTCTCTCTGTGCCTGTGTGGGTTTTTCTCTGAGTGTTCTGAATTCCTACCACAAAAACACTAGAAATGCATTTTAGCTGTCAGTCCATGCACACCATTTCCTCAACATGTCCTCTGTCAAAATCTAAAACTATATTCGCACCGTAAAAATTCAAGGATTCAAGGAACTTTTATTGTCATACCATCTCAAGTTACATGTGATGGTATGAAATTAGGACTCAGGTTCGGAATTATAAGCCATTTAAATTAAATTAGTGAAAAAATACAAATATTATGTAAATAAATGTAATAAATAAATAAAAATTAATAAATGTGCTCTACAGGACACAGCTGGAGTTCAGCAGTCTAACAGCTGCAGGAAAGAAGCTGTTATTGAGCCTGGTGGTCTTGCTCTGTATGCTCCTCAGCCGCCTGCCTGAGGGCAGGGGCTGAAACAGGCTATGAGCCGGATGGGTGGAGTCCTTCAGGATGCGGAGGGCCTGTCCCCTGCATTGGGACGTGTAGAGATCCGAGGTGGTGGGAAGCCTGCTCCCTACAGACCTTTGTGCAGCTTTCACCACCCGCTGCAGAGCCTTCCTCTCAGCAGCAGTACAGCTGCCGTGCCACACGGTGATGCAGGTGCAGATGACGCTCTCCACTGCACAGTGATAGAAACTCCTCAGGACGGAGCTTCCAAGTCCAGCTCTCCGCAGCTTCCTCAGGAAGTAGAGACGCTGGTGGGCCTTCTTGACCAGACGTGAAGTGTTGGCATTCCAGGTGAGGTCATTGGATATGTGCACACCCAGGTACCTGAAGCTGGAGACCACTTCCACAGCTGCTCCTCTGATGTACAGGGGAGGAAGAGGACGCTTGTCCCTTCTGAAATCCACCACCATCTCCTTGGTCTTCTTCACATTGATGCAGAGGTTGTTTTCTCTGCACCACTGCACCAGGTTTTCCACCTCCTCTCTGTATTTGGACTCATCGTTGTTGGTGATGCGTCCCACTACTGCTGTGTCATCCGCAAACTTAACTATATGACAGCTGGGGTGTCTCGCTGAGCAGTCATATGTCAGCAGAGTGAACAGGAGGGGGCTCAACACGTAGCCCTGTGGTAAGCCTGTCCTGAGGGTGATGGAGGAGGAGATGGTGTTGTGGATCTTAACAGTCTGAGGTCTATTGGTCAGGAAGTCCAGGACCCAGTTCCCCAGCGTGGGACTCAGTCCGAGGGAGGAGAGCTTCTGCACCAGCGTCTGTGGGATGATGGTGTTGAAGGCTGAGGAGAAATCCAGAAAGAGCAGATGGACAAAGGAGTTTCTGCTCTCCAGATGGGTCAGGGCTGTGTGGACCACCGATGAAATGGCGTCGTCAGTGCAGCGCTTTTTCCTGTAGGCGTACTGGTGGGGGTCCACAGTGATATCGATGGCGTCTTTGATGTGGGTCATGACCAACCTCTCGAAGCACTTCATGACTAACGGGGTAAAGCAATGGGCCGATAGTCATTCAGGCTTGTCACTGTGGAGCACTTGGGGACGGGGACAATCGTGGCAGTCTAAACAGGTGGGGACAGATGACAAATACAAATACAAATACATCCACACCTCTGGTTTTTTATTTACACATATTCCTGTTCTGAGCCATTTGTCACTGTTACAAAAGACAAACAGCCATGCACAAACATACTCATAACTTTGACAATTTGGAGAGACCAATCAACCTAAATATATGAGGAAGCCAGAGTACCTAGAGAGAACCCACACATGCACAGGGAGAACATGCAAACTCCATGAAGAAAAACCCAGGCCAGACTTTGAACCCAGGACCTTCTTGCTGCAAAGTAACTCTGCTACCTACTGTCGCGGCCAAATGTTTTGAGAATTACATAAATATTGGAAATTGGAAAAGTTGCTACTTAAAGTTTTATAATAGCAATTTGCATATACTCCAGAATGTTATGAACAGTGATCAGATGAATTGCATAGTCCTTCTTTGCCATGAAAATTCCACTGCATTTCATTGCTGTCATTAAAGGACCTGCTGAGATCATTTCAGTAATCGTCTTGTTAACTCAGGTGAGAATGTTGATGAGCACAAGGCTGGAGATCATTATGTCAGGGTGATTGGGTTAGAATGGCAGACTTGACATGTTAAAAGGAGGGTGATGCTTAAAATCATTGTTCTTCCATTGTTAACCATGGTGACCTGCAAAGAAACGCATGCAGCCATCACTGTGTTGCATAAAAATGGCTTCACAGGCAAGGATATTGTGGCTACAAAAATTGCACCTAAATCAACAATTTATAGGATTATCAAGAACTTCAAGGAAAGAGGTTCAATTCTTGTTAAGAAGGCTTCAGGGCGTCCAAGAAAGTCCAGCAAGCGCCAGGATCGTCTCCTAAAGAGGATTCAGCTGCGGGATCGGAGTGCCACCAGTGCAGAGCTTGCTCAGGAATGGCAGCAGGCAGGTGTGAGCGCATCTGCACGCATAGTGAGGCGAAGACTTTTGGAAGATGGCCTGGTGTCAAGAAGGGCAGCAAAGAAGCCACTTCTCTCCAAAAAAACATCAGGGACAGATTGATCTTCTGCAGAAAGTCTGGTGAATGGACTACTGAGGACTGGGGCAAAGTCATATTCTCCGATGAAGCCTCTTTCCGATTGTTTGGGGCATCTGGAAAAAGGCTTGTCCGGAGAAGAAAAGGTGAGCGCTACCAACAGTCCTGTGTCATGCCAACAGTAAAGCATCCTGAGACCATTCATGTGTGTGGTTGCTTCTCATCCAAGGGAGTGGGCTCACTTATAATTTTGCCCAAAAACACAGCCATGAATAAAGAATGGTACCAATACACCCTCCAACAGCAACTTCTTCCAACAATACAACAACAGTTTGGTGAAGAACAATGCATTTTCCAGCAAGATGGAGCACCGTGCCATAAGGCAAAAGTGATAACTAAGTAGCTCGGGGACCAAAACGTTGAACTTTTGGGTCCATGGCCTGGAAACTCCCCAGATCTTAATCCCATTGAGAACTTGTGGTCAGTCCTCAAGAGGCGGGTGGACAAACAAAAACCCACCAATTCTGACAAACTCCAAGAAGTGATTATGAAAGAATGGGTTGCTATCAGTCAGGATTTGGCCCAGAAGTTGATTGAAAGCATGCCCAGTCGAATTGCAGAGGTCCTGAAAAAGAAGGGCCAACACTGCAAATACTGACTCTTTGCATAAATGTCATGTAATTGTCAAAAAAAGCCTTTGAAACGTATAAAGTGCTTGTAATTATATTTCAGTAAATCACAGAAACAACTGAAACAAAGATCTAAAAGTAGTTTTGCAGCAAACTTTGTGAAAACTAATATTTGTGTCATTCTCAAAACTTTTGGCCACAACTGTACTCTGCCACTATGCACCCTCATTCCATACCAGAAGAAGAAAAAGTCGGAACATGCTGCAGGTGTTCCAGTCGAAGAATTTTGGACTACATCTCTCAATTTTTGGTTTTGCCCCTGAAACAGTATGTCAGGTGTCGTTATGTTGTTGAAACTCCCATTTCAAATAAATTTCCTCTTTAGAAAGAGTTAGCACTATTCTTTTTTTAAGTATTCGGATGTATTCAAACTAATCCATGATCCCTAGTACATAATAAACAGCCATGCCTCCATAATATCACAAACACTCTCATACAATGATGCATAAGACACCATGTATTACAGAGTACTGTGGCTCGTATTCACTGCTTCCCCATAACCCCCCCCCCCCCCCCCTCCCCCCCAAAACAAAAAACAAAAAAACAATCTTGCTTTCATCGGTCCATAAAATGTTCCAACACTTCTCTTTAGGCCAGTCATAGTGTTTGTTAGCAAACTGTAACCTTTTCAGCCCATGTCATTTTTTTTCAATAATAGGATTTTGCAGGAGCTTCTTGTTAATAGCTTTGCTTCACATAGGCATCTTGTAATCAATAGCGTGACTCACAGGTAACAAGGCTGAGTCTTTGTCGTTCTTTCATTTGTTTGAATGCTGTTTTTTCTCTTTTTCCTCACATCTTTCTGGTGTCGGTTTCTGTTTGAAATCATTTATGATTATTTTAGCCATCAAGCCTATTATTTTTTGCACTTCTTAACATGTTTTCCCATCCTCAGTCAACTTTTGAAGGTGCGCTGTTCTCCTTAACAATGTTAAAAACAAAAAAATTTTCTAAGAGGAATACAGTCTAACATGCATGCACAACATAGGCTGCCTTCGCCTGTTTGTTTGCAGAATGAATGACCTCAGTGATTGAAATCAAAGCTGTTACTTAATCACATCCCTCTCCATTAATGCTTCAGTTACCCAGAACCAGTAGCATGTATGTCAAAACTGTTAAGTCTGTTGGTTTTATATTACTCTACTAGATCTGTTAGTAAAGAATTTGCCTTGTAGAACTGTAAATAAATGTTTAAACTCAGTGGCTTTAAATTGCACTTTTTCATGATGTTCCAGACACTGTAGCATGCAATTTCCTATACAGTGACGGATCATTTGTCCGGGAGATTCTGTAACACAGCCTTTTGATTTTAGAGATGCTTTTCACTCAACAGATACAGCTACACTCCAAAGTAAAGTCACAACTGGCTCCTGCTGATAATATTTTTATGCAGAGTTTTTGCTAAAATTCCTCTGTTTTGGTATGACTTGTTGATCATTCAGATCACAACATGCGTCAGGGGGATTGCAATAAAACATGTCATGAGCACAACCCATAGAATGGAAAAGTTGTTCTCTTGCTTTTAATGTATCAGAACACGGAGAAGATCATGTGACACCGACCGAAGGTGTAGCAACCAAAAGTCTCTCTCTCACTGTGAATGCCATTGCCAATTATGAAAAACACTTCGATTTTTTGGATAAAAACCAAATTATTCAAGAAAATAGGCTACTATCTTTAGTCATTTTTTAAATTGGCTGTGCAAAAAAAAAAGTTTTGTCAAGGCGTTAGAAGAGGATAATTTATTTTTAAAAATGACTTGATTGGACCTTTGATCTGATGCTAAGGGTTACATCTAATGGTGCATTCACACCGCCTCAAACGTCAGCGTCAGTTGCGGCAAGATTAAATGTAAAGTCTACGGTTGAGTCCGTCAGAGGTCCGTCTCTACGGTACGTTGTGTCCGTTGGCTCCGTCAACTTTTCAAGCGTTACCTACGTTTCAACGTAGCAAACGCAAGCAACGCAGAAGTTCAGATAGCTGAACTTTTGACTGACTTGACGCAGTCCGCCAACCAATCAGAGCGTCTCACTGTAGCGACGTCACCACACGCATCTTCTTCGCGCTCTTTTTTGCTCAACATACATGCGTCAAACTACATGCGTTGGGAGCGTTCCCTGACGCAGTGCGGTGTGAAGCAACCGTTGCAAGCTTCAACGTACATGCGGTAAACTAGATCCATTGAGAGCGTTGCCTGACGCAGACAAAGTGTGCGGTGTCAACGCACCATAACTAGTTGTACTTGGAGTACCTCCACTTTATGTGATTATAACTATAAAGCTAAAGCTCTGTTCTGTGAAAAAGACAATAGACTGTTAAGTATAGATACAGTTTACCTAATTTATGCTTACAATAAGATTAGAGAAGTAAAACTCTTTAGAGTTAGTTATGTCAGTATTCTTATGGCTTCAATTAGCCAAACGGGGGGTATTTTGTGTCTTTGCCCACTGTAAGGATTTATGGAATTGTTATGTTAGACTGAGATAAATTAATATTTTCATTCTGTATCTGTTGTTTCTATCACAGAATCAGTTTTTCATCAGCTGTGCCGACAACAGAATGGTCTACAACAAGATCGGAGATGCTATCATCGAAAGGATCCTCAGGGCACACAAGTACTTCCCTTCTCTGTTGTGTGACAAGTAGAAACAATGCTAAAAAATGAAGGGTTTTATTTAGCATATATCTCTTTTTTTATGTTTAGTATCCTTAGTTTGTGTAGCTATGAATAAACATGAGCTCCTGCTTCTTACAGTGCGGCATCCAATAAATGTTCAGTGTTTAAAAAAAAGATTGTTTGCATTTCAGGGAGGGCAAGAAGTACCGAGTGTACGTGGTCACCCCTCTGCTTCCTGGCTTCGAGGGTGACATCACTACAGGTGGAGGGAATGCCATCCAGGCTGTGATGCACTTCAACTACAGGTATACAGACAAACTTCTTAAGGACGCTAAGTGTCTAAGACTTGATCTGGTTGGAGAAATGTTTTTGCTTTTTTGCATTTACTGGGTGTTCCAAGTCAACTGACCTCAGCTGGTCAGAGAGCATGTTTTCTTGCACGTAGGCCTGGGTGGCAAAACCTTTTTTGTGACAAGCTTTACAACCAAATTTTGACTACTACAAGGTACATAAAATAGAAAGAGGAAGGAGAATAAAAAAGCAGACGAGGAAGTTGCATCACATTTCTGGTCTATTTCTGTCCAGATGGGTTTTGCTATACATGTATTTGAGCAATGCTGCTTTTTTTTTTTTTTTTTTTTACTCAGAACAATGATCAGAGGAGAATACTCCATCATCTCCCAGTTAAAAAAAGAGAGTAAGTAAAGTAGGCTACAACGCTTAATATTTTTGATATATTAAGTAGACAAGTAAGAACAGGCTGTTTTCTAATTGCATCTTGTCCGATTCTGTTTCCCAGTGGACAACCAGTGGATGAACTACATCTCCTTCGCTGGTCTGCGGACTCACGCTGAGCTGGAGGGGCGACTCGTCACGGAGCTCATCTACGTCCACAGCAAGATGCTCATCGCTGACGACAACACAGTCATCATTGGTTAGTCTGTCTCGAGTCTCGCCTTCTGTCACTCTTCCTTCCTGTGCCATTCTCATCAGCTGCTATCTGAAGACATCCACTTCTTTGCCTCGCCACTGAGAAAGTGTGAGGAAGCTCGATCTCTGGCTAGATGTGCCCGTCTTTCAGCATGTGTGTACAGCTAACCAACGTGCAAAACAATACTGTGGGAAATAATGTGTGATCAAAGTCGCACGGTTCTTGTCTGCCATCTGCTGGTAAAGAAAGCACATGTCACCAGGAGACGATGTGAACCAACAGACTACGTGTAATGGGAACTTCACAACTTGTTAAAGGATTTGTTGTTGTTTTTTATTTGCCTTGAGATCAACTGTTAAGTATTTTCACTGACCCAAAGTTTGTTGTATTTGCTTTTCCTCACATGACTTTCACAGTGAATCAAGTCCACCTCAAAGCTATCGAGAATCTTTTTGGGGCATTATCTACCTCTCTCTCTCTCTCTCTCTCTCTCTCTCTCTCTCTCGCGAGAGGGCCATGGGTATCACATTTCAAAATCTCTTAAAGGCCATATAGGTGTTTTTACGATCAAAGTAAAATTAAAGAAACACACAAGATAAAACTTTCTATAGCCTACATTTTTTTTTTCACTTTACTGCAACAAGTGCCCTCCTTTAGCTGAAAGGAACCAAACTCTGAATGCCTGTCCAAAATAAATCTAAAACATACAGTACAGGCCAAACGTTTGGACACACCTTCTCATTCAATTGAATGTGAACGTGTGACCAAACCTTTGGCCTGTACTGTATAGATTAAAATTGGAAGTTTGTGCAGATGACATCGTAACTCCAATCATTTTGTAAGTAATTAAATTGTTTGCTTTTGTTCTTGGCTGTTTGAATATGTTTCAAAATGATAGCAATTTCTAATTTATTTAGTAGTAAAAACTGCACAGCACTTTATGGCTTTAACTTAAACTCATTTTTGATACATTTTTACTTTTTTGATATCTTTTTCCTTTTGTGTTGTGCTTGCGCTTTTAGCTTTTAATAAGTATAATCACTTTTATATTTTAAGTTCAGAAATATGCAAAAAAAACCAAGACAGAAATAATCTAGCACAAGGCAGCCGAGGACACAGCCCAAAGTTGCCAATGAATGATGAGGCTGTGTAGAGAACACCGAATGCATAACACAAAGGGCACCTTGTTAAAATCTGCAAGCCTCTATTTTTTGCACAGAATCAGTCCATATTTTTGTCTCATGTTTCAACTACTCCACATTGATGTAACTGTCAAAATATTTTTCATAGTGCACTTTCTGTCACACCACTCAAGCTCTATAAGTCAATCAACTGATAGCTTTCCCAAACAACCTGTTGTTAGGCGTGAAAAGTAGCTTCAACTAATGCTACACGTGGTGGATGGATGGAATGTACCATACCTAAAACACCCATTTTCAAATAAATGTTCTCTCTTTTGTTTGCTTCATGTGCCTCAGACGCAAACAACAACTTCCTGCTGCAGCAGAAGATTTGTACTGGCCCAAAACAATAAAATGTATTTAACCAAGAAACTGTATGTCTTCAAACAACACCAGTCACCTTGGTGGTTTGGCTGCTGACTTACTGCTAAAGCTAACCATTGCTTGTTTTTCCCTTAAATCCAAGTTCTATTTGTTCAATAGTCCTGGGGCACCAGTGTGTCTTAAACACAGACACTTTGGGGGGTCTCTAGAGAAATCCAGCGCCTTCACCTTTTTTCTTCCACAGAGCTTGAACATGTTTTTTGCATAGATGATCTTTATAGCAAAACTGTTCAGTATATACCTTTTCTGTGTAGCAATAGGCACCCGCACATCCATTTGACAAATTTCTATTAGACAGCTGTTTGTCAAGAAAATATTCTGTTCTGTATTTACTGTGAAAGATGGAGAGAGGGTGTCGTTACATAGTGTGGGCTGTGAGGAAGTACATATTCCTTTTGTGAGCATGACTCAGAAGGCTCTTTTTGTTTCTGAAAAGTTTTTAATTTTCTGCTTTGAAAACCGGTAAAAAAAAGCTGCTTGGAACATATAGAAGCTTTATAAATTATTTGCAAGGCGCCATTTTGCACTATATGTCTTAACTGATGCAGCACAATATACAAATATCTCTGGGAGTCCAACCATGCACACCAGATCCAAACTCTGTGTTTTTCAATGACCACACTAAGATGATTACAGTTGATTAGTTGTTTTTTTCGAGTCCTTCTAGAGTTGTTGTAACATTTAACTGTAAGCTCTGGGTCCGGTTTTTATTCCTCGTTGTTCAGTTTGTTAAATTCAGTACCAGAGCTTCTCTTTGACAGTGGTACAAACAGTGTGCAGAACTCACATCATTTAATCATCCAGTTGCCTGTGTGTGCCGTTTGGAGGTGAGCATGCGTCTCTCCAGCTGGGAATCCCATTCCATGAGCAACGTTGCACACCCCGATTTGTGTGTTGAAGAGACCTTAGCGAGGCACATGCTTTTCTGTTATTTTTCTCTTTTTAAGAGAGTGCAGACTGTTTCAGATGCTGACTGAAATCCTGTTTGTTGCAGTCAGAACATTGCCTCTTTAGGTGTGTTCATGACATACATATTGAAAGGTGACAGATGGAGACTTTTAAAAATAAATTTACTGTGGTGGTGCAGTCTTAATCCAGGGTAAAGGGGGAATAAGGACATACATCAAATTAAGTTAATTTAAGCCTTTTTTTGTTCCTTTTGTAGGTTCTGCAAACATCAATGACCGAAGCATGCTGGGAAAACGTGACAGTGAAGTGGCCGTGATTGTTGAGGACTCTGAAAAAGTGGCGTCAGTGATGGATGGGGAGGGCTATGAAGCTGGACCCTTCGCACTCGAGCTACGCCTTGCATGTTTCAGGTGCTCTTTGAAAATAGATGTCTATGTTGGATAGAAAAAAAGCCAATACATTTACATTTCATTTTCTTATGATTAGAGACATATTTGATGAATGTCATTTTTGAATTAGTGAAGCAGTCTGAAACTCTTTTTAAAAAGAGGGCCAAGATTGAAAAAAGGACAATAGCTACAAAGCTTTGATCAATATTAAGAAGAGTGTGCCTGATCTTTTATTTTATATACATTTGTCTAAATAAAGTTACATTTAATGGGGAAAATATGGGCAGGGAAGTATTTAGATAAACCACAATGACTTGTTATCAACCACTGCATCATACCACTGGAAAAAGGCATGTCCCAACTTGCCGGCCATTATGAAGAATTTCTATTAAAATTATACAAACCTAAAATGGAAAGGGATGGAATGAAGGAGGAGTTTTGGCGTGTGTGTGACTGCAATTCCAAATAAGACAACAGTTTGCAGACCATGCTACTCATAATCAGCCTAAATCTAATGGAGGATATAGAAGACCACCTTACTCCTCCTATGAAATGAGCTGTACCGGAACTTTGTTCGGGTCTCTTTTTCTTTTTGTTCATTTCATTTCATTTGTTCCTGGATCATTTTAGCAGTGTTTTCCCAGAGTTCTGCTGGAATATAAAAGCTGCCAGGCAAGTATCTACCAGAAATTGGTCAAGTTTAGCTAGATACTGATTTTTGCTCAAATGATTTGTTTGAACTCTTCCTGAATCATTAAAACAGGATAGCCGTGCTGATGGTGTTTTACAGCACAGGACGTTTTTTGTGAAGTTCATGTGAATGCAGGAGGTAGTTTACTTATTTATAGTCTTTCAATACCTTAAAAGTAAAGCTTAAGGTCCATGCTGTCCACAATGCACGTGTGGACATCATCTGTAATTTATGGTTTCCTGAATATCAGCAGGTCTGCTTGTTTGTTAGTATGATCACCCAGCTAAATAAGCTAGTTTAACTAAATAAAAAACATAAACAAAACATACTCTCTTCCCTTTCTTTATGTGTATATTAATCGTTATCTGCTCCCGAGCAGGACAATCCTGGGAGGCCACACGGACACAAGCATTGACCTGTCCGACCCCATCAGCGATCGTTTCTACAAGGATGTGTGGATGACCACGGCTGGCCGGAATGCTACTATTTATGAGAAGGTACAGCAGATATGCGGCTTCATGTAATAAACAGCAATAACGAGAAACAATGAAATGGTCATATTTATAAAATAAACAATTTATGTGGCTACTTTCCATACTTTTGAAGAGGTAATGACTGAGTGTGATTGAAGTGGTTCAGACCTTTAATTGTTCATGTGGATGAATTATAAAAAATAATGCAATTTGTATAATTTTTGCTTCTTTGAAGAAAAACAGAATTTTTTTACACACACTCCTTTGAAAACAGCTTAGCACATTCTCCACATCATGTAAGCACAAGCGACGGCTTGCAAAGGAGCCATGCCTTAACTCTTTACCACATTTTGTCATGTTTCAGACACAAACGTTACTGTATTAGGTATGATTTGTCAGGCCAACATCGATTATGTGAGATAATGCACTACATTATCTCACATAAATTAAAAAAATACACTGAGGTTTGCGGTTGTTGGTCTTTACCCTGGTTAAGTGTTTAGAAACAAATCTTCGACATTTTTCACATTCAAAGTTACGGACTTTGTGAAAAAAGCCTCAAGAAGCTCGGAGATAAGGCTCTGAGACTAAATATGTCCTCTCATGTTTTGTTGCAGGTCTTCCGCTGCCTTCCCTCGTCCCTGGTAAGAAACATGTCGGAGCTGGAGCACTTCCAGTGCAAGCCAGGGTTGGCTCATACTGACAAAGCCCGTGCTCAGGAGGAACTGCGCAAAATCCGAGGCTTTTTGGTTCAGTTTCCCCTGGATTTCTTGTCCGAGCACAACCTGATGCCCTCTGTTGGAACAAAGGAGGCCATGGTCCCAACCGAGATCTGGACATAAGGGACAAGAAACAATACTGGACCTGCACTATAGGACTTGTGATTACCGGTACACATAATCCAGAAGTGAGAGTCTGATCTCCGGGCTTATTTCGGCTTCGTTTGATTCCCAGGCACAGACGAATCTCTCAAATCTGTCGATACTTAAAACACTTAATTGTATAAAGGGACTGTAAGTCAGGTGAACCTCGTGGATGTACAGTATGAAGAATATGGACGATAATTACAACAGGATCATTGCAAGTTGAAGGAAATTGTTGGTTTTGGGAAACCTTTCCAATTTGTGATGCTGTTTTTTTTAACTACAGAGTCACAGCAAATATTTCTAAGGGTCCATCATGAGGCATTGATAACAGTTTGGTGACGCTAACACACATTCAGCTCTCTGTTGATGATACCACAAATACATTGAGGATGGTGATGCATGTGATTCACTGCGTTTGTGAGATGTTAGTGCTATACTTGCTGCTTTTGATCTCAAGGCTGAGCAGCTAAGCCTGCATCTGTGCAGCTTTTAACTTGATTTTCTGAAGTTTTAGGGCACAGATTCTAATTTTAATTCCCCGTTTTTTCAATGGAAAAACAAAATATGCATGCTGTTCTCTCTCAACGTTGGATAATGATTTGCTTACTAACAGATCATGTTAAATATGCGCATCTGCCATTGTTGCATCTACAGATCAAAAAGCTGTTCTAAACTGAGAGACTTCTCAGAGTGATTTGTTCCTCAGTGAAGGCATGTTGGGACAGGTTTCTAACCAGAGTTACTTTTTCTGCATCTAAATCATTATTTATTTTTGTTATTTCATACATTTGAAATAAAAAAAATCAAAATAGGATTGAATGGATCAGACAATCAGGGTGTACATTTAAACAAATCATTTTCCTTTTGCCCTGCAGGTGGTGCTAGCTTCTAGAATATAACCTTCATGTCAACAACTGAGATGCTTTATTGAAGTTTTTTTTTTTTTTTCTTAGTCTTGCTGCATATCAGTTAAAGTATATATTTTATACTGATATTAGAAGCCAAATTATCATGTCAATTTGAGAATTCCTAGTTCCAAAAAACATGCATGCGACAGGACGGAAACCAGTTTTTCCAGATAGTGCAATTTGATTTACGACTCCTTTCATTTTAGTGCATGCATGCTAGCTGATTTATCTGCTTTTGAAATATCCGTCATGCCATCTTGTTTCATCGCGATCTTCCCCTAAATGTGAAAATCAGAGCACAGCATCTTGAAGTGAGCTGCAGCTAATTCTAAATGTAGGGCTGCAGGAAGTATTTGACTGAAGATCTTCAATGTGGGAAATGAATGAGAGATTGACACAGCTGTCAGTTAAAAGAAAACTATTTATGACCCATTTTTATTTGGGACTCCACACCTTAATGCTGTTTTGTCACACCCAGCTTTTGAATCAGCCTGCTGGGTTTGACAGCAGCAGGGTGTGGGACAATTTATGGGATCTTGTGAATAAAGACTTCTTAAATGGGACCAAGAGATATAAATGTAGGAGAATCTGCTTGGAAACATTAGTTTTTATGTTTCTGTAATGTTTATACCGTTGCTGTATTTGTCAGTGCACTATTTATGAATAATTAAGCATTTAACACTTTATTTTTAATTAATATTGTGGTTATATTGATGGTTGTTTGTTTGTAATTTAACTTCACTATCATTCAACTGTCTGATAATTCCACGTTTCCCATCTCTATACAATCTCAAGTTGTCATGAGTTTCATCTTTTAATTTAAAACAATATAATATAGATCCATTAGAATCTTGCTTCTTTCGACCCACAAAACGTAAGCAACGTAACACCACGATCTATGTACCCAGCAGAGGCTTTTGTTGTGATCATGTTCACAATAAAAAAATTTTGTTTCTACCCCTGACTAGAGCATTTTAATGTTTGATCTGGTTGATTTCATCAGATGCTTGAAAAGGTTTTGTTGAAACTCCAGAGGGTTGTTTGGTTAAAATAATCATACTTGCTTTGAAGTTTCAAATGAAAAGCAAGAAGAGACAATGAACCGGTAGACTGACAGCCATATATATATATATATATATATATATATATATATATATATATATATATATATATATATATATATATATATATATATATATACATACATTTCTACTTGTCCTGAGTTGTTATGCTTGCAGTGGAAAGCATGATTCCAAGTGCCAGCACCTTGTTAACATAACTAATCCTGAGGTGATCTTTTGTGGAATTCTTTGTAAACTCCTGAAGCGATTGCTCAACGTTTTGTTTCCTGTGTAAAGAACATAGCAGCGAAAGCCATCGTTTGAGCTTAGTTTTCTTCTTTGGAATGAAGACAATTAGGAATTCTTTTTAAATTCATAATCTTTACTGTATAGACTTGTTTGCATGGTGAGTGTCTGCTGAAACTCACCATGCAAACACAAAGATGTTTCCTCGTGCTGTTCTGGAAGAGTAACTAAACATAAAAATAAAAATGAAGTCAGTTGTTTACGTATTGTGGAGTCTTTTCAACTGATCTGGTGATTTTATTTTCCAGACTTTTTTGTTGTTGTTATCAGGACAAGTCATGACAGGAATCAGGACAAAGCCTTCATGTAGTCAGGTGAGGTTAGATGTTCATCTGTAGTCCCTGGCAAACTACTCATCCCACTTTAACTTTTTAATGGTACAGCTAAATTCTTCTGTTTTTATTATTTGAATTTAATGCTATAGAGCAACATAAAGTATGGCATAATGATGAAGTGGAGTGCAATTTCAGTTTTCAGGCAATACTAACATTTTACATTTAAGGTTCAACTTTTTCCATGTTGACCTTGTCTTGACCAACATGACTTGTGGCAAACTGCAAATGTGACTCATTCTGGCTTTCTCTCAGCTATTACTCTCTTTCTGCCACTCTTTCATAAAGATCAGATTTGTGGTGTGGCACAACTTTTTAATTGACCTATCAAGAGTTTCACCGACTGAGCCGGAGCTCTCAGCAGCCCCCCCAAAGTTGCTTTGGGCCTTTTGGCTATTTCTTGTTAGTTTATGTGGCAAGACTTGATATGTTTGCAGTCGTACCATACTCTTTCCATTCCCAGATTATGAATGGAAAGTGATTTCTGAGAAGTTCACATCCTGAGATATTGTTTTATAACCTAACTCTGCTTTAAACATCCCCACTTTCTCTCTGACCTGCTGTGTTTCTTGGTCATCATGATGCAATTTTTTTCCTAATGTTCTTTAACAAACCTCTGAAGCCTTCACAGAACAGATGGATTTATACTGAGATTAAATTACACACAAGTGGACACGATTTTGTAATTAAGCGGCTTCTAAAACCAGTTTGTTGCACTGTTTTTTTTATTTAGAAGGGTCAGAGAAAAAGGGACTAAATATGTGTCCATGACAGTTTTCAGATTTTAGCTTGAAAGGTTTGATAACGATGCACCCTTTTTCTTCCACTTATCAATTACGCACAACTCTCTGTGAGTCTAACACATTAAATCCCAATAAAATACAGTGAAGTTTTTAGTTGTAATGTGATTAAATGTCATCAAGGTGCATAAAGCAAGGCACGGGAAATACTTTTCACTTAAAATGTACTCAGACTGTGCATTGTTCAGCTTTAACAAAGGTAAAATGAAAAGTGAAATCTGTTGAAATAATAAAAGCAGCTGTACTTAGCTGTAAATGTGGAACCAACTACTACAAGGTAATTCCTAATAGTATATCCTGAATGCAATCTGAGCCACATAAAGAGTAAAAATTAAATCATGAACTGAAACAATCACAATATTCTTGTCATTTTTACCTTCGCTGTCCAGCGGTGCATTGTTGACGATGTGACGGATGTTTTCTTTCAATATAATTAAGTTGGATTTAAGAGAAAAATAATTATTTCCGTTTCACACAGTGGCCAGAAAATTCTCAAAGTTTTCAGTAAAAAAAAAAAAATTACTTTGAATAACATAAGAGATCAAATTGATGCAGTCACAAACAGGAAGGAGAACTGTTGTTAAGCAGAGGCAGAGCAGGAAAGATAAATATCTGAAGGTGTTTACAACTTGGAAAAATAAATAAACCCGACCTGTGACTGGCAGGTATGGTAAAGCTCAGATTTTTTCTCTGTGATAAGGATTGTTATGAATTCGCAAAGTGTTATTTTAGTGCTATCTGTTGAAGATAAGATGAATAATCTGCAACACTGACTAAACCAAAAAGATCTATTGCCAGCTCAACTTCCAACATGGTGATTACATTTCATTATCACTGATTAATATTATGTGTCCAGTTACATGAAAAATCCTGGTTTAAATAATTGTAACAGAAATGGGGGTGGGGGGGTGGGGGGGTCTGCATCACGTTGTGAGTGGTTGTATCTCTGCAGCTTTTCCAGAGTTAACATGGCCCTCTCTTCTCTCATCCACACTGTTGAAATCCGGTCATCTTAGGTCGAAACCCATGTCTAGGTACACTTACGGTTTGCTAATATATGGGTGATGGAGGATGATAATGATCCATGTGTGGTGGTTCGAATATTCAAGTTTATTTTCTCCTGTACTCACTTCTTCATTCTTACAACTTGTCTTTCTCTTGTATTTTGGCTTTCTAAGTATTTCAACCTGAATTATAAGTGTTAGCAGTGACCGTCCTTCTTTCTCTTTAGCAATATGGGTAATATCTCAAAAATATTCCGAAATTATGCTTACCCTGCATATGAATCAGTCGAATAGCATCCTTAGCATAGACATAGCGTCTGGTACCTAGACCAATTAAAATTTGATTTTGCCAGAAGATTTTGCCACTGCAGCCAGCTAATCAGTCCCAGTTTTTATGTACCATTGGGAAAACAATATCCATGCAGATGGTCAACAAACCAAAGTTTTGCATTTTCAAGATTTTTTTTAAAATGGGAAAATATTCACAGAAGTTAGAGGAGAAGCAGGTTGTTGAAAATATCTTTCTATATATAATTTTTCGACTAACATTAAAGTAGGTTGGCAATGCCCAACTATCCAGCGGTTCTTCACACTGTATATTCCGAGTTACACTGAGAGTAATGGGAGGTGAGCACATGTTAGATTTTTAACAGTGAAAAGTTTTGAAAACCTGAATCTTTTTCTTTCTACTTCACAATAATGAAATAATTTGTGCTGGACTGTTGTATAAAATCATGTTTATTAAGGTTTGTGGATGCAATGTGACAAAATGAGAAAAATGTCAAGGGGTTGAAGTACCTATAAATGTATATAAATCACTGTGTATATACATTTTTTATTTACAATTAAAAGTAAATAAAATCCAGATGTAAATTTTGTGCGAGAGCTTAAACAAAAATCAAGTGAAAAAAGAACATTATTAAATAAATAAATAAATAATTAAATAAAATTTCTGTTGCTTCCCAAGTAAGAGTTTGGGAAGCAACAGAAATTTAGGAGTGTCAGGTTCTGTGGATTTCGCTTTGTTTTCCTTCCACTTGATTTTCTTCCTCTCTGTGCCTCAAGCTGGTTTCTTGTTTTGTCCTTCCTGTTTGTGTTTAAACTTAGTTCTTTTCCTTATCTAGTTGTTTTCATGTTAGATTATTCCTTGTCTTTATTAGTTTATTCTGGCACTTCCTTGTTTCTGTTTCTTATTTTTGCTCTTAGATAATTTCACCGTTGTTTGTCCTCATTTGCTTCCTTAGTTTATTCCCTCTAGATAGTTTACTTATTTATTTTTTCCTTCTGTTTTCCAGTGTTTCCTTTAGATTCCCTTCCAGACATATTATCTTTAGTTTCTAGTTTCTTAAGAGTTTTCTGTCTCCCTAACCATTCTACATCTCTTCCCAGCTGTTAATTGTTTCCACCTGCTCTCTCCCTTTCACCTGCATCTGATTCCCCTAATTGGTCATTGGTCTCCTCTCACTTCATTTCCTCCCCAGTATAAATTCTGCTTGCATTCACTCACTACTCGCTGGTCCGTCGTCATTCTTTCCCTGTCTGTTCCTGATTCCTGCCCAGTTCCTGTTGTTCCTCCCTCATCTCAGTATTTTTGGTTCTCAGAGTTCTGTAAGTTTTTGTTCCTTGTTTTTGTTAATTATTAAATCATTTTAAGTTTCATATTTGCTGCCTTTGGGTCTCTTAAAACATGCAAACATGACAAGGAGTTGAAAGTAACCTCATAATGTACCAGGCATGACTGGTGTTTCTTTTTTTTTTGTGTGGGTGTGTTTTTATTTATTTTTTTTTTTTTTGGGGGGGGGGTTGTTTTGTTTTTTTATTTCTAATTGATAAAGTAAAAACCACAACAACAACAAAAATCCAGTTTCTTCAAAATTTGTTTCCATCTCATGGAATAACTAGAACATTCTAGAAGTTTCTGGTTTCATTGCCTTGACTTAACTTTGAAGAACTCAGTAGGTTGACAAACCATTCAAAAACTGAAAAAGGAAATGTTATGAAAGAGAAGCCAAGCAGGAACAGAAAATGTTTGAAGTGCTTACCACCTTGGAAAATCCTGCCTAGAGACTGGAAGGTCAATAAAACGTGGCTTCCTTCTCTGTTAGGTGGATAATTGCAAATTCATAATATTGCAAATGTCACCAAAGACCTGCTTTCTTTGTACGATGTACGAGATGATAAAGTGCTGACAGATGTCAGAATATTTTGTGCCGTTTATTCTTGATAACTGATCCAGTGGAAAGAACCTGCTTGGTCCAAAAGAGAAGGCTAAACACAGTTTAAAGAAATTGGAGTCAGGTGAAGAAAAGTGTTGGTGTTTTTTCTAAGCCACCCCCAGCATCTAAATTTAGGTAATGTAATGGTGGATTGTGCTGCATAAAGACCTCATGATCTTCCTGCTGTGCATTTCCCTCTTAAAGTAACTTTCAAATATTGACAAAAGCTCTGAAAAAAGACTTGTAGTGCATCTTTAACTTGAAATTATCTGAGTAGGTCATCTCTGAATGTATCACACTGTGGTTTTGCCCATCTTACACAACAATAGGTGCTAATTTTTTCTTTCGCCTATCAGTCATGTCTGTCAAGATTCACTCATTCCGTCTGTCGACAAAACCTTTCAAGAACCTATTGATTCTTCTTAAATTTCCTCAGCTACAATGTTGCTTTAGTAAATTTTCCCTTGAACAGGCACTGGCCAATATCAAGTCCAAGTCCAATGCTACATTAAAATCAATGCCATGTTTAGTATATGCATATAAATAAGATTCCCTTAAGAATTGAATTTCTGAGATGAAGTTTTTGCCACTAAATAGATTTCTTATGTTTTTGCTGTTACATCATGGATAAACATTTCTCTTCCTCAGGCAAATTGTGATAAAGTAATTGCCTCCTTGTTTAATCATGAATTAACTGTGATTACTCACACTAGGCAACCAAACCAAGCCTATATGTCTAGACCTGTGGAATCATTAAATCGCTTAAATGGAACCTGTTTCACAACGTTAAGTACGCCACAAGTTTTTTAAAAAGCAACACGTCATGCCCTGATCAAAAGAACCCAAATGACATGAGAAATTCATTGACATCAATAAGAATTGAAAGTGTTACAAATTCATTTCTAAGGCTTTCAGACTCCAGGAAACGACGGTGAGCGACATTATCCACAACGGAGAACACTAGAGTGGCTAGAGTCCAATAGAACTTCTCCAAGAATACAGTGATGACTTATCCAAGAAGTCACAAAGGCCAAGAAGCACTCCTAAACCCTTTCAGTTGTTATGGCTCCTAGACATTGCAAATATTAAAGTATGGGGTTTCAGAAAACAATTTGTACTCCGTTATCAGCCTGGAGGGTGTTTTAGTTAACCTAGTTACAAAGGAAATGTGTTCCACCATCCACTCAACCGGTTGACTTCGGTAACGCTGTCCTAACATTACTTGAAACTCTTTCAGGTGCAAAACATCTCACAGAAGTTAGCACCTGATTCAAAGTTCAGCAACGAAATCAATAGCCTGTTTCAAAAGATACACCGTGGCGGCATATCAGGGTAACATTTGCTATGGCCCTTAGAAATATGTTTGCATGATTGCAACCGCAATTGATGAATAATACAACTTTTGTCTGCCAATGTGTAGTATATGCAAATTAACACAATGGAAGAGCTTTTTCCATCCATCCATCCATTTTCTATACCCGTCCATCCTAATGCAGGGTTGCGGGGGGGCTGGTGCCTATCTCCAGCGGTCAAGGGGCGAGAGGCGGGGTACACCCTGGACAGGTCGCCAGTCCATCGCAGGGCGGAAGAGCTTTTTATTGACACATAAATGTTCCTAAAATGAAAATTCTTAGGTCCAGCACAAAGGAGTCCTCTTTTATTAACCACCTTTTATTTACATTTCACAAACATCCAGTGACTTTTACTCACCTATTAAATTTGGCTAAATATAATCAGTGTTTTCAGAGTGCCCTATATCTTGCTCTTGTTGCTGAACAGAATTTTTATTTTTCCTGACCAACAACACAGAAAACAATCAACCCACATAATTAGGAAACCATATGGCTATTAAAAAAAAAGAAAATAAGGGAATTCAATTGAGACTCTGGATTGATAATCTATTTTTGTTTCATTACAGTGCATGTTAGAAAGAAAAATCACAATAATGCTGCTTTTGCTTTTTAACAAAATAAAAAAAAGTCGCCCTTCAGTATTGGTCCATGTGGCAAAACGTTTGCACACCACTGTAGGAGCGCAATTTGCTTACCCCTTTATTTACCACTTAAATGAGTCTTGCTCAAATAGGCTGAAACAGGACAGATTGGGGGAATTTAGAATTGTTTTATCAGAAGCTTCTAAAGGGAAGAAGTTGGGGGAAAATGTGATCACCCCTACATTTCAACCATACATTGTTATACCTGTGTGTGGTCAGGATTTCTGACCCTTTCGGCTGTCCTTGTGGCCCGGGGCGCTATTCACTTAAAAGCCTTAATTGAAAATAGCGTGTTATATTTATCACGAATAAAAGAAGGAAATATTGTTAAGCAGAAGGCTAGGAGGAAATGATAAAGGGGAAAAAAAAAGTTTGGAAGAGCTTACTGCCTCGGCATCTCTAAACCCCGCCCGGTAATAGGCGTGGTTTCCCGCGGAGGCAGTGCGCTCTGCTCCCGTCTACCCTCCCCTCGCATATTAACCGGCTGGCTGTCACAGCAGCAGCAGCAGCACCAACAGAAGCGACACATCCTCCGCAACACGTCACCTTCCACAGCGTACCTTCTTACATCCCCGCAGACATGGAGCTGTTCTCCCCCTCCGTTCTCCGCGCCTTCTTTGCGCTCTAGCCGTGCGCTCCCGAACCAAAGCGCTGCTGAGCAGAACGACGCGGACTGCTGTTATTCTGTGGCCCAAACGAGAGATCACCATAGAGAGAGGAGGGGAGCCTAGAGGCAGACCACACGCTCGGTCGTGACAGAAGAGGCCGTTCCTGGATATCTGACAAACTAATAGTGGCTCCTTTTTGTGCTCTCCATCATGGCGTGTGACTCTCCAGCTCAGAGTCAGTTTGAAATCGACCTGTCAGCTTTGAAGGTGAGAGGACATCCTTGGAAACATTTTTTGCGAAATAGATCCTTCGTTTCTTGCACCACGACCGTGCAACATTAATAACAACCCCGGCAGTAGAGCAGAGCACAGGGCTGCTTCAGACGTGCATGTTTGTGTGTGTGTGTGTGCGTGGGTGTGCGTGGGGGGGTGGGGGCTCACATGTTAGAGACCATTTATATACAGAGGCATTAACACACATGACTGCTGGTTTCACACCTCGTCTTTATAGAGGTAACATACAGGAGCTATGATCTAGGACTGAGTCTATAGCTGTGATTTTTGCTGATCTGGATTTTGTGCTAGATAGATAGATAGATGGATAGATACTTTATTTATCCCCAAAAGGGTGAAATTCACCAGCCTAGATTTTTAGACAAACTAATCTATTTTTACCACTCTCTGTTGGTTATCCAGAGGCTTTTGAAAAATGCATATAGTTTTGCCCCACTTGCTGTTTTCCATGCAGTTTCTCGGTGGAATATCTCTTGCAATAGTGTTCCAGCCGACCTGTGGCTCCTGGAACCTCTTATTGAAAGCTGTTCAAGTGTGATGTTAAAGGATTCTGCTTTTGACAAGTTCCTTGCACGTATCTGAAGTGTTGGCGACAGTAGCAGAAGGAAAGGATGCTGCAGACCGGAACTCTGAGCAAAACCACATCTCTCCTGTTTTTTCTCTCACAGTGCAGTTTGCTGTGCGTCTGCATGCAGTAACCTGGTTTCCTATGCACTCGATTGTGCCTGTAGGGCCATTTGTATGCCATTAGTGTAAACTGTGTAAGTGCCTGCCTCCTCATGTGTCTTTATTCTTTTAGAACAGCTCATCTGTCCATGCACCTGCATGCTGTTCTTCCCTTTTCTAGTAGTTTTGCCTCCTGTTTTGTTTGAGCTCATCTTTCCTGTGCTGCATTTGAAAAAGAGCAATCTTTACAAGAGAGGTGAATACATCTTGGAAAAGGCATCCGAGCATGCCTCGTTCTTTTAAAGGCATAATGCTAGGTTGGCTCTCTTGGTTGTCTTGGGGGCATCTCCAAGGACACACATGCCCAAATGCTAACATTTAGATGATCAGTTTAGTTTTAGATCATTTTGCAACATATGTAAATATGACTTTCGTCCATTTATATGTTCATTTAGCAGGAATATTTCACCAAAACATGTTTTGAAAAGAATAATCCATGAGCTTGGTTAGTAAACAAGGAACATTTGAGCTAAAATGAATGCTCTTTAGTTTTTGATTAATTCTGCACTATAAATGAGCAGATAAAAAAAAGAAGACAACATTCTGACTATAGACAAAAACATTCAATAGTAAACAATTGAATTGAATAACAATCTAGAGTTTGCAAAACATATGCTTTTGAGTGTATCTTCCATTAATATTTTTAAAGCTGATTAATTAATCAAATATAGCAGAAATAAATAATTACAACTCAATAAAATTTCAATTAGAAATGATTGTAGCTTCTTTTCTTGTCTGTATTGACTTCATGAAAAATTACCTGACTTTCTATCCCAGCGGTAAAGACCTAGCATCCAGGTTAAACGAAGAGCCCAGTAGGAGTGTGCCAAATCACCACAAATTGATAAATTGCGACGTGAAATGTGCCAAATCGATAGCCATTCTGAAGTGTTCAGAATAGTGTTTAGTGTTTTCATAATAATTAAATGAGAAAAACCAAAAAGTCCGGGTGCCTCACGGACATTTTTGGGGGACGGACTGGCGGAAACGGTATGGCTTCAGCTAGTGTTATAGCCGTGCAAAGTGAAATTTAACTATAGCAAATATTTTGCACTTTAGTTGCGAAGGAGCATCTTTGTTGTGTATTATTTCAGCAGCAACGTCCTCTTTTCCCCGGACATGTCCACTTTTCACCTGGTGTCGGGGGCGTCCTCCCAGAGCTGCAGTGCACTCAGGGCATGCCAGCTCATGTTTACCAGACCAATCCTCAGCCCAAGTGTAGCTTTACGGATGAACCGCGGAAGGAAATTTCCTTCTGACCGTCCTGTTCGCGACTAATGTGTGGCAGAGTACACCGCGCTCATAGCTGCAGATTAGTTTCTGTGTCTGACAGGAGCCAAACATCCCGTTGGTCACACTGACCCAAAAACTATGAAAACCCTTTTGTAAAGTTAGAGTTCATGTATTAAAATGACAGCGTAAAACCAGACTGGAGTATACACTTTAAGTGTGTTTGGAAGAAGGCTGCTTTTTACATTCTATTACTTTAAATAGAAAATCATACTTTTTTTTTAAAGGTTATTTGGCCACAGTTGCCTTTATTTGAAAGTGGACAGTACATAGAAGGTGGAGAGAAGTGGGGGAAGACATGCGGTAAAGGCCCATCGGAACGGGACTCGAACCTGGGACAACCGTATTGAGGACTAAGGACTCCGTACATGGGGCGCCCGCACTAACCACTATGCTACGCTACGCCCCAATCATACTCACTTTCTTATGTCTTCTTAATCTTAAAAAGGGAAGCTATAATTGTTAAAGGTTTATTTTCTTATAAAGACGATTTTTTATATTTATATTTTAAATTTTTATGGTTAACTTGTAAAAGGCGATCAAAAGTTTATTTAATTTTTCTTTTTAACCACATAGAACAGGAATACTTTAAATGTGTTAAAATCAAAAGTCTTCTTTAAGTAAACAGAATATGTCTGAAGTGTTTAAGGATTGGGGCAAGTCTCCTCTTTTATGGAAATCAAAATATGGTCACCCTATATTATAATTCTAGTGCCAACACACATTTCCTTTAGCTTTCATGAAAAATATGAACTTGATATGATTATGAAACATATTCCGGATGTATTGGGTTTATTTATGGTTTCAAATAAAAAAAGACAGCATATCAATTGGTTTGGATACTTCAATTAATGGAAACTGAATTGATTTAAGAGTAGAAAAAGCCCTAAATGGGAAAAAATATGCAACAAAAATAATCCTTTTATAATATAATCGTAGCACCCTAATCATAATCGAACTGAATCGTGAGGCACCCAAGATTTAGTTATGTGGAAATGTTTTTTTTGTTTTTGTGTGTGTTTACAAATCTTTGGTAAACAAAAAAGGTAAGATGAGCAATTTTAAGGAATTTCAGATAAATTCCCAACATGTCAGAACAGGCTCCACCAAACAGGATCTCCTCGGAGCAGATGACAATACAGACATAGACAGAGAGACCAAGACGAGTGCAGAGTCAACCGCTGCACCGGCTAGACGGGAAGTAGGTCAGCTGTGTCTGACGCATAGGGGGTGGGGAGGTCTTTTGGATTGTGATTATTACTCTGGTTGTGGTGCAGATGATGGAACTTTGTGCTTGACCATCACTCAAACAAACACACAGAAAGACTCAAAGAGACAGAACCAAGTGGGAAGTACAGTAGATAGATAGAGAAGTGGTTTTTCATGTTTTGCATCCTCTGCACTTTTTTTTCTTTGTTCATGATTTTGGTCTGCTCTCTCTCTTTCTCTCTCTCTCTCACCCTCTCCCTCTGTCTCTGCAACATTTGCTGCTGTCTCACATGAAACCCCAGTAGCACCTGTTATAGATGCAGCGGGTTTCACTTGAGTGGGAAAAGGCCAGGCTCTTACCCGTCCTGCCGTGACTCATAATGACAGCCGAAAGACACAAGGTCGAAACGATGTTCGTTTTTGTTCCTTTTTTTTACAGACAGTAGTTTTTATTTATTAGGACACAAACGTGGTTAGGTCAGAGGTGTCCGAGGCAGTGGCTCATCCCGTCAGCTGACGGCTGCAACAGATGGTAAACCAGCAGGAAGTTCACAACAACTCCAAACACACGCATACACGCACGCAAGCACACACACTGGTGGTGGAGTAATCTGCTGCGCAGGGACTCGGGTGAGAGATCTGAGATGAAAGCAAAATCAGGTTAGGATGAGGGAATAGGGAGAGAGCCTTGCAAAAGTATTCACACCCCTTTAACATTTTCCACACAGATCAGTTTATCTTATTGGCAACTAAGCACAAACCATTGCATAATTTTGTGGAAGGAGGATTATATAAGACACATGTAAGCCATCACATAAATTCTTAAAAGTGTGCCGTACATTTGTAGTCATCCCTCCTCGGTCAATAATTTGTACAACCACCTTTCACTTCAGTTAGGCCTATATGAGCTGGGGTTAACGCACTGTTAGACTTTATTTACTTAATAAATGACTAATAAGAAGTAATAGTTGAACTAAAGATTGCATTTAGAGGTATCAGAGTAAAGATGGCTTTTGTGGATTTCTGACCACTTTCCCTGGAACTGCTGAAATGAAGCAACCACACAGCATGATGGTGCCACCACTATGTTTCACCGTAGGGGTGGTGGGGTGATGTACTGTCCTAGTTTTCTGCTATACATGCCATTTTACCTTAATGCAAGATAATGTAATTTTGATCACATCTAATGGCGCTGTTTGCTCACTGATGTTCTCCAAGAACCTGCGAGGCGTTAAGAGAACAACTGGATTTGTGTGTGATTAAATTACACACAAGTGCACTCCATTTGCTGATTAGGTGGCTTTTGAAAGCAATTAATTACAATTAGCCTTTTTTTTCGTCTTGAATTTGAAAACGGTGTAAGATTTGTATCACTCTAGCAGATGCAATCCCACTGAAATACACTAAAGATTGTGGTTTTAATGTGATAAAATGATAGCGAGTTAGAATTGTGGACACTTAAGTAAGGCAATGTCGAAAAAGTGGTGGATGGAGAGAGAAATGATGAGTAGATGAAAAAAAACATTAAGACTAGTGAAAGAAAAGGCTTGAGCCTGGTCTCAGGGTAAAGGTGTTGATGTGACCAGTGACTAAAGTAGTCCAAATCAAAGATCCCTCTACAGAGCCCCTCTCTTCCCTCTCTTTTGTTGCCCAGTAAGGCCACATTCCTCGGCCCCTAACCACAGACGCCATAGTAACAGGGCCACAGCATTGCCCAAGGCTTACACAGAGCTTATTCATGAATAGTCTATATACTGTATGGCAGTTTGTCGCTGAGAAATGCCCCTCTCGCTTCCCACCCTCCCTCCCACACTGCCTGGCTGCTTCTAGCTGACCTATTTTTCCTCTCTCAAGTCTTTGATGGAGTTGCATTGTGTCCTCTGCAAGCATAAAATGTGCAAACGTGTTGTTGGACATGTATTATTTGGCAATACTTTGCCATGAAGAGTATAACTTATGCTTAGATAAATGACATCAATAACCAGCCACTCATTGTGATTTAAATAGCCTTGAAACAGCATGAACCAAACAATTATTAACCAATAACATGCTTCAAAGGCATGTCTAAAAAGAGAAGTTAAAAAACATGATGCAGGGGAGAAATGTGTAAAAAGAATGGATATAAATGACAAAAGGAGAGTCAAAGATTAGGAAGAAAAGATGGAGGATGAGAGGAACGAATGCATGGCAGGGAGAGGTGTGAGATGACAATTGGGCTGAGATGGATGGCAAGATATGAACAGCCCATGGGTTGTATAGCATAGCAGGAAAATAAGAAAACAATCCTGCATCATGAGTTGTCTTCAGCCAAATTTGCAAATCTGTGATCAAGAGCGGATTCCTGGTAATGTAAAGTACATGTCTGGATGGGGTGTACAGGGAATTAGGCTTCAACTACATCTTCTTGACAAGTGAAAGTGGTTTTATATGAGGCCAACCCAGCCCCAGCACGACTCCTATCATCCTCTTAGGGTCTCTAATTCAACCCACTTGATTTTCTGAAACTTTTTTTTTTTTTCCTATAGATATGAACTGTACTCCCCTGCAAGTCTAATGTAGATGCACATACTAGGGGTGGGCTGGTATGAGAAAATGTTTTTGTGCTGAAAGTAACACAGAAAATTCCTAATGGCATATTTTTTGGTTTATTTAAAATAGGAATGCAACAATTATCCCTACTGTCACTAAAATAATAAAACAATTGGGCAGTTAATGTGTATTAATAGTGAAGCTCGGGTAGCCTGCATTCTGCTTTTTAATGGTGTGTGCTTTTGATGGTGTGAAAAAGAAAAAAAAACGTATTAATATAAGAGTTCAGGGCTGTGGTTGTAGTGTTGGACTCAAACGCAGGCACGAGGCAGACTCGATCATACCAGAAGTTATTTATTGGCAAGACTTACAAAAATGTGCAAGAGGGAAACACTGAGGAGACTTCGACAGGAAGCAAAAAGGAGGATAAGTATGCAGGAAAACAGGAGAATCCGACAATTAAGGACCAAACGAAGGAGTATAAATACAGCTGGAGGGTGATTACTGGGGCAAGGATCAGCTGACTGTAATTAGTGGATGCATGGCAGTTGGGAGGGAAAATGAGCCAGGGTAGCTGGGGGAGTATGACAAGTAAATACTGGGGTTAACACAAGAAAAAAATGGATTAAGCTAGACACAAGGAAATATGGGTGACAATTGCAAATAGAAGGTAAACACCAAGATAATATGTCATGTCAAATGTTTGTAGTATGTAAGTGCAATTTATGTCACGTCTGAGAACCATTATCCCCCCAATAATATGCCAAATAGATGTAAAGCATCATAAGGATTGCTGTGGATACTTGAAAATAACCTGTCAATGGTTTTGTAAGCTTTCTGTCATGTTTATTAGTTGTTCTCAAATGAATATTGCTATTATGTGCTTTAGAGATAAGGGTTTATTTTATTATCATACCTGGACTTGCTAAGCTGGTATAACAGCATCTTTCTAGAATCCAGATAATCAGGTAATGGTATTAAGAATTCAGCCTTCAAATTCAACTTACGTAAACATCTTGGGGTGAAGTTGAGGGAAAGTGCAATTTTCCAAGGCCTCTATTTATGCTTACAAAACTCAGAGTATATGTTGTAAATATTTATGTCTGTAACTACAAGGCAGTCCTGTGATGGTTATTCTCAGACAGAACTGGATCAAGGGAACGTATTCAGTGTTAAGCAGGTGGTTTAAATGTTGTGTCTGTCGGTGTAAATCTGTCCCTGCAGTTTTGCACTGTTGCTGATTTTTACCCTGAGGGGTGTGCTCACTTGGTCTACATTTATTCTGTTTGTCTTTATGGCTCATTTTACATTTCTCATGTATGATTTAGTTCAATCTTGTTAGAAATTGTAACAGAATGCTTAGCTCACAAAGTAAATACACAGACATAATGGGTGTTTTCAGTCAAAATTGTAAAACATCTACAGATGTACAGATCTACAGTTGCTGCCAACAATTCCCTGAAAAGTAGTTTAACCAGATCCTACATTTATTTCAGTTTCTCCGAAACAGTTCCATTTACGAGGTGCAATTATGCATCGTATTAAAATAATCCTGTCCCGGCAAACAGTAAACAAAAAGACAGACAAAAAATACTTATATTATTAAAGGCATTTTCTTAAAACCAAAACAAAATGGGAAGTTATATAATTCAATTTGAATCTGTGTGTATAATACTATTAGATTGATTTGTTTATATGCTTCTGGAAATGAATTGGACCTGTTGGTCTTATAAAGTACTTTGAGATGTATTTTTTGTGAATTGTAACTATGTAAACAAACTAATTAGAACTGAACTGAATCGGCTAATTTCTAGCTCAGAGATCTGTATTGGGAGATGGTTAAAACAAGTATTGTGTTAAAACAATTTGTTTCTTCAGTAAAAGTAAATTTTAGCTAAGTGAAAGATGGGTTTCGTGTGGATTCTGTAATGTATATTACTGTATCATCCATGTAAAATTACAATTTGCAATTTTTTATATTTGGTTTATTTGATAGGGACAAGTATCTACATTAAACCCGTAACACACTACACCATTATTAGCCAAGTCTAATTTGCAATGCCCATCCCTAGAAGGGCTTTTAAAGAACAATTACATAAAATACAGTTACAAAAAATAACATTTACATCAACATTTTTACAGACAATGCCTATCAGTACAGTATAAAAAGACTTGTGATGGTACCATCAGTCTTATTGATACGGGAACAATAAATGTGTCCCTAACACATTCGCAGATGTCCAGATCAGAGATTATGTGGTGATCAGAAGATATTCGATTTAACATAAACAGCAGTTGTCAGACTTAACCCTGAAATGCCAAATCTATTGTTTATCAGGCCTTTTAACAAATGTAGTCCCCCTCCCCTTCTTCAAAAACGCTACCGCATTGAGTAAACATGTTGCCTAATGGATTGTATTCACATTTTCATAAAAAATTGGAAATAAATAAAATAAAAAAAGTTGTATCTTCTTCAGTTAAAGGAGCCGTATGTAAGATTGTGGTCAAAACTGGTACTGCAATCACTTTCAAATTACTGTAGAACGGTGTATCCCCTCCCCACTCGAGATTGCCATATGGGCTGCTGGAACGTAGGCTGCTACAAGGAGCTTCCAATGGCAAGTGACGAGTCCTACACAGTAGTTTTTTTTTTTTTCTGTTAACTATGTTTAATTATAATGACAGAGAAACGGGCTCTGATAATGCATCGCTAATGTTAGCAATGACGACTCGCCGTTTTTATTTCCCAAACAAATTAGCAACGTTGGCGTCTGTCTTCAAATTCTTCTGTTTTCAGCCGTCACCATCTTGCAAAGGCATTTTCTACTCAAATCCTTGTTTTATTTTGGACTTTGTCATGACTTATTTCTGAATGATAATGATGTCTTTTAGGTGTAGTAATGTCCGCCATTTTTTATCCGAAACACTTATGTAGCTGCAGCTGTAGTAACTAGAGCAGAGCTGGCAACCCCAATGCCGAAACACTACTGACTTCATCATTGGTAGATAGGTGGAGGGTGGAGCTTCAGGCCAAAACACAAGATGACTACATCAACATCAGTTGAGGGCTGCAACTTCACTTTTTAAATGACACCATCCTGGCCGTACTACTGTTGTCAGTGATATAAGTATTTGAAATGAAAATGATTTCATATCAGGGCCATTTTATGATCAATTGAAACACATTTCTTACATACAGCTCCTTTAAGATAATTACCATTATAGAGTTAACGTCTATAATTGTTAAGCAATATAATCCTCTATGTGCAATTAGCTTGATTAGTGTGGTTACCATTATTAACCTTATTCCGTGCATGTGTTGTTAGTTGTTAGACAATGACCTTAACTGTGAGATTTCCAAAATAATGCCAACATTTCCATATTCAGCATGCTTCACAACATAACAGGTTTCTTCACAAAGATAAAACAGAGCAATACCTTCAACTTTCAGTTTTGCCAAAGTTGATCCTGATGTGGCACTTCAAATAAAAACAGCCTCACTTTATAGAAGCTTCTATATCTCTGTGTCTCCTCTGAATTAATTAAACATTTCTAATATTCAAGAATAGCTATCGTGGAGTTTTCTTCACTTGGTGAACATCTTCCACAGCATTGTTGTCAGTTCAAGCAGGTCGGGTGCTTGTATTGTGCATTAACTAATCAGAAAAAAGATGGGATTTTTGTTGTTTTTTGTTTCTGACTGATTTAACAAATGTGGCTGTGCTGATAAGTCCTTACACATGCAATAAATTCTTTCTCAAGAGCTCATCTATAAATTCTGCTAAATATAGAGGCAGTTTATTAATACTTTTTTTTTTTTATAAGTTAGTCAAGAACCTGTGATCTTTCAAAGATATTGTGTGATAAAATGTGTTTATCACAGGCACATTAGTAATGTGTGATTAGTCAGGCTTCATGTATTCTTATATTGAATGTTGCAACAAAGTTTTTATATAAAAATAGGGGAAATTTTATTCCACTGTGGGTTTGGTGAATTTTAGTTTACCAGTGGAACAACATCAAGTGTTCCCACATTAGGTCTCAATTTGTTGCTCATTGCATCCCTCTCTTTTAGCCTGTATTTACAAGCAACTGTAAATTTAATGTCTAACTAACTGGTTTTCAGCAGCCTGTTTCGACACACACGATGATTCATCGGCCACCAGTGAGTTCATGTGGCAGTCATGTGACCCTTGCAGACAATTTGCAGGGAGATAAATACATTTAAAAAGAAAAGAGGAAGGGGGTATAATTTTTGCTGCCATAGGGAACTTTAAATAGGAGAGTTGCACACACACTAACAAAGGCTGGCACGTGCTGAGAGCTCATTCTGCAAGTGTCCTATAAAATATGAATGTTACTGTGCTATATCTTCACCAGCAAGCCTGAGGACATATATGAAGTGGAGCAGCGAACGTGTGTTGTTTCTCATTCTGTGTATTCAGGAGAGGATCTGTAGGTGTGCATCATGTGTCAATGTGGCTCCTACACACATACATACATTTACAGTAGACTCTAGACAATATTCTTTCCATTTGTTGGAACCAGTCCGAAGGTTGTTTGTGCACATCAACAGAAAACAAACCAAAGTGCACCGGAAGTGTCCTGGGAATTCCTGTCGAGAATGTGCGTTTTGCTTTGAGAGTTGATCCACACAGCTGCCAAATCTACATGCAAACTGAGACACACACTTGCAGAGAGGCGAAGGAAGTGAGGGAGGAAAAACAAAAGTCAACCTGTGTCAGATGAAGCCCTTAAAGCAAGACAACAGACTGCAGAAGCTTGATTTCTGGCAGCGCTCCTTGACCGACTTAACGTTTTGTGCCCACTCTTTCTCGTTTGGAACACTCGAACGACAGCCCCCCCCCCTCCTTTTATGTAGGAGTGTCTTTTTGACACAGTGCATGAATACAGGTTAAGGTTCCTGGCTTTAAGAGTGTGAACGAGCGAGACATCGAGAGGATGTGCTAGAGACAGAGAGTGAGAGCATGAGTGTGTCGATGTGTGTGAGGGAAAAGTGCATAAGGGTCTGTGTTTATAGCACACAACAACAAGGAGGGGGTGGGGGGTAGGGTGAAAGAACAGGAAAGGGAAGAAGAGGGGAAAAAATGCACAAGGCTCTGTGTTCAGAAAATGCTGACAGGTTGACAGGTCTGCTGAGACCCACAGAAACAAACATGCAGAGACGGGGCAAGAGGGAGAAACATGGAGTAAAAGCCCAGAGACGCTCTTAAGAAAGATAAAACGGGCAAACATCTTTAACCTGCTGTGTAGATCAGAAGTTATGCTTTCCTTTGGTATTCAAAATGCTGGTTGAAGACACAATTTTCACCCCCCCCCCCCCCCCCCGCCATAATTCAGCTTTTTCCTCTTTGAGGAAGCACACAGAGAGCTGCTTGGTATGCCAGCAGACAAGCCATCGATGTGAAGTACAAAAAAAGGGCAGAACTGATGAAAAAACTAACTGAATAAGAGAGAGACATGTGACAATTTAAAAAAAAAAGAGATTAAAATAAGCTTTTCATACTGGCTAGGGAGTTATTTTGGAGGGTATTATGTAATATTCTCTATTCAGGTTTGCATTTCTGCAAAATGTAGTTGTAAACAATTGTGTGATTTGTACGGGTGACTGAAGCCTCTCGCTTTGCCTCCAGTGAAACATCCTCAGTTCTGTTCCTTTTGATGCTTTTGAAATGGAGTTATCCTAAAGAAAAAAGTATCAACGAAGGCTGAAACACATACAGTGGCTTGCAAAAGTATTCGGCCCCCTTGAACTTTTCCACATTTTGTCACATTACAGCCACAAACATAAATCAATTTTATTGGAATTCCACGTAAAAGACCAATACAAAGTGGTGTACACGTGAGAAGTGGAACGAAAATCATACTTGATTCCAAACATTTTTTACAAATAAATAACTGAAAAGTGGGGTGTGCGTAATTATTCAGCCCCCTTTGGTCTGAGTGCAGTCAGTTGCCCATAGACATTGCCTGATGAGTGCTAATGACTAGAGTGCACCTGTGTGTAATCTAATGTCAGTACAAATACAGCTGCCCTGTGACGGCCTCAGAGGTTGTCTAAGAGAACGTTGGGAACAACAACACCATGAAGTCCAAAGAACACACCAGACAGGTCAGTGATAAAGTTATTGAGAAATTTAAAGCAGGCTTAGACTACAAAAAGATTTCCCAAGCCTTGAACATCCCACGGAGCACTGTTCAAGCAATCATTCAGAAATGGAAGGAGTATGGCACAACTGTAAACCTACCAAGACAAGGCCGTCCACCTAAACTCACAGGCCGAACAAGGAGAGCGCTGATCAGAAATGCAGCCAAGAGGCCCATGGTGACTCTGGATGAGCTGCAGAGATCTACAGCTCAGGTGGGGGAATCTGTCTATAGGACAACTATTAGTCGTGCCCTGCACACAGTTGGCCTTTATGGAAGAGTGGCAAGAAGAAAGCCATTGTTAAAAGAAAACCATAAGAAGTCCCGTTTGCAGTTTGCCACAAGCCATGTGGGGGACACAGCAAACATGTGGAAGAAGGTGCTCTGGTCAGATGAGACCAAAATGGAACTTTTTGGCCAAAATGGAAAACGCTGTGTGTGGCGGAAAACTGTTTACCTTCCAGCAGGACAACAACCCTAAACATAAAGCGAGGGCAACATTGGAATTGTTTTTAAACAAAACATATCCATGTGTTAGAATGGCCCAGTCAAAGTCCAGATCTAAATCCAATCGAGAATCTGTGGCAAGATCTGAAAACTGCTGTTCACAAACGCTGTCCATCTAATCTGACTGAGCTGGAGCTGTTTTCCAAAGAAGAATGGGCAAGAATTTCAGTCTCTAGATGTGCAAAGCTGGTAGAGACATACCCTAAAAGACTGGCAGCTGTAATTGCAGCAAAAGGTGGTTCTACAAAGTATTGACTCAGGGGGCTGAATAATTACGCACACCCCACTTTTCAGTTATTTATTTGTAAAAAAATGTTTGGAATCATGTATGATTTTCGTTCCACTTCTCACGTGTACACCACTTTGTATTGGTCTTTCACCTGGAATTCCAATAGAATTGATTCATGTTTGTGGCTGTAATACTTTTGCAAGCCACTGTAACTGCCTCTGAACAGGATTCACAAAATGGGACAGGATAGCATCATTAAATACCCGAGGACGAATTTTAGCAGACTTAATTGAGCGATGGATTGAAGTTACTTTAAATGGAGAAGAGAGGGGGTTATTTGCCTTAATTCGTTTTAGTCGTTCAGCACTTCTAGAAACATTTGCGTCCTAGAGGATGGGTACTAGTTTACATTACGATTTACTCCCTGTCCTGATGTTAACCCAAATATTAGCTCCCTGTGTCAATTACAGCATTTTTTAATGAGTGGTACTGCACTCAACTCCTGATACCTGTTGCCCCACTCTCCAGGGATTACTGTATGTCATGAACCAGTGTTAATAAAGTGCCTTTGGGATTTGGATCCGTTTTAAAACCCAAAACAAAAGCAGTTTAACCATCCATTTGAAAACTCCGCAGTTTAGGGTTTTTCTGGAGGTGGTATAGTGAAAAGACTACCAAATAAAATGGACATTTTAAATTTAGACACCTGGCTAAATATGAGTTTACCAAATCCCTAGACAATGTAGACTGTCATGTTAAGTCAAATATTTCCAAGTGGCTGCCAACATTCCTATGATGACCAGAGGTTTTAAAGTTTAAAAGGATAAAACAGAGGAGTGTATGATGAAGTCGTTTTTTTGGGTTAAGTTCACCTCTTTACCAGTTTGACAAATATGTCACCAACTTTGTCTATCTGTTGCAGCTGCCTGAATGAACAGCTGAAAAATCAAATTTCCTTTTAAAGTAGCTGCTTGTACATTGATGCTTCCTCTTATTCAATTTTTGTAATACCTAACTGATCCTGCTTACTCGGAGTGTATTTCTCCACTCAGAAACCACTTTCACACCGAAGAGCGTTGGGGTTAATACATCATGTTAGTTCTTATGTACGGTCCTCTTGATTGGCCAGTGAAGTTGAAAACCTACTGTTTCAGTCCCTATAGCCGATGTGTCTGTGTATCTCTGCTTATAGAAAGTTTTATGTAGTTTACAAGTTTGTGTGGTATGAACTTATGATATTGGATTGAGACTGTGCAGATCTTTCTGCAAGTACCTAAACATGATTAATGACTAATTAGTATTGCGGACAAAATCATATCTTCTTAAAACACTATGGTCAATAAAAAGATACTTTCTTCCACCCGAAATCCTAGAAAAAAATGTCCACAACGCTACATTTGTGACTTTCCATGAAGGCTGAGACTTTATACATGGAAAATCCCTGTCAAACTAATTACCGGACACCATTTACTTGATTTACATCAAATGTTTGGGACCTTCTTTTATTTAGGATTCAGAAATAGTTAAGCCAATAAACTGTTGAGCAGGAGGTGAGAGGTTGTAGTTCATGCTACAAAAACAGCTGTTTGAAGGATATCTAGAAACTCAGAAGAAAATCTGTCTAATATTTGTTTTGTAATTTCTTTTTTTACATATAACGCCTTCAAGCATTGAATTGCCTGTTTAAAAAAATTTGATCACGTTTTCTTCGTGGCGCTTCCATAATTTTTTTTCAGTTTAAAGGAATATTTATTCAATATATTATACTAAAGGTTTTGATTAAATCTAAAGAAATGGTAGTAGGTCATGAACAATGAGGTTTGCTGTTTACCTCTAAAGTTCAGGGCAACATGCCTTCTTTAAGACTTCGTTAATGCCAAGGATGCAAGGGTAAAGAAGAGACTTTAAGCTTTTAAAGTCCTGGGTGTTTCTCGGCCTCTGAAACATATTCACTGTTGGAATGAAAAGAGTGTTGGCAGGAGCAACTTGTCCTGGACTCTGTCAGGAGTAAAATAGAGCTATGTAGATAAAGGAAGGAGCAAGAGAGAGACGTAGATGGACATCAGCTGGTTGGAAAACTGAAGCCAGTTGACTGGAGCGAGAGGAAAGAAGGAGAGAGGGAAGAAGAGGGTAAATGCCAGCTATTGTTGGAATGCCATAGCAACATGCAGTAGAGAAGCAGGGGGGAGGTGAGTGGGTTTTATGCTCTGTCCGAGGTTCTTCCAATTCGGTGTTGGCAACCTAGCGTCTACGGACTTGAATTATTTGCTAGTCTGGATGCTAGCCTAAAACAAGCCAGCGATGCATTTGAAAGCAGCAAACACTTGGAGAGTGGGTAGAGCAAGACTTGCTGCTGAGTGAAACTAAAACTGTTAAAGACCAGTCTCCACTGTGGGCTGTCTTCTTAGGAACGCTCAGGCAGTTGCTATAGTCTGACATGAAAAGGTGTACCTGTAATTTTAGCTCTCCCTTAATCAAACTGAAGGAACAAACTCAGATTTTGGTTTCTTTCAAATAATAAAATTCAATTTAATTCAGTTTATTTATATAGCGCCAATTCACAACAGATGTCATCTCAAGGCACTTAACAAGAAGTACTTTCAATACATTTATACAAACATTCCAATCAGTTCAAAAGTTTCCTATTTAAGGAATCCCAGCAGATTGCGTCAGTGATTGGCGTGAGGTTGGGCAGATTTTCCAACCACAGCAATCCTTCAGCAATCCCTCATACTGAGCAAGCATGTAGCGACGGTGGAGAGGAAAAACTCCCCTTTAACAGGAAGAAACTTCCAACAGAACCAGGCTCAGTAGGAGCGGCCATCTGCCACGACCGTCTGGGGGTTTTAGAAGATAGAGCAGAGACACAGAAGAATCATCTCAGATAAGATAATAAAAAATGAAACGCTTGAATTTGGATGAGAAGAGGTGGAATTGTGCCAATGAAAGGTCGTATTTGACACAATAAAGTTTTCCATTGATTTTCAGTCTATTTGGGAATCTGCAAGATGCGTTTCTGTTCGTTTGTTTCTGCACCACTGGTTTTAGACAAAGCCTCTAACTTAACAACTGGGAGTCTGAACCTAGGTTCTTCATGTTGATGGGGATAACCCCAAATTAGTTGCTATAACAGAGATCCTGTTCTTCGTGGTCATTACTGTTTGCCAGCATGCCAATATTTTCTAACTGGTAATAAAACAAGAGGTTAGAAGGAATGGCAGTCATCATTTTCTTAAAATCTGACAGTATAATAATCACAAAGTATTCTGTTTTAGGTAGGACTACAAAACTAATAAAAGTCCCTCTTTACAAGATTATACAAAGTATTTTATTTCCTTATGAGTCAACTTTCTGAGCCAGACACTTTAGCGCAGAATTTTATAAAAGATGACCAAAAAAGCCAACATTTACTCTGTCTCATCAAAACAAAAACGTCTATAGAGATGCACCAATCAGTCTTTTTTTGAACCCTCCCCCACAGATTTCTGATCATTTGAGGTCTGACCTACAGATTTAGGCATCAACATTTTAAGGACTATAAGACAAAAAAGGACAGATTTAGATTTTAAATGACTAATTAATACCAATATACTATATAGCGTGAATGGTCACTGTGCTTAGTATTTTGTAAAAAAAATGACTTCCTCAAACACTTTGTTTCACTGAATCTTTAAAATCGTAATCATTCTGCTGTTTCCTTTACATTTGCAGGATCCTTCTGGCATCTTTGAACTGGTTGAGCTGGTAGGAAATGGCACCTATGGGCAGGTCTACAAGGTAAGATGCTCTTAAAAACAGATATTGAGTCCCTTTTTTTTTATTTTTATCTACAAGGCTTTTCCATTTTGTGAGCTTTTATGCTTTGTGTTGGAATAAAAAGCAGAAATATGAATGGATGAAACAGAGTACAGAGGAAAAAAAACACACATAAAAGCAAGCTTGAGAGAAATGGAGCGTATGTTTAAAAAAAAAAGAAAAAAAAAAGTGGGGTCAATTCTTTTGTGAATTTACCTTTTGTTTTTTTGTTTTTTTTGTTTTTCTAACCCTGTCTCATTCTATTTCTTGGCAATATCTCTAACATTCACACTTCAAAGTGAGATCTTTGAAAAGGAAAAGAGGTCAAAGAAAAGCTCATGCTAATGTTTGCACTGCAGTTGTGACATCAATGTGGTTTGAGCAATGTTGCTGTTAGATGGACTCAGCTGTTTTCCGCAGTTGCTGAAGTCTATGTTACTGTCTATGATGCTCTGTTAAGTTGCCCCTCCCCCCAATGCAGCAAAACACTTTCTTTTAACTAGAGGCCTGTCACTGATACAGGTAAGCCCCTGTGAGAGTATGCCTTGTGCGTATGTATGAGGCTGTGGTTAATAGACCAGAGAGTCAAGGTCAGGCGATGATGTAGAGGAGCTATTCTTACAGCTGACTGGACTGTATGTAAGGTCAGACAGGTGTCAGACATTCGTCTTCACGCTTCTGGAAATAATCCAACAACCTCACATGTGCGTGCCTTTTTGCAACGGACAGGAAGTAGAGCAAAACACAGAGAGAACAAAAGGGTGATGTTTAACCACTTATGGCTGATAGGCTTTCTGGGTGAAAGCTTATGTATCAGCTGATGTTAAGTCAGTCCCTTACGTTACAGAGCTGATGTTCCAGGTACACATATCCTTTGGCCAATTGAGTCGCCTGTTGGGTTTCAGGCCCATAGTCTGATTCACCCCAGTGGATGACTGATGTTCAAGACTGAGTAGAGGGCCCTGTGTAGAAACCTGTCCTCTTAGGGCTTCTGTTGTTTTCAGAAGCCCTAAGAGGACAGGTTTCTACACAGGGCATGCACAACAACAATCTTTCTTTCATCATCATTTGGTGTTATAAAAATAGTTATTTTTCATGAGTAGGACATTATAATAGCCAATGAGATTTTTTATATCTGTCAATTTAATGAAGAAAACTAAATCAAAGGAAACATTGTTCGATAATAATCACGAATAACAGATGTATTTCAATTCTGTGATAATATTTAGATATTTTCGAGTTAAAAGCAAAAGGGCTGAAGTATATTTGCTTTTCAAAATGTTTACTATAATAATAACGAAAACACAAGAGCATAAAACAAATACAGAATCATTGGATTGTCGATTTAACAAAATATTTTTTTTTAAAGCATGTTAAATATCTTAATTATTTCCGTATGGTGAACATAGTGACGTGACAGAGGGTCAGAGTAATGCAACTAGACAATTAACATATTAATAAGCAACTAGGATGGTCAAAAAGATGCTAGTTTGATTTAATTGCAGCAGAGTAATGAAACAAATTGCATACAAATCCATTATTATGGATTATGCACAATAATTATGCATTTATTATGCATTCAACACAACTTGCTTAACAGAGTGGAGGTGCGCTGTAGAACCTCCCATCTGTTTTAATTAATAACGTACAGTGGATCATGTTACTTAAGACTTTGAGAATGACTTCTTCCATCTGGTGTTAATTGAAATGATTGTGATGTACCTCAGGTGGAGGCACGATATGGCTAACCGGTTTGACTGGTGATTGGCAGTTGTGGTGTATAATGTGGCTGTTTTGGATGGTCTGGGAAGGATATATGGTTGACTTTTGAAATTCAAATCTTATATCGGGCCAGGCAGGAAATCGGGCACAGAAGTAATGTAAAATAGCCGGAAATTTCAAAATAAGACGTGTAGATTTCCGATTGTTTAACTACAAAAAAACCATAACGAAACGTCATCACCTGTGACACCAGGGTTTAAGTCAGTCTGTCTGTGGGTCTAATTCGTGGTTTATCACAGATGACTACATGATGATTACATCTTTCATCTGCATCCTTCCCTTTAAAGGGATTATATGCAATTTTCTGAAATGTAAACTTGCGACTGACACCTGTGGCCAAAAAACGGAACTGCTCTTCCTTTCTGCTCGCTCTCGCAGCGCGCGCTCGTACTCCAGTCACTCTCAATCTTCTATCTTTTTCGGGCACTTGTCAGGGGTTTAACTTTTTTAGTCTTATGTGTTGGTGTCAGAATTTTCCTGGGTCTCTTCTGTGTATTCGCACAATCCATTGAACTGCTTGCGAGTGTAGGCTAATTGCTGACTAGCGGTGGTGGCAGAGTGATCTGAAACATTTAACATGAACGTTCACCATTTTGTGACAGTACATCCACAAATGTATTTTGTTGTATTTTTATGTGATAAACCAACACGAAGTAGAGAATAATTGTGAACTTGAAGGAGAACAATACATGCATTTGCATGGGTTAGGGACCATAGCTGCCCTCAAATAGCTAAAATCTGCGAAAACTTGAGACACCCTCCAAAAACACGTATAACTGCCTATTTTAATACTTCAGCAACCAAATATACCTTAATATGCATTTATACACACAGCGCAAACAGTCTTAGCACAACCGCAGAAGCTAACAATCATGGTCTTCCCTTTCTCCACTCTTGGGGGCACAGCCAATCAACAGTACGGAAAATGAATGGCGCTCCTGCATTGCAGTTTTGCAACTGCCAGCCAATAGCATGTCAAGTAGCATTGCGGGAAGCATAATAAATATGTGGAGGAAGGTGGTCCAGTCAGATGAGACCAAAATGTAACTTTTCGGTCAACATACAAAACTGTGTGTGCGGTGGAAAGCTAACAGTGTGCATCCCATTGACATTGAGCCACCAACCACACCATGAAACATGGTGGTGGCAATATCATGAAATAGGGAGGCCATTGTTTTTTTAGGGACGCAGGAAGCTGGCCAGCGTTGATAGATGGCAGATGGTAGATGGCAGATAGTTGATCAATAGTAGATGTCGGGAGCTAAATACAGGGTAATCCTGAACAAAAACATGTTTGTGGAAGCTGAATAACAGATGTGGATACTTTTGCAAGTCTCCCTTCATTACAAAATATGATGTGTCTAAATGACCAAGTTTTCCTCTGATATGTCTTGTATGCATATAAAACATTTTGACATTTTCTACTAAATCTTCAGCTATATGCACAATTTCTTTCCTATCATGGTAAATATCACTGAAATATGAATGAAAATGATCATGAAACATCATTTTTTTGCTTCTAAATTGTATTGTTATTCATTTAAGCATACTGACATTTTAATCAGAGGATTTGTAGTTACCTTCCACCTTAATGACATTTAAATTAGCCTGCAGAACATGATTAAAAGATAAGAATCGACCCCCAAGTGGTTGGCATTTTTGACATTTAATTTAAACGTACTGAAAATTAAATCCAGACATTTTTTAAAATCTTAAACAGTGACTCTAATGCTGGTCGTAAGCCCTTTGCAGAAATACGTTTGTGTTAGATATGCAGGGTCATCCAAGCATGCCTTCTTTTGTCCTTACATATTACTTTAATGGTCAGCAATGCGTTTAATCTTCTGCCAATATTTAGTCTGCAGTGTGCAGTCCCTGCTGCGACTCTGTGTGCCTGGGAGCAAGAGATAACAGGTTTATCAACCTTTCCATTACTCTGTCTAGTTAAATGATACACATCTGCTCCTTGAAGCTCTTTCTTTGCTATACTATGTTTGCACCTAGAATTTTGTCTGAAATAAAAAAAATATCTTGGAAAGTTGTTTTTGTTCCATTTTCCCTATCAGTAAAAGTATTTGTGACAGGATCGTTGATAAGTGAGCAGCTCTCTCATTTTGTACATCCTCATTAGCAATGTTTCCTTACTCTCATTCCTCTGGCTGCTCATCTATATATTTTGTATTCTTTTTTACCATTGTGTAAGCACATTGTTATTTTTTTGTCTCATTTCCTTCCTCCTAAAGTGATTTAGGCTTAAGGTGAGTAGCCTGAGCCTATGTATACATGTTTATATATAGCTTCTGCTGGCTGCCTTAAAAGGACCATAAATAGAGAACATGGGTATTGCTGAATAATTAAACAGTTTATCTCTCCACTTCGCTTCCTCCTCATCTACCAATATCTCAGTTCCTTCCTTTAGCTTTTTGTCTGTCACTCTAATCACTTGCCTCCCCATTGCTCCCCTATCAGTATTTCCTCTTTTCATTTTGCAACATTCATCCTTTTCCTGCACTGTCTTACTTTAGATTTTACTTTTTTTTTCTTTTCTGATGCCTCTGAATTTTTAATGGGGCTTGAGGGTAAGGGACATCTCCAAAGTGAGAAATCTGTCCTTTGCTCAGAAGACTTCATAATAAATTAGTGAAACATGCATGAACTTTGGAGTATGCACTGAGAGGATACATAAATGAAAGACAGATGGATTTTATTGCGAAAAATGATTAGTCAAAATCCCTATTTGTCATTTTAGAAGATTTAGTTTTATTGAACGATTGAAGGACCATTTCAGAGGAAAGGTTGGGAATGTCCTGACCAGGATTCTTTAGTTTGCGAAACTGATCCAAGTAGTTTAATAATAGGGATTTGCCATTTCCAATCCTCAGTCTAATACTTTACCAAACTCAATGTAATGTGTATGCTGAAAGTCATATTGGGTTTTTCTCACTCTAAAATGACATTCATGAAGCTGCAGTTTCAGTTTTTCTTGACAGTCGCAGATAATTTATCCTGATTAGAAGTTCTGCTCGACAGCCTTATATTTTAAAAGGCATCTGACTCAACAAATACAGCTATAGTCCTTAATAAACACATCATGCTTCAGCTGATGCCATTGCCATTCATGCAGAGCTGCTAAAGTGCTAATCTAACACTAGCCTGTTTATGCTTTGGTCTCACTCATTCATATTTTGCCCCATAACATATTTCAATGCAGTTCCATGTAAATATGTGTAAACAATAGTTGCAGTAGTATAATAGTTTAAATATTACTGACTATTTTTTCAGCTGCCTTCTGGTGCAGCTTTCCTCTGCACAAATAGCTCTCTGAAAAGCATAGCTCACGGAGTAGGTCACATGACAATACCAGACAGGAAGCTGCGTGGACTTCACATGTTCTCCTTATGCATACATGGGTTCCCTTCGGGTATACTCGCTTTCTCCCGCCATCTGAAACCATGCATGACAGGTTAAATGGCCAATCTAAGTTGCACTTTGGTGAATGTGTGTGTGTGTGTAATGTCTTGGTTGTCTCTCAGTGATACCCTGTGAAGGACTGGTGATTTGTCCGGGGTTAACACTGCACAAAGATACCTCACCACCCCAACCTCTGACCCTCTGTGTGAGCAGGCATAGATAAAGCCACATAAACATGCACAAACTCAAGAATGCCTTTGATGTCATTGTTTGTGTTTATACGGTCTTCACATTTTATCACACTCTCTGTGATTGACTTTGCGATCTCCATGCATGATAGAAGCAGCAGAAGTAAATAAAGATAGAGATGGAGAACGACCAGTCTCCGTCTCCCTGATGACAGAACACACTGACAGTACTCCTCCTCAGGCGAAGTGTTGCACACACTCTTTAAATATTCACCAGTCAGACCAAAAGAGATACACACACGCACACATGCACACCTGTGCTACATCCAAAGGGGTGTTGGACCTGTTCTGTCTGTACAAAGAGCATTAGTATGGTTTCCATTTATATTACTAATGTCTGTCTGCACACATAGATGTGAATGCAAAGGTTTGACAGATGTTACTATGTACAGAATAGAATACTAAAACTACTTTTCTTTTCTTTAAATAAATAAACATCGCATTTAATTTTTTATTCCTTAAAGCAGACTGTGTTTGTCCCACTGTGTTCTTTCTCCTATTCCCCATAGTCGCTGATTTGCACTCCCCCCCCCCCCCCAAAAAAAAACACTTCAAAGCTGTTTTTTTTTTAAATCTTCTTTATATGCTGGAAATCACTCTACAAAGTACCATGGGCTATTTTTTTCTCTTTGTGTGCCTGCCATATCTATCTCCTTTACACACAAAGTAACACACAAACACCCACGGTATACATGCACATCATAGAGCACTATCATGGGAGAGAATGGGTGGCCTTAAAATAGAAATGTAACAAAGCTGCTTGGTTTGTATCATTTTAGACTTTTATTTTCGTTTCGCTACAGTTCCTTTGTAAAGTAAGGACATACCATTTCTTGCATGAGTATTCAGTGTTTAGAAAAATTTAGATGGAACAGAGCAGGACAAAATGGTGTGGAACAGAAGGGCATTTAATAAGTTGTTTTTATGGATAAATATCTGAAAAGTGTGGCATGCATTGTTTTCGGCCTTGTTAACTCAATCTATCTTATACCACTTTATAATACTCTATAATACAGTTTGTTTGTTTGTTAGTATGTTTTACTAATTGATAAAATACAATATTTTCACAGGAACTGTAATACTGACATTTAAATGGTGAATTTAGTCACAAATGTGGATTATTTATGGAAATTACATGGCTCCTAAAATCCTTTCTAAACCTAAGTGATGCTCACTTGAAATAAGAGCCTGCTAATATTATATAAAGCTGAGATAGTTCAATAAAAGGTCATTATGCAAATAAAGGATGGATGGGTTATTAATGTAAAGAGAAATACTCTCAGAGGGTCTCAGCGGTGCAGCCTGCAGATTACAAGTTTATATGTTCTCATTTACATGTACAGTCATTCTATATTCTAGCAGCTGTGTATAGTGTGGCATTGTCATTGCTTTGTTCTCATTGTTCGCCTTCACACATGCAGAGTTCAATCTCTGAATGAAACGTGAACCCTGACTAAGGTGGATATTGCACATAATGGTGGAATTAGCAGATGGGCTTGTTCTGTTCATGTGTGTATGTATGTATGTATGTATGTGTATGTATGTATGTATATATATGTATGTATGTGTATGTGTATATATATATATATATATATATATATATATATATATATATATATATATATATATATATACACACACACACATATATATACTGCACCTGGCTGTGCATTCATTAACCCACATCCATTCTGTGTGTTCCCCAAGGCTACGCGCCCCACTTACCCAGATGCCTGACACCCAGACCAGAGTCAATTAGCCATGTCTCAAACAAATAACAATCTTTTTTTTTTCTCATTTTCTAGAGCTGCACAATAAATTGCGTTGCAGTCATCGCAATATTACTGGGTGCAGTATCGCTATCACAAAGTACTGCTTGGATGCAGTATTTGGTAAAAGAATATATTTCAAGTGGCATGCATGCAAATGTTGCTTGCCAGTAATATATTTGGCCTGTTGAATGGTCTTTTGCGACCCTTGATGCCCACACTTTATGCATGTTTTGGTTGATAAGAAGCTTAAGTTCACAAAGAGTGGTGGGAACCTTATGACAAAGAGAAAGAAAGGCATTCATAAAATATTAATTGTAATTGATATCATCAATACAATATTCAGCAAAAATACAGCAATTTTATGTTTCCTTATACCGTTCAGCCCCATCATTTCCTCTTTATACAGTGTCTTCCCCAGATGAATATAGAACTCTGCTGCTGATGTGCATCATTAGGAACTGCTCTGCTGAGGCTTTTTTCTTTCAAACTGAAAAGATTATTGCTATTTGATATTTCATTCAATAACATACACCAGCGCTGAGTCTCTGTATTATCCCTTATTGCCACTGTAATTTCATTTTTTAGCCTCTTTTGTCTCTTGTATTTGCATTTTTTTCCACCTCTGCATTATCTGAAATGCTTCTTCTACTCCTGATTTTCATCCTTCTCTTAAAACCTTGTTCCATCTTTTTCCTCCTATCACTTTCTTACCTTCATCATGCACAGTAAATTAGCTTGGCTGTTCATTTGACCTCCGGAGGTGCTGGAGCATGATAACACTGTGCTGAGCCTGCCTCTTTGCAACCCCCCCCCTCCTCCTCGCTGTTAGGTGTAATGGCTACATAATGTAGTTTGGTTTTAAGAAACAGGGACTGAGCAAGTTTGGAAAACTGCAAGCGCTTATGATGGTGTAAAATCTTGCAAGGCTCAGCGCTAAATGATCCAAAAAGTCTGATGGGCTCAGCTGATCAGCACGAGGATATGCCACCTTGCAATAAATGAAATGGAGCAACACTGAGCCTTGGGAAGTAAACAACAGTTAGTGGTTGTGCAACTTCACCGTTAACAAGAACGGCTTCTAAGTTTAGCTCATACAGGTTAGATTTAATTAATTCATCTTTATCATTCACTGTCTATAAAATTCACTGTCTTAAAAAAAAGATAGTGTACACTCTTAGTGACGACGCCTTTTTTAAGGACTATAAGGTTTACATTCGTCTTTAATAACATACAAGTCTTCTTGCTGGTTGTTTGTCTTTTGACCTGTAAGATGGTCAGAGACAAAGTTAGAACAATGCATTAAACTGTGACCTCATTCTTTTGTTCGCCTCTGCTGTACTCACTCCTTGCCCGCAGAAGCCTCGTGTACAGTGAGAACTGAAATTAGTTGCACAGACAACTTGGTAAAATCTACTATTTCTGATGGTTGTGACACAAGCCTCTAGTTTTAGTTAGTTTAAAACAAGGAAAGCCAGAGGTATGAATAGTTTAGAGCCCAACTGTGGGTTCAAAAACAACAACAACACAGATAAAAAAAATAAATATCTGTGTAAATTCCTCCACTTCGTCTTCGCAACAATGTTTCGCAGCTGTTTCAGTGGATTTAACAATGTTGGACTAAAATGCAGGCTATAGTGGATCTGTTCATACATGTGTGATTCACTTAATATAATCTGGATCACACTCAAATACCCATTACAAATCAGCTTTGCACATACTCATCCAGAGAGAGGGGATCATGTTAGTGCCAGTTTGTTTCCATCACATCAGGGATATATTATCATTTAGCTATTTTTGCATCTTACACTCACAGTGTGAGTATACACAATCAGCACTTAGAAAGCTTATCGAATTTTTTTTTTTTTTTGCCTATGATTACAGTTCAGTGCTGTTTTGTTGTTTACTGCTTTGTTTCAGGTTAAGCTGTTTAGTGTGCATTTCTGATTATTTAGCACTCAAAACCCTCTCCCTTAACCCAGATTAATCTGTTTCCTTTTACAGTTTTATTTTATGTGCTTGCATATTTGCTGTTTTTCTTTTTCTTTCAGCAGGAGTTAATGAATGGTCAGGTTCTACAGTGCAGCATCCTTAGTTTGATCATAAATCTTCAAAATATTTTTTTCTTATCTTTAATCGCCTTTTTCTCCTTTGCCTTTAGCATTTTTTATGTGTCTCTCCCTGCATATTACCCCACTTGTTAAATCGGTTCTCCTACATCTTCTGTAGTCTCGGTCCCTCCTTTCCTCCCTCCTCATCTTTCAGCGTGAGAGCAGCCGCAGGGTGCTTCTTTATATTTCCCAGGTAGTGCTGAAGTAGATTGGAATTGAGGCCTTTGCCACCTTTATTTACTGCCTCGCTGATTCCTCAACAACATGTGTGAGTCTCCGTGTATTTTCAGACCTGCCTGTTTGCAATGGTGTCTTTCGGCACGCACGAATGCTGAATCACTGCAGGTGTTGGAACTCCAATGAGGTGTGTCGAAGAGTATTGCCCCTGTATTTCTTCTAACTTCTACGTTGTTTGTTAGCCATAAAAGTGGCTTTTGTTGTGCATCACATGCTCCAACGCCTTCACAGCGGCACTGTCTGAGAATGTAAACCAAGACTGAGGGCGAAGTGGGTGTTTCTATGAGCTTTGGAGACTAAAACACCAGTTCTCTGAAGTCCTTGCACTCTAAAATAGCTGAAAATAAGTATTTGAGAGTTGATCTGTGCTACACTTTGTCTCTGTCTGGTGCAGAGAGATAAAAAGTGAAACTCAGGGGCAGTTCCTTTAACCCACTTCACTCTAATGAGTGGTGATGGGTCCTATGCTAGGGCAACAATCCCCAGACGTTCAGTCAATTCCCGCTGTTTGTGAATGGCAGTGTGGATTACCAAAAGGGCACAGATTGGGATTACTGGGTGACCCATTTCCTTCTTTGCAAAACGGAGGAACACAATCAGGCAGTCTGCTCCATTTTTGGAGGGCTTGTATTACCATACTCTTTTTGTTCTCTGCTCTAGTGGTTCACAAATATTTCAGCTCCTGATCCACAAAAAACAAAAACACAATAATAAGAGACTTTGACAGTCACTAGTTGAAATCTGCAAATATTGCTATTATGCAAATTAAAAGGACATAATGACAAAACAATAACCATTGGGGGTATGCTTTTGCCTATTGCAGACACGGCTATTGAAAATGAGGGCAGAGGATGTTCTATTTCAGGCAGATGTTTATTTTCTGGCTGATGAGTGAACTGATGTAGCAGATCCTTTCTTCTGCTATGGCTCATGACACCTGGTAGTGGAGACATTTCAGGTGGTTCACATCCTTCATGTTCACAGATCTGCTTCGACATACACACAGCCTACAAAAAAAGTGGGATTCCCCAGTACAAATGATGTCGGAGCTTCCTTTTACAGGTTAGAACTCGTCCGTACACAGAGGTAGCAGTGTACTGATCACAGTGGTGGTCACATCATGCTGCTGTGTGAATGAGTGGTTGCCTTAAACCAGGATTTTACTCATCTTTCAAACCAAAGATGAAATTATTGTGTGATTGACAATAATTAATTGACCTCAACATCATAATAGCAATTGGCATATAGTTTGGCTAACATTCCAAGATCAGTAGTGTCTGTGTGTATACTCTTCCAAAGGGCTGCTAACGTTTCCAAAAAAAGATGTTGGAAGGTCAAAAATAATAAAGCAGAGACTGCTCAGCCATCCTGTTATCTGCTGAAAGTCTCACTCTCTCTCTCACAGCCTATATGAACTAAAGAGATGACAGTTATGCTACTGTTAAACATTTAGGTTTTTCTCTTTTGTTATGGCAAAAATAATGTTGATATTCTATATTTGGTTTTCTTTCCGAAGATCATCTCAAGTCCCCAAAGTTTTATTGGAGGCAACCCATTTTGACTTCTGGAATCTGTTCCCTACATTACTTGCAAAGTACGTAAGCATTTGCAAATATAAAAAAAAACTGGCAGAGATGGGTTTCACCTGATACTTTAATTCTTGGAAAATTAAGTTAACTGCACTCTCTATACCAATTAATAACCAAACCTGTTTGTTTTCGCCATATTAAATTAAAATGCAAACTAATGCATGGAATGAGTAAAGTGGAAAACAAGATTTATCTGATGGAACAGTGGAAACAAACACTCACTGGAATCTGTTGCTTGTAGGAAAAGTTTCCAATTAGCCAGCCAACTGTCAGTTGCTGGATGTAATAGTGTTTAACATGTAAACAGGTAGAGCAGCCTTTCACCACAGGAAGTTGTCAAGCAGAAGTGCAAAGCCACACAAATTACCGCAGTTTCTCTTGCAACGAGTACGGTGAGCAGCAGTCGTGTTGCAAAGAGCAGTTTATACTGTGTGAAGGTCTGAATTTGTTCAATTGTATAATTGCTTTTGGATTTTCACTAGACAACATTAAAGCAGGTGACAAAGCTATGTGGATAACATATTTTAATTAATTTCTGGACTGTTAGTGTACTAGTACTAGTTAAAGTATGTGAGAGACACTTTATTGTCAATATTTAAAACAGATTTTAAACTCTTACAGGTGGGGAGGATGATGGCATGTTCTGGATGAAATATGTGGATAAGGGAGATACCCTGATGCCATCCTGGATCATGATGCAAATACTAACCTATATACAGTTGAGCTCAACAGCATTCATACCCTTGGTAGATTTAGGACTAAAGTAATCTTTTACCAACATGTTTCTTTCGATTCGAAGCAATGGGAGAGTGTTTTGGAGTGGCCTGGCCAGAGTCTCAACTTAAGAATCTGTGGAGGGAGTTAAAGATCGAGGTGAGCAGTCCTCCTTGACATCTCCCCAAAGAGCTCATCACCGACCATAAGTTGTCAAAATATCGATGCTTGGAAAAAGCTGGTTAGTTATGAGAAGGGTCTGATTGCTCTAACGACAATAAAGAATGTCCCACCGATTATTGAGCAGGAAATAAATACATTTTCACCTGCTTTATATCAATTAGTACCGGTTTCCATCATTTAATTATCTTTTGAGAGATGCTTGTTGCATTTCACATCAGAAACAAGTTTCTTGGCTGACTGCAAATCATTTTAAAGCAATGGCCCCTAGGAGTATGAATAATTTTGTATATTAATAAAGAATAGGCAGAACAATTACAAGACAACAGGAAACCTTTTGTTGTTCTTTATAGAATGTCAAAGGGGACATTTAGTTGTTATTTTTTTGTTGGCATAATTGTGCTGCTATTTATTTTTATTTATTTATTTTTTTCTAAAAAGACCCCAAAAAAATGCATTAATTAAGTTAAAAATATTGTCAAATAAAATGTACAAAAACATAAGAGAATGCATTCATAAAGTAGGACCTTAGTCATATCAATGTCCGACTGTTAATTGTTCAAAGCAGTGGATGTTTATTTAACAAGCTTACCTCTAAAACTAACCATCAGATTTATTACAAAACTAAATCAGTCCATATTTCAATGGTCTTTATTCACCTTGCATCTTGACATTTGCTATTTGCGGTGTGAAATGAACCCGGCTCCTTCACTCTCCACCCACTGCCCTCTTCTAAGCATAGACTCTTACAAATCAAGACAATGGTCACTTATTCGCCGTCCTTTTGTCTTTTGTGTATCTGTACTGAAGGATGTATATTAGTGAGTGCATGTACATATTTTTAAGCGTCCTGCCTATTTGATCTGGCTAGCAGAGACTGTTGCTAGGTTACAAAAGGAAGTGTCCTGGATAGTCAGTGTCCAATGGGGGTGTGGATGTAATTGACTTGGCAAGGGCAATGATACAAACACAAAGAAACTAACTCTAAGCATTCTTTAAATGCCTTTTGTTGCCAGTGCCACAGCCTCGCTGAAAGCTTTGGGATCATGATGTTCACCAGCAGATTAAACTACAGAAGTGTTCACCAGGTTTGTCTCTTTGAAATGGGGTTTACTGTGATCAGGAGGTGTTTCCCTTTGCCGTGTAAAAGTGAAATTGTGTTTTAATCTGTCAACATTCAGCAAACCGGCTGGAGCAGAAGCTCCAACAAGAATCATCACACGCAATGACTATTTCTTCAGCTCGAAACATACAGGCTAGGTGATCTCAAAGCATGGCTCTTTGAACAGGCTAGAGATAATTTAGTGGCTTTTAGTTCTGCTTTGCAGATGCATTTAATTAAATTCACATGCAGATGGTAATTACTGTAAGAACATACTTGTGATATTCTCACACCTCCTCCAGTAAAAGACAACTCATGAGATCGAGTGGCTACATGATTCACAGTCATGATACCTGAACTAAAATGAGTTTTCTGTCTATTACAGCAAATAGCTGTGCATATGCATCTCAGTGCACGTTGTTGTACTGAATAATCGCAATTTTTGAATTTAACATTTAAGAAAAAACAAACCTAAAAGGTTAGTTGCCAAAGGTTATTTCTATTTCAACATTTATTTTGAGAACTAACAAAAAAAGTGTATTTGTCTGGACATGCACAGGGATTTTGGGGTGGATATTTTAAACTTTCTTTAGCATCTTATATTAGTGATTGGCACAATTAGTGCTGCTAGCGTTTTAACTAACTGTTAACATTAACCCCTTACCTTAACTAGGAGATATTTAAAAAGCTGGCAACCTTTCCAAATCCAGCATGTTCCGTCATTTTTGACAGAGGTTGATAACAAAATAAAAGTAAAACAGCAACTTTGCTGCATTCTGTATAGCCTCTCTCTTGTGGGCGACTATGGGTAGAGTAGGTATCTTGTAATAGGAGGGTTGCAGGTTCAATTCCAGATGTCGATATGCACCTGGGCAAGGCACTTATTCACAAGTTGCCTACCAATCTGCGTATCATTGTATAAATGTGGGCATGTTTGTGAATGCGAATGGGTCGCTCTTGTGAAAAGCACTTTGGGTGGTTAGTAAGACTAGAAAAGTTCAGTCCATTTATCTGCTGAACATTTTGCTCAGACTGAATTAGCCACAGATGTGTCAACATGTCGTTGAAAATACTTTCCTTCTGTAACAGAGCAACTTTTGCTGTGACAAGTTCATTCTTACAGATGTGTGCTGAAGTTGTCTCCTGGTTAATCTGCCAATTTTTCCCAATTCGACAAGATGTCTCCAAGGCGAATACACTTTAACTTCCTGTGGCAGAAAGTTCCTTCTTGTACCCAGAGAAGTTGGCTATGAGTATAGAAATGATGACCAACACTGCAAAAGTATGAAAGGGCAAACAAATATATATCTCTGTTGAAAACCCGGATTCCTTTTACATAACTTCTTACAGCTTTTGTGCTCTATCCATCTTAATTTTTAAACCACTTACTGACGCATGTAAATTGGTAACTTCAAGCCCTCGCTCAGTAACAACTGCCACACTAAAGAGGGTGCGGGCAGCGAGAATTGTAAGGTATGTGTTCACTGATCTAAAAAACATCCAATTTGAGTTTCTGACCAGCCTGTCAATATTTTGGGATTTATTGTTATAATGATAAAATTGCATTGAATTATATTTTCAAAAATGGAAACCATGGAACCAACTGTGAAAAAAAATAGTTAAAATAGTACAAAGTAACAATTTCAACCTTGCTGTCCGATTTGGAATTTAGCTATCAACTATTATCAATTATTCTTATTGTAAAAATGTAATTTCCTATGATGATCATCTTTTATTGTCTATAACGATAAGCGATGTGAAAATTACACATCCCTAGAATGTAGCTTGGCTCAGGTAAAGCATGCTTATTCACAAGCAAAAGGTTTAGTTTAATCTTGCATCACAGGAGATGTTCATTCCAGTTTTTTAGACTCAATTTTAGTCTGAGTCACATTGATCTGATGCAATTATTGGATGTAACAACTCCTTCATCAAAAAGTAGTCTGCAGTCTGTTAGGGGACCAGTTTTAAATCAGTTTTCTGTCCGTATCGTAGCATTGATGTCCTTGTAGAACAAAGTCAGTTGCTTTGCCTCATTACAGCCTAAACACAGCTGGTCTGAGAGCTCCTTGTTGATGTATCAGTGACTGTAGCTGTCATATTTGGTCAAAATATCAAAAGCAGGAGAAATGGGAATATTTCAACATTTAAGAAAAATTGTGCATCTAATTTGAAAAGACTTTATTTTGGGCATAATGAAGTTTAAAGTGTATTAGATGTGTTTGCCAAAGTGGACCTTCTTGTTTTACTCTGCGTACACGCTAAGGTTCACATGAGTGCATTGTGGTTTACAGAGTGCTTTGGATGCATTAGAGGAAGCAAAGTGGAAGGGATGCAAGAAGCCTTCAGTTCGTGCCAGATTTGCCTGCTGAGCTCGAAGCAGAATGCTGTTCCTTTGGCATTAACATTCAGCTCAATCATGTTCTTGTAGGACCTGCTTTTCAGTGGCCACTAGGCCATGCTGGGAGCCATGAAAGTGACGAAAGATGGAAAACATGAGGAACGAAGAGAGGAAAAAACAGGCGAGACGTTGTGAGATCTAATGAAAAGGCATAAAGAGGAGATTGTGGGAAGCTAAGAGGGTTTAGATAATGAGAGTGCAAATCAGAGGGACAAGAGAGGGAAGGAGAGTGAGCCAGAGAGGGAGAGGGGGAAAAATGCAGATCTAGGTCAGAAGCAACACTGCCAACGAACGAGTGGAGGAAAGGATGGGCCTTTGAGATTGAATGCTGATTGGTCTGAATGGGATAGATCAGAGTAAGTGGGCCATCCTTATGAGAAAACGCGAAAAGGATGACAGCATAAAGTGTGGAATCCATTGTATAATTCATCATTATCAGGGCTGCATCCATTTTCATATTTTATTGAAGGAATCATATAAATAAATTTATGCCAATAAGACTGTGTTTTAACATCTCGCTTTTTTGTATAAGTGATTTGTGGACCTCCTCGTTTGAAGGACTGAAATGAGCAAACTTAGGTTTAATTTTATAAACGATCGCTAGGTAGTATGATTTTACAGTTTGTTTGTTTTTTCCTAGTGTTCTTACTGTTAACTCTTTTTCTGCTTCCATTCCTGCTCTGTTCCTTACAGAAACGCCTTGTCTGGTTGAGTGTCTGCAGTGAGTGAATGTGGGTGGCTACATTCAGTGTTTGCCTCTTTATGTTTTTGTAGGATAAGGACATAAATGTCTTCTATAAATTTCTGTAACCAAAACGGGGCTGTTTTTTTAGCTGCATTTTAAACCTGCAAATACTAACATGCAGTGTACTAAAATGTACAAGGACAAATGGGAAGAAGCAAAATGACTTGGCTTTAAAAAAGAACTTTGTCCTCAACAGATTTTTTCCGTTTTTGCCTTTTTGTCACTCTTACATATTTCAGATGATCAAACACTTTGTAAGGTCAGATGAAGATAGCTTTTCAACCCAACCTGGCCCTTACCCCCCCTTATTTAATCATTAATTAACTATGAATAACTGCAATTTTTGGAAAGCAGAGATCAATTTCACCAGGCCTTATTTCTGGCACTGTAATCTCGAGATCCACTGAATAGAATGTCTTAGAGAACATGAAAGGGGCTTAAAAAAATTAAACAAGCAACACATCAAGGTTTGATCTAAAGAAATGTAGAACTGGGTGGGAAACAAAGTCACTCATAAAGTCAAGGCTATTTATCCATATTTAACATAAATTGGAGGCAGTACCCCTTTTTGTAATTTCCCCAGAGAGGTGTGCATTTATGTCACCAGCTAACAAAGAACGCTTGAATACATTAGACACTTTGCATAGATAAATTTTATATACCGATCCGGCGAAATAGCTGGAAGTCGATGCGCCGCCATTACTGCGGTGATGACTGCCAGGCAGGCAGCCATGGGGCCTGTGCGCGAAGCGGGCATTTGAATATAAGCAGCAAGAAGTAGATCTTTTCTCTTCAGCGAATATGTCTAGGAAGGCTGGGAGGACGTGTTCAGTAATCGGCTGTTCTAATAGCAGCAGAAAACTCCAGATTTGGCAGAAAACGTTGTGTGAGATACACAGGCCCTTATTTAACAAGGACTGTCCATGTTGTAGACCGTACGGTTTACACAGGTTTCCCAGGCATTCCGAGGACCAAGGTGTTTGCCTCAAGTGGATAAAGAACATAAACAGAATAAAGGATTTCGTTCCAAATAAAAACAGCACAAGTAGTTCTCGTCATGCCACAATAACTAGCCTTCAGAATAGCAAACAGCTAACTTAAACCTAGCTATCGCTACTGGCTAACGTTAGCTACGTAATTTATACACTGTGCAACTCGCATCAGTTTCCAAGATGGTGTTTACAACTTTCAGTGCAAGGGAAATACTGTTGTCTGTTATGGTCAGGTGTCTTAATAACAATCTATGAACCGCACCACTGAGGTTGCCACAAATAAAAAAGCTCATACTCAGGTTCATAGCTTAACGTTAGTCTTGAGGGGGCAGTGTTTGTTAACCTACAGTATGAACAAATAGGCCTACTGCTTTGGTATTAGAAGAACAAGTAAAAGTAAAATATACAGTAGTTACATGTACCAACATCCTGTGGACTCTGAGTCCAGCGATTATCAACTTGCTGACTTCTGCACATGTAACGTATGCTATGCGATTAATAGGGAGATAATAGAATGTACTGTTAAATACTGCACAGTTTAACAGTACAGTCTATTATCTCCCTATTAATCCTTCCTGTTGATCGCTCAAACAAATGATTAATTCATAAATTAATATAGGAATTAACCCCACCTCTCGCCCCTTGACCGCTGGTGATGGGGCGGTCAAGGGCCCCCCCCCGCAACCCTGCATTAGGATGGACAGGTACAGAAAATGGATGGATGGATGGATGGAATATAGGAATTAATTTAATATACATTTATCAGTTACTGGATGCCACTGTCTAACATAATCGATGAAGGTATTTATCATGCTGTCACTGTAGAGGGTCGCTTCACAATGACAGCAAAATGAATGAATCAGTGACGCTTGTCAAAAAATGAATCACAAATCGCTCGCCGGATTTGTCTATACATAATAAAGAGTTTGGACTCAATAAAAACCCCGGGGGCACACCACAAATGATGTACAAACGGTTGTCTCTTAAATAAATACATTTTTAATCAATTGAGTGTTATTCATGTGCTCCCATGTGTTTCCATTTTAATAGTATGTTGAGTTCAGTTGAATCAAAAGGTCTGTACTCTAACTGAATGTTGTTTGTTTTTGTGTCGATTGAGTTTGTAATTTCTTATGTTGATCCAACTGTTGCAAGTGTTGAGGATCTATCCTGAATTTCTTTGTGAACCTGTTTGGGCCATTATAGAAGAGTTTGCCTGCCACTCTTAAAAGGTACTGAAATTAGGGGAAGTGTTCAATGTTGTTGGGAAATGAATCTGTTTGGAAAGACAAATTACATATGTTCAATTGTATTTTTACAATACCCTTCACGCTATTGCCCTGTTTAAATGATAATAATCAGAGAATTTTGCAGTCTGTTTCAGTTTTTTTTTTCCATCATTGGTTATAGAGAAAGTTGCAGCGTGTTTATACCCCTGAACTGAACTCACTCACCTAAACACAAGGTGTTGCCATTGAGAAAATATTACTGCTGCACAACACGAATGGAATCGAATGCAATCTTTTTCCAAGCCTGTAAACAAATTAAACCAGTTTAAACGTATCTCCATATTGGAAGCCGTTTTGGATGATGGTACTTAAAACAACATTGTTGCTATTAATACCAAATTATCGCTAACCTTACTAGACAGTCAATTTAAGTGTAGCACAAATCATGTTTTTTCTTTATTACCGTATGTATGTTGGTGTGTTTGACACTGGCATACGAAACAAATACTTCATGTTGATCGTTTTTATTGTGACAGACAGTTGAGGTCTATCAACAGAAGTCTGCTGTAGGGCGGATCCATCATCATTCCAAGCAGACAGGTGGAGAACACAGAAGAGGTTCATTGCAAGGCTAAGAAATGTTGCCAAACATTTATTGGTTTTGCCAGCAAACAATAGGATGACAGATTGATTGAACACCTTTTAAAAATTAGCTGCAGGTATGATGGTTGCTCAGAGGCAGACACACCTAAAAAAACAACATGTACGGTAAGAGGAACACACGGACAAAGTCAGGTTACAACAACATCAGAGATTAATATTTTTGTTATGTAATGCTACCCATAGTAAGGTGTGGCAAAATCTTTATTAGGAAGCCATTGTTCGCTGTATGTCTGCGCTAGCTCACTGGGGTCATTCGAAGATGTACATTAACCTCTGAGAAGGCTTATATGTCCCTCTACATTTTTTGGTGCCCATTAGCATAACACCTATTTCTGAAGATGGAAAGCTGCAAAAACAGCTCCAAGTAGTTGTCTGTGGTGTGGCTTCACACATATAAGGGTGGAAAAATAATCCCATTTTTCCTTGCATGATTGCTCAAACAATTATTCAACGCAAAAAGATTTACAATAAAATATCTATGTGTCTGTGAATATCAAGTTCAGAGCCACCACCATGGTTAAAAGCACAGATGGTGACTTCAGGGAGACATGTAGTTAGTTTGTTTGCAACTCATAGCAACCAGGCTCAAATTTGATCTCTAATCAGAGCAACATCTTCCACATTTGTTGTCACCTACATGGTAAAACTATTAATGGGACTTCTCATCGCTGTGTTTCAGAAATAACTTTCTTCCTCCAACTCTTCCATAATGGCCAGATGTGGGAAATACATGACGAAAAGTTGTTTAACAGATCTTCAAACCTGATCATGACCCAATTTTTTAGATGATGGATTGAGCGGTCCCTTGTGAAAAATACACAGCATATTATGTTGTTTTGTATTTATTCCTTTAGGGGTATCACTGTAAAGGGGGCTGATTATAGATGCATGACACACTGTTCAGTATTTTGTTTTCTTTGCAAAACATTTTGAGAACTATGCATAGTTTTTACAATTTTGCATCGTCTTCTGTTTGTCTGCTAAATAAAATTCCAATAAAATACATTGAGATTTCTGGCTATAATGTGACAAAATGTGGAACAGTGCAAGGGCCATGAAGACTTTTACAGGGCACCATAAGACTACTACATCATCCTGTCAAATTAATTGGTTTGGAAATGCTATTTTAGTCCACCCCGTCTCAATTTTGAATTTGCAAATAAATTAGGAGGGAGAGGGCAAAGACAGCAGTGAAGATGAACAGACTGTGCTAATTTCTTTCTGATCCTCCTTTCCAAAACGGTCATTTAATAAGCCTGGATGGCATTACTGCTCCTGGAGGAGAGATGGAGAGACATGAAGGGAGGACAGTTGTCAGCTGGCTCAGACAAATGAATTTTTACCTTGATCGGCTAATATCTACATCTCATATCTGTTTGACACATTTCTCGCTCCCTTTGTCTCACTTTGACCTAATCAGTCATTCTCTTCCCTGTCTCTTCCCCCTATCGCTTACATGTCTTTGTGTGTACATGTGTGGGAGTTTTCAACAGACCTGCTTTCTGTGAGAATGATAGAAAGATAGGATTGTTTTTTCTGTTTTCACTGTGTCTCTAAGTGTTTGAGTTTCTGATTTGAAAGTGGCTCTAGTTTCCAACAAAGCCGGTCCTTGTGCTTGTGGAATTGGGGCAGTCTGATCCTAATGAGAAATCCCTGTTCAATCATCCCAGCTTTTTTACTCTCACAGAATCCAGACTGTGGTCTTTATGAGACACGTGCATACGTGCGTGCGTGCGTGTGTGTCCTTGTGTGATCAGTGTTCAACCACCCAGTGGTGCTTAGTTTGCATTGTGAGCTTCAAAATTACCGTATTAAAAATTCAAACTTTCTCTTTGCATTAAATCAGCAAGTTTAAAAGTGGAGCTCTTTAATAGGAACTTTTTTCCTCATGGGATTAAAGTCATTTTGGTCCCCCCGATGAATTAAACATATTACCAGTCGCAATATAAGTTTTAGAATTTTGTTTTTATTCTTCAACAGTCAATATTTGAAATTTAACTCATTACCCTTAAAAGCTTGGGAGCAAATGAGTATTGAGTTCCAGAGAAGATATGCAATTATTTTTTATTTCACTGTAATACATTTAATATCATGAAAAGCACAAGTTGATAACCGCTTCAACTCAATATTGGAAATCAATAGGGATGCACTGATACCAGACTTTTTAAAACCAAGTATGAGTATAAACACTTTCATTTAAGTACTTGCCGATACCAAGTACCGATACGAGTACTTATACATGTCCAGACACTTTTTAAATTGTTTTTTTCATTAGCCACTTTAAACATAAATAAACTTAAAGTATATCTGACTAGTAAATAATTATTTTACTGACATAGAAACACACTCTTAGAGTAATAAAATGTTACTTACATTTTAACTCTAAATCTTTTTAAGAAACAGACGTGCCATGTTTCACCTAATTGAGGATTACATATTTAACTGTATGAATATAAAATTGTGGCCAAGTAAATGCATTAAAATATGTTAGCTGGAAAGTATGTCTTTGAAGGCTAATCCTATGTTAAGAAAGTGAGGGGCAAGTTTTTCTTGATGAAAAGCAGCATTTCTGGATTATCGGCAGTAAGTCTTTTTAGGTTTTCGTCTACAATGTGTGACACTGAGCTAAACAGTCTCTCACTTTCCACTAGGGATGTCAAAAAATATTGATACACCGATGTATCGTGCTTTTATTTCCCGATATTGTATCGAAATAAAAAAAACTATCGTTTTTTTTAGTGATTTGAATGGAACCATTATTGATAACAACACACTTGTATCGCAATACATATTGTATTGCCAGATTTTTACCAACACACGTCCCTACTTTCCACACTGCTACATGGAGCTGAGAGATACCTCCGGAATATTTTAGCCAAAGTGGGGAACCACACTTCATTATGGCCGAAACGTCTTGCAGAAGGTCCTTCATGTGGTGGCAGCTAGGAATGTCATATCTCGGCTCCAACACACTGAGAAGTCGTCGAAATCCCAAATTATCAACAAAGGCTGGTCATTGAGAGCAATATACTGGGTAAAAGCCTCTGTGATTTTTTTTTTTTTGCACGCGGGTTGTCTCTGGACATCTTCTCCCACTTCATCAGAGTTTGCTCCAAAGTTAGTTGTTGTTTCCCGCTTGCATTCAGTTTATCATGTATTACTGCCACTTACTGGGTTAGAGCATGTATGTGTAAACTAATACTGTTAAAGGGATACAAAGCTCCTGTTGTATTGGTGCACATTTATGAATACAAGTACGAGTACACATACAGTACAAGATATCGGACAGATACCCAATGCTGGTATCAGCATCGGTGCATCCCTAGAAATCAATCCGTTAAAACATTGAAACTTTTTTTTTTTAAATAAACATTTTCCTTCACACTGTTCCTTTAAAATGTTTTTGCAAAGACCATGAAAACATTAAATCATATTTTTTATTAAAGGTAAAAAAAAAAGGTGAGGTTCTCTCTCCAAACAAAGTCTGCTACAACTTCCTGTTGGTATTTGACTTTTAGTTCTTACCAATGAAGCTGTAGCTTTTTAATGTCGCATGACCCTTTGATTCCAGTCTTTTTGACTTACTGTACAGGCAGCGGCATAACGGCAAGTTGTTTATCGTGATTTGAAGTGCTGCTGTTCTTGCTCACAGTCTGCTGCTATGGATTGGCTTCTTTGTATTCTGGTTGCTAAGCCACTCTGACACTCCTGGCTCTTTGTTCCCCCGATTCTTCAAAAACCTCAGGTTTACCTTGATAATGCTTACAGTGATTAAATATCGCTACTATCACAGTTTTCATTAGGTCATCATTTCTTTTTTTACATTTTACTTTATTATTTTTATTAATATGTGCATCTCAATGATTTTGTAGCAGAGTGCCGCTACAGACCCAACCAGTAGTCTACATTAACTGACTCATTCACACAACTGGACAACAGCTTAGGAGCTACTTCTTGTTGAATTTTAAGATAAGGCTCACAAAAGTCTATAAAGCTTAAAGCATTCACTGTTATATATGTGGCTCCATAATAATAATAGCTTAAAAATTACTACAATTACTGATACTGATATCACTTTCTGAGATAGATTTCAGTTCAATGAAAAATATTGTTTTAATGTCATCACGCCCCATTCTAAACCGTGTAACCGTGCCAGTTTTATCTGCAGAAAACATTCAAATTGACTAATGTTTCTCCTCTTTTCTGCTTTATCTCCCCCCTCTGCTCTTTTTTTCATCTTATTTTCTCCTCCTCCTTTCCTTCTCGCTCCCAGGGTCGCCATATTAGGACAGGGCAGCTGGCAGCCATCAAGGTCATGGATGTTGCTACGGTAAGACATGTGCACCCTGGAATACACACACTCCCACCTACTCATACACAGAAAATCCATCTCGAACTTTATATTAAAGCCAACCATGTCATCTAATTAAGAGCGATGAGTCACGGCTGGTGCGTGTGTGTGTGATGTGGAGAAGATGAAACGAGGACCATTGTCATGGTAAAATCAGTTGGAATGATTAGGAAAAGAGTCTGGCTTCAGGCACGTCTAAAACAGGAGGGAATCTCAGCTATTTTTAGAGATCCTCACACCCCCGCGCATCCCTGTTTGCACTCAGCTGGTGGCAAAACAATGAAAAGAACAGGAATTAACTATTGTGACATCCTATGGATGAATAACACAACAGAAGGAAACTTGCAGGATGTGAACTAGTTGAACAAAAAAGAAAAAGACCATTTGTTATAAACCTACACAAATAGATGATGCATATTACAGCTCGTTTCCTATGCATTTTATAGAGTAAACAAGAGACTATAAACATTTTAACTAATTAACAGCCACCCTAACTTGTTTCAAACAACAGCTTCTGGCACTGTGACAGGATCCCCCTGGAAGTGGAAGTAATTAAAGGGTAATGTTGTCAGTGTGGATAATTTAGATCCCAGCTGTGCACACTGCAACTTTCGTTTATATTTATTTATTTATTAAGATTTAAATCGATTCAGAATGATAATTAAAGATCAGCTTTATTCGTTTTGCTCTGTCATCATTCCAAAATGTGTCCACGGGGTTCAGAGATGAAGCTCTTAAGTTTAAAGCCTGGTTATACTTCTGGCATTGCAGGACGAGGAAGAAGAGATCAAGTCTGAAATCAATATGCTGAAGAAGTACAGCAATCACAGGAACATCGCCACTTACTTTGGAGTGTTCATCAAGAAACAACCACCTGGCATCGATGACCAGCTTTGGGTAGGACGTCTTTTCTTATGTGATGATGTGTTTTTTTGATGATGCATTTTTATCACTTGTCGTACACATTATTTGTATGGAGGACTACGGGGGTCATTGGAAAAGCAATACAGCATTTTGACGATGAGTGCTTAATTGTGAATTAAAAATATAGATTGCTAAGTATAATTTCAAATTCAACAATTAATCCATACAAAAAAATACAAATTTGAAAAGCATTTTGTAATTACTAATTTTAAATTGAAATACTAAAGAGGAATTGCAAATTGTATTTATTATTTAATTATTAAATACTGTGATTTGAAAATGTTTTTCAAATCTCATTTCAAAATGGAGAATTAAATAACGCAATTAATAAATGAAATTGTAAATATCTTTCCTTTTCATACATTTAAAAAAGTTATTCCCTTTTCTACATCCGTTTTTTTTTTTCCCGGCTCTCATTTTGAAATTCTTTTTGCAATTGCATTTCCTAAATGGTTTACCCTCGCCTTTTAGCATTAGAGTGACCCTCCTGTTCCCTGAGCACACTGAAAACTAAGTTCAACCAATCACAGCTGCTCCTCGAATGTAACCAGCTCTCTCATTGGTTAGACACGAGCTGTGCAGCTCAGCAAGCTCCACCCAAATGTGACTGTCCTGTTTACTCTATAAAATGCACCATTTTGGAAATGCAATTTCCATTTATAAATGTGTGGTTTTAAATGTGTCATCTGTGTTTGTGTCTTGGTCAGCAATACAGAGATAAAAGGGTAGAAAGGGAGAGGGGTAGATGTTTGGGTACTTTTTTCATATTTATTTCCTCTTTCCAAAGGTCCTTTCCATTTTCATTAATTAGATTAATGAAAGGCTCAATTCCTAAATGTAATTATATAATGTGGGTCTTGAATGGCTTGAGCAAATTGATTAGTGAAATAAACATGTTTTGTGAATTGTTGTTTTTTGGTCTTGCTATAACTTGAAGTTGCTTAATAGGTGATTCAGGCCCTTCTGCAACAATTCTAGACAACGTTGATGTCTTCAGCAGAATAAACAATACATAAAAAAAGAAACCTGTTTTGTATGTTTGCACGTAGCTGGTCATGGAGTTCTGTGGTGCTGGCTCTGTGACAGACTTGATCAAAAACACCAAGGGCAACTCACTGAAAGAGGACTGGAACGCTTACATCTGCAGAGAGATTCTCAGGGTGAGTTTCAAATCACATCTTGTACTGTCTTAATGGGATGTAAACAAGCACCTACCCATACACCTAAAAGAATAACAGTATTGTTGCAAAATTGTTGTTAGCTGATATCAATCACAATTCAGTTGTGCTCTATCGTATCTCTGTAAACCATGAATTCTTAGGAAATCGCTCACTCTCCCACGTCTTATCACAGATATCTTTTATATAAAGACATGGGTACTGAGGGCTAAAATGTAAAACATAATTTACCTTTCTAACCACAAGCAGGTCGGAGGTCCAGGTCGGCTACAGAGTAGCATCACTGTTGCTGCTGGGACTGCTGAAGGACACGTCCCCGTTTAGCCCTGAGCTCTTTCTTGAATAATAATCGCAACTTGGCTTCATTTCCTTCATGGCTCATATCTGTCTGCGTCTGCAGGGTCTGGCTCATCTACATCAGCACAAGGTCATCCACAGAGACATCAAAGGACAGAACGTGCTGCTGACTGAGAATGCCGAGGTCAAACTAGGTGAGCCAATCCTCACCTACTTGACAAAATAGCTCCGTGGTTGGAAGGATAGTAGTAGGGCGTATAAGATTTCACACTTGTGTTACTTTTTTTTCATTTTCATGCTCAATACCAGCTTACTCATCTGTTTGTGGTTGTCATGCTGTTCAACAAACAAAATGCTGAATAAGGGAATCTCTCTGCCTTTTTCCGCAGATATTATTTATCTGTATTTTTTAGATTCGTTGACATATTGCATCTTGGTTTATTCACACAGATTTGAAGTCTTGTATTGAGTTTGTTTCTGTATTTGCAGTGGATTTTGGAGTTTCGGCCCAGATGGACAGAACAGTGGGAAAGAGGAACACATTTATTGGGACACCGTACTGGATGGCGCCAGAGGTTATTGCCTGTGATGAAAACCCTGAAGCCACCTATGACTGCAAGGTAAATCTAGCAAACTGCATTCCTCTGAGGATGCACGTGTCTGATATATGTAGTTGTTGATCGCCCTGAGTATGTATGCTTCCTTCATTGCAGAGTGATTTATGGTCTCTGGGAATCACAGCGATAGAGATGGCTGAAGGAGCGCCACGTAAGTGCCCAATCAGTACCCTACATCTCTGTTGTTATTTTCCCAGAGCTTCAGTTGGTTATTTTAATCAGGAGGCAGATGGTTGGCTTGAATGCATTCTATAATTAATGGAAAAGATTTGGATAAAAACACTCCAGTCTGAAAAAGGTTATGTATCATGTGATAGCAGCAATTGAAAGATTAAGCTGGCTCAGTGTTTTATTTACCCTTACAAATTTTTTGTATGTACGAATAAATAATTTATATCATACTATGAGATAAACAGTGAAAGGAGATCATGTGATAAGTTTGTCATTTTATATCATTTCCTTACGATAAAACAGTTTATTGTACAATATAATATTGACTCCAGCCCAATTTTTACCCCCTTAAATCAACAATAACAATGCCTTTTTAAAATAAAAGAAGAAAATGTAATTTTACAGTGGAATTAAGGCAACCACTGCTACCAGTGTTTTACCGAAAAATGTACTTTTATTCTTTCTTTCTTTTTCTTTTTTAAAGTGTGATATTTGCTGGTTAATTAGCTGGGCTATCTAATCATGTAGCTAGCCTGCAGTCTGCTGCTTAACAGGCATGCTGGTGTAGCTTCTTAGCATTCCAACTGTGCTTTCAAAAGCATTACCTTAATACCAGTAATACTGTATTTCCAATGACTTTTCAATAGCTGACCGTGCTGGTTGAAGTGGCAGAGATAAAACTCGGTGGTTGAGAAGTGCTAGCATCTTGTTAAAAGAATGTTTAATTGAAGAAATGGTATGATGGGAAATTTTAGCGGTTTCATAACTGTACCATATGAAAAGCTAGCCCATGCCTTGCTGCAGTCTTTAGAAAACGTACATCTTAGTCCATCTGATGGCGTTTTCCTGCGGAGCAACCCAATAACACATTTCCTCTCTACTTTGAAATTGTTCATTGATTGATAGTTTGGCATAAAACACATTTCAGTGCGGTTCCTAGTTAGGCATGTAGGAATGCAACTTATAAGAAGAGTTACTCTCCTGATTCATAAATGTAGTACTTTCCTTTGTGCATCATATAACTTAATGACTGGTGTTTCAGCTGCTCTCCATGGCACTTTCCCCCTACACCAAAAACTCCATGGGGATATATGATTAGAAATGACTGAAAATCTTGTCTTGTTAAGAGTCTAAAAAATTAAAACTAAAACACAAGCACTGTGTAAATTCTGTGAGGAAGTACATGAATGCTCTATTAAACTTATAATAGGAGAACACATAGACAAGGGTGAATGAATAAATGAATAAACTCTCTTTGTATCAATAGCTTATGCATACCAGCTGACTTTTCATTTGCAACATGATGATATCGGTTATAGTAAAATGTAAAGAACGAGTCAAGCTTCCTATAACCCAATGTTTGCCTCTTTAGCTCTGTGTGATATGCACCCAATGAGAGCCCTTTTCCTCATCCCACGCAATCCAGCCCCCAGACTCAAATCAAAGAAATGGTGAGTGTGAACTATTATAGGTTTATATTATTACCATGTTGATTGATAATTCTGAGCAAGACAGAACACAGAAATTAGTTTATGCACACACTTCAGTTAGTGTTGAATTACGCTTCTGATTAATATATATTGGATTTTAGGTCAAGGAAGTTTCAGTCATTCATTGAAAACACTCTGGTGAAGAGTCACACCCAGAGGCCCAGCACAGAACAACTTCTCTTACATCCCTTCATCGCAGAGCTTCCCAACGAGAGACACCTCCGCATCCAGTTGAAGGACCACATCGACCGCACGAAGAAGAAGAGAGGAGAGAGGGGTGAGGATAGCTTTTGATTCAATATTTAAATTAATTAAAATTCAAATGTGGGGAAAGGCTGAAGCTGACATTTAGAAGAGAACTACAGTTTTGGTTAGAAATTGATGGCAGGCATCATAAGCGTGAATGTTATATTAATTTGGGACTTTAAATTATGCAACTGAGCCCTTCTTCTTATTTTAGCAAGTTTTTGAGGAACTACCATCAACAGCATAATTCTGGCTGGATATTTTATCATTGTTGTCTGAATTGTTTCTGGCACAACTTTACCAACTTCCAATTGGCCTGGAGAGATCTAAAGTTGGATGATCAGACACATGAGCTTTATTTATGAATGAGTTTTTATGAGTGGACCTTTTCGGTTTTTGTTTTGAGTTATTTTTTTAAATTTTGACTTCACAATATGGATGTTGTATTGAAATACGGTTTTTAAATTATTTCAGATTACCAGTGATTTTTAGTTGTGATTTTAACTTGTCTGCATTTTTCTCTGGGAATAAACAACTTTTAGATTTATAAAAAAACAGACTTGGGGATAACAGTGTACAGTAAGGACAACATTACGACACTAAAATACTGTGAAGTTATTGAAAATAACATACTCTGATTCAAGAAATGTGCAACTGAGGAGGATAATTTTACAATATTTGCAAAATATAGATGTCTACTTGTGCATTACAGAACAGGCTATTTACAAAAAGTGACAAATAAAAATGATGCTAATAACAGAGCTGTGTAATAATAGACAACCCTCAGCATCCTCTTTGTGAGACTTTCAACAACAGTGTCTTCAGTCAGAGGCTTCTTCAGTTTTGCTGTGACACAGACTGCAACAAGAGATCCTTCCTGTCCACAGCATTCAGCGTTTAGAACAACTCATTAAAGAAATTTGAATAATGTGAGATGCAATACTTAATTTTCCTTTGGGATCAAGAAAGCATTTTTGAATTGAATAATGGCAGAAACGTTATTTGAAATGAGACGACTAAGGAATTACAGCAAGCATGTTAGCACTGAGTTTGTTGGGAGCAGTGATGGTTATCCAATCTAACAGGTGCTGTAGTAATACATGTTACTCATCCACTGCATGACTGTGTTTAAGCTTTCTGCCCTACTAGCTTCTTTGTAGGTTTTCAATTTTGAATCGTGTGCACATAAACGTTTCACACTCCTTGGAACCGTCTGTATTGACGTTAATTATGACCGCAATATAGCAGGCCCGTCTGATACACGATCTTCCGCCAGACCAAATTTAATTTCTCCCGTGAAGGCAATCATCTCCTGGTATCAGCATGCTCCAGTTGTTGTTTTGTAATGAATGCACCGCTGAAAATCTCTCTTCCAAACTCGGATTCTCTAAGCATGCCTATGCCGTCTAACGGTGGACTGACAACTAACATGCAGGAATTGTGGGAATTGTTGTAAGATATATAGCTAATTACATTAATATAATAGCACTTGGTTATCACAATTGACTATAGCCACCATGTAGCATTGAGACGTACTATCGCTTCATCTGTCGTGGTCACATCTTCCTTACAGTTAAAAAAAAAAGGAAAAAAAGCAGCTTGCAAAGCTGTCGCACGGGTGCTACTTATGAAAAGTTGTTTATTGCACAAATAGTTCCATCGCATGTGCATTGCACAGTACAGCCCTGCTTTATCTATTCCAAAACCAGGTTGGATCTGTGTTTCGGATCATTGCATTAAGATTCAATCATTTAGCTGTGGATCTGAGGTAAAGTTCAAGAATAAGCGGGACTTGTTCTCCATTACTCCTCTCTTTTGCTGAAAGTAATAGTACCATTGGGAGTGAAAAACAGCCTCTCCGCATGAGGCAGCCACCTGCTTGCTTGAAAGTTGTTACAGTATTCTTAGATTTGAAAGCCTCACATTAACTCATCCAAGGTTTCCAGGTTTCCATCCAGGTTTCAGTAAAGCTTGTGGTTCTTGATTTTGGAACATGGGGTTGGGTGGGGGCATTTGTTGGTTAGCATCCTTTTAGCCTATGATATTAAAATCTCTTCACTATGGAGAGACAGATTTAGATATACAGTAATCTTTATAGTTTACCAAAATGTTTCTTCTGATTATGCATTGATCCAGCCAGAGTCCTGGCTTGAATCTAATAGAGAGCTAAAGATTAGGTTGATGGGATGGAGGCCTTCCAACCTCAAAGACTTGGAAATCATCACCAAAGATACATTAAAATACCAGTGGAAACATGCAAACAGCTGGTCAACAATTAAACAAATGGTCTAATTGTTGTAAGGCAATAGCATGTAATGTACTGTGATTATAATTATTTAAGAGATCCCTGTCTCATTTTGTATCAGGAAACGAACCTAGAAAAATGTTTCCCACTAAAATCTGCCGGGGGTATGAGCAATTTGGTGCTTTACCCCATTAGTGGCAGTGCATGTAGAATTTTGGCTCAATGTGGATTACAGCAAATGTACAAGTAATTTCAACTTGTGCACCCAGTTCTTGTTTTTAATCCCGAGAGAAGGTTTTGTTAATCCAACCCCCACTTAAGATGTTATAAATGTCATCTAACTTTACTCCGTTTGCATTGTGGGCTTCATTTGGAAACATTTTAGATTTAACTTCAGAAAAAAATCATTGCAAAAATACATTTGTATGACACAATGAATAGCAATCTACTTAATTTCTACTTAAATGAGAAAGAGAAAACACTGAGACAAATGCATTGCTCAACTTCAACCTATCTTTAGTAAGACAAGGTTAATGGGGTTACTAGAGTTTATATATGCAACTGAAAGTGTATCGTAAATAGGAGGTGGATAAAGATCTTTATGGGTGATTGCAAGAGGTTATATATATATAAACTCACCAAAAAAAGAAACGTCCTCTGACTTTCAACAGTTTTTACTTTCAGTAAACTTAATGTGTGTAAATATTTGTATGAACACTAAAAGAGTCAACACCATAAGACATAAACTAAAAATGTTTCACAGACATGTGACTAACAGAAATAGAATAATGTGTCCTTGAACGAAGGGAGGCTCAAAATCAAAAGTACCAGTCAGTATCTGGTGTGGCCACCAGCTGCTTGAAGTACTGCAGTGCATCTCCTCATCATGGACTGGACCAGATTTGTCAGTTCTTGCTGTGAGATGTTACCCCACTCTTCCACCAAGGCACTTGCAAGTTCCTGGACATTTCTGGGGGGAATGGCCCTAGCCCTCACCTTGCGATCCAACAGGTCCCAGACGTGAGACCTGAGATCCGGGCTCTTCGCTAGCCATGGCAGAACACTGACTTTGCTGTCATGCAGAAACTCACGCACAGAACGAGCAGTATGGCTGGTGGCATTGTCGGGCTGGAGGATCATGTCCGGATGAGCATGCATAAAGGGTACCACATGAGGGAGGAGGATGTCTTCCCTGTACCGCAAGGCATTGAGATTGCCTGCAAAGACAACAAGCTCAGTCCGATGGTGATGTGATATACCGCCCCAGGCCATGACGGACCCCCCACCTCCAAATCGATCCCGTTCCAGGGTACAGGCCTCGTTGTAACACTCATTCCTTCGACGATAAACACGAATCCGTCCATCACCCCTGGTGAGACAAAACCGTGACTCATCAGTGAAGAGCACCTTTTGCCACTCCTGTCTAGTCCAGCGAAGGTGGGTTTGTGCCCATAGGCGGCATTGTTGCTGGTGATGTCTGGTAAGGACCTGCCTTACAACAGGCCTACAAGCCCTCAGTCCAGCCTCTCTCAGCCTATTGCGGACAGTCTGAGCACTGATGGAGGGATTGTGTGTTCCTGGTGTGACTCGGGCAGTTGTTGTGGCCATCCTGTACCTGTCACGCAGGTGTGATATTCGGATGTACCGATACTGTGCAGGTGTTGTTACACGTGGTCTTCCACTGCGAGGATGATCAGCTGTCCTTCCTGTCTCCCTGTAGCACTGTCTTAGGCGTCTCACAGTGCGGACATGGCAATTTATTGCCCTAGCCACATCAGCAGTCCTCATGCCTCCCTGCAGCATGCCTAATGCACGTTCACGCAGATGAGCAGGGACCCTGGGCATCTTTCTTTGGGTGTTTTTCACAGTCGGTAGACAAGTCTCTTTAGTGTCCTGCGTTTTTAGAACTGTGACCTTAAATGCCTACTTTCTGTAAGCTGTTAAGGTCTTAACGAACATTCCACAGGTGCATGTTAATTAATTGATTATGGTTAATTGAACATGCATGGAAAACATTGTTTAAACCCTTTACAATGAAGATCTGAAAAAGTTATTTGGATTTTTACAACATTATTGTTGAAATACACAGTCCTGAAAAAGGTACGTTTCTTTTTTTGCTGAGTTTATTTATATATATGATCAGCGCCTGTTGTTTTTTCTCTCAAGATCACTGCCAGTATGCTGAACATCTGCCAAAGGGAAATACATTCCCGGAGCTTGACAAACCTATTCTGCCTAAGATTATAAGAAGACAATTAAGAGTTTCACACATTGCTCTCACATTCTTGGTTAGCAACAAAAAAAATAATAGACTTCTGTCCAAAGCTAATATGATACAAAGGCACTATGATGAGTGATAGACTGTAGCTTAATGTAGAAAAAAGCCCCACCTTAACCGCTCCAAGAAGCAATGTTTCACTGGAAGGTTGCATAAAACTGTCCTGTCACTGTGTAGACTGTAAATTACTCCTCCTGACATGCTGTCATATCCAGAGGACAGATACGCGTGTATCTGTGTGAGGAAAAGCTTGGCACTTTCTACGACCATTATGCTTTAAGCCCCTTTGGAACTGAAAGGAGCTCTCCAGCTAATGTTCTTCACCTCGCTACACCCGGTAAAACTGCAATTTGCACTCTTATTCAAAGCGGCTCAAAGAAAGTGCCTTGGACAAATGAGAATGTGGTAATGCCAACGTCTGTAATGAGCAGGGGTTATTCAAGTGGAACATCTATGACATGAAACAGAATGGTTTTCCTCTGGTGGTTACTACATTTTCTCACCTACTTGTAGTTTCTTGCAGAAGATTTTAAACCTCTTCAGATTTTTTATATTTTGTTAACATTACAACCACAAACTTTAACCTGGGATAGACCAGCACAAAGTAGGCCATTTTTTATGAATGGGAAGGATGGTATAATGTTCTTCTTGCACCTCTTTCTATAAAGGTCACAATATTATAGTGCATGATAAATTGTTCACCTATGGAGAGATTCTCCTTGCCAGAGCTGTCAATCTTTGCAGATCTTCCAGCGTTACCGTAGTCCTCTTGGCTGCATCCCTGATTAATGCACTCCTTACCAGGTGTTTCATAATCTAACCCCTCTTTAAACTTTTCCTCTACTTTATCTCTGACCTGTCCGGTGGGATCCTTGGTCTTAATGGGACTGTTTGGCTGTATTTATACTGGGATTGAACTATGTCTGTATGGACAACATTTACTAATTAGATGACTTCTCAAGGCAATTGGCTGATCTTTATTTAGGGGTATCAGAATGTGAGGGTCAATAAAAATGCATGCCACACTGACTTAGCTTTTTATTTGTAAAGGTTTGCACAAATGTCATCTCCAGACACTTGTGACCACAATAACCAAATCCAATTTACATACAGAAATATGGCATCCATTCAATCTAATCATATAAAGTCAGCTACAACTTAGAACTGGTTCCAAAGGAGAGGAGCCTAGTAATTTAACAATCTGGCTACCGTTCCACCTTTACAAACTCTAAGAAGAAAAAGAAAAGGTGCATCATTAGTCTTCTACCCAACAATGCACTACCAGGTGTTTCTTTGTCACCTATAATCCCAATAAAAAACCCTGAATGTGATGAGTCCAAAGGTGGAAATATGCACTAGATGTTATTAATTAACTTTCTTTTTTTTCTCATCAGATGAGACAGAGTATGAATACAGCGGCAGCGAAGAGGAAGATGAAGAAAGGGATAAAGGTGAACCAAGGTCAGCCTTTTTCTCAGAGCCACACATTTACTAAACCATCTGTGTAACTTTACCCTCTAAACATTCAGCATCTCTTCTCACCGACTCTAAATCATGCCTCCTTACCAGCTCCATCATCAACGTCCCCGGGGAGTCGACTTTAAGGCGAGACTTCTTGCGCCTCCAGCAGGCCAACAAGGAGCGCTCGGAGGCACAGCGGCGGCAGCAGCTGGAGCAGAAGCAGAACGACGAGCACAAGCGCTTGCTGCTGGCTGAGAGACAAAAGCGCATCGAGGAGCAGAAGGAGCAGAGGAGGCGGCTAGAAGAGGTAAGAGGGACTGGAACGAGAGGGTAACTCGATTACATTTGTCTCCCGCAAAAATGCATAATTTCTTTAATCCCTCAAACTGAAGTTCTAGAAATAAACTCCTTTGTTCTTGTCCTGAGTGTTTAAACTAGCAGATTTTCCACTTTGGTTGAGGAAAAGGTGCAGAAAAATGCACATACTGTCTTTTCCCCAAGTGTCCCTCGTTTAGTTCCAGAGAGCAGGCTTACGGAGGCTAATTCCTCAGACCATAATCTTTGTGCTCTCTGTGGCTTCCCACCAGGGTTTGCCTCCCAACACGCAGCTAAGCACCATGACGTGCCGCAACTATCATGAACCCACCACTTTTTCCCAAGTGTATGAGAGCCGCTACAAGGATCCCAATCCAACTGGAATAGCTATATAAAACTTTCATTAAAGTACAAATTTTCCTTTGGTGTTTGGAAAACAATAAAAAAAGTATAGAATGTTATTTCTGTTTTTTCCAGGTCAGGATTAGTATGGAAAAACAAAATGTCACTGTCAAAAGGTTATGCCCTTCCTACATCGTTCCCAGATTGTGTCTCTGCCCCCTCCCATGTCTGTCTGTCCTTCCTTCCTTCCTTCCTTCCTTCCTTCCTTCCTTCCTTCCTTCCTTCCTTCCTTCCTTCCTTCCTTCCTTCCTTCCTTCCTTCCTTCCTTCCTTCCTTCCTTCCTTCGATTTTAGGAATAAACATAAAATTCATCAGTTGAAACTGTGTAGGAACCCTAAAAGCAGAAGGCTGGACATGTTTTATTGCGTTTCTTGGCTCGAATTTTTTGTAGAAATATATTTTTTTAGATTTGTACAGAACCTTGAGTTTATTATTTGACAATTCTAAACCTTCACAAGGATCTGCTCTATGTCAACAGCAGCAGCAGAGAGAGCGTGAGCTGAGGAAGCAGCAGGAGAAAAGACGCTTTGAGGAAATGGAGAAGATCCGAAGGGAGGAGGAGAGGAGGCAAGCAGCCAGAGAACAGGTTCACATTTTTAATAATTACATTTTTCTGAATCCCAATTAGCTCTATTTTAGGGATGGAAAGATTCTGTGTTTGCTGTCCAGTACAGCTTTTGGAGTTTTATGCAAACAACATTGTAACGATGGGTACAAGAGACTTCTTTTTGATATACGTTAGATGTGCTATGAAGAACCAGAAGGATTTTGGAATAGCAGAAATATATGTTATGCCATGTTGTGTAATATTATTTAGCCATAATTATTGTGTTCATTAGTTGGTAGCTTTTAAATGTCAGAGGATGGCCTAACAGTGCAAAAATTGTGAATTGCGGGGAAAATGATATATGATTTTCAAAAGCTTTTACATATAATATCCTGTAAGTGTGCTGTTCGTTTGTGCTGAGTTCCCCAGTGTCGCTACTTTGTAGAACCAACTGGCTTTATTATTGCAGCTGCCTGCCTTTAGGGTGTGTCTCTACGAGGTTTTCAGATTTAGAGACTGGAATGTTTGCAGATTATTTGTTGAAGTAACTCAAGATCAGTCAAACTGGATTGAGATGGTCTGTGAATAGCACACTTCAAATATTGCCTTGATTCTCAGTTGTATTTAGATTTGGACGTTGACTGGCCCACTCTATAACATGGATATGCTTTGAGTCATTATATCTCTGGCTGTACGTTTAGGGTTGTTGTTCTGCTGGGAGGCAAACCTCTCTCCAGTTTCTATTTGGCTTTCTTTCTGGATTGCCTTGGATTTAGCTACATCAATCTTCTCATCAAATATGACTGGTATCCTTGCTTACAAAACCTAAAAAGTACAGCATGTCATCACTCTGCTTCACCCTGAGGATTGTGTGTTTAGGGTTATGGATGGTATTTGTTTGAGCACCTTCTTCCCCATGCTTGCTATATCCCCTACATGGCTTGTGGCAAACTGCAAACTGAACTTATTATGACTTTCTGTTCACAATTGCTTTCTTCTTGCCACTCATCCGTAAAGGCAAATGGTTAGATGGGTAATATAATAGAGGCTGCTGAATACATGTGCATGGCACTGCTTTTACATTTTTATCATTAAAATGTTAAACTCACAGTTCTGCATTACTCCGTGCTTTCTGTCACATAGAACAATAATAAAATGCATAGGATTTTGTGGTTGTCATGTAATGAGGCTTGAATACTTTCCCTAGACACAGTGTATATGTCATTTTTCTTCTGTCCTTTCTGTGAAATATAACTTCCTTTTTTGTCATCTTTTTCCGTATGTCTTTCTACTTTCTTTATAACTTTTCTGCTCTCTTACTTTCTTTCTGATTTGAAATGATATCTTCCATTATCTGTTTTTGGCTTTTCTTTTGCGTTGTTATTGCAGGTGCTTGAAGACATCATCGTCTTCACTTCGTCCGGCCCCACTCTTATCTTGTCTGTCCTTCAACCGCCACCTCAGGAGATTATCTTCTCTTTTTTTTTCTCTGTCTCAGTCTTTTCTGCTCCATCTGTGTGTGGTTTTTCCTAATTTTCAGCTTCTGTCTTTCTCCCTGTGCCAACATGCTGCTCAGGAATATATCCGTAGACAGCTGGAGGAGGAACAGAGGCAGTTAGAGATCCTCCAGCAGCAGCTCCTACAAGAACAGGCATTATTACTGGTAAACTATAGTCCCTCCATTACTGCTCCTCATCTGTGGCGTGTGGTCTCGATCCCTGCTGCATGCACCCGAGGGACAGCTGAACATAGGGAACTGACTGTGATGGAAACCACACTCTGTGCCCCTCCCCTTGTTAGCTGCACACTTGTGGAAGTGAATTCTTGCTTTTGGAGTTATTGAAAGCATTTATTGCATGTTTAGGTGTGATATGTTGGTTGGATCTCAAAGGATTACCCAGAGGACGTACACAGAGATAATAGATTATTGTTATTTAGAGTTTATTTAGAGTTTTCCTTAACTTTTGTTGAGTTCGATTCTGTACTTTTGAGGAAAACGAGCTTTTGAGATCCTACCAGTATAAACTCCACAAGCCAAAACTGTGACCCCAATCACCGGAATCTGACATCTTATTAGCTTTACAGTCTCGGTCGCCAGGCTTCTATCCGCCCCACTGCCAATCCCTCTCTTGTTTGCTTTTCTGGCCTTTTTTGCTCATTATGAACTGTAAAAACTGTCCAGACTGCAAGAGATCAGTCCTGATTACCTCAAACACATAAGAAAAGTTACAGTGTCAGTCAGAAAGTTTACATATGCTCGTTATTAGCAGAAATGTCAGATTTTGACCTCTTAATGAAGAATTTGAACCATGCTACTTTGGGAAAAAAAAACATTTAAAGGCACACAGTGGAATTTACTGCACACTTTCTCAAAGCTACATAGGCTCAAAATTATTCATTCATTTATTAAAATGCATTCATACCCCTAAAAGGAATTGACACACTTTGTGCAGACATCAACAAGCTTCTGTCATACTTCTGGCTGGATGTTTGACCACTCTTCTAATCAAAATTGGAAGACTTCATTGGTTAAATTGGTGGTTTTCCACTGACCTTGCTTTTAATAGTCCATAATATTTCTACAAGTTTTGCCATTGGAGCCATTCCACAACCTTTTAGATTAGATGTATATTTTGGGATCTGGACAGGTTATCAGACCATCATTGGACTACATACAGACTCACTGGTCAAACAACCATCCACGCCCACTCAAACCAAAGGTAAATTTCAAATAACCAATTAACTTAGCAGTAATGTTTTTAGACTATTGGAGGAACCTGGAGTACCGGGAGAGAAGCCATACATGCACGAGGGGATTATGCACACTCTATGCAGAAAGGCTTAGGACTTCCTTGCTGTAAGGTGGTGCTAACAACTGGGCCAACAGTCCAAGTGAATCATTAAAAGCCTAAACTTTGAGATCCATGCCAGTGATGAGCGTATGTAAACTTCTGACAGCCGATGTAGATACTAATGTTGTAAGTAGCCCAATAAACTTTCGCCTGCTACAGTGCTGACCATTCCCTATTCCTCATCCAAAGCTTGTTGTATTTTTACTCTCCAACCAACCCACCTTGTCTTTTAGCCTTTTACCAACATGTCATGCCTTTCATTCCTCCCTGTTTCTTTCTTTCTTTAGGAGTACAAGCGTAAACAAATCGTGGAGCAGCGACAGGCAGAACTTCTACAGAAGAAGCTCCAGCAGGAGAGAGCCTACCTGGTGTCTCTACAACAGCACCAACAGCAGCAGCAGCAGCAGGAGGGAAGGCAAGCAGAAAAGAAACAGCTTTACCACTTCAAAGATGCCAGCAATCCTGATGACAAGCCCGCCTGGGCTAAGGAGGTAAGTGTAAAACAAGCAATGCAGGATTTAGAAAGTCATGGTTGGTCATCTGTTTAGTTAGTTAGTTAAGTATGATAAGTGATTTATTAATTTATTAATTAATTATTAAATTTTTCTAATTAAGTGTATACAAATACAAATCAAAAGTTGCAATGATAATTCTGCTGGTTGTACTCTTACTTACTGTCCTCTGACTTTGACTTTGACTCCTAGGTCCAGAAGCAGCCAAATGCTCCTGGTAAACCATCTGTACAAGCACTTAAAAGTCCAACCTCTAGGGAAAACAAGGTCCCACAGAAAGCGCATAGAAGTAAATCCTGCCAGTTCTCTGAAAGTCCCAGTAGAAGAGCCGTGGAGGTTCCTGTAATATGTGTTTCAGCAGATGTCTGGACACCCCAAGATAAGCAGGTCACAGAGCAGAACCAGAGTAAGCTCAAAATCAAGAACAATGCTGACAAAGGGCCCTTTAAGAATCATATAGGTAGAGTCAAGCAGGCACTTAAAGATAAGGCTAGTTCTGCAAACTCAAATGCTAAACTACTTCAATCTAATCCCCAGGCATTAGCAAAGAACCAAGCTCCACAGCCCCCCAAAATATGTATTGAGGTAGAACACTGGACACCCATAGATATGAATCTCCGGAAACACGATAGGATCCAAAACCAGAACAATACTGGCAAAGGGCCTTTAGAGAATCACACAGGAGAACCCTGGCAATCACCCAAAGAGATACCTAGATTTGGAGACTTGAATTCTGAATGTCTTCAGCCTCATCCCCAGGCTTCGGGACAGACCCAGACTCCACAGTCTGGATCCACTTCTAAGCTATGGCATATGTCGGTTAGTCCCCGCCCTATTCGGAGAACTTACTCACCTTGCCGTAGAATAGAGGTAGAAGTAGAACCCTTGAGCAGATCCTGTCCTTTATACCTGACAAATAAATCTGGCATGTTATTAGCTTCTTCACAGTTGCGGAATGCTTTTTCTAACCAACAGCTCTTGAAACCAGATCAAAATGTCAGTTCAAACCGCTTTGCAGGAAATCTGAGGCCTGCTGTCAGCCATGAGAACTTGAGACCACGCTTGATGTCCCAGGATAGTGAAGAAATTGATCCCCTTTCACTTTCTTACCCTGTAAGCATTTCAAATAATGGTAGACAAAGAAACTCCTACTCCCCTGGATTCACCAGTGGCAATCATCTCTGTGTCCCTGGACAGATTTTCTATTCAAGCGACAGTGACCTGCCTCGCTGTCGCTCCACTGAACAATTGAGAAACCCTGATGGAATATCGCCATTTGCTTGGCTAGGCGACACTCCCCGCAGACCTCAACATAGGGCCCGTTCTCACTCATCCTCGTCCCCAAAATCACTGTCCAGGAGTTTGTCTTCTGTAGACATTGGGCCCCTAAAAAGAAATCCCTCACCTAACGCTCCTAAAACCAAACACTTGTTCTCAAGAATACCCCTTGGGAATCCCTTTGCGGGCCTCTGAATTTAAGAACAATTAAAGCAGTCTTTGACCTTGCTCCAAAATACATGTAGATAAAAGAACATACTCACTCACTCACTCACTCACTCACTCACTCACTCACTCACTCACTCACTCACTCACTCACTCACTCACTCACTCACTCACTCACTCACTCACTCACTCACTCACTCATAGACATATGCACATTTGTATTTCTATTATGTGATTAATTTATGTATTCCTTGACTCTTTACTGTTATCGTTATTTTACACCACATGTACATTTTCTTGATTTAACCTCCCATTACTCAACATTGAAATTTCCAAATACCATCTTTAAATTATCTAAGGCTGACCATTCGACTTACCATTCTTTACAAAAGTAGAAGTCCAAGAGAAAGATGCAGACAAAGTGTACAGTTATGTAAATATGTATATTTTATATTAAAATTATTCAAATCTGGGCCTAAGCCCTAAGAAACAAGATGCAGAATTTAAGATGCAGGCTGACATCAACCCGATCCCTAAATAGCCCTTATACCCGATCCCACAAGCCCCCTTTCACCTTCATCCCCCATCTCCAAAATTCACCACAGTGAGCCAGTCCCATACACATTGGGCATGACGTCATCAGGAAATCCCACCCATCCCACTTTGCTTTTAGGTCAGTAAAGCAGTTATTTTTATTCCATCTTGGTGACTGGTGCAGGCCAAGTGGTGGTGGACCCCCTCTGTAAAGCTTGGTTTTCATAAAATATTGTTCACAAGCCTGTTTTCTGTCCTTTCTTGGTGGTTTCTTATGCAGTTACAGCAGTGTTCAGATTTTATATTTTAAGGGTTTGTTTTGTTTTGTGGAAGGAAGATGTTTTTGGGTACAGATTTAAGCAGAGTTACCCAAAAGCTTTTTATCTTCTTCTACTAACATCAAATTTTCTGTTTCTTCTAGGACATTCAACCTTATACTAACCTGTAGTGCTCATCATTTCCACATCTGGTGGTTTCTTCTAAATTTTTCTTAGTCTATTGTTGAAAGTTGATTCCTTCTATCACTATAATATTGGCTTGTCACATGAACTCCTAACTACATGTTTGGCAACTTTTCTGCCTCGAGAGGTGGCAAAGGGCGTATTTGGTTTACTTCCTTGTAGTCAACTCCCTTAAACTGACTTGAGAAATGACACAGCTTGGCATATGTGGCTTGAAAAGGTATGTGCACAGCTTTTTCAAATGTTACAACCACAAACTTCAATGTGTTTTATCTGCATTTTATAAGACCTAAACAAACACAAAGCCACTCATAGCTGTGAAGATGGAAAATTATATACGGTTATAATTTTTTTTTCTTTTACATATCAAAATCTGTAAATTGCGGCACTCATTTGCATTCAGCCCCCCTGAGTCAACACTTTTGGTATGTGTCTCAGGTGCAACTCACATATTTTCAATTGGGTTTAGTTTTAGACCACATAAACACATGAACATGCTTTGATCTTACATTTTCACTGTAGATCTGGCTGTAGCTTGCTCAGATCTGTTGCAGCCTCTACCAGGCTTTCATCCAGAGTTGTCCTGTATTTAGCTCTATCCATCATGCCATCAATTCTGACCATCATCTCCCTGTCTCCAAACAGTGCTCCATGAGATATCCAAAGTTTTGGATTTATTTTATAAACCTACGGAACAGCTGTATTCATACTGAGATTAATTACGCACAAGTGGACTCTATTGCTGAATTTGCTATATCTGAGCTAATTGAACTGGATTGGGTATCAAAAACTGAAATAAAGTGTCTAGATACAAATGCAGGCCACCGCTTTCAAATGTTTTCTTTCTTTTATACACATTTTTTATATTTTGTTGCTCTATCACAATAAATGCCAATTTTCACATTGAAGTTTATTGGTTGCAGGTTTACAAAATAGGAAAAAAGCTCAAATTGGTATGAGTATTTCAATTAGACTACATATTTTGAATCGGGTGATAATGAGTAAAACTCTTGAATTACAACTGTATGTGAAGTTTCAGAAAGCTTTCAAACAGGATAGATTTCCTCGCACATGTGTTTTTTACCTTGAAGGTTTTGAAACTATGCCCTGCTGAGCCATGACTCCGACTTTAACCTGCTGTTGAGTAGATTGTTTTTAGAGTAGTTGGGGTGTGATTTTGGCAGCTGGGATCTTTCCCTGGAGCCTTCTCTTGCAGCGTAGCAGATAATCTGATAATCAGATTACCCTGCTGAGAGGAGGTTTCTGCCTTTTTCACACAGATATGTAGTGTCTAAAAATACTTGCATTTTTCTATACGAGACACCAGACACTTAACATTTTTAGCTACTTGAGTACTGATAAATGGATTTGCATATGTGAACCCTGCCCTTGCACAAATTAGAATGTTCTTGTGGTCTGAATGTGAAGCTTGCTAAAGGGGATTAGGGATAATTATTGACCTTTTCCTTCAGCCACAAGACTCTTTTACTCCACAGCTTTTATGTGGGACAAGACCCATGCAGCTTGTATTTGCTCAGGATGACAGATTGAAACAAAGAAGAGATTTGAAACAATTGGACAAGTTTCCTTATACAGACAGTTGTTTCATTTTTGGGACTTAATTAATTTTTCTTTAAGTATTTTGATTGGATTTAAATTTTCAATTGAATCTGAACTTGATAACGAATGCAATGGATGTAATTGGATTTTAATCAGGCCTGTTTGTGTTCCGATAAAGTGAAATTTGGTATGGTATGAGATTGTAACTAGCTAATATTAGCTGGTTAGTTGGTCAGGATATCTACCCAAGTGGCTAGCCTGCATCCAACACTTTTAGATTGCCAGCTGTATCGTTAAAAAAAGCTTAACTTAATAAAAGTGGTAGTTAGTGCTTCATTAGTTTTTTTTATTGCAAGTTTTGAATCAAGTTATATGATTGGATAGCTAGCCTGCAGTTGTTTGTCTCAAGATACAATGTTCTTATAGCTTGCCGGCTGTAGTTTTAAAATGGTGTTAGCACAGCATGACTGTAACATAAAATGTTAACAATTTTAAAACTTTTAATCTGCGAAAGCGACCCATGCCTACTTGACAATCTATATTAAAATTAAAAGTTTAATTTTATTGACTTTGATTGGGAGAAAATTGGGTGTAGCATTTGGTTTCGATTGAGAACCAAGCTAACAGATGATACATTGGCCACCCCTCCCTCTGGCAGTTTAGATCTTACCTACAAGGGATTCTGTGGAAATCTGGATGAGGTTCAAATCTGCTCTGTTTGCGTAAGATTATGCCAGGTCATCTCAAAGAAAACAAGACTTCCGAAGAATCCCCTGGAGGCACAGTGTGAGATGTGCTATTAAAGACAGGAAAAACCAGGTTGTTTACAATGTGACAGAAGTCCCCATCTACTGGGTGCTGTCCCTTTTAGAACTGAAGGATTTTAAGACAGTCTTGTGGCTTATTGAGGTGGTGCATGTGGAGACGGGGTGACAGGAGGGTGATAAACCGCAGTGGAGAAAGCATGGTGATTGATTGTGCTGTGAGTGACTGTGGTATGTGGCCTGTCTCAGGTGGAGGAGCGATCTAAGATGAACAGGCAGAGCTCACCGGCGCTGCAGCACAAAGCGTCCCACCGCATCTCCGACCCTTCCCTCCCTCCCCGCTCCGAGTCGTTCAGCAGCGGAGGCATGCAGCCCACCCGTACCCCTCCCATCCACCGCTCCATTGAACCACAGGTGTGTGTGACTGGGTGTGGGTGTGCAGAAAGAGTCATGTAAATGTTTGGGTTGCCATATAAATAATTGCATATATTTTTGCTCCCTGTTCGCATTCATTATTCAAAAGCTCAGTGTAACATATGATTTGGTGGTTCTTTGTCTAACATTTTGTCTTCCTCTGCATCCCCTCTTTCTCTTTTTTCATGCATCAATTCAATGCCATTTCTATCCATTTCCAATCTTTTCACTCACTTCTATTCTGCTGCTATTCTATGTTCATCTTTTCTCTCTTTCATCCACCTCAACACTTTCCTCCATTGAAAATGCTTACCACCGGTCACCTCGCCGATTTCACCTCAGATGGCCCATCTCATTCCCGTGAAGACCCACTCCGGCTCCATGTCTGGCTCTCCATCTCTCCAAGATCAGACGGGCCCTGCTCAGAGCGAGGGGGTTGGCATGGCGTCACCAAAGCCCGAGATGCCCCGTCAGAACTCAGATCCCAGCTCTGACATCCCAGGATCCCCGCAGCACATCAGCAGCAGGGAGGAACGAGATCGGGACAGGACTGCTTGGTTGAGGGAAGAGGATATCCCCCCCAGGGTTGGTAATCCTTATTTACTGATTATTTATTAAATATTAACTGATTGTCATTTTTGTTTAGGATTTTGTTTAATACTGCTTTATTTTAATTGTTTTTTTCATGTTTCACTTATAATCTGATGACATTTCACACTTTGTAGATCATCATATAAAGGGTACACAGTAGTAATCCCTGGCAACACATTCATTCCTAAACTTTAATTAACTTATGTTGTAAAGGACAATTTTTGAATATATTGGCACCAAGGGATGAGCCTTTCCTTCTGTCACCCCCAACCCCTACTTACAAAACAAAATGACCTCGGTGTGTATGCACATGCAGAAACGTGCTAGAAATCTTGTTCAGGGGACATATAGCAAATCCGTTAAATAAATAAATAAATCCTAAATATGCTGCTTCTGCCCCCCACCCCCTCCTTACATTCTAGTAATTCTGGGTAACTGCCTGTAGGCTCCATAAAAAAAAAAAGTTTTTGAATGTCATAGAGCAACATGAAATAGACGCTTTTTCCAAATAAAGTGTCCAGGTATATTAACTATGCTTCATTTTCCTCTATTAGCCTTAGAGAAAATGCAGCACAGCCTGTTGCGTTTGTCATGCACCATCCCTGGGGTGAAATTCTGTGGGAACGCTTCTCTTCTGGAGGGAGATGTGCAAAGCAATTAGACACATATCAGGCCCAGACTAGCAGTTATAAGTGAAGTCTAAGGTAGTTCTGTAAGGTATTAACATAGGAAGGTTTAATACAAATATGTAGCATACTTTTCTGATTTGTATTTGCAAAAATTGTTTTTTCATAATCAAAAATTCTTTCCTACCTACTTGTGTTGGTCTAGGACATCAAATTCCAATAAAACACATTGTTGTTCGTTTGTGATTGTGTCGTGACAAAAAGTGAAAGCATTCAAGGAGCTGTGTGCTATAGAACTTGTGTCCAGGAGAAAAAGCCACATTGTTCCAGCTGATGTTTTTTGTGTGTGCGGTTTTGCTTGTGCAGGTCCCCCAGAGGACAACGTCTATCTCGCCAGCCCTTGTTAGAAAGAATTCCCCTAATGGAGGTGTGGTTCTGGGCCCTCGCACCAGTTCTCAGCTCATACGGGCCAGGTAAAGAAAAAAGCAGAAAACTGGCTTGGACATAGCTACCTAAAAAAATGTTACTGTTTGTACTTCTCCTTTGTGAAAAGTGCTAGTATTTTACTTTTTATTAGATTGAAATTAGACAAGAAGACACACTAAAACTTAGTGGCTCTATTATTTTATCTGCTTCTGACGGTGATACATTTAAAACAAAGCAAATTAGAGGTTTTCTCTCCTCTTTCAGTAATCCAGATCTGCGTCGTTCTGAACTCTCCCTTGATGCCATACTGCAAAGAACTTCCTCTAACTCATCATCATCATCTTCTCCTTCCTCTCAGGGAGGCTCATCCGAGAGGAGAGGTATGTAAAAGGAATAAACATACATGCACACATCTGCACTGGCAAATACATCCGCAGGGTTGCAGGAAATCTAGATTGGGTGCAGGATTTCTTGTGAAAACACAGCCAGAACAGAAGAAGAACGACGACTCACTCTCAAGCGGCTTCAGATACTTTCAGCAGGATATTGTTGGTTGCAGTTGTGCTCCGATCAGCTTGTCTGATGTGTCCTGTTTCTCCCAGCCTATGGAGAGATACAAGACAGGAGGGGGGGGTAGTTTAGACACAGTATGCATAGATCTCGGTCTGGAACAAAGAGGGTGATAAGATGAAGTACAGATTAATTGTTGCATTTTGCAACCATGTTCAACGATGACTGTAAAACAGTAGAGAAGGTAACCAGAAAGGTTCAGCTGATACAGAACCTTGATCAGAGCCTTTTCACTTATTTTAAGTTTAAGAACATCCTAAAATCAGATTACTTCTAGAAATTGGAAAAAAGTTCTTCATTTTCTGCTGATTATAAAATTGTTTATATATTTTTATTACTTTTCGATAAAGTACCGATAAAATACCGAATTGCGAATTTTAAATTGGTATATGTCCCGAACACGGTTTTTTGTGTGCTGTTACACATCTAATATCTAGATGGAATTTCCACAACAGAAGGACATTTATGATGCAAGGATTTTTTTTGTTTCTTCAGAGTACATCAAAAATAGCAGTTTTTTCCTAATTTTTCATAAATATGGAATTTATTAAATATATTCCTTTTTTTTGTAAAGTTTTGAGTTTTTTTTCTTCTAACACCTAAACCTTAAAACAAACTTTTGTTCATACAGTTGGTATAAAACTGATAATCTCTCTGTTTTTTGAAGGTTTGTGTAGCTTTTATGTATTTTTAACTAGTTTTATTTAGCAAGCCCAAAGACAGGAATGGCTTTCTGGGTTGTAAATGTTGTATACCTCTGATCTAAACTGAGCAAAGAGAACATTTCTAAGAGAAACAGCCAGGGAGCACATGGTAACAAACCTTTCTTCTTCCAACAATAGCTTTCTTCTGGTGATATAACTGCTTTGCAACAACACCCTTTATTGTTAACTGATATTTAAGCTCGGTTTTTTGTGTTTTATAGGCCAGATCAAGCCGGTCGGAACTCCTCCTGGAGCCAACGAAGAGGTCAAACCCAAACAGGAAGAGGGTCGTGAATCAGCCAGACCCAGCAGACCTGCAGTGAGTCCAGCAGAACAGCGTGACAATCATTTTCCATCTCCTCTCTCGGAAGCTTTTAGTCGTCTCTTCTTCTATTTTTCTACTATTCATGCTATGCTCTCTCTTTCTGTCCCTGCTCTTCTATCTCCTTCCTATCTTCAGAGCTATAAGAAAGCCATAGATGAGGTTAGTGGCAACCGAGTCCCTCTTTCCTCTTCTTCTTCTTTTTTTTTTTTTTTTAAATCTCGGTTATCTTTAGCGCTAAATCGTGAGACCTCCTCTTCCTCTACTAGCATGGTGAAGTTAGCTGGTCTCACAGGAAGCCAGCTTTTCTCCCTCTAACTCTGAAAATCCAGGGTGCTATGGCAATGCCAGTGCATGTGTGCGCATACACACATACCTGAGAGAGTATATGTGGGCAGGGACTTGAGCGAGTTGCATACATGCATGATTTGTGTGGATACGTGTAAGGAGGAAATGTGAGTAAAAGATGAGCTGCCAAGCACCTGAACAACCTCTGAATCTTTTTTTCCTGTGTCTTTGTTGTCGTGGTAACTGGTCAGGAGGAGCTGGTAAGCCCACCGCGTGCGACGGTCCACCCAACCTATGTTTGCATGATTAGTCCGATCCATTGGCTTGGGGGGGGGGCTTGGGTCGGTTGGCATGTGGATGATGGTTAGAGAGAAGGCCGAGAGATGCTGCCCTCTCCTAGAACGTCAGCCTTAAAGACGTTGTGTTTCTCTTCTTCTTATGACCTTTGACCTTTAAGTCAATACTTGCTTGTGAGGGAATAAAAGTGCTGATTGTGAAAGGTCAAGAAGTTGTCGAAAAATTGGTAAGCTAAAATAAAATCAGTGAAATCAGCCCTCTTGTTCCATGCATTTACAGGCCTAGGTGTGTGTTTGGGTGACGACACATTTATTGTGCTCCTGTCATTCCGCTGAACCCTCTACCTTTTTGTGTGATTTACCCTCTCTTTCTTCTGTTTTTGAAGATAGAGAAACAATGTACTAAAGGATTTTGTCTGTCTCCTGTTCCGTCTCTCTGTTAAAGGACTTAAGTGCACTGGCTAAGGAACTTAGAGAACTGAGGGTAGAGGAAGGAAGCCGGCCTCCAGTCAAGGTATACTGACAATTGATATAAGAAACTGATGATTAAAATAAAATATATTTAAAGGATTTTTTAATTTATTTTTAGTATGGGATATTCTAGATTGACTTTAAAGGGAGGATTAGGCCTAACATTCAGCCCATGTTTTCATATTTCATATTTTTCTGTATTTTCCTGTAAATCATTCTCCACACATTAGTAGACATGGTAAAATGTTTTGAAATACGACAATATTTTTTGCAATAGCATAATATACCAGTGAAACTACCAGTGTTGTAGTTTTTGGCTCCCCTAAAAGTTCTGGTTAAATAAATATAACCGAAGCATTTTTTTTCACTTTTCCTATAGATTAATCCGAGTGTATATCAATTTTTTATTGGCAATCTATGACTTTCAGTTTCACTCTGTCGCAAGCTGACACTCGAGACTCTGACGCTCACAGTCTCCTGTGAGCTTACAAATATCCTCCGCTGTCCCTAAAAGCTATGTTTCTGCCTTCGCTTTTAATGCTTTCTGTGCCTGTATTTTCTCCTCTTGTTTGCATGCTGCTCCTTGAACTTAAACTTCTTCCTTGTGCAGGTCAAACCTACTACGCACGTACATTTGTGTGTGCTTTCAGAGCAATAACTAACTAGTCTGTGGGAGGACCCATACGTCTCCTTCCAGCAAACACAATGGTATTGGAGGTCAATGAATCTGAAAAACATTTACGATTTATTTTGGAGCCACCAGGTACCATAAAAACCATTAGACGCTGTCTACCTACCAAATGGTTGGAAGTGGCAATTCTCTGTCCTATCATCACAAACTTAAACATGTGGAGTTTTCTAAACTCAACTGAAACCTTCCATGGAACTGCATGCGTTATTCAGATGAGAACAAGATATAACAGAAAACTACAGGTGGGCCTGACATAAGATGAGGGTTGTAAATGTAGAGCAGTGCATTTCCACTGTTAAGTTTGATGGCGGATCTGGGAGGCTTTGGGGTTTTTCTCTTCCAAAGGTTCTGGGAACCTTGTTAGAGTTCATGCCATCATGAATTTGAAATACAAAAATTTAAATAAAAATCTAGTGGACTCAACAGGAAAACAAGAAAATGGGTCAAGCTGTTTTTTTCAGCAGTTTAATGGAAAATTTATGAGAAAAACTTTAATGGTTCTCCAAACACAATTTTGTATTTGGGGATGGGGGGTGTGTGTGCTTGAAGAATTAGTTCCTAACCTAAGATGGCTCCTCACTGAATGAATGTACTCAAATTGTGGGCTGGATTTTGCTGATTTTTTTCAGTAAGATTATGCAACTGCAATAAAATAACAATTCGTTTACAGACCTTTACAGAGGGTGCCAAACAGATATAACAATCTTTTTATATATGACTGAACCTCTAACCTCTTATTAATTAAATTATCCTAGGTGCCAAATGAAATGATTATTAGGGTCATTGTCTTTTCAACCCTTGCCCGATCGGACTTCTTTTTGACACAAAAGGAGTTGCTCCTCCTGGCAACTTTAGAGAGGATGGAGGCTTTAGGGCACTTTTAACATCAGTTCTGCTTTATATCTAGCATAAAGTTCCCTTAAATTAGATCAAAGGGTGCTGCTTGGTTGCTCAATTCTATTATCAGTTTTATAACAGAAGCTACAGTGGTCACAAACCCTGAAGGAAAACCTAGTCTGCTGCAATTTATCAGCTTCACTGGTTTGACCAAAGGAGAAATCCCTTATAATTTGGATCAACTTTCCTGGAATTCAAAACACAATAGGGTGTTTAATTTGATGCTAAATCTTAGGCCCAATGAATGTAGAGAATAGGAATATAATGTAACACGTGAAAATGGAACTAAGGGAATCTTTATAGATACAATATCTTCATACAATTTAGCCCTCTAAAATAAATACTTGGAATTGCATAGCTTTCCTTTTGAAATTCCTACAAAGAACATCAGTACCTACTTCAGGGTGAAAATATATTTTCTAAAAATACAGCCCTTTACTTTATGAGGGATTGTGTCACCCAAAAATATTTGTGCTTTTTTATGCAGATTTTTCTTTAAACCAAATAGCAATGTGTGTTTTAGCCTAAACTAAAAGTGCTTTCCTTTCATTGTTTTTGATTTAATCATCATGTTTTTATCGATAATAACAATAGAAACGTGCATTGTTCTCACCTTATTCTCTTGTATTTGTGCCAGTAGTGTACACATTCTGTAGAGATGAGAAAATCTATTGATACAATCCTAATCTAAACTACATAGTTTGAATACAGGGTTTTTCATTGATTTTGATGTTTGCTGCCATGATAAAGGTCACAGACTACTCATCCTCCAGCGAAGAATCGGAAAGCAGCGATGAGGACGGGGAGGTGCTTGGGCACGACGGGACTGTTGCCGTTAGTGACATCCCCCGCATCATGTAAGCTGTCTTCTTTGGTTTTATTTTTCTCTCTGTGTTTTTATTTTATTTTATTTTTTGTAATGAAGTGCAGTCTGCCAGTTTTTGTTACTTATAAAGATTTGCACGCATTTGGTGGTTGCTCGGTGCCAGATGCGTGTAAGTTCGGTTTCAGCAGAAATTGTTTGTGAGTGATGGCGTTTGTGTGCACTGCAGCCCGGGAGTGCAGAGCAGCTCTGAGTCGTACGGAGGGGTGGCGGAGGACGCTCTGGGAGATGCCTATAATAACTCCAGGGACAGTACTCTGATGATGAGAGAGGTGATGAATGTGAACACACAAACGCATTCTCAGTAATGCACACACATAGGATCCATGAAGCGCTTTACAAAATTATTGATATCCATTTATTTATTTATTTATACCTTGGCACTCATAAATCAATTCTAAGTGCCATACTGCCAGACAGGACACGTTGGGGAGAATTTTTTTATATCCATTTAACTTTTTCACATTTTGTCAATCATAACCACAAATTTCACTGAGTTTTAATGGATTTTTTGTCATTGACCAACACAAAGTAACACAAACTTCTACATGTTTTTAAAAGTTGTACAAACAAAAATTTAGGATCATTTTCCCACCGCAATCCCAACTCTTTTAAAGGTTTTCCCACCAGAATTGCCCTCTGACCTTGTCTCTATTAAAGCAAAGCATTCCCGCAGCATTATACTACCAGCACCATGTTTAATAACAGCTGATGGTGTGTTTAGGGCTATGTGCAGTGTTCAAAAGTTTACATTTTCTTTTCAGACCATTGCACCTTCTTCCACATGATTGCCTCCTACACTGCTTGTTGTAAATGGCAAACATTACTTTGGTTTGACTAACTTTCACAATGGCTTTCTTTTTAGCCCTTCATAAAGGCTTGATTTTTAGAGGGCATGACTGACCACCTGAGCTATGGATCTCTGCAGCTCCTCCAGAGTTACAATCGGCCTCCTTGCCCATCTTGGATTATTGATGTCCTTTCCTGGCCTGGTAGTTTAGATGGCCAGTCATATATTTAGTGGTTTGCAGTTGTGTCATACTAAAACTATTTTCTGGTGATGGACTGAACAGTGCTTCGAGAGACATCAGAATATTGTTTAATAACATAACACTGATTTAAACTTCCCCACAACTTTCTCTCTGACCTGTCTACTGTGTATCTTAGTCTTGATGATGTTGGTTCAATAATGTTTTCTAACAAACCTTGGGAAAGCTGCATTTATACTTGAATTACATACAGGTCTAAAGGCAGTTGGTTACATTAGACATTTTCAGGGTTATTCAAGTAAGGGGCGGGGTCAGTACAACTGTACACAATATTTTTTTAGATTTTAATTTGTAAAACATTTTAAAACCAAAGACTCTTTCTTTCCACTTCAGTTATATGCTACTGTGTGTTGCTCTATCACATAAATCACATTAAAAGAGTGTAAATTCTTGGTCAAGGTGTTTTAGATATAAGTATCTCAAGTGAAAAATATGTTTTTGTTCATACTTTGCTCTTCAACTACTTCTTCTACAATCTACAATCACTCAAGATTCAAATTATGGTCTACTTGCGTCACTCAGGCAGAGGAAAGGAGGAGAGGTGGTCACACTGAAAGCAATGGGTTTGGCAATCACAGTCACCATGGTAACCTCCCTGACCTAGTGCAACAGAGCAACTCTCCCAACTCCACACCCACCACAGCTCTGCAGGAACTGAGCGACATGGCCGAGGTTAGACTCAAACACATCATCATGGTTGTGCTCATGACTACTGTCAGTTGTATTGCTGATCAGTGTAGGTTACTGCAGACCAATCAGTTTTGTGTTTTGTAGTTTGGTTTGAGTGGGTCCAAAGCATCGTTTACTCCCTTCGTTGACCCGCGAGTCTATCAAACCTCCCCGGGTGATAACGATGAGAATTCAGCAGCAGGTAGAAGCAAAGCGTAACCTTTTGGATGCTACTTTTGCTAGTTTAAGTCTGTCTGATCTCTTAAAATACTCTAAACCTCACTGTTTTCCCGGTCCTTCCGTGCCATCGCAGCCATGTTTGCCAACGAGCTGCTGAGGCAGGAGCAGGCACGACTAAACGAAGCCAGAAAGATCTCCGTTGTTAATGTGAACCCAACAAACATCAGACCTCACAGCGACACGCCAGAGATCCGTAAATACAAGAAGCGCTTCAACTCGGAGATCTTGTGTGCCGCGCTCTGGGGTAGGAGGGAACACTGTTTAATCTCTGCAAAGCATCAACAAATCCCTACTTTTTTATATAGACCCCGATGCACTCATTCTTATTTATCCCTCTGTGTTTGTGTGCGCTCAGGCGTGAACCTGTTGGTGGGAACGGAAAATGGTTTAATGCTGCTTGACCGAAGTGGACAGGGCAAAGTCTACAATCTGATTACAAGACGCCGATTCTTACAGATGGACGTGCTGGAGGGTCTGAATGTGCTAGTCACCATATCTGGTAAATACAGGCAATTTACAACTTAAGTGTTTTACTCATCACCTCTTTTGAGTAATTTATACCGGGGTGTTTGTTTCCTCTCCCTTAGGGAAAAAGAATAAGTTGCGTGTCTACTATTTGTCTTGGCTGAGGAACAGAATATTACACAACGACCCAGAAGTTGAGAAGAAGCAGGGTTGGATCACTGTTGGAGAGCTGGAGGGCTGTGTACATTATAAAGTTGGTGAGAAACTGTTTTTATTACAAAGGTCTACATTTTCAAAGTGCATTGACTCATTATTTATTTGAATATTAAGAAAGGTGGAACTGGCACTCTTTTAATATTGTCTTTGTTTTGTTTCCAGTAAAGTACGAGAGGATCAAGTTTCTAGTGATTGCACTGAAGAACTCTGTGGAAATCTATGCCTGGGCACCTAAACCTTACCACAAGTTCATGGCCTTTAAGGTACAGAAGGATAAACATGTTTTTATTATAAATACTAGGTGGAAGCAATAAATCAAGCTCACAAACATCAGGGGGTAGGTTGGGAGATTATAAAGTGAAGTTTTATAAAAAAAATAAAAATGAGATTTACCTGCATTAGCCAGCTCTTTTGCCATTTTAATTAAGCATAGATCCAGATTAGATGGTCCCAGAGTTTGAAGCTAAGCCTCTCTGGTCAGAGTAACTGACTAAACGGTAAGGTAGTGTAAAAATCTATATAATATTACTCACCTAAACCAATATAATATATTGGATAGCTAATTTGACTTGAAATCTTTTACATTATCAGGATGTGTTTCACATGAGAACAGTATTGGTGGTGCACTGCCTCCAACCTCCATTCCCCGTGAAAATAATTATCGACTTCTCTGTAGATAGGCACTCAATGCAAATGCCATGACTATTTAAAGATTCTTAAAATAACATTTGTGCGACCTAGTAAGTTTCAGAACAGACGCTCTGTTTTGGACATGGCCCCTCTCAGACTACCCATTAGCTTTAGCATCCAAGATGCTAACAAAGCTATCTGCTGCAGATCTAATATTAATCGCTTTAAACTTCTAAAGAACCTCACTTTAAATATTCAATATTCTAAAACATTCTGTCACAATTCTTTTTAAATTAATCTGAGTCATTTTGTGATTCATCTATTATTCTAAGTGATAATTCTTCCCATAAAAAGCAATTTAGTTTTACTTTTTTGCATGTAGTGAATTAAATTGTAAATAATACTTCAAAGAATAAAAGTATGTGAATTGGTATATATTTAAAAAGTAACTTCCAGTGTGACAAAAACAGAAAATTTAACTCTAATTATTTCTGCATTTACACCCCCCTCCCCCAGAATTTTTAGGGTATCAAATTGTATGTGACTAAACTGGAAATAAATAAAAATAACTCAGTTCAGTCAGAGGAGGGCTAAAAAAAAAATCTATACTACACTTCTTAGTTAAATTGTAATTATAGAGACTGTAACTTTTAAATAAACCAACCAAGTTTTAAAACCGTGGGCCGTCATGCCATGAGGTCTAATTGCTCTCTTGCACACTGTATCAGGGTTTTCCTGCTTGCTTTCTTAAACTCTTCTCCCCCCTTCTCTGACTTTCAGTCGTTCACTGAGTTGCAGCACCGTCCTCAGTTGGTTGACCTCACAGTGGAGGAAGGCCAGAGGTTAAAAGTTATCTATGGCTCCTGTGTGGGCTTCCATGTCATTGATGTGGACTCAGGCAATCCCTACGACATCTACATCCCCTCACATGTAAGTTTTAAACTGTGTTTTTCTATGAGTTTGTCTTTTTTAGTTGTATAAAAAGCGGGCTTGGGATTTATTGGTTTCTTGACGCACCAAGTCTTTCAGTATTAACTTAACCTCTACAATCAAGGTCATCAGTAAGAAGAAATCTTGAAAAAACCTCTTTGATTGATTTATTGTGGCACAGGAAAGGGATTGATGTCAGCTCTGCATCCGTTTTATTTTTAGTTAGCTAAATCTGGCGCTTCGACCACCCATGTAAAGAAGACAGAATGCACACATTATTGAACATATCTTATTACAGACCATACAGATAGGATTGATTTGTGAAGTTTTTTATGTCAACTAGAACTTAGCATCAGTTGACTAAATCATTCTCAGTAGCAAGCTTGTTATATTGTTTTCACTATACTGGCAAACAATTAGGCAGTGAATAAGTCGTTGTTGTCCTTCAGCTTCTCCTCAATCAGTGATAGAATGTTTTTCTGCCACATGCTTGAAGACAAATACACACAAGCAATTTAATTTGTCCTGTGGTGATCACTTTTCACACACATTAAATTCAAAAGGAGTTCAGTCATACGCTCCATTTAATGATGTAACATATGACAGAAAGCCAACTAGATCAGACTGAATGCAGATGGGTGCAGCTAAGTGAACTGCACATTTAACTTCATATGTTTCAGTAGAATGAAAATGTTGGAATTAAATTTTTATTTTATTTTTGTCAGAGAGCCTTGAAATTCTCCCTTTTGTGATTTCACAAATTAAACAAACATTTTGTAAATCTAAAACTGTGTTTTAAAGAATATATTTTCAATGTATAATTATCCAGTTCAGGTTTGGTCTGACAAAATATTTTAGGTTTTAAAACGTTGCAGTCGAGAATGAACAAAAGATTGTGAAAAAGTCCTTTAACTTCGGTTGGAACCTACAAGACGGATGGAAATCTAAGTGTCATTAGCGGCTAATGGTTAGCCAGCTGCGGCATTTTTGCAAATGCCTACAAATGGCTTGTCTCTGGTCTTCTACTGGGTTACCGTGTCTTCACCAAATCCCCCAAATGCTTCTAGACAGAAGATTTAAAGCTCCAGCAACAAGTATGGGAAGGGCAGGGCAGGGCTTTGTTACTGTTTGCTCCATACATCTGGAGAAAACGCTTTCAATTCTAGCATTTTTTTCTGGCATCTAAAAGAAGAAGAAAAAGGAAGTAAAACTGTAGGAATGGTGTGAAGGAGCATTAGCCGTTTTGAAACTATAACTATTCAAAACCTAAGCATACCTTGCTGGAAGTAATTAGCCCATGCATGTTTTTTTTTTTTTTTAATATTTACACACTTTATCTTCAAAAAGGGACTCGTTCTTTAAATTTGCTGAGCTGTTTAGACCCATCTACAGATTTACATTCTTTTAAACTGGGAACCGTCAGGGTTTTATGAGGGTTGAGTTCTTGAATTCTTTATGAATTTTGGGGGTTGTTGAGTATCATTAGCCAGCATTCAAAGACAATCACTCTTACTCCGCAACTTTTCACACAGTGATGTTTTTTCATCAAAATTAATTGAATTGAATCAACTCTTCTGGATTCAACAACAATGTTTTCGGTTGTATTGTGAAACAAGCTGTATATATTAATAAATCCAGCCCCAGGGTTAACAGTCAGAGAAGGTCCCGTGTATGTTTTATTATTCATCTTTCCAGGAACATCACTCCTAGAGAGCCAACGCTTGTTGATAATTAAATGCATCTAAAGCATCAAAGTCAGATCTAAAGCTTTGAACGATGTCAGTAATTAATTTTTTTTTTTTTTTTTTACTTTTGCTGACATTGAGCTTAGTAATTGATCAATATTTTTTTTTCTTTTACTTTAAATGTTGAGTATATCTGGTTTCGAAACCCTAGGATGTGATTGAGACGGGTTTGTGGAAAAGTAGGGAAGTTAAAATGTCACATTTCTTTTTGATATTTAAACTTATACAAGGAGTGATTAGTCAAAACTAATAAAGCAACTATTGTAGGATTATTTAGCCTAACAAGATATTTTTTTTTTTTTTGCTGCTTTATTTTACTCATGAAGCCTGGAAAATTATGTTATGGAATTAAATATGTCTTCTTTCTTTAAACAAGAATGAGGCTGAAGTCCTGATCTGCATTTTCATATCTATTAGTAGATTCTTGTACAGGGGCCCAAGAACTCCAACTCTTCCACACCCTCTCCATGACTCAAACTTCCCTGCCCCAAAATAAAACAATGTTATTATCCAATGGATCAGTCCCTCCTAATTAAATCTACTCATCACTGATGTCTGTTTAAAACACTGTAATGATTGTCTATGTGGCATATTTCCTAGATGTATTTACTAACATGGAATTAATCAATTAATTCACATTACCTTAAAATGTTTCCATCACAGTCACAGGTTCTGGACTGATGCAAAGCCAAAGAGAGAACAGATTGGCCTTAAAATTAGCATATTAACACTACCAGCATTTGCCTTTAAAAAATGAGTATTATGTGGGTGGCAAGGCTTTGGGCTTTGATCCTGAAACTAAACACAGGCTGGCAAATAACAGGACCTCAATGATGTGTAATAAAATCGACTTGATCACAAAGTTCACTTTTATACAGTTGCATAACTTATTCGATTAGTTGATTTTATGATGTGATGTTAATCATATATTATTGCAAAAGAAGGTGTGCACATTTGCTGTTGGTTAACATGGAGATAATGTTACAATCTATTATGTGAAGAAATCAAGGTATTTTTTTGTTTTTATTATAAGTCAGTTCAGCCCATCGGCGCTGATTTTCTGATGTTTGTGAAATTCTGGTGAACAATAAAGCACCTGTTAAAAATGTCATTTCAAAACCTCCTCGAAATAAATGTTTACTAGATTGATTAAAATACATATTTGATGAAATTACTTGCATAAGGCTCAAAATGTAAAGTTTAGGACTTGGAATTGACTCAGGAATTGAATTTCTTCACTTTGGACTCGACTTGGAAAACTGTAATGTGTTTACTCGATGAGTTGAGTTGATTCTTCCGCTGGTAATCCGACCTAATCTTTACTTGTTAAATTGAGGTCAGCTTTTTCAAAAACTGGTTATTTACTCTTAATTCATGATTTAACAAGTGGAGGGTAAGACTATAGCTTTTTTTTCCCCCTTGAAAAGTGGAATAATCTTATGATAACTGCCATTTGTATTTGGTCAAGTTTTTGTTGTCTGATATTAAAACTTGCTTGAAAATTTGAAACATTTAAGTGTGTGTAAAAAGCAAGAAAATAAATTTGTAAGGGGGTAATACCTTTTCAGTTCTGGCACGGAAATGCTTTGAATGAGCTGAGTGAGATATCTTGGTCTTCCTGTTGAACGTCCGCAATCTGATCTTGGATAAACGGAAGAAAATAAAGTAATGGATGTTAATGAGAAATGTCTTAACTAACTTATTTATTTCAGCATGATCTTTCCTCATTCTCACACAAGCTTTCAAACAAAGGGAACAAGTTGGAGTATGCTTACCCAAACCTTCCATGCCAACATGAATGAATGCTTGTGGTCCAGTTACTGTTTCCATTTTTCATCATTGTCCCTTTTCTCGCCCTTCTTTCCAGTGTTCCAAACACATTAAGGTGACATGCTGCCCTATAGTCTAGATCGATAGATGTTTAGTTAAAGTTCCCCCTGTTGAATGTAGAACAGCATTACATGTGTCCATGTAGTCCACTAGTTTAGCTAATAACACAGAAGTCTTAGAAATGAATGTGTTGAAATAAATTTGTCTCACCCATGATGGATATCACAAGGCTCCCAAAAGTCTTCTCACTGCCAAGCAAACAGATTTAAAGCAAGTTGAATCATATAACCCACGATTTAGATAACTCATGTTAGCTTTAGATTTAAATCCTAATTTCTCAGAATGATGCCTATTACATTGCCTTACAGTAAGAAACCTCAGTTTATCTTTTATTGACTGATATGATGACACCTGTAGATGAGTTTCACTTCCTTATTGATGACAGAGGAAGCAGAAGTGTGGCAACAAGTGTCGTCTTTTGCATACTGAGCTCTTGTGTAAAAGCGGTGTGTTATGGGTTGAGACAAGTTTTTGCTATTCTAGTTACATTTCTAATCTAGTGTGATTGAAAAACAATAACTCATAATTTCCCACAGGCTAAAATAACATGTTTGACCTTTTGCAAACATTCTGTGTTTGGATTTGTGAAATCTAAAGGGAAGGTTCATGATTTTTTGAGATGAGGTTCTGTTTAAAGCAACACTAAAGCGTTTTTAACAATGAGCTGTTGCTTCAAAACTGCTTTCAGTGGTTCTTGAACCAGAAACTTGAGCAGCTTGACATGGGGCAGCACTCAGCAGTCCTTTGCTGGCCAGAAAATGCACTAAGCAACTTTGGTGGTTCAGGTCGGCACTAACGGGAGGTCTCCACCTGCTTTAAGACAACAGCTGATAGGTGGAGCAACGGTCATTTTTACAGTTTCAATCCATCTAAAAAAAGTATCAAGCAATGTCCATTTTTTTCTTTTGAATTGCCAGTAATCATACATACATAAAAACATGCAAAATACACCACCTTGTCTGACGTCGTTAAACACAAGGTTGAGAGCAGGGTTGTTTACGATAGTTGTAATTTCGCTTTCCACCAGTAGGGTGGAGAAGCAGGAAACGTATTAAGTGTTGCTTTAAAAGTTAGAATTTACCTGTAGGGCTCTTTTAATGTCATCGTTGAGTCTAAGACCATAGTAGCTCGACCTATAGGATAAAGCTAAAGGGTCCACATACAGACAGAAATAATAGAAAAATATTATAATATATAACACATAAAAAAGGCCAACTGAACCCTGTGGTACTCCATAACCAACTCATGCTGCAGAGTTGGTTATGGAGTACCACAGTGATTGAGCCAATCTGTATGCTTGCACTTAGTACAAATATTAGACCGCCTGGAATAAATTTTAATTGTTATGCTGATGACACTCAGTTGTATTTATTCCCAGTTATACTTATTCCATAATTGGGTATAACTTGAAAACAGAAAACCTAGATTACATTTTAATTTTATGTTCATAAACTAAGACAAGACAGGCTAGATAATAATTGCTGAAAACCTTTTAACATAACCTTAACTTAAAAATTCTGAACTAGCCCTTTAAGGTATGAGAAAACATAATTGAATTTTTTTTTTTATTATTATCTTGGTTTGAAGCTTGTGTGAGTTTGGCACCTCTTTTCCAGAATACAGAATGTATGCAAGAAAAACAAAAGTAAGATGCATTAATGCCTGTTGTATTCTAATATCAAGTCTGTTATGTTCAGCTTCACAACACACTCTTAAATCCTCTGAAATATTTTTGCTTTATTTATCTTAGATCCAGAGTCAGGTGACGCCCCATGCCATTGTTGTGCTCCCTAAGACGGATGGGATGGAGATGCTGCTGTGTTATGAGGACGAGGGGGTCTACGTCAACACGTACGGACGCATAACCAAGGACGTGGTGCTACAGTGGGGAGAAATGCCTACCTCTGTTGGTAGGTGTTCCTTAAATGTAGATGTGTACTAATTAACTACATTAAATACATTATGCATGAATTTAAACCTGGAAAACTGTGAACTGCATCCTCACGGTCAGTCTTTTTCAAGTAGAAGAGTTCAAGCATCTTGATTGTTCACAAATTGTTTAGGGATGGAGATGGTGGATTTGTTGATGGATTGGGGCCTCGTCTGCAGTACAGCAGGTCCTGCTCCAATCTGTCATGCTAAAGAATGAACTAATAAAACGAAAAGCAGCCCGTCTACGTTCTGAACTTTAGTAATGAGATATAGATCATGGCATAAACAACCACATCCATGTACAAGTTGCTGAAAGGAGCTTCCAGCTTTGGATGGTTGGGTGGCAAATTTGTAGCAGAGCCACAGCTCCTCTACAGTGAAAGGAGTCAGCTGAAGTGGTTTGGGCATCTGATGAGGATTTGGGGGTCTGTGAACACTTGGGAATCCTTCAGAATGAGCTGGAGAATTTTTGTTAGGGAGAAAGATGTCTGGGTTTCCCTACTGGGACTGTTACCACCCGATCCCAGATAAAGAGAGGACAATGAACAGCGAATAATTAATAGACTTAGACTTAACTGTATTCATCCCTCAGGGAAATTAACATTTCCAGCAGCAAACAAAAGGGTGGAGTAAGATAAATAAATAAACATATACAGAACGTTTGATTAAATAAAATAATTATATATATATATATATATATATATATATATATATATATATATATATATATATATATATATATATATATATATATATATATATATTGCACTGTGGCTACTGCTCCTTCCCCTCTGCCCTCCCTATTTCCTCCTGCCCCCAAGTGAGGAGTCGAAGAGGGTGATTGCACGATGGACAAAGGAGTTCTTGTGTCTACTGGTCCTGCATTGATAATAATGCATAATAGTGGATATTAAAATAAATATAGCTAGTGAAGGGATGCCTGTGGAATATGCTGTAGACTTCTTGTACTTTATTGCCCTCATGTGGCTACCAGGGACATTACACATGTTAACTTGAGTCCCAGATTTCCACATGGGAACCTTACAATATTGAATCCACTGTTTTGTTTTGCCTTTACTCATTTTAAAAAAAATTTCTCTTTTCATAAATGCTTCTTTATGAACTTGACTTGGAATATATTTGTTTGACCTTTGATTTAGAGGTTGCTCAGCAGTTGGCTCTGAATGTAGACGTGTGCTTTGTAAAAAGATCAATAGGAGTAGATCCATGAAAATCCAACATAGTATAACTGTATGTTGTCTATGTAGTGCGAACATAAAAAAAAGTTTCATTGTGAACTGTAATGTATTCTTTTTACTGTTCTTTTATGATTTTCTTAACTAAAAACATTTTTGAACCTTTTCCCAGCCTATATCCATTCTAATCAGATTATGGGCTGGGGTGAGAAAGCCATAGAGATCCGCTCCGTAGAGACGGGTCATCTGGATGGAGTATTCATGCACAAGAGAGCCCAGAGACTTAAATTCCTGTGTGAGCGAAATGATAAGGTAATTCCCATACAGTGTTGGTTGCTGTCAGCCATAATTATGTTTTTTTTCCCATAATAAATACTAAATTTTACATAGAAGACAACTGACTGCAATGTGATGAATTATCCACATTGGAAAGGTTTTACTGTAGTAAGACAACAATTTTACTCAGAAAAAACAACACTTTTTCTGTATTTCTACTGACTTAATAGATGATTTACATCGGCTAGCAAATGTATTCACACCTCTTACATTTTCCCCTGTTTGTTCGTTTTACCTCAAACACCTGTATATTTTTATTGGGTTGGAGAACATTAGTGAACAAACAAAATTATGAAGACCGGGGAACACAGCAGAAAGGGCAACATGAAAATTGGGGATTAGTTTAAATCAAGGTTGGGTTATAAAAAATAAAATTCCTAGCTTTGAACATCTTAAGAAGTAATGTTCAATTCATCATTGAATAATTGTTAGAACTGACAGGCCTAGGAAGGTGAGCATTAATCAGAGAACCTGCCAAGAGCTCCATGGTAACTCTGGAGGAGCTGCAGAGATCACAAATCCGATGGGAGAAGCTGTTCACAGTGCAACTGTTAGTTGTTCACTACATAACACGAAAGCCTTCGAAAGACTTGTTTACAGCTTGC